>CM054122.1:141403894-142098894 GCA_028751855.1 Ambrosia trifida
GATCCTCAACAAAAACCATCAACGGATACTTTGTTATTGCAGAGGCGACAAGTAGAAAATGATGCGGTTGAAGTTGCTTGCATCAAGAGTCAGTACATTTTATTTGTATCTTATTTTATTTATTTAGTTTTGTAATTGGTATTGTACTTTTATATTTTGTACGAATAACGAGAGTCTCGTTTTTATTTCATTTTATTATTATTTTAGTAAAATTGTGAACCCTATTTCCTATAGATCTGGCCCTTACAAGTGTGCACAGTGTTACTACTTAAATTTAACCGTATTTCATTTTTCACATATATTTGATTCTTTGACTCTGAGGTCTATAAGTCTTTGGTTTTTTTTTTTTTTTTAAAGTAAATTTCATTAACAAACAGCCACGAGCGACCTCAAAATAAGGACCCCCGGGTCTCAAACCAAAATTACATACCGTTTAACGGATATTTACACCAATCACTCCAATCTATACTATCCACTTTATTTCTATATTTAAACCAAAAATATGATGTCATTTTAATGCTCTCCACCACTTCAATCGCCCTTCGCCATTTTCTATTGAAAATGCGATCATTCCGTTCAATCCAAATTGACCACATAGTACAAAAGACAATGCCACGGATGATGTGCCTTCCTTTTTTTGAGAATGGCTGGAAACTAGTAATCTCTATAAGGTCTGAAACATCAAAAACTTGCTTGTGGGTGTATATACTTCAAATATATACTTGTATAGGGAGATAGTCTTGGTTCCTTTATCATCCACTTCGTTCAATGGTGTTCTTGCACTTCTAGAAATCATTTATTGATTATTAGTTTCTTTGTACTCTATTGTTGTACGTGCGTTTCATTTGTTGATTTCAAAATGCTATATTGATAAAAAAAATAAATAAATAAATAAATAAAAAATAAAGTCTTCTACACACGCCAACAAAATTGGTTGCGTCTTGGTGAAATCTATAATGTACTGAATCTGAAGATGAAAACGAAGTAGTTTTGAATTAGGGTCGTGTAATATGTCCAATAATTGATGAACATTCATAATATTAATTAACACCTAAAACCCTTGGACACCAATAATAAGTTAATCTAATTAGTTATCCGAATTTTTGTTTAGCTAATAAGCACACTTTTCTTTTTACTAAGAAGTTCAATACATTAACCAAATTTGTATAGTTAATTTTATTATATATGATGTAAATGAAAAAGGAGCCGCATGCCCGCATTGGCTTCAAAGGGTCACACGAGCCCGATCAACCATTTTAAATGGTAAATTGATTGTTAATATCGTTGTCAGTTTGTATTATCAATACTAATTTTTTTATTTTTTAAAGAATATATTTTATTTCATACCAAAACAAAACGAGTTACATTTTAGATGATGGGTAAGCGGGCAACAAGCTGCACCGCTATCCCCTTTTGAATCGCAAAGCCTATCCTGCTAAACACAAACCCTTGGTTCTTAGGGCTCTGCGAGTCACTGTGGACCACCTTCTGCACTCGTTTCAGAAACCGTACTGCTTTAGGGGCTAGAGATCCAAATGTGTCAAAAGCAAACAGCAGGAACACATGTTGATTCTCTAAGCAGGCTGCTTCGTGCTTAGCGACATTCTTAGCTTTTGCCCTCAAAACTGCCTGTCCCGGTGCAAAGCCGCTGTCTCGCAAACCTACCAAGGGGGAAACCCTTGTCAAGTCAACACAAGCATTTTTGCCCCCAGCCCATCCAAACACAAGCACATCCGCAGGACGCAAGGTAGATCTCCCCTCCTGTGGATCAGTCAGAAAATTGACCGGTGCTTCTTTCTTGGCTGAGACCCCCGCCATTCGGAGCACGTCCCATAGAACATCCCTGACCAAATCATGGCGGTACTTAAAACCCAGCAATTCCTTGCAGTGGAGCGCATACCCGCCCTAATTAATGTATTTTTGTGTGTATATAAAAATATAAAATAAAACTTTTTTACTAGTTTTAGTTACGTACTCACTCGAGAACTTTTCATCGTCGGTAAATTAAAAAGATGAATTTTCTAATGTTAGACCCACCGTAGTAGGATAGATTTTGGGCGCTATTTCACAAAATAAAGCCCCCCACACCGCTACGGGGGGGGGGGGGGGGTTTATTTTTCAAAAAGTTTGTTTGGCGTGATGAAAATGGCGCCGGTGCAATTATCCCCCACCCAATCAAATCATACCACATATACACTCTCTCTCTCTCTTATTAATTTTTTTACATTAAAAAATATAATAAAATATTAATAGGGGCTTTATTTATAAAGCTCCTACCACTACACCCGTTTTTCAGTTTCTCTCTCCATACTGACTCAGCTGCCACGTAGACCAATCAGAAAGGGGGGCTTTATATATAAAGCCCCCCACTACGCATGGTCTTACAAGTGAAGGTGCGATTGATGGCTTCCAACTTACGACAACGACGACAAGTTTGCTAACGAATGTTATAAATTACATATGAATTAGTAATACCATATAATCACCAAAATTAATTCATAACCTGCTGTTAAAGTTATTTATATATGCTCGAGTATCCATGACCTATTGGTCCAGAGGTGTACTTACTAATTTGATGTTGTGGATTTAAGTGCAAGGTAAAGTTGTAGATTTTTTTTAGAACGACCAACAAAACTTTATTTAATCACCAACGCTAGTGGGTTACTAGCAAAAACCACCCGATACACATATCAAAAGTTATCACCAAAGCTACTAAGATGCCTACAACAAGTAACAATAGCACTAACTAAAGAACATTTGATAGATTAAAACTTCGCCATTTCACCCAATCCAAATCATGTTGCTTCGTCCTCGCTTTCACCCATAGATGACTTCTCGCTTTTATCTCGCCTATTAGTTGTTGAAGAGATTCTTGTTTTTGACTGAAAACCACCTCGTTCCTATTCTTCCACGTAAGGGAGTAAAAAAAATTTGGGTTTCAGAAAAAAAAATAAATAAATAAATTACATGTTCGAGTTTACCAAGTAGTTATTCCAACTGTCATGCCTTTTCATTAATAATATTTAGTCAAATAAAACGACTCGTCGTTTAAGAAAGGATCACAGGCCAAATAATCTATAGATTGAAAGCCAGAACTGAAAACGGGTACGTTAACATGGTTACTAAAAGCGAGAGCTAGGTGGCAAACTGAAAAGATAGAGTTGTTCAAGTAATAAATAAAAAGAATAATAATAGGGTTTAAGCTATTATTTTGTCATTATGTTAAATGAATGTAGACTTTATTAAACGGATTGTTCGTCAATAATCTCCAGCCTAGCTAGTTTGAGGTAGGAAGGTTCGAATCTCATGCTCCACCGAAAAAATAACTGCTTGGGTTTGAAAGGAGAAACCCGTGTGGTGCTATGAGATTCGATCCTGGGCGGTGGTCGCTTTACAACACATGATTTACTGCTGAAACACTACTCTACAAAAAAATTAAACGGATTGTTCTATATTATAAATATATTTAACATTGAGTAAATTGAACACCGTTTTACCAATCTGCATTTATTAGCCCCTGTGATGTGTTTAACATATTATTGGACCACTTTTTGTTTGTGTGGCATGTGCTGCACGTCACCCTTGTGACCTCTTCATTTGTTTTAACTGTGAGTGAAGGAAATCTCTTTTCTCTCCCTCCCTACACTTTACTCTCACCTTTCTTTCTCTCTAGTTCTACCCCTCTATTTCTCTCTTTTTGTTTCAGGCCATCATTTTGTCTCTCTTTTTTTTTATCGTCGAACCCAAACTCAAAGAAAGGGACCGATGATAGATAGAGAGAATGAGGGTTAATATCTTCTCAGACCGTCGTCGACTCTGGTTGATAGGTGCACCGTGGCCGGTGTGGGTGTCGGCCTTTGATGAGGTTTACTTGCTTAACGTCTAGCTAACGTTCGATAAAATAGTAAACATATTTGATCTTGTAAAACACATTTTATTTAAAACCTGTGAACTTACCAACATTTTATGTTGACACATTTAGCATGTTTTATCATGTTGCCAAGATAGCAGATATGGATCAGGCGCACGGAGTCGCACGTCGACGTGGTCGCATATGCATAACTGTTAAACTTATTTTTCAAACTTGTGTTTTCGACGTTATTGGGTTGTAAACTTTATTTAGCTTCCACTGTAGTTCATTAAAACTTTTGAACTGCGTATCGTCTTATTTCAATATTTTACTCATATAGGTGTCATTTGTTGTGACAGTTGACTTGGATCTTGGTGTGTCACGTGCGTCGTAGTAAAACCTTGCAAGTGGAATTTGAGGGTGTGATAGGGTTTACAAAGAAACAATGAGTAATAACGAGTGTGGTACTTACCTCACAGGAGGTACGTGGGGTGATGACTCGTATTTATTGCAGGATATAATCCTTTGCTCCACACCGTGGCTGGATTTGAGACCTGTTAAATAATCAGAGGGTCGTATGAAAGGTGGTGATTGCCTAGAGTCTCAAGAAACTAGTAATCACAGATACAAAAAATGGTGGTTCGGCCGGTAAGTATATGCGTGTTCTCAAGAGATTGGAATCGTTGGCAAAGGAGGTGAGAGCTCCTATTTATAAAGGTTACACGAGCCAGATAATATTTACCCATAACCACGACGATGGGCTTGGGCCCAGGTTATGGGCTTGCCTTTCTTTCCGCCCAACTAGTTAGATTTGTACTAGGGAAAACATAAAGCAAACTGGACATAATAAATGCAGGAGAGAGAAAGAGGTACCGCCCTACCATTGGTCCACGTGGCACATTGCTATCGGTAGCAGGAAGATCTATCTCTGTGTGTGTCAGTATGTGTCAGGCGGCATCGGTTTGTTAGTGTAATATTTCTGCCCCTCACACTTTATGGCATTGGCAAGATTAGTCCTTAAACTCTATTGTAATTACATTTTTAATCCTCGTAATTGTTGGATTTTGATTATCAATCAAAACGCGTATTTTTCTTTTCTTCTTTTTCCGTGTTTAGCATGAATTCGATCGATCAGTTCGTATTTCTAATGTCTAAACGCTTCAATTCTCGACATTCTGATGTTTAAGACTTGACCCTTCGATCCCCTACTAGTTAATTCGAGTTTAATGATGGTTATGACTAAGTAATTAATCCAAATTAATATAAAACCTTTCCTATGACTCACTATCCTTTTTCACCTATAAATTCGATTGATACACTTCGATTAAACTGACCCACATACTTCTATACACTACCCTATTATTTTTGCAAGTCAAGTTTCGATTATAATCCCTTGTTTTTCGTGAATTGGGAAGCTTATATTTTTTTATTCGGTTTTCTTTATTCTAAATTGGAATAGCTACGTTGTAAGTTTTTCCAATTCTTTTTCCATAATACTTTATTTTCATTAGTAGATCAAAATCCATCTGTTAGTTGGGTCGATTATAAACTACTTGGGCTTCGATTGGATTTCTAAGGGTTAGGGTGTTCTTAAGATTATTTAGGTATATTGCAATTAAAAACTTGTAAATTTTAAAAATCCATAACTTTTTGGTTATTGATATAAAATTTATGAAATTTGGTATAATGGCTTATATGATCGATTAGGAAATTCAGAATCAGTTTTTGAATTTTATCACTAAATAATATTTTTAATGATTTTATGATGCATTAATCATAGTTAATTCATGATAAATCGAAGGTAGTACTTTTGGACATGCAAAATTGTAGAAAAATGTTTAAATATGTTAAGATAATTATCATAACATTTTTTACCAGTTTTGGCATGGTTTTCAATGTTGTTTTATTTTTATTTTTCAAATAAACTTTAAACAAATAATATCCATAATAATCCAACGTTAACCTCAAAAGTTCTATAAGTTTATTCTGAGGCTTCATAAGTCAGTATGTTGAGATTTCACAAAAACTTTTATTTTTAAAAGTGATATATATTTATTTATGTATTTAAGTTATTTTAATCATGATTAATTCATATAAAATTGTAAATAAATAATTTTGACATCAAAATTTTGAAAATGTTTATAAATATGTTTAGATAATTATCATATCAATTTCTTTCTGTTTTAAAACGTTGTTGCATATTAACTAATTTTTATTCGTTAATTTACTTTTAAACAATTAAAAATTCATAACAAATGGATTTCAATACAAAAATTCTATGAATATTATTTGGTGATATTTTAAGTCAGAATAACATTTTTTTATAGAAACTTTTATTTTTCAACGTATTTTGGATTTATTTATGATTTTGTGGTAGTTTTACTAATACGAATGTAATAAAAATTCTTAGATTTATTATAAATATTTTCTGAATTAAATATAGTATTTTAACCTTAGAAAATTACATGTGTTATAGAAACTAAACTCATTATATTATTTTCCAAACACATGATAACAAAAATTAATAGTTTATATTTTTCGCTGTCATTTATCAAACTTCAAAATCCCAAATATAGACGTAACATCCTAAGTGCCTTAGAATAAGAACCCTAGACTTGATTAAGCTTAAATAGTTATTTTGGGATACTTGAAACTTTAGGTTGAGTCTTTGGATTAATTCACTTACACTTGCTCGCTTAGTCAACTTACTATTTGACGAAAGTGAGTATATCTAACCCCTTTTTCTGTTTTACAATTTTGGGGTGACTCATGTACAACTATTATTAAAATTATGTATATTCTTTAATAAGCAATAATCTTTATGAGATGCTTATGTGATTTGTGTGAACTTATGCTTTGTCAAAATCATTAACCCATTGTGCGCCGAACATGACAATGAGTAGTACTACGATTGATATTCCTTGATTGACTCCGGTTGTGTTGAGGTGTTGGTCATTGTTATGTGATACTTAAAATGGTTTTTATTCTCGATACTTGAAAAAAAAAATTATTCTTGATTCTTGATTCTTTAAGGCTTGATTTTGAACATTAGTACTACTAGTTACATATTGCAATTATCATAGCATATAAATTTTGAAATACTTTTTGAATGAAACGGATATGCTCACTATAACATTACGCATTAAATACTTGTACGTTACGCATCGACATTAATAAAACGTCAAGTTTTCATATTTATATTCGCATTTATTATTTTTGTCGCGATTATGGAACCCTAATACTATATATAATATTATATATATGTGTGTTATTGTATAATTGTATCAAAAAAATAAATTGCCTTGGCCGGGATTCGAACCCGCGCCAAAGGCCGGGTGGATCAAACACACGAGCACAACCAACTGGGCTGGGCCATCACTTTGTTTAAACCCGGATTCATATTAATCTTATACGCATACTTAATCCTCACAGTTGACAAGGAAAGTCAACTGTGGGATTCCTTGATGATCAATCCATTGATTTTACGTATAATTGTGCTATCTTTGGCAAATTCGTGCAATGACCGGCCCAATCCAACATGTTTACACGTCAATAACACATCAATTGTTGACTTTTCATTCAATTGACGCGTATGCATTCAATAAGAAGTCAAACCTTCCACTTAACCCTAACCCTAATTCACAGTATAAATTGAGGCATTCTGAACCTTGACAACTCGCTCACAATACTCTCTCAACCTCCAATTCTTTCAATTACACTCTGGATTTGATTAGCGAGTTCATTGTTTGACTTTATCTTTGACCCGAAGATAATCATCAATCCTACACTGTGAGTCCTTGTTTGTTTGTGGGGTTTATTCATCGGCGTTCAGGCAACAATAGCCCTAACATTAATCGGGCTATAGTTGCCTGAATCATTCAATTGTAATTCTAGGGTTCGTGTGATTTGAATTGGGGATAAACCTGTAATAGCGTCGTGTATATAATTATTTTGAAACCAGAAATCTCACAACCACCGGCCTAGGCCAAGTGGTTGTGACCCTGGTTCTTCACTGAGGTCACCCGGGTTCGAGTCCCGGCTCTGACCGGTTTTTGTTCCATTCTTTTCTTTTCTTTATTTTTTTTTTAAAAACAAACAATTATATCTATATTAATATATTAAACCTTTTAATTTTTTAAATTCTTTTTAAAATACCAAAACTATTTTATAAATTCTAAAAATTTTATATTTGTTTAATCTGATATAAAAGTTTTATTTGTAATTTTTATTTTTCAGAAATTCATTTATTTAATAACTATAATAATTAAATCATTTTTATACAATTATATTTATAAAAATCCATTTATATATCAAAACAGTTTTATTAAATTCCCCAAAAATTATCCTAACTTTTTATAAAGTTAAACTTTACTGAAATAATTTTTAATTCAGTAAAATCATTTATTTTATATTTTTAAACAATTTTTGTTAGATTTAATCATAATTAGTTCATAATAAATCCAATTTTCATCATTTTTGCACCAAAATTTTATACAAATTATTTTTAATCATTTAGAACAGAAATATGATTTTTAAAATAAGAATTCTTTAATTTTAGTATTTTTGAATATTAAAGTTAATAATTGGCTATTTATAATAAATAGATTTAAAAATCTATTTTAAATAAAATAATTTTATAAAAATTATTTTATTGCTTCAAACACTTTAATGTGCACATTCAAAATTTAAATTTTATAAAAAGACTATCTTTCATTAATTATCCAATTTTCCTTTATTAGTTAAACATTTTAATTTAAATTTCAACAATTGATTATCCCCAAATCAAAACCCTAGGATACACATATTAGCTAATTAGACTTAGACTTATTATATATTACCTCATTATAGGGTAATATTTGGAATCTTTTTTGGGCAACACAATTATCACATCTTTTCAACAAGTTAACATTTGCTAAGGTGAGTTTTACATAGCCCCTTTTATTTATCACCATTTTTGGGGTGAAACATGTTATAACATTATTATTGCAATTCAATCATCAATGTGTCTATGTGTTTTCTATGTTGCATTATGTCTTGAGCATGATTAGAGTAAGCACCATTCTAGCATAATCATTAACATTGATCAGCCGACGGTATACATTGATAGATCTATTGGACTGACAATCCCACCCGGATACGTGCCTCCTACAAAGGTTACGTGGGTGTTTGTTATCGCATAACATATTCATTGGGACCATAAGTGTATGGTATGTATCATTTTATAACAGTCAACAGGGTTGATTATGCACTCGATTTATTTCTAATATGTTCTCACATATGGGCTAGATTAACATGACACATGAATTGCACAACATTTTATTCATTTTATCATCAAAAACCTATGTAATTCTCACCAACTTATGTTGACCCAAAATACTTTCAAAATTAACATGTTTCAGGTAACAATGAAGCTGAGGCTTGAGTTAGCATGAGGATTTTCTTGAAGTTTATTTGAAGTTCTTTTGAAGTTGCTATATGATGTTATGTATTTGAATTCTTAGACATTATTTCACATTTTGGATATTTATGTTTGAATAAATTATTTAAAATTTATGTTATACCATGTGCTACTGAAAACAATCATCAATACGTGGCACCCCGATGTTTCCGCCATCGGTTGGGGTGTTACAGATTGGTATCAGAGCCTTGGTTATAGGGAATTAGGTTATTAGAAATAAACTAGACTATAACCTTAGGGACTAAAACAGTACTTGGTTCTCCTACTTGTAACCCTAATTGCTTCCCTAATCCTATCCTCATCCTATGCCCTACAACCCTAAACCTACATGTGACTACTCTTAATTGTCTGCTGCAATCCTGATCCACCATTAGATTTATAGGACAAAATCCTCAGGTTTAACCTGAACCCCCTTGAGATCTCGTCGAAGTTCTAGATTTTAATAACGAACACGTGCAATCTGGAAGGGTGAACGCCTGTATTCTGAGTCTTCTGTCTAGGCTGGCATTGCGCATATATCCCAATCAGACGAGGGACCCGGATGCCTACCTGGGAATTCTCGGGATGAGTGTTCACTTATAGGCTAAAGCATGTCTTCATATGTTATAAGAATTTAGAATCTTTGATAAGTCAACGTTTTCGTTTATTCGTTTTAATTAATGAATAAATGATTACATTCCTTATATAAACTCTCATTCATTTCATTGTGTCTATTACAGATCATGCCTCCTCGTCGCAGCACTCGCAACAACAATGGTGAGAACCACGAAGAAGGTGGTGATAACCATAACCACAACCATGACCAAGCTCCTAACCACAACAACAATGGGGTCGATGCTCAACTGGCTGCGATCATTTCTCAACAAATGGCGCAGCAAATCGCAACTCTGGTTCCCAATTTACTTGCTCAGGTCATCCAATTGAATGGGAATGGTCACAACGGGAACGGGAATGGCAATGGCAATGGTAATGGGCCCCAAGCTTGCACCCTCAAGCATTTCAACTCCTGTAACCCTCCAAAGTTCAGCGGTGAAGAAGGAGCTACTGGACTTCTCCAATGGTTTGAGGGTATTGAAAATACCTTCATCAACAGTGAGTGCCCCAATAACTTCAAGGTTCGTTACGCCATGAGTGTTCTCCATAAACGAGCACTCACTTGGTGGAATGAAGAAAAGCGTACTCGTGGGGCCGAGGTTGCTCTTGCTATGACATGGGACCAAGTCAAAGATATCATGAAGGAGGAGTTCTGTCCTCGCAATGAAGTCAAAAAGCTTGAGGATGAGTTCCACACCTTGGCTCAAGATAGTGGGGAAAATCTCGCCTACAACACCCGCTTTCATGAGCTTAGCTTATTGTTGCCTCACAAGGTTACTCCTCTGCCGGTAGCCATCGAGAAGTACATCGGTGGTCTGCCCATGCAAATCCAGGACACTGTTTGGGGTAGAAATCCTGCGACTCTGGAAGAGGCCAAACGTCTAGCGGCCACTCTTACTGATAATCATGTGAAGAACGGTACTCTAGTTCGCAAGGGCACTAAGAAAACTGTTGCCAAAGATACTCCACAGCCTGCAATTGAAGTCAAGCCTGAGACCTCAAGCAACAAGAAGCGCAAGGCTAGAAACTATATGGTTGCTGCTACTCCACCTGCTGCCCAAAACCCAGCCAAGAAACCATACACCGGACCTCACCCTTTGTGCAACACTTGCAAGTATCACCATCCCACACAGGTGCCATGTCGATTCTGTACTAAGTGTCAAAGATATGGTCACCTGGTGAACGTCTGTCGATCTCCTGCTGCCCAAGACAACAACAACCCAGCTCCCAACCAACAAAACAACAGGCCTACTCGTGGTCAATGCTACGAGTGTGGTAACCCTAATCACTACATCAACAACTGCCCTAATCGCAACCGTAACCAAAACCAAAATCAGAACCAAAACCAAAACCAAAACCAGAACCGCAACCAGAACCAAGGTGCTCGAGGTCGCGCCTACAATCTCAACGCTAATCAGGCCCGTGACAACAACGAAGTGGTGAATGGTACGTTTCTCATTAATAACCACTATGCATCCATATTATTTGATTCAGGAGCTGATAAGTCATTCGTGTCACTGAAGTTTGAACCTTTACTTAACTTACCCCACACTAATCTAGAAGACCCTTTCGTGGTAGAGGTAGCTAACGGGAAGTCTATTTCGATCGGTTCTATTATTCGTAACTGCTTGTTGAATCTCGATGATCATACCTTCCCTATCGATCTCATTCCCATGCATCTTGGTAGTTTTGATGTTATAGTAGGCATGGACTGGTTGTCAACTCATCGTGCCGAAATTCTGTGCTTCGAGAAAGTCATACGCATTCCTCTCGAATCTGGTGAGATTTTGAAGATTTACGGTGAGAAACCCTGTGGTGAGCTTAAGCTTATGTCTTGTACTACTGCCCAAAAGTACTTACGAAAGGGGTATACAGCCTTCTTAGCTAACGTGATAGAAAAGAAGGACAAAGGCAAAAGTATCCAAGACATTCCTATTATTCGAGACTATCCTGAAGTCTTTCCAGAGGATTTACCTGGTTTGCCTCCTGCTCGACAAGTGGAGTTTCGTATTGATCTTGTTCCTGGTGCTAATCCTATTGCTAAAGCTCCTTATCGTCTTGCACCCTCTGAGAAGCAAGAACTTGCTAGTCAATTACAGGAACTTTCTGATAAAGGGTTCATTCGCCCTAGTTCTTCTCCATGGGGAGCCCCTGTCTTATTCGTTAAAAAGAAGGATGGTTCTCTTCGGATGTGTATTGACTACCGTGAACTCAACAAACTCACCATCAAGAATCGTTATCCACTCCCTAGGATTGACGATCTCTTCGATCAACTTCAAGGAGCAACGCATTTCTCGAAGATTGATCTCCGTTCTGGTTATCATCAGCTTAGAGTCCACGATGAAGATATTCCCAAGACAGCTTTTCGCACTCGCTACGGTCACTATGAATTCATGGTTATGCCTTTCGGGTTGACCAATGCTCCCGTAGTATTTATGGATTTGATGAATCGGGTTTGTAGACCCTATCTCGACAAATTCGTGATCATTTTCATCGATGATATTTTGATTTACTCTAAATCAAAATCCGATCACGAGCAACATCTTCACTCTATCTTGAGTCTCCTAAAGAAAGAACAACTGTACGCCAAGTTCTCAAAATGTGAATTTTGGCTTAAGGAAGTTCAATTTTTGGGACATGTCATTGATATGAACGGAATTCATGTTGATCCTGCAAAGATCGAAGCTGTGAAGAATTGGAGTGTTCCTACCACTCCAACGGAAGTCCGTTCTTTTCTTGGGTTGGCTGGTTATTATCGTCGATTCATCGCCAATTTCTCCAAGATCGCTGTTCCTCTCACTACCTTAACTCACAAGGGTAAACCCTATGAGTGGGGACCTAAGCAAGAGGAAGCATTTGAAACTCTTAAGCTGAAACTTTGTGAAGCTCCTGTCTTATCTCTACCTGATGGTAATGATGATTTCGTGGTCTACTGTGATGCATCAAACCAAGGTCTTGGTTGTGTTCTTATGCAACGAGGAAAGGTTATTGCTTATGCGTCTCGACAACTCAAGACTCACGAAAAGAATTATACCACCCATGATCTTGAATTGGGCGCTGTTGTCTTTGCACTCAAGATTTGGAGACATTATCTTTATGGGACCAAATGTGTGGTGTTCACGGACCACAAAAGTCTCCAACATGTCTTCGATCAAAAGAATCTTAACATGAGGCAACGACGTTGGGTTGAATTACTTAACGACTATGATTGCGAAATTCGCTACCATCCTGGCAAGGCGAATGTAGTGGCTGACGCACTTAGTCGTAAAGAGCGTATCAAACTCCAATGTGCTAGAGTTCGTACTGATCTTCAAGATCGCATTCTCCAGGCTCAACACACCTCAGTCACCCAAGGTAACATGTACGACGAAATGTCTTGTGGTGCTGAAACTCAACTTGAAACCAAACCCGATGGTCTCCTTTATTTCCTTAACCGACTGTGGATTCCCGACCGTGATGATCTTCGTACTTTTCTCATGAACGAGGCTCATAAGTCTCGTTATTCTATACATCCTGGAGCTGACAAGATGTATCAAGATCTTCGTTATTCTTATTGGTGGCCTGGTATGAAGAAAGACATTGCTCTATTCGTTGCAAAATGCCTCACTTGTTCCAAGGTTAAGGCTGAACATCAACGACCATCTGGTATGCTTGAACAACCAGAGATTCCTGTCTGGAAATGGGAGAGCATAGCTATGGATTTCATCACCAAACTCCCTCGCACACCCAAAGGTTTTGACAGTATTTGGGTAATCGTCGATCGTTTGACCAAGTCCGCTCACTTTCTACCTATTCGTGAGAAGTATTCTGTGGAAAGGTTGGCAAAGATGTACGTAAGTGAAATCGTATGTCGTCACGGCATACCTTTGGACATTATTTCTGATCGCGATGGTCGTTTCACCTCTCACTTTTGGGGATCTCTACAAGATGCTTTGGGTACCAAGTTGAACCTGAGCACTGCTTATCACCCTCAAACGGATGGTCAGACTGAACGAACCATCCAGACACTTGAGGACATGCTCAGGGCATGTGTCATCGATTTTGGTGGCGCATGGGATTCTCATCTTCCTTTGGTTGAGTTTTCATACAACAACAGTTATCACGCCAGCATTAACATGGCTCCTTTTGAAGCACTCTATGGTCGGAAATGTCGTTCTCCTGTCTGTTGGACTGAGGTTGGTGAAGCTCGTATTACTGGACCCGAACTAATCCAGGAAACCACAGACAAAATCCAGCTTATTCAGGATAATCTTCTCAAGGCTAGAAGTCGCCAAAAGAGTTATGCTGATAAACGTCGTAAACCCTTGGAATTTCAGGTTGGGGACCTTGTGCTACTTAAGGTATCCCCTTGGAAAGGAGTTATTCGTTTCGGTAGAAAGGGAAAACTAGCTCCTCGTTACGTAGGCCCCTTCAAAATTCTTGACAGAGTTGGGAAAGTGGCTTACAAGCTTGATCTTCCACCTGAGCTAAGCAATGTTCATCCGACCTTCCATGTTTCGAATCTCAAGAAATGCTTAGCAGATGAGAACCTTCATGTTCCTCTTGAGGATGTGCAAATCGATGAAAGCATGCACTTTATCGAGAAACCCGTCGAGATTGTTGACACTGGAGTCAAGAAACTCAAGCGCAGTCGTATTCCGATCGTTAAGGTTCGTTGGGAATCTAAACGAGGCCCAGAGTTCACTTGGGAACGTAAAGACCAGATGAAGTCGAAGTATCCACATCTTTTTCCACCAAACTCTCCAACTCCAACTTCGGGACGAAGTTCCTAAAAGTAGGGGAGACTGTAACATTACGCATTAAATACTTGTACGTTACGCATCGACATTAATAAAACGTCAAGTTTTCATATTTATATTCGCATTTATTATTTTTGTCGCGATTATGGAACCCTAATACTATATATAATATTATATATATGTGTGTTATTGTATAATTGTATCAAAAAAATAAATTGCCTTGGCCGGGATTCGAACCCGCGCCAAAGGCCGGGTGGATCAAACACACGAGCACAACCAACTGGGCTGGGCCATCACTTTGTTTAAACCCGGATTCATATTAATCTTATACGCATACTTAATCCTCACAGTTGACAAGGAAAGTCAACTGTGGGATTCCTTGATGATCAATCCATTGATTTTACGTATAATTGTGCTATCTTTGGCAAATTCGTGCAATGACCGACCCAATCCAACATGTTTACACGTCAATAACACATCAATTGTTGACTTTTCATTCAATTGACGCGTATGCATTCAATAAGAAGTCAAACCTTCCACTTAACCCTAACCCTAATTCACAGTATAAATTGAGGCATTCTGAACCTTGACAACTCGCTCACAATACTCTCTCAACCTCCAATTCTTTCAATTACACTCTGGATTTGATTAGCGAGTTCATTGTTTGACTTTATCTTTGACCCGAAGATAATCATCAATCCTACACTGTGAGTCCTTGTTTGTTTGTGGGGTTTATTCATCGGCGTTCAGGCAACAATAGCCCTAACATTAATCGGGCTATAGTTGCCTGAATCATTCAATTGTAATTCTAGGGTTCGTGTGATTTGAATTGGGGATAAACCTGTAATAGCGTCGTGTATATAATTATTTTGAAACCAGAAATCTCACAACCACCGGCCTAGGCCAAGTGGTTGTGACCCTGGTTCTTCACTGAGGTCACCCGGGTTCGAGTCCCGGCTCTGACCGGTTTTTGTTCCATTCTTTTCTTTTCTTTATTTTTTTTTTAAAAACAAACAATTATATCTATATTAATATATTAAACCTTTTAATCTTTTAAATTCTTTTTAAAATACCAAAACTATTTTATAAATTCTAAAAATTTTATATTTGTTTAATCTGATATAAAAGTTTTATTTGTAATTTTTATTTTTCAGAAATTCATTTATTTAATAACTATAATAATTAAATCATTTTTATACAATTATATTTATAAAAATCCATTTATATATCAAAACAGTTTTATTAAATTCCCCAAAAATTATCCTAACTTTTTATAAAGTTAAACTTTACTGAAATAATTTTTAATTCAGTAAAATCATTTATTTTATATTTTTAAACAATTTTTGTTAGATTTAATCATAATTAATTCATAATAAATCCAATTTTCATCATTTTTGCACCAAAATTTTATACAAATTATTTTTAATCATTTAGAACAGAAATATGATTTTTAAAATAAGAATTCTTTAATTTTAGTATTTTTGAATATTAAAGTTAATAATTGGCTATTTATAATAAATAGATTTAAAAATCTATTTTAAATAAAATAATTTTATAAAAATTATTTTATTGCTTCAAACACTTTAATGTGCACATTCAAAATTTAAATTTTATAAAAAGACTATCTTTCATTAATTATCCAATTTTCCTTTATTAGTTAAACATTTTAATTTAAATTTCAACAATTGATTATCCCCAAATCAAAACCCTAGGATACACATATTAGCTAATTAGACTTAGACTTATTATATATTACCTCATTATAGGGTAATATTTGGAATCTTTTTTGGGCAACACAATTATCACATCTTTTCAACAAGTTAACATTTGCTAAGGTGAGTTTTACATAGCCCCTTTTATTTATCACCATTTTTGGGGTGAAACATGTTATAACATTATTATTGCAATTCAATCATCAATGTGTCTATGTGTTTTCTATGTTGCATTATGTCTTGAGCATGATTAGAGTAAGCACCATTCTAGCATAATCATTAACATTGATCAGCCGACGGTATACATTGATAGATCTATTGGACTGACAATCCCACCCGGATACGTGCCTCCTACAAAGGTTACGTGGGTGTTTGTTATCGCATAACATATTCATTGGGACCATAAGTGTATGGTATGTATCATTTTATAACAGTCAACAGGGTTGATTATGCACTCGATTTATTTCTAATATGTTCTCACATATGGGCTAGATTAACATGACACATGAATTGCACAACATTTTATTCATTTTATCATCAAAAACCTATGTAATTCTCACCAACTTATGTTGACCCAAAATACTTTCAAAATTAACATGTTTCAGGTAACAATGAAGCTGAGGCTTGAGTTAGCATGAGGATTTTCTTGAAGTTTATTTGAAGTTCTTTTGAAGTTGCTATATGATGTTATGTATTTGAATTCTTAGACATTATTTCACATGTTGGATATTTATGTTTGAATAAATTATTTAAAATTTATGTTATACCATGTGCTACTGAAAACAATCATCAATACGTGGCACCCCGATGTTTCCGCCATCGGTTGGGGTGTTACACTCACCAATACATTATATGTGTTAACAAATTATTTTGTACATGTTTCAGGTGAAGGTTGATCATGCTTGCTTTTCACGCTTAAGCTTTGGACCTAGTGCCTATAATAAAACTTGAATCTTTTTGCTATGTTTTGTATTTCCCTTTCGAGACAATTTGTATTCTGTTTTGAATAATGGAAAATGGTTGCAACTCATATTTACACTTTTAGTCCATGAGATATTGAAAAATCGTCACTACGTGACACCTCAATGATTCCGCCATCGGTTGGGGTGTTAAAGATTGGTATCAGAGCCATGGTTATAGAGAATTAGGTTATTAGTAAATACTTTTGACCTATTCTATAACTAAGCTACCTCTTATATATTTTCTTTTACCCTCATATTTTCAGTAGTTATTTTCTGTTCTTATTTTGCATCATATTCGAAAAAAGAAGATCATATTCTACAAACGAAACGAAATCACCAAGTTAGGAGTGGTATCCATACTTTGGTGAATAGTTTCACTCCTTATATTTCTTTTATTTATCTTGGAATATTTTCCTTTCGAGATAGGAGACGTCCAAATCTCAAGGAATTTATCCCTCCAAAAGAAACTTAATTCCTAAGCTCGGAGTGATATCCTTATCTTAGTGACTAGTTTCACTCTACCGTATTTTTACTTTTGAAATACATCTTTGAGTTAGGAGTGAAATCCATACCTCAAGGATTTATTTCTACACCTCGTTTTATGTCTCGCTAAAGTTTTGGAATTTACTAGTGACGGGGTACGTTCAATCTGGAAAGGTTAGAGCCTATATTCTGAGTTTTCCGTCTAGGCTTGGCATTTCGCAAAAATCCCAATCAGATGAGGGACTCGTATGCCTACCTGGGAACTCTCGTATGAACATTCACTTATAGGCTAAAGTACGCCCCACGAGTCACTAGTAATATTTCAATTACTTTGGTTATTCAGCAGTTTTGTTAGAAACAATCCCAATATCTCATTTATTCTTAGTATTGTTTTTCATTTGTCATTTGAAGTTTCCATCATGATTTCTTATTATATTCATTGTTACCTCATTGAATTTCGTCATATCAATTTATAGTTACTTTTTATTATCATTTTCATTATGCATTTTTCTTTGCATCTCATGTTATGTGTTACTTGCTTTTTTTTAACTATGACATTTCCAAGACTTTGAAATCAAATCTCATAATTCTTGTCTTATTTTCGTAGATGTCTGAACGTGAATCTCGCAAGAGAGCCTCTAAGCGTCATGCTAAGCTGAAATCTGATCGCCGTATCCCGTCCATGCTCAATTACAAGTTGGCTACACTTGTCCCTACCATCATTAACACCATTGTCCGAAACCTTAACATAAATGGTAACTCGAGTGGAAACTCAAACGGGGATGATGATGATGATGGCAATGGTGAAACCAAAGGGAACAAGTGCATGATGCGTTTGTTTTTAGTGTTTATAAAGATGTCAATTTCCCCGGTGCTAAAAACTTTGATGTGTCAATCCCAAAACGTTGGTTTGGGGGAAACGACTGACATTTACTAAACCATTTTACGAAGTTTTAAATTTATAAAGTAAACAATAATTACTCAGAATCTAAAATCAACAAATAGGCAGAGAACCTGACGTGAATAGTATAGCTTGCTAGGGCAAATACCGAGTATCGTATTCCAAGATAACTGATCGGGCTTTAAAAAGAAAAATAAAACAGAGGGTTTCTTAAAAGAAAATAGTTTTGAAAAAGGTTTTGATTTTATATAAGAAAAGATACAATAGTAGAGTAGACTAATATGCACATCTCAGGGCCTTTCGTATAAATAGTTAAGTTTAATATTAAAATTAATAATTTAAGTTAATTAAATGTGAGGAAGACGAGAGGGATCTTGAAGTGTTGACTTCTTTATAGAGAAGTGGGGCCACTACTAAGTAGAATGCACAACCTTCCAATGTGGGCCCACATGAAGGTACTCTGCCAGGTCCTCGCATATAGCGGGCTCCTCAAATCGCGGTCAAGTCTCTGGTCCTCTAACTTATCCTCTTCTTGAATTGGAGGCTTAACTTCCGACATGGAATACCGTACACCTCCCTAGTTCTCGAGTTCCGTACTGAAGGATCTCTCCTTAGGGTCAATCAAGGTAACCTTGTATCCCTAAGTAGGTTAACGATCATGAAGACCGAACCATCTCTCTTACAGTTGACTCAGGCGGCTTGTATCCCCATTGGTTAACATCGAAGTACTAACGAGAACTAGATATAGAATCCTTAATTCATTTATCTTCTAA
Source organism: Ambrosia trifida (assembly GCA_028751855.1). Classification (NCBI taxonomy): domain Eukaryota; kingdom Viridiplantae; phylum Streptophyta; class Magnoliopsida; order Asterales; family Asteraceae; genus Ambrosia; species Ambrosia trifida. Next base: position 141,423,367 of record CM054122.1, read on the forward strand.
GTGGCACTTTATTATTTAGTGATCAATTAAATATAAAGTTGGTAAAATGAATGACAACTTAATACACCCAACCCATAACCTCCCGAACTGAATGAAATCCTTGATAAAGGTGGCACATAATCCTAAAGGCGTGCAATCCGAAGATCACTGGTGTGCCCATAGGGAAACCGTCCTTTACCAAGAAGATCATTCAATCATCCGGTAAGTACCAGAAATGTGTCACTCAGATCTGGTTCACTTCAGAAGCCATTGCTTAGAATCTGGTTTGGATATCAGAAGCCCGAAGGATTTGTCTCACTACCGGTTTCCTTGCCTAGGATCTAGCTCGGGGCAACCAGAAGCTGATTATACCTCTAGATATTAAATTAAGTTAAACTAATTTAAGTTATTAAATTAATTATCATTTAAACCTGCCACAAAGATAAACAAACAAGGATTAGAAGAAGATAACACAACAAGTAACTAAAAATTAACTACTATTAATAATAAAAAAAGTCTACAAATCGAAGTGGGTTCGGTAATAATGAAAAGACACAACCAGAAGAAATGATCAACACATGAACATGGCTGCTCATAGATATGATCTCCATCTTCAAGTGATATGTATCTAACATGATCCTCATGACCCTTGATATTTATTGAATAACTATTCTACGATCCCGTGCTTGGCCAAGTTGATCAAGGTTGGTCGAGGCCTAACCATTGAGAGATGATAGGAGGGTCGTAAGGCCTCCCAAGGGACCCCAAGATCTCTGTAAGACTCTTGGTAGTAGGCCAAAACAAGCACTAGAAGGGATGAAAAAAGTAGGGGTTAGTTTGCTATTTATAGAGCTCCAGGTGAAGCACGGCCGTGCCAAGGGTGGTCAGGCGCGTGCTTGTTGTCTCACGCACGTTCTGTTGCTACATTTCAGAAGCTGTCTGTACTTTTTGTCTTTGGCATAGCCGTGCCATATGTATGGGCACGAGCGTGCATGTACTTCTCAGATTGTTTTCTTGCTCTCCAAGTTTGTTGCGTTGTCTTCTCACATGCAGTGCCTTCATGAAAGTGTGCATGGTCATGCTTGGTCACTCCCGGACTAATTTCATCACTGTTTAAGTCCTGGGATGGTCTTCAAAACATATAGTGAACATGCTGTAAGTCTCGTATCTTCAGGTTTCTCCAGTTTTTGCTTGTTTTTACCCGGAAATCCTCTATTTCCGTTTTGGAGCTCCAGTTTCCTGAGAAAGACAAATAGGAACAAATTAAGCAAAAAATATCAATAACATAAGCCTAATTGTATCTTATTATGAGACTGTTTATGCATGTTTTATATGTTCATTTTGTGAGTTATCACAATACCCCACACTTAGACTATTGCTTGTCCTCAAGCAAATAATCACAAGTACAAATAAAGTAGACTGTAATTAACAAACCCTCAATCCATTTATTTATCTATGTTACGAGAAAAATAAAATTGCAAGACACGCCTACTTAACCCGTACGATTATGCTAAAACCTTTACCTGCTCACAATGTTCACTCAGCACTCGGGTTTATCATTTTAGTGAGTTTTGGGGGTGAACACTCAAATCCGTACCAAAGTCAATGGCTTGTATGCATATCAAGTCTTCGTCTCCAAACCAACTAACTAAGATAAATCAAGAGGACTTTTATATGGGTTGTAATGTAGGGGTGCAAAAGACAACAACTCTTTTTTTTTTTTTTTTACTAAAAATAAAAGGGGGATGAGTCACCGAATCTCAAAGGAGCGTCATGGCTAAGAAGATGATGAAGCGAAAAGACGTGGAAGAGGACGGCAACGATGTTGTGCAACATTTTCATCAGCGATCTCTGAAAGGAGTCGGGTGTTAATTCCGAGGTCCTTCATCATGGCTATTTCGTCCCTTAGTGTGTAGTCAATATTACTTCCTTTTCTGCCTTTTCGCTCATTGCGGTATCGGATAGCGCCTTCCTGAATCAGCATAGTGTATTCAAACTGCGAGTGGGTGTAATTGTTGTTGCATTTGCCTTCATGAGACCAGTGGCCACACTTCATGCATTTATCGTATCTCTTGACCTGTCTTTTTGCAACTCTCTTTGACTGTCCACAAAAGGGTTGATTCTGTTCCATCTTCCTCCACAATTTTCTTTCGTCTGCCGTCTTCTCGAAAATAATCTGTAACATATCAGGGTGCAGATGTGGCTTAGCGAAGTGGAAACATCGAAGCAAGTGTTCGTCCAGCGGATGCATCTTTAGAAAGCGAGGGGGAAAGCAAGAGAGAGATGAGAGATCACAGAGAGAATATAGAGAGAGTAGAGAGAGAGAGAGAGAGAGAGAGAGAGAGAGAGAGAGAGAGATAGCAAAGTTCTAGTTCTTTTAGGTCTCACCGGTCAAAGACCAAATTTTTTACTTTTGAAGAACTTTTATTTCTTGGGCTCTCTTTTTGTGGGTCTCTCTATTTATTGGGCTCTCTAGCTACTTTTTTCTTTTTAGAAGATCTCCCTCTTAATTGGCCCCGTCTTGTGTTGTTCCCTCCTTTATCATCGGTGTCGCCTTTTCTTCAAACTTATGTTCTTGCGCCCTCGGTGATGACAAAATCTTGAAGCTGCTGTGGTGACGCATGATCGGGACTCATTTTTATTGGGTAAAGAAACGAAAGGCCAAGGCTCAAAGTGGTTTTCTAAGGGAATGATTTATTTTTTGGGAGAAACCTAATTGCCTCTATCATTTTTATCTAGTTACTGGTTTTAAAACAAGAATATGCATAAACATACAAGTTCTAACCGAGTCGGACTAAGGCCAGAAATCTCTCAAGCCAAATGAAATGAGCAATATATGGTATATATATAACATAAGCGTGGTGCTCGAAAAAGGTACAAAACTCTCACACGGATAATCGGGTAGGATAAGGTATCGGTTTTAAGTACAATTTTCGGGGTGTTTTTTACTTTCTATACAACCTACTTTTCTACTTTATTTTATTATTTTAGTGGATCTATCGGGTTTTAATTAATATCATCTAATTTCTACTGTCCTTTGATGTGAACCGTTTGGCATAAATGCCTAATAGCGATCACTTAGACGAGCCTAATAGACTATACAAACCTGCCAAAATGACCATGAATGACGCTATGGGTATCAAGCTGCTAAGAGGGTACCGGATAACGTGTGATCAATGAAAAATAACCTGCTAGATAAAATAAAATAAGCAGCAATAATGGTCCACCCCACACTTAAAATTTTTGCATAAATTTTGAGTGCAGAACTGGAGAAAAAGGCAAGAGAAACTAATACTTCCCTGACAATGACGAATCCACTCGCGTGTGAGCGAAACCTGCATCCTCCAAACAGAGACGTCGAAATGGCGAATCCTAAATATCAAGCTGTCCCCAACCTGTCCAAAATAACTAGAAAAGAAAATAAAAGTAACAAAGATAAATTAAATAAAGCTACGATCCTAGGATAAGTACTAACGCCGAAGCGCTAGCGGGGTGGAACATGTCCGGCATGCATCATGCATGCAAAAGTGTCAACCGTACAATCATCCATAAACAACCACCAACAAAAGAAAAAATAAAAATAAAAGAAAATAGTGTTTTTAGGCAACAAACCGTCAGAGAGTGTCTAGAACTACCGAATAACCCGAGGGAGAGAAAATCAATCTGAGTGACTGTGATGTGCATGGGAGCTGGAGCAGGTGCATGTAGTCATAAGCGTATCAAGTCCGTCCAAAATGCTGCATAACAGACCCTTCCTCGGCTGGCACTGTCGACCCTGCATGGAATCAGGCAGCGGCCTAGCTGCAGCTATAGCTGATGACTCTGCATCTCCTGCGTCTTCTGTCTCGTCGTACTCAGTGTCCTCATCCCACAACCTCTGCTTGTTATCCAGTAAACTCAAAACCTGATCAAACCAATCTGCAATCCCAATATCCCTCATGTCTGAGGTGTCGAGGGGACGGATCCTTCCTACCATCGTTAATTGATCTAAGTTATGGAGATGAAGTGTCTCCACACTGGTGGCTAGGAGTGTGATATAAGGTCCCCCGAAAATGTGGTCGGAAGCAGTAGGTCCCGAGCATTTAGTGAGGAGTTTGGCTACCGCATGGGCAAGGTTACAGGGCCGGTTTCTTATGATGCTGAAGAGATAGAAAACCTATTGCTCATGTACTCTATCCGTAAGATCCGTGCGGCATCCTAAACTGTTGGCCACGATTAACTATAACAACGTATGGAGAGGGTCCGGAAGACTAGATCTCTTTCGCCTCCTTGGGGTGTAGGGGCTTCAGAAATTTGTCTCCAGAAATCCTTTAGTCGAACATTGCTGGGCTAATCGAACAAGCTTTTAGTGAATATTGGTGACTGAATCTCCCATTGTTGATATAAACCAAGCATGATCCCAAACTCTGCCAATGTCATTATGTACCAACACCTGCCTAACCTAAACAACATACACTGCCTCGTAACTCTTTCTTTCGTTGTAGTGGGTGATTCGTAGGAAAAGGAAGCTAAGAACTCAAGAGTTGGTTCCCGATAAGTATGCTCAAATATTTGGAAGAAATGGTGTCAGTGGGACGATAGCATGTTGTAGAATCGCGGATCCAATCCCACAGACCTCACAGAGTCGTAATCCACATTGCGATAATTTCCAATCTACCTAAGCTGAAGGATAAGCAACCGCCTGTAGGCTTCCAGTTCTTCATCTTCCTGGTTAAAGTATAATCAGGGATGGGTGTCATCTGGGATGGAGTCTTCAGCTTCAGTCATCTAGTGTGGTGGTAGCTCTAGTGTAACAGATCTTCTTGACATTTCCTGTAAGACACAATAGAATCTGTTCAGCTTCACAAAAGTATAAAATTTTCTACAGAAAATAAAAAGTTCTGCGGTCTGGATTTTAACTGGTTGAACTATTTAAACTGGTTACTGCCTAAAATACCCTAAAACTGATTTTAATCCCCAAAAATAAGTTAAATTTTGAAACTTAAAAAGTTCTGGTGTTTTTACAGACGAGCACGCCCATGCACACACGGCCATGCTCAGTCTGGTGGGTAAGAATGATTACGCGGGAAATTTAAAAACGGTTTCTTCTAGACAAGCACGCCCCTGCACATTGCTGTGCACAACCGTGCATGTCACTGATGTGACGATTTTTTGAACCTATCAGATTTCTTGAAAATCTTTTCGCAAAATTTCTCAAAAAAATTTACCCCATTACGTTCCTAGCACTACCCTAATCATTTCCTTAAAGTTTCTGGCAAACATTCGGGCTAAAAACACTAGAAAACTAAGGTTTTTCTCAGGAAACTAAACTACTCAAAAACTTAAGAATCAGGACAGATCTGGACATAAAAACACTTAAAAGTTGTTAGAGATTGATTATACATACCTTAGTATGAAAATTGGGGCCTGAAATGAAGAAAAATGGTGGAAAATGGCGGGTTTAAGGAGGCTGGCGACGGGTGGCGAGTTGGGGAAGATGAAAATGGGGTTTGACAAGTCAAAGGCCCCTTAAATACCCCAATCTTTCTATCTGCAGCTTTGGCACGGCCATGCCACATGTTGTGGCATAGGCGTGCTTCACAGAAAAGCCCCCCTTTTCACGTATTTTTATTCATTTTTAAGCTGTTTTAAGGGTCCGGTTTTAAAATTTTTAGTTGGATTTCTCCAAAATAATTTTTAAAACCTAATTTTAAGTTGGAAAACAGTTTAAATTTTAAATTTCTGAAAAACTTTCCCCCGGCTTATTTTCCACATTTTCAGTACTTACCTGGCAATCTTCAAGGAATGACGAAATGATCTCTAACAAAAATAAAGAAGAGACAAAAACCTCCAAAATAAAAGTTGATAATTCTGGTGGTTTCAGCTTCCTTTACGGGAATTTTCCAAGATGGCCAATCCGGAAATAAACCTGCAAAGTAAAACTAAAAACAACCGCAATCATCGAAAATAAAGTAGAAAAAAAAATGAAAAAAATAAACAAGAATAAAAAGAAAAAGAAAAATAAAGTGAAAATAAAATGAAAAAAAAAATAAACCGATCAGTCAAGTGACTATGGTCTTTGGAAACCATTGTGTACCCCGGCAACGGCGCCAAAAACTTTGATGCGTTTGGTTTTAGTATTTAAAAAGATGCCAATTTCCCCGGTGCCAGAAACTTTGATGTGTCAATCCCAAAACGTTGGTTTGGGGGAAACGACTGATTTTTACTTAACACTTTTTACAAAGTTTTAAATTTATAAAGTAAATGATAATTACTCAGAAACTAAAACCAACACATAGGCAAAAAACCTGACCTGCATAGTATAGCTTGCTAGGGAATATACAGAGTATCGTATTCCAAGAGAACACACTTTCCCCTACTCAGACGTTTATGAGATAACTGATCGGGCTTTAAAAATAAAAATAAAACGGAGGGGTTCTTAAAAGAAAATAGTTTTGAAAAAGGTTTTGATTTTATAAAATAAAAGATAAAATAGTAGAGTAAACTGATATGCATATCTCGGGCCCTCTGTATACATAGTTAAGTTTATTATTTAAAGTAATAATTTAATTTACTTAAATGTGAGGAAGACGAGAGGGATCTTGAAGTGTTGACTTCTTTATAGAGAAGCGAGGCCACAACTAAGTACAATGCACAACCTTCCAATGTGGGCTCACATGAAGGTACTCCACCAGGTCCTCGCATATAGCGGGCTCCTCAAACCGCGGTCAAGTCTCTGGTCCTCGAACTTATCCTCTTCTTGAATTGGAGGCTTAACTTCCGACATGGAATATCGTACACCTCCCTTAGTTCTCATGTTATGTACCGACGGATCTCTCCTTAGGGTCAATCATAGAAACCTCATATCCCCTAAGTAGGGTAACGATCATGAAGACCGAAGGATCTCTCTTGCAGTTGACTCAGGCGACTCGTATCCCCATTGGTTAATGGCGTTGCACTAACGAGAACTAGGAATAGAATCCTTAATTCATTTATCTTTTAAGTGACACTTTATTATTTAGTGATCGATTAAATATAAAGTTGGTAAAATGAATGACAACTTAATAAACCTAACCCATAACCTCCCGAACAGAATGAAATCATTGATAAATGTGGCACATAATCCTAAAGGCGTGCAATCCGAACATGATCAACACCTGAATATGGCTGCTAATAGACAAGCTCTCCATCTTCAAGTGATATGTATCTAACATGATCCTCACGACCCTCGATATTTATTGCATAACTACACTACGATCCCGTGCTTGGCCAGGTTGATCAAGGTAGGTCGAGGCCTAACCATTGAGAGATGATAGGAGGGCCCTAAGGCCTCCCAAGGGACCCCAAGATCTCTGGAAGACTCTTGGTAGTCAGCCAAAACAAGCACTAGAAGGGATGAACAAGTGGTGGGGGTTAGCTTGCTATTTATAGAGCTCCAGGTGAAGCACGGTCGTGCCAAGGGTGGTCAAGGGTGTGCTTGCTGTCACACCTACGTTCTGTTGCAGCATTTCAGAAGCTATCTGTACTTTTTTCCTTTGGCATGGCCGTGCCATATGTATGGGCACGGGCATGCATGTGCTGCTCAGAGTGTTTTCTTGCTCTCCAAGTTTGTTGCGTTGTCTTCTCACGTGCAGGGCCTTCGTGCAAGTATGCATGGGCGTGCTTGGTCACTCGTGGAGTGATTTCATCACTGTTTAAGTCCCAGGATGGTCTTCAAAACATACAGTGAACATGCTGTAAGTCTCGTATCTTCAGGAATCTCCATTCTTTGCTTCTTTTTACCCGGAAATCCTCTGTTTCCGTCTTGGAGCTCCAGTTTCCTGAGAGATACAAATAGGAACGAATTAAGCACTAAATATCAATAACATAAGCCTATGTGTATCCTATTATGAGACTGTTCATGCCTGTTTTATATGTTAATTTTATGAGTTATCAGTGCACTTTCAAGCAATTCAACTCTTGTCATCCCAACAAGTTCAATGGTACGGAGGGAGCTACTAGACTGCTCGAATGGTATGAGAGTATGGAGAATACTTTCATCAACAGTGACTATCTCAAAAATTTGCGTGTTCGTCATGCCTCTAGTTTTCTTCAAAAGAGGGCACTTACTTGGTGGAATGGTGAAAAACACAACTGTGGGACAGAAGCTGCTCTAACTATGCCTTGGAATGACTTTATTGCTATTATGACCACCGAATTCTGCCTGCATAGTGAGATGAAGAAGTTGGAAGAAGAGTTTTACTTTCTCAAGCAGGATAGTGGAAACAATGTTTCCTATAATAGTCGTTTTCACGAGCTATGTCTATTGATTCCCCGTATGGAAACCCTAGTGTCTATAGCCATTGAAAAGTATATCGAAGGACTGCAGCGTCAGATTCATGACACAGTTATGGGAGTAAACCTACTACTGTTGAAAAAGCTATCCGTCTCGCAGCATCCCTTAATGATAAGCATGTCAAGGATGGTACCCTAACCCGTAAAGGTACTAAGCGACCTGCTGAATGCAGCGCTACCCCTGCTTCTACCGCTGAAACATCCTCTACTTTCACCAAACCTAACCCTTATAAAAAGCGTAGATCCAGGAACCAAAATTATGCTGTTGTGGCACCTCTTAACCAAACACCTGTTGCTAGAAATCTACCTGCTGCCCCTCAAACCCAAACAACCGCAAAAGCTTATACTGGATCGAACCCTCAATGTGCTGCTTGCCACTTCCACCATGCAGTCAATACTGTCACACCCCGCCAAGGCGGAAACACTGGGATGCGACCTCGATAGGTTTTCAAGCACAAGGTTCAAGCAACACACAGATTTATTTAAATAAGTACCATCAAAGGATGGATATTGTCATAGAATTACTCAAACCATCTTAACATTGTCAGAAAAACAGGAAATTGTCTAGAATTCATGAACTTGAAACTAAAACATCATGGGACTGACAAAACCCACTCCAAAGTGGTACCACCCAGTGCATGCTCGAACCCCTCTCTCAAACCTCTACCACCATGCAGTCAATACTGTCTAGTGGTCTTGTATAAGTTAGTCATTTGTTGATTGGGATCTCACATATGCATATGTCACGCGTATATATATATATATATATATATATGTGTGTGTGTGTGTGTGTGTGCTAGTGTAAGAGTCCGATTTATATATATATATATATATATATATATATTAACATGTGCATAACTTACTACATGGATAAGGTATATGTTCATGCACATGTGTTGATAAATCCAACTTATGGAAAGTATGTATTGGTGGTTCAGTATCATAGAATCACGGTACTTGTTAATCATTCATGGACAATTTGTTGTTCGGTGATAACATAAGTTATCATAGGGTATGGAAGCCATGACATAGCTTAGTTGTGTTAAGAGGTTTGATGACGATATCAACATGTATTAATATCTATTTATCATGAACACGTGTGATCTTATGTTAACATTTGATATTGTCTATGATTTGTATACATGTGTTAGTGAGGAATTACCATGTGTTAGAGTGTGGTAACCTCATGAAATGCTTTATGGAAATTGTCCGAGTGTTGTATGCAAAAACACGTGTATTTTTCTGGTAATTGGTGCTTCACTTAGACTGGGGGGTATAGTGTATGCAAACGTCTAAATATGCACATTAAATGACAATAATAAATGAAATGTGTATGAATGTTGACCTGGATCCTTGACTGGTGTCACATTCTCCCCTTGTTTTTGGAATTTTGTTCCCGAAATCGAGTTTTCCTACTGGTCTTAGTAGCTTAAGGAAAAAGAGCTGGGTACTTGCCTCTCATTTGGTCTTCGCGCTCCCATGTAAATTCGGGACCACGCTTTGCATTCCATTTGAGTTTAACAAGTTTAGTGCAGCTCCTTCTCAATTTCTGGACTTTCCAATCAGTCACCTCGATTGGTTCCTTAATGAAGTGGAGTTGATCATAGATGTGAATCTCTTCGGGGGGAATGAGCAAACATTCATCGGACAAACACTTCTTCAGATTTGATACGTGGAATATGTCATGAACACCATTAAGCTCTTATTGTAACGTGAGCTTGTAGGCCATGGGACCAATCCTAGCAAGTATTTCAAAAGGACCTATGTATCAGGGGTTAAGCTTCCCACGTTTGCCAAACCGTGGTACACCCTTCCTAGGTGAGACTTTCAAGAGTACCTTAGCGCCAACCTGAAATTCGAGTGGCTTGTGACGGCGATCAGCATAGCTCTTTTTACGATCTCGAGCGGCTTTCAAGCAATCACGGATCTGAAAGATCTTATCGGTTGTTTCTTGAATAAGCTTGGGGCTAGTCAAATATTTGTCTCCAACTTCCGCCCAACACAAAGGAGATCTACACTTGCATCTATATAAGGCTTCAAATGGGGTAGCCTTGATACTGGTGTGCTAACTGTCATTGTAGGAGAACTCAGCCAACAGTAAATGAGAATCCCAGTTACCACCGAAATAGATTACACATGCTCGGAGCATGTTCTCCAATGTTTGCATAGTCCGTTCGCTCTGGCAATCGGTTTGTGGGTGATAGGTTGTGCCCATGTCTAAATGAGAGCCTAGTGAATCCATAAGTGACTGGCATAATCAGGAAGTGAATCGACTCTCTTGGTCAGAAATGATTGAAACAGGAACACCATGCCTAGTTACAATTTCCTTGATCGGAAAGAAATGGGCTGATTTAGTCAACCTGTCAACAATTACCCAAATCGTGTCGTGACTATTGGACGTCTTTGGTAGATTGGTGATGAAATCCATAGAGATTTGCTCCCATTTCCAAATGGGATTCTCGGGTTGCTGTAGGAGACCGGACAGTTTCTGGTACTTAGCTTTGGCCTTTGAACAGGTAAGGCATCGGCTGACGTATGCTGCAATTTCACCCTTAAGGTTGGGCCACGAGTAGAATTCCATCACGTCTTTGTACATTTTTTCGGCTACAGGCTAAACTGAGTACTTAGACTTATGGGCCTCCTCAAGAATTAAATCGCGCAAACCACCAAAATGTGGACCCAAATCCGATTGGCAAAGTAAACCGTGCCATCAGACCTTGGTTCCAACAGATTAAACATCTTGAATAATGACTCATTCTTTAGGTTTTCACCTTTCAGAGCTTCTTGTTGAGCTTCACGAATACGGGCTGTGAGATTCGTATGGATGGTCAAACCTACTGCACGAACACGCATGGTCTTGACTCATTCCTTCTATCTCAAGGCGTCAGCCATGACATTGCTCTTTCCCGGATGGTATCTAATCTCATAGTCATAGTCGTTTAGCAACTCAACCCCTCTACATTGTTGCATGTTCAGATCCTTCTGATTGAAGATGTGTTGTAAGATCTTGTGATCGGTGAAAATAGTGCACTTAGTACCATAAAGATAGTGCCTCCAAATTTTGAGAGCAAAGATCACTGGTCCCAACTCTAGGTCATGAGTGGTGTAGTTCTTCTCATGAACTTTAAGTTGCAGAGATGCATAGGCGATGACCTTATTCTTCTGCATGAGTACACATCCAAGACCTTGATGAGAAGCATCGCAATAAACAACGAAATCATCGGTACCTTCAGGAAGAGAGAGAATCAGAGTACTGCATAAACGGTTCTTCAGGACATGAAATGCTTCATCTTGCTTGATTTCCCAACAATTTTCTTGTCTTTTTGTGTCAAGACGGTAAGTGGCTGTGCTATCTTAGAGAAGTTTTCAATGAACCGTCGGTAATAACCAGCTAGACCAAAAAATTTCCGCACATCAGTTGGAGTCCTGGGTGCATCCCAATCCTTGATGGCTCAATTTTTGTGTCGTTCACAGTTTGACCAAGAAAATGAACTTCTCGAATCCAGAACTCGCATTTCGAGAATTTGGCAAACAATTTCTTGTTTTTTAGCAACTCCAAAATTAGTCAAAAATGATGTTCGTTCTCTTCTTTTGTTTGCGAGTAGATCAAGATTTCATCAATAAAGACCATCACGAACTTGTCTAGGTAGGGTTTGCAGACTCGATTCATAAGATCCATAAAAACAGCAGGAGCATTCGTCAAGCCAAAAGGCATAACCAAAATCTCAGAATGCCCATAACGAGTTCGGAACGCCATCGTCGGTATGTCATCCTCCTGGATCTGCAACTGGTTATATCCCGAAAGTAGGTTGATCTTCGAGTAGTAGCGGGAACCATGCAATTGGTCGAACAGATCGTCTATCCTCGATATTGGATACTTGTTCTTGTTGGTCAGCTTGTTCAACTCTAGGTAGTCAACACACATACGAAAACTTCCATCTTTCTTCTTCACGAACAACACAGGCGCTCCCTACAGAGAGAAACTCGGGCGCATGAAACCTTTGTCTAACAATTCCTGAAGCTGGTTAGACAATTCCTGCTTTTCGGACGGTGCAAAACGATACGAAGTGCGAGCTACTGGAGCAGCTCCTGGGACAAGGTCAATGCGAAACTCGACTTGCCGTGGCGGTGGAAGCCCTGGAAATTCTTCTGGAAAGACTTCGGGATAGTCTCGTACCCCGATGTTTAGCTTTTTGTTCAACAACATGTGACAGAAACGCGACACAACCCTTCCTTAAACATTTTTGTGCCTTTATGCAAGATATGACTAAAAGAGTAGATCCACCACGGTCTCCTCGAATCGAGAGAGTTTCACCATTGGACAAGGGGATACGAACCAATTTCTTGTGACATACGATCTCTGTAAGTTGCTTGGATAACCAATCCATGCCAATGACAATATCAAAACTACCCAACCGAATAAGCGGTAGATCAATACGGAGAACATGATCACCAAGTTCTATACACAATCCCTAAAAACTTCTTCAGGCGAAATTAACTTACCATTGACCAACTCTATGGTATAGTGTGTTTCAAACTTACTAGATTCTAATCCAAGGGATTTCTTAAAGTTGGTGGACACAAAGCTAAAATCAGCACCTGAATCAAATAGTACCGATGCAAAATGGTTGTTAAGGAGAAACGTACCGGTAACCACATTAGGATCATCGCGTGCTTCGTTGGCTCCCAGCACAAACACTCGTCCGCGAGCTTGATCCTTACCCTTGGGGCAATCCTTGAGGAAATGTCCGGTTGCACCACATTCAAAACACTCGTTCTTGGCTGGAGGAGTGTTAGTGGCCTTGGCTTTGCAGTTAATGGTTTGGTGACAACGACGATTGTAGTTCTTGCACAAAATACTTTCACAAGTGCCAACGTGGTCGTAACTACATTTGCTGCAGTAGGGGTGGGGCCCGTTGTATTTGCGTTAGGCACCTCAGCAGCAGTGGTAGCAAAAACCTTCACAGAGTCTTAACGCTAATGAGGGGTGATGTGTTATGAAACACACCTTGTTAATATGTTAGTTTTGTATATATTTTAGTCTTTTATTGTGTACTTTTAGTCGGTCTTAGCTATTTAATATTTTACATGTGTTTTGTAGGTGTTCGTGGATAATGAGCTCAAAACAAAAGAATTTTAATCGAGACACGAACACTTGAGAGCAGGTGTTCATGGACGTTGGGGCGTAGACGAGAAATTTTAGTCGAGCGAAGAATACCCGAGTTGAATAATAATAATAATAATAATAATAATAATAATAATAATAATAATAATAATAATAATAATAATAATAATAATAAACCCACCGTGACTTTTTGTCATGGCCCATGGCCCAAGGGATATTAGGAAAATATGGTGAGTAGGTATTAATATATCTTGGACGGCTGTTATGAAAAAAAAAAGACATCGAAGGTAGAACAGAAGGCACGAAGAGGAGGGGAGTGACGCAACAATCGCACAAGAAAGGAACAAGGGGATGGGGTCTTCTACCCTAGCTATGCGTGGTTAAGTCACCCGTGATTCTTTTCGGGTGAATGGTTAGTTATTTTCGCGAGGGTTTGCTATGTTATTATACGTTGGGTTGATTGTTTTGTGATATAAAATTCTAAACTTTCAAGTGTGGTTTTTATTAATATTGATGTTGAACGTTTATTGAATGGTACGCTTGTTTTGGATTTCACCAACCAACGCGGTTTATTATCGAGGGTCATTGAATACTTCAAGTTGTGTCTTTCAATATTACGAGTCATTATGATATTGTTAGGTGATAATCAACCGAGTCAACAGTCGCGGTCTAGTTATCGGCTGTCAGCATAGTCATTAATCAACCTTCTTTATTTATCATATTGAACCACAAATCATGTCTATGTGATTCCAATTGACTTGTTTGCAAACCCGAGTGGATTTGGCTAACCAGAATCCTGGAGAGATCACCCTTTTCTCATAATTGTTTCTAAGTCAAGTTCAGTCTTTATTAGTCTAGCTACTCAAATAAATCCCAAGTTCAGTCTTAAATTAATTTAGTTATTTTTAGCTTAAATAATCAAACGAAACGTGTAATATTAACCACATGCTCCTCATGGATTCGATACCCTACTTACTCTAGCTATCTAGTTTATTTAGGTTTTTGCATGACCCCAACGACAAGTCATCAAATGGCGCCGTTGCCGGGGAGCTAGTGCGCTTAGTATTACATTGATTGTTTGTTTGTATTTTTATTTAGTGTTTTGAAAAAAAAAACAAAAAAAAAAAACTAAAAAAAAAATATATAAAAGTGTTATTTAATTTAATTAGATTTCACTTTGGGTATTCTGGTTTCTGTGCAGGTTTTCCTTTGCAGCCGTAGAATCCCATGAATTGGGTTGATGAAGACAATGAACCATGCTATAGTTGTGGAAGTTTTGCTCACTGGACTGAAGATTTTCAAGACTGTCCAAAACCCTTACCACCGCTAAATCTGCATTGCTTTTGTTGCGGAAGAATACATACAGATGAAGATTGCCTAATATTTTATAGTGATCCAAAATATTGGGATGAAATGTGGAAATCTGGGTACCGGGAAAGTCCACGTCGAGAAGACTATCATAGTCATTATGACCATAAAACCGAAGAGGCACAATTTTCAGGTTATCCTCAAAATCAATACCAATTTCCTCCATATGAAGAAGAATGTGTAAAGATTACATATCAAAGCAAGGAGGAAATGCAACTCTCTCGAATCGAAGAGAAATTATCTAATGTCGAGGAGTTATTATCAACACCTAATCTTTCAATTCAACACAGAATTGATTACTTGAACTTTAAATGCAAGATGTTATAAAAAAAGGATAGACATAACCGAGTCTATTTCTCCTTTGCCTGGTGATATCAGAAACTATTCTCAAGTTAAGGATGAGGTTGTGGAGATTAATACCACACCAAATCCTTCACTTTTTGAAGAGTTACATTTGGAAAAGGTTGTTGATGTTATTGATGCAGGTGTTACAAGTCTTTGTCAAGAATCTCACAAATCTCATCCTGCACGGATTAACTTCATAAACAAGGTTCGGGATGAAGATTCAAAAGTGAACATTAGGAATGCGAGATTACATGATATCGGGCAAAGGCTAGTGAGATGGTTCTTCCCCAACAATCCAAAGCGCCCAATTCACATGCCAATCTTTAAACAACTGTTTATTTGGCATGTAATTCCTGAGCATACATTGGAAACTCATTAGGCAAGTCCGCGCTTAGACCACCTTGATAGTCAGGTATGATTCTTGTACATTTTGTATATTTATTTTGTTTTATTTTTCTTTTGTATTTTGTTTGTATTTTGAGTCTCTTTTGATTTCTGGGAAAGCTTGGAGTTTAACTTGCAAGCAGATAACTTCGCCTGTTCTCAATCTCCATTCAGGCGGGGTAAAGCTGTATATCTTCGGTGTATAAGGCATCCCAGAATTTTATGTTTTTATTTTTCTTTTGAGTCTTAGTTTCAGGTATGTTATCGGCCGCGAATGAAATGCTATACGGCTCGATTGGGAGGAACTGCAGAGGCTCATACACGCACTGCCTATATCCAGGGGAGTCTGTTCCTTTTTATTGTTGTTATATTTTTTATTTCTGTTTTATTTTATTCCCTATCTTACATTGAGGACAATGTGTTGTTCAAGTGTGGGGTGGGGAAACTTCGTTTTTATTTATTCTTGAGTCTAAAATTAAAAATTCAAAAAAAAAAAAAAATCAAACATTGAAAATGTGTTGAAAATTGTTCTTAAAAAGCATTCTAATCAGACATAAAGCAGCTCTTTCAGTACATACCAGTTGTTTATTGATTGTTTTGGCAGTAGATCCTTAGTCGTGGTCCAATTTGTGGAAAAGTAATATGAACCGTTTTCAGCAAGTATTTTTAAGGAAAAAAACTTTAGAATTGTCTGACTAGGTTTAACAAGCTATTGGTAATAAATTCATTCACACATTAGCAACCCATTTACCCACTTTGGTAAGATCTTGAGCCTACTAAATGATAGATTGATTTATATACATTTTCGTTTGTTGAGAGTAGGCCAAATGTTTCTCTGTTGCAGAACTTATGTAATTTGATACATGTTGAAGTTGTAGACTAGATATGCACGTAGATGACAAAGGCAATTTAGGATTCCCTTTTTATTTGACACCTTTTATTTGTTATGTGTTGACCGGTTTACCCAAGAATATTACCATTAGTAGCCAATTTTGAGCCTTATACCATTTCGTTTGCTAAACCACATAATCACCCAATTAAACTAGTACCTTTACCAAGTGTTAAATGACATCCAAAGTGTTAAGTGATTGTATTTATGTTGGAAAAAAATATATATGTGAAAAAAAATGAAAAAAAAAACAAAAAAATAAAGAGAAAAAGAAAGAAAAAAATAGAAGTATGTGTTATGGGTCAAATATACCCAAAGTTGTGTGTTATTGTGATTTGTGAATAAGGATTGTCAATCATGTTGGTCTAACCATTTTATTTTAGCCACTTTTTAGCCAAATCTATCATACCTTTACCCTAAGCCCAAAACCCGTAAGTCCTTTAGATATGTGCAATGTCAACAGTTGAGGTTTGATTGTTATACAAGCCTATGATAACATAGTTACATGTTTGGTTTGAGTGAATAATACTAGCACATTACATGCTAGTCCAGATATAAACCGAGTGGATTGAAAAATTGTGAGGGATGTGTTGCATGAATATAAAATCCGGAAGCATGTTAGATTTAGTCGGGTTAATTCTATTTTTAAATGGAAATCAATTTGACTTGCTGAATTAACACATCTAATGCTGATCTGTAAATGGGGTTTGACTTTGGACCTTAGCTAAAGTATGATGGAGCGACTGAGGTGCTTGTCTATAATAATGTCTTGAGCAGAGTGTATATAATTTTTTTGAGACGAAAAAAAAAAGTGTGGGGGTGTGATATGTTGTGAAACACACCTTGTTAATATGTTAGTTTTGTATATATTTTAGTCTTTTATTGTGTACTTTTAGTCGGTCTTAGCTATTTAATATTTTACATGTGTTTTGTAGGTGTTCGTGGATAATGAGCTCAAAACAAAAGAATTTTAATCGAGACACGAACACTTGAGAGCAGGTGTTCATGGACGTTGGGGCGTAGATGAGAAATTTTAGTCTAGCGAAGAACACCCGAGTTGAATAATAATAATAATAATAATAATAATAATAATAATAATAATAATAATAATAAATAATAAATAATAATAATAATAATAATAATAATAATAATAAACCCACCGTGACTTTTTGCATGGCCCATGGCCCAAGGGATATTAGGAAAATATGGTGAGTAGGTATTAATATATCTTGGACGGCTGTTATGAAAAAAAAAGACATCGAAGGCATAACAGAAGGCACGAAGAGGGGGGGGGAGTGATGCAACAATCGCACAAGAAAGGAACAAGGGGATGGGGCTTCTACCCTAGCTACGCGAGGTTAAGTCACCCGTGATTCTTTCCGGGTGAATGGTTAGTTATTTTCGCAAGGGTTTGCTATGTTATTATACGTTAGGTTGAATGTTTTGTGATATAAAATTCTAAACTTTCAAGTGTGGTTTTTATTAATATTGATGTTGAACGTTTATTGAATGGTATGCTTGTTTTGGATTTCATCAACTAACGCGGTTTATTATCGAGGGTCATTGAATACTTCAAGTTATGTCTTTCAATATTACGAGTCATTAAGATATTGTTAGGTGATAATCAACCGAGTCAACAGTCGCAGTCTAGTTATCGGCTGTCAGCAAAGTCATTAATCAACCTTCTTTATCAATCATATTAAACCACAAATCATGTCTATGTGATTCCAATTGACTTGTTTTCAAACCCGAGTGAATTTGGCTAACCAGAATCCTAGAGAGATCACCCTTTTCTAATAATTGTTTCTAAGTCAAGTTCAGTTTTTATTAGTCTAGCTACTCAAATAAATCCAAAGTTCAGTCTTAAATTAATTTAGTTATTTTTAGCAAAAATAATCAAACGAAACGTGTAATATTAACCACATGCTCCTCGTGGATTCGATACCCTACTTACTCTAGCTATCTAGTTTATTTAGGTTTTTGCATGACCCCAATGACAGGTCATAAAGGGGAAACACATATGAACAACGTCATCTGTAAAACTGTGGGCTAGAGTAACAGTAGCCTGGATAGTAGCGTGAACAGATGCAGTGACCATGCTTCCGATTTGGGAGATAGACCCCAAATGTATCATTCGACTCTCTTGTATTCCGGTGAGACCATGTTAGGAACACGTCGAGAGAGCTCATGAAAACGGGTGGTGTAAGCAGTCACACTGGCATCCGTCATCGAGAGATTCCAGAATTCTGCCTCCAGCTTCTATAGTTCGCTCCTTGGACAGTACTTATCCATGAGTAGAGTCTTGAGATCAGCCCAGGTATGATTGTAAGCCGCGTCTCTACCCAAAGTTTGTACCTGAAGATTCCACCAAGTGAGGGCTTCGTCTTGGAAAGTGCATGTAGAGTACTTCACTTTCTGGTCCTCAGAACAACCGCTGATGTTATGATCCGACTCAGTCTTTTCGATCCAACAAACAATCCCAACGGCACCTTCGGTACCACGAAGGTTCCATGGTTTGCAAGCTATGAAAGTTTTGTATGAACATCCCTGAACAGGGTTTTCAACTTCTGTGTATACAATAGTGAATATTATTAACACAGAGGTTTGGATAGGAGTAATAAGTAGAGAATTTAGACCCAAAATTTCTACTGTTATCCGCTTCGCTCCCCCGTTGACGACCAGTACCTCCGGAGTCTCCGCTAGAATCGGCTTGAGCAGCGTCATGTCGAGCAATTGCCTCGTGAATTACCCTAGCCAGTTCAACGGGAGTGGCTGGTAGTGGTTCGCCATCGTTCGTACGTACAGATTGTCGTGTATGCCTGATTTCCTTCTAATATATCACATATCAAAAGTGTAAGACACATATTTTGCATATATTGTCAATCATACAAGTGTAACAACCAAATATAACCACGCATAGCAAGTCAATCACAACCACAAGACAAAGAATAAGCAGAACAAGTCATAAATAATTAACATACCAAAAATATCCATAAAACATAGTGCATCAGAGTAAAAGCGATAGGCGGTCACACCGCTATAGTTCAAATCATCATACCACATAACATAACACAATGTAATATCAAATACAACCACAAAATAAACTAAGAAGAGGAAGATGGGAATGTAGCGGCAAGAGTAGCAACCGCATCCCGCATGCCCTGAGTCATCTCCATCATCCTCCTCTCTAGGATCTCCAAGTGTCTCCCTGTCTCTGCTCTCCCCAGGCCAATGAGGGCCTTCTCAATCTCGGTGATGGATTGGTCACCGGGACGGGTGCTTCAATTTTACGTAACTCCGGTATGGGGTCGGCGAGTAGAACAGCCACGCTGGTAGGGGCAGGTTCGGCGGGCTAGGCAGTAACCGAAGCACAGGCAGGGAGGGCGATGACCACATTCTGTCACACCCCCTTACGGGGAATGTACCCTTGGACGCTACGACCCGTATAGTCGATGCGAAAGGAAGGGGCCAAAGTCAAGGCAGTAGAAGGGACCACCGGAGGGTGAACGTCTGGGTCTGTAAGGGAAGGAGGGATGTCATCCTCGGTGTCATCATCAGAGACACGCCTAACTAGGGGTGCAGGATCCATATCCATATCAGAGTTGAAAATCCAACCTCCTCCGTGATGGGGGAAGTCGGGGGCCTCGTAAGGCATGGGAGCAGGTTGGGTGAGTGGAAGGTCCTCCTCTGATGTGTCGTCCACTAGGTAATCTGGCTCAGAGTCGGACAAAATAGTGACATCAACGGTGATGGCCATGTCCTGTCATATGCATGCATATATGTAAATGAACATGTAGGTAAATAAATGTACTTTACCCGAGTGCATCGTAGAGAAACTTGAGACTTGAGAGGTGCAAGGTGAGATAGTGTGGTACTTTGTGAAAACGTTTCAAAAATGTTTTGGTTATAGTTGACTCAAAAGAATCTTAGTTTGCTATAACCTTATGCTCTGATACCAATTTGTCACACCCTGCCAAGGCGGAAACACAAGGATGCAACCTCGAAAGGTTTTCAAGCACAAGGTTCAAGTAACACAAATATTTATTTAAATAAGTACCATCAAAGGATGGATATTGTCATAGAATGATTCAAACCATCTTAACATTGTTTGAAAAAAGGAAATTGTCTGGAATTCATGAACTTGAAACTAAAACATCACGCGACTAACAAAATCCACTCCAAAGTGGTACCACCCAGTGCATGCTCGAACCCCTCTGTCAAACCTCTGCTGCTCGTCATCAATTACCTGAAAAACATGCATAAGATATTTGTCAACAATAATGTTGGTGAGTTCACAGGTTTGAATGTAACAAGTAAAGTGCTCGTGTAATTCGTGTATGACCATTTACAACAAATGGGAAAATCGTCCGATGACTTATGACAAACGCAACCGGATAGCCACTGAGAAACCATTGAAGAAACCATTGATGAACACAGCTGCTGAACACAAAAAGGTTCCTGCTAAACCTAATACCAAATCAGCAGTTGGACCTGTCTCTGTTAAATTAGAGAAGGTAACCAAGAAGGTTGCATTCAAAGACGAAGTAAAGAAACCGGCTGAGAACTCAAAATCTCAAATCCGGATCTTGAAAAGGTCTGAACAGTCTTGGTCATCAAAGGAGTCTGACGGTGCTTCAACTTCACAGAATGTGAAATCTGAGAAAAAGAAAGTTGAGGGTGAGAAGAAAGGGGTTGAAATAACCCAAGATGTTTGTGAATCTAATGAATCTTTGAATCAACCAGTTCAAAGACCCAAGAGCAAACATGCTTGGGTCCCCCGAAAGATCTGATTGCTTTACTTGATATGTGCAGGGAGCTCCAGCTGGCCCTGTTAGCAGTCTCTGGATTGTTGATAGTGGAGCTTCTGGCCACATGACAGGGGATCTCACGCTACTCGTTGATATCAAGAACATAAATGGAGGATACGTAGCGTTTGCAGGAAATAAAGGAGGCTACATTACGATGGAGGGTAGTGTTAGCAATGGGGTCGTGACATTTGAGCGGATATCGTATGTGAAGCAGATAGACTACAATCTACTCAGTGTCAGCCAAATCCGTGACAAGCAATTCTCTGTTTATTTTGATGACAAATCTTGCTACATCCTGAAACCAGGTTTTGAACTTCCAGAAGAGTGGGTGATGCTAAAGGCACCGAGAGTAAACAACTTGTATATTCTCGATATGTCCAAAGCTATGACCACCCATGGCCAAGTCACGTGTTTCCTCTTTAAGGCTACAGAAAAAGAATATATCAAGTGGCACAGGAGAATGGGACACATTCATTTGAGAAAGATGAACCAGTTGGTGAATAATGAACTTGTCACGAGAGTTAATGTGAAACATTTCCATTTGAATGACAAGTGTATTAGTTGTAAAAAGGGAAAGCAGCACAACCAGACCCATAGACCAAAGAAAGTCAATTCCGTTGAACTACCGCTTGAGCGTTTGCACATGGATTTATTTGGTCCAGTCAAGCGTAAAAGTCATGCCGGGGAATTGTACTGTCTTGTGGTGACTGACGATTATTCAAGATTCTCATGGGTTATGTGCTTACATCAGAAAAGCGACACGTTTAACAACCTGAAAGTTCTGTTTACACGTCTGGAGAATATCTATGGTCTAAAGATCAAACGAATCCGGAGTGATAATGGGACGGAGTTCAAAAACGCTCAGATGGATGATCTTTGTGAAAACAAGGGAATTCATCACGAATACAGTGCTCCGTATACACCCCAGCAGAACGGTGTCGCCGAAAGAAAGAATAGGACTCTAATCGAAATGGCGAGAACAATGCTTGCGGACTCATATCTTCCAGTCATGTTCTGGAACGAAGCTATTTACGCAGCATGTTACACTCTAAATCGTGTTCTAACAGTGAAGAAGTTTGTCAAAACTTCTTATGAGCTGTTGAACCGACGAAAGCCGAATCTTGAGTATCTAGAACCATTTGGAGCCCCGTGTACAATGCTTAATCCTTCAGAGAAGTTCGCGCCAAAGGCTGAAGAAGGCTATTTTGTTGGATATGCAACCCCACTAAAACGGGTATTCAACAAAAGAACTAGAAAAGTCGAGGAGTGGGCTAATGTCGAAGTACAAAGATACACTCAAAATGTACAAGGTGGCGGTCCAGATTGGATGTTTGATTACAAAGACTTCTTTGAATCATTCAATCTAGATAGCATGGTTGAAGAAGCTGTACTTCGTTTATATTACGAGGTCGAAAATGCAGTGACTTCACCGTTAGTGCGTCCGATCACCGTGAATCCTCAAGCAGCTTCTAATGATACCACTGCTCCTGTGATGGAAGAAGAAGTGTTCCAAGAAGCTTCAACAATGCTTAATTCATCAGATTCAGAAGATGAAGACGATGCTACAAGTGAAGCTATTCTGGACAATGCTACAGTGACACCACCAGTGAACCCAACTACAACTGATGCTTCAACATCGAATGTGGGTAATGATCTGGTTTCTACAGAGAATTTGACGACTCAAACGGGAGTGCAAGTACCTGATTATCCGGAATCTCGGATACATCGGTTACACCCGCTTGAACAGGTTATTGGTGATCCTGGTAGCAGCGTTATAACAAGAGGGCAATTGAGAAATGCTCAAGCACCAGAAAATATTGGCAATCTTGCTTTATATGCCAAAATACAGAAATCTAGTTTTCAAAATGACTGGTCTTTCGCTTGTTATGTTTCGAAGGTCGAGCCGCGGACGTACAAGGAAGCTCTTTTGGATGATGCCTGGGTGGAAGCAATGCAAGAAGAGTTATTAAAATTTCAGAAACTTGGAGTATGGACGCTGACAGATTTGCCCCCGGGAAGAAAGAAGACCAGAACCAAATGGGTTTTTAAGTGTAAAAAGGATGATAGAGGAGTTATAGTGAGAAACAAAGCTCGTTTGGTCGATCAAGGTTTTCATCAAGTTGAGGGAATCGACTATAATGAAATCTATGCACCTGTTGCACGCTTGGAAGCTATACGAATGTTTCTGGCGTTTGCATCCTGGAAGAAATTTAAGGTGTATCAGATGGATGTAAAGAGCGCATTTCTTTACGGTGTGGTCAAAGAGGAAGTTTACGTAGGTCAACCACCAGGCTTTGAGGACCCTATTCACCGAGATAAGGTTTATGTCTTAAACAAAGCTCTCTACGGGTTGCACCAAGCTTCGAGACAATGGTATGAGGAGCTGAGCACGTATCTTCTCTCGAAAGGATTCAAACGCGGATTGGTAGACCGCACACTGTTCACGAAACGAGCAGGAGATGACTTGCTTCTTGTGCAAATTTATGTTGATGATATTATTTTTGGGTCTACTAACGCACTTCTGTGCAGGGAATTTGAAAAGGTTATGCAGGAAAAGTTCGAAATGAGCGCAATGGGAGAAATGCAGTTTTTCCTAGGCTTGCAAATTTATGGTGAGCAAAGACCAACGGGGATCTTTATTCACCAGACGAAATACGTTTCTGAAGTCTTGAGCCGATTCCAGATGGATGATTCAAAGCCGATGGATACCCCGATACAACCTAATCACAGGATTGGAGTTGACGCTAAGGGGGAGCTGACTGATCCATTTACATACAGAGCAATCGTCGGATCTCTGATGTATCTCACCGCGTCTAGACCGGATATAATGTTTGCAACATGTCTTTGTGCACGATATCAGTCGAAGCCGAAACAAAATCATCTTGCAGCTGTCAAGCGTATCCTTAGATATCTAAAGGGTTGTCCATCAAAAGGACTTTGGTACCCTCATGATGATAATTTTGACCTAATCGCTTTTAGTGATGCAGATTGGGGCGGCTGTGACAAAGACAGCAAATCCACAACGGCTGGATGTCAGTTTATGGGGAGCAGGCTCGTGACCTGGGAATGCAAGAAACAGACCGCAGTTGCACTATCCACATGTGAAGCAGAATATGTTTCAGCATCGAGCTGCTGCTCACAGGTTCTTTGGATCCAACAACAGATGGTGGATTACGGTTTGCAATTTCTTAAAACCCCTATTTACTGTGATAATGAAGCCGCAATCGCATTAACAAAAGACTTAGTAAATCACTCAAAGGCTAAACATATCCGGATTAAATATCATTTTATTCGTGAATGTTATGCTAAAGAGTTGATCGATATGGTCAAAATCCACATTGATTACCAACGCGCAGATCTTTTTACCAAAGCTTTTGACAAATCCAGATTTGATTATCTTTTAAAAGCTAACGGTATTAAAGAAAAACAAGACTGATCACCACCTTAGTCTATCACTTTTTATTTCAACTTTTTATTGCTTTTCAGAAAAATTTCAAAAATCCAAAAACATTGAAAAATTTCAAAATCCATAAAAATTAGAAAATTTCTTTGCTGACTGCTATATCTTCTTCCCTTAAATTAATGCCGTCAGATTTCTGTGAACAAACGATATCTGGGCAGTCACATATTTGAAATGCTCCAGCTTATCCTTGGGAACAGTAAATTCAAAAATTTATAAAAAATCAGAAAATTCAAAAATGATTTCCTGGAGTAAATGGGGAAATGATAGTACATCAGTGGGGATCTGACACATTCTAAGTAATGTACTGCTATATATGGCGTGTGTCTGAGTCTGTGTGATGTGCTGATAGGCTTCGTAGACCAATTACTGTGTGCCTGATACATACATATGAAAAGAATTTTTCTATGGATGAACTCCTCATTGGCATATGGTCTTAGTACTGTAATTTCGTTTGATAGGGTATTTGTACACAACTCGGAGGTTTAGGGTCGTTATGTTATTAGTTGTCTGGGGATAGCCTCTCTGATCTTCTGCTGTAAGTCATTATGGACCTAGATCAGACAGGGTGTCTTTATAAAAGAGCTTTATGCCAAATCCTAAAGTTACCGAATTGAGGAACTTTCCATGTTTTATGATGATCAAAGATTATCTATTACATCGTATTAATCACTGATGCAAATCATGATTAATATCAGTCCTCAACCTAGTAAAGTGCACATGTTACTTTGCTACATTAATTTGCTGACCTGTATACCTCTGTGCATTCTACTTTGTACATTACAGACGACGAAAGCATAATCACGCTTTACAATGAGTCTTTATGCATTTACTTCTTGATACGGGAGTATGTCGTGTGCGTGGGAACCACAGACAATTATGTTTATACTATAAATAACAGTATCAGTTTAAAGCACTGCACAAAAGTCTGCATGTGAGTTTATGTGGATCACAATATCAGCAGTTGCCAGATCACACATTGTCTTTAATGATAATAATTCAATAGATCAACGGTGTGATCAGATTTCTCAATAACTGATATGATCCCTTTACCGGAAATCACAAAAACATTTACTGTTTTTCATTCACATTTCTGCATTTTATTTTCTAGTCAAAAATTACAAAACTCAAAAAGATTTTATGTGTGTTTTAGCATAAACTTTAGAAAATCCAAAAAGATTTTACATTTCTATCTTCTTTTTTGATAACTGATGGTGGTTGATGTCGATTTTCTAAACCTTGATGACCCATTTGAGCTTTGTAATCTTTTAAATGTGAAAATATGTATGTTGGATGCTTAAAAGTTGAAAAATAATTGGAACGGGACTCGTTTTTGAGATTTGAAAAATTTATCAAAAATCCCAGTTCTTGTTCGCCCATTCGTTTGGTCGAACGTGGGATTTTTCATGTTCCTTTGTATGTTTAAAATGGGCGAATGAGAGTGTTCTTGAACATTTGTTTCATTCGAACCCTTTTGCCTCATTCGAACCTTTAACTAGGGTCGAAGGAGACAAAAGTATCTCATTCGACCGGTAAGAACGGTCGAAGGAGCTTGCCTATATATAACCTTTCAGCCTCATTCGACCCATTACATAATTTTTCCAAAAATTCTTCTCTGAACTCACCTTGTTGCCCTGATCTTTTGCACAATACCATTGTGATTGCCTAGTGTTACTGATCATTTGCCATTCATTTTTACAGGTTAACACTTCAACAACAAGGATTAATCATCGTTTTTCAGTTTCAAGCCCTAGTTTTCTAAAACCTGAATAAACATGTTCTTTGTTACAATTGATGCTTAGGATTCATTGTATCTGTGTTTTAGGGGGAGAATATCCATAAACGAAGGATTCAAAAACAGCAGATTGATCAATTGATCATCATTTTAGTTCGAACCCTAGGTTTAATAAGAAAACACAGATATAATGTGAAATTGATAAAACTGTTGATTTAAAAACATTAATCGGTGTCTTTACTTGCCAAACAAATCATAAAAACATGATTAGAAACAATAAAATTCAGAATTGAAAATTTAAAATTATGAACAGACTCCTTCGCACCTATCGAATTGGCGAAGGAGATGTTTAACTGGTCGAATGAACAAACATTGGGCGAATGAAACTTTTTATCAAAAACCATTACATTCGTACCTTTAAAATTTCTCATTCGCACCATGTTTTTCTCATTCGCACCCCCGTTTGGGCGAATGAGAAGATTAATTACCAAATTTTCAAAAGATTGAATTTCCTGTCGATTTTTAACATGTTTCTTTGTTTTGTTTTGCAGATCAAACCATGTCTGAGCAGGAGAAGACTACTGAGCAAGCCGGATCATCCTCACAACCTGCAAAGAAAGCTACTGAAGAGCTTTTAACCTTCGAGAATGCGCATAATTGCTGTGCATATCTTGGAGAAGTTAAAAAGCATACTGAGTTTATCGAGATCATAGAATTCTTGAAGAGGAGTCGGGTGATAGACGCGATTGCTACACCTACTATTATTTATAGAGATATGATGCAAGAATTCTGGACAGAAGCGAAGCTAGATTTTTGGAATTGCGAGTCATCCGTGATTAGCAAGTCCAAGGGAAGATGATAATTGTATGTGAGCAGGATATTAGAGAAGCATTGAATCTGCAAGATGAGAAGACGGATCCCAAAGAGCTTAGTTTCATGGATCAACGAAAGTGCTTCCTGAGGATGAAGTACAATGGACCGATCACTGATGGTTCATTGCATAAGGGAAAGCTGTGTCCATAGTTCAAATACTTGGCACATGTTTTGATACACGTCTTTGGATCAGCCGCTGGAGGATATGACTTGATGCGTAAGAGTATTAGCTCAATGATGGTGGCATTGGTTTTGAACAAACCGTTCAATATATCAGGAATGCTAATGGAACACTTGTTGGAGCCAGTGAATGGTACGAGGAATCTGAAGTTCTTGCTATATCCTCGTTTCCTCCAGATGGTATTTGATAACAAATACAAAGACTTGAAGAGGGATCCTAAGCACATTGTTGTTCAAGAACATATGTCGCTCAATACTCTTGCTAGGATGAAAGCTTACAAAGGATTGTCAGTAAATGAACATCCACCTGTAAGGTGTTTATTTGGACATCTAGCAAGGATTGACTATACGGATCCAGGTGAAGGGCTTGTAAGACATGCTAACAGTGATTCGGATCCAGATAATCCATTACATCCTGTTGATCCAGATGCAAAGCGCAAGAGACAGGTTGTTAATGTTGGTGCTAAGAGTGGAAAGGGTAAGGAGAAAGAGATAAGATTAGAGGTTGTTCCTGAACCTGCAAAGAAGAAGAGCACACCGAGAAGAAACAAGACGATGGAAAAGAAAG
Organism: Ambrosia trifida; assembly: GCA_028751855.1. Lineage (NCBI taxonomy): Eukaryota > Viridiplantae > Streptophyta > Magnoliopsida > Asterales > Asteraceae > Ambrosia > Ambrosia trifida. Next base: position 141,451,394 of record CM054122.1, read on the forward strand.
GTTTGCATATTGTGGATGAGGCGTCGATTGATTCTGAGGAGACGCAAGAAGATGAACGCTGGGATTCGGAAAATGAAACGCTAAAGACTACCACGCCCAAGGCCACTGAGGCTGGTGAGTCTGTTAGTCAGTCTGTTGAAGATCAAGGTAATAAGAGTCCAATTCCTGTTGATGAAGATGAAGAGACTCTGAATATAGAAAAAGATTTTCCTGGTTCACCCGTACAGGCTGTGAAATCAAAGAAGAAGCCTCAGTACAAGAAACAAGAGAATGTATTGAAACCAAGTCAGAAGAGATTGAGGGAGATTGAGACACTCATTGCTGGTAAGAAACTACCACCAGCTTCTAGTTCCAAGTCACCGGTTACTGCACCTGTATCGAAGAAACAAAAGACCGCAACTACTTCTAGCACACAACAGGGAGATGATTTACCTGTTGATGAGTTCAATGAAGTGTTAGATAATGTGCTCCAGAAGATGAGGAAAGGCAAACTGCCTGAAGTTGCTAAAGTGCCTGTTAAGAAGAAGGTCACAGTTGATAGTGACGTAATGACTGCTGTGAACCAAAGGTTATCTGAAATGATGAGCATTATCAACAAACAGCAAACAGAGATTGAGCAATTGAAGTCAAATGATAGAAAGATGTTGGAAGTTGTAGTCACATCCCATGATAACAGTGAAGAATTGAAGGAAACAATCAAGAAGTTAAAGAAAGAAAACAATAAGTTGCTGAAGCACGAGCAAAGAAACACCAGACGGATAATAGTCTTGAAAGAGGAGAACAAACAGCTGAAGAAGAGTAACAAGAACATGGACAATCTGATAAAAGACTTGTACTCTCGAGCTCCTCTACTTCAAGCTGGTGAAGAAGATAAAGAACAAGAAGAAGAGAAAGTTGATTATGAACTATCTGACGATGAAGAGGATGAAGATCTTGATGAAGATGCTGGTAACAATCCTCAAAAGAAAAAGAAGAAAGATGATAGAGATGATGGTGGTTCAGATGGTGGATCGAGTGATGGAAACAGTTCTGCTTTTGATAGTGATGATGACAATGATGATGACAACGCTGAGAAGTATACGTATGAGAAGCGTGATTCGAGCAAAGGTGGAGAGTCAAGCTCAAAGACTCCAGGTGAAAATGTAGATGATGACATTTTCTGGAATGAAAAACTGCAGTCTTTATCTGAAGAAGACAAACACATGTATAGCCAGATGCTTCGAGTCTGGACGATTGACATGACAAGCAGGTTTCCAGAAATATTCGAGTCTAGTAATAAGCCGTTTGAGTTGGAGTTTGATGACCCAGATCTAGAAGATGGAGAGGTTTCTGCGGCAGTTTCTAAGGAAATACTTGAAGGTTTAGCTAGACAGGTTGGAAAGACTTTGGAAGAGTTACTTGCTGATAATTACATTCCAAAGATACCTGAAAAGGAAGTTGGTAATCATTCTGATGACCGTGACGTTCCTACATTTGAAGAAGTTGAGATGGAAGACATTACAAGTGAGGAATATCCACAATACTTTAAGAATGATCAAGATTCTGGATTTCCTAGATTTTCTGAAGAAGTGCTAAACCAGGGCGAGAAACTTGCTAAGGAGAAGAGCAAATTGTTTGAAGATGAAATATTCAAAGGGCATGATAAGCCACAGTTCGAGCAATCTGATAGTTTGAAAGAGTTTTTGAGAAAATTGAAAGAGAAGGAGAATAACCGTCCTAAAGCTGAGATACAAGGTAGCTTCTACAAACTTCACAGTGAAATTTTCAAAGGTCGTGCATTGGCCTGGAAGTTTGTTAAGCAACTAAATTGTGTAGCAGTAAAGTGGGAGAAGGGGATTTTATATTTTGATAAATTCCATCATTTGAAGACTCTTCCTTACTGGGCTATTCGTGATATTGGTCGTTACCGTTTAACGGGAGCGTCAAATAATCAAATTACTTACTTTGCTGAGAAGATGACGAGAGAGAGCCGAACTAAGTGGGATTTATTTGCACCTCAATATCCAAAGCGAATCATTCATAAAAAGGATATTGATATGATTACTGGAATGCCCAAAGTGACGTTGAAGTACAAGCCACCGCGAGTGTTGAAGAAGATTCCTTTGATGCCGATTCCACAACACTTCGCCAAAGACTTTATTTGGTGGTATTATGATTGGAAGATAGCAGAGGCTGTGATCGTGCTGAAAGATGGTGAGAAGAACTTCAAGAAGATACACATTTTTGATCCCATGTGGTTGATTAATTGTTCACATGAGGATATAATAATGTTGTTCTACAATCCGATTTATTCTGAAGTTAAAGATGCTGAACAAGCAGGCAAATACCAACGTGTGGTATTTCTGTGCTTTGCGTATGATATAACGCTGGATGTGACTATGACAAGAAGCTCGGGAGGTTTGTAGAGAAACAGAAGGTGCCTGAAGTGAAAAAGTTGAAGCCGAAGACATTTCATGAACCGGTATTGACTAAAGAACAGAAGATTCAGCGACATATCAAGTTAATGAACATCAGAATGGACGAAGAACGTCGACAGCAATCAAAGCAATGGTCGAGGGGGAGTTTGTAGATGCATTTATGCGACTAGTGCTTCGGATTGTTCAATAAACTTGTTTTTGTTAAATGTCGAATGGGCGCAGGAGTTCTGGTAGGTGCGAAGGAAGCAGTTTGTTTGGTCGAAGGAGAATCAGAAGGTACGAAGGAGTGGTTTTGGACGAAGGTAGAATAGACTTTTTATGTATGGCTTGGTTCGACCAGTTGATGTGGTCGAACCTGCAGATTCGCACGAACAAAGTGGGCGAATGTGCAGTCTATATATAGTCAAGCTGATTTTTTGAATGTAACTTTGAGTCATTTTGTTCCCTCCACTTTCTGATTCTCTCTCTAGGATATTATTTAGCTTAATTCACGTTCATACCCTGTTGCTTTCAATCTGTAAACGTGTAATTGAGTTTGTAATTAATGAAAAAGCTTTGAAATGATGATTTATGTGTTTTGATCTGTTTGATTATCATTTTGTGATTGTTTTAGGGTTTCCGCACCTAAAACAAACTTGTTTGATCAATTCTTTGTTATTTTTTGATCCTTTTTAGTACATACAAAGTGGTATATTTTGACGGCTCTAGGAATTCTCTAACCTCCCCACTAAGCATGTTGTGGTAGTGATATATCTTTTGTTCTCTAGTTTGCACTAATACAGTGCAAATTTTCAACTTATCGAAGAACATCCTAGTGATCACATCTATGGTTTCTCCTCCTTGCTTTAGATTCTTGAATTCCTCCTTGATTTTGCTCACCACCGCCCCAAGACTATGATGTTTCAGAAAAGGCACCTTAAATTCCTCCCATGTCATGTTCCGAATAGTTTTCGTCCCTTAATCCACTTTGATGATGTCCCACCATCTCTTTGCATTTTGACAAAGTTGACCTGTGGCATAGGCCACTTGATCACTAGAGTCACAATGGCTTCTTTAGAATATCCCCTCAATATCATCGATCCACTTTTGGCAAGCAATACGGTCTACTTCGCCCTTGTATAGTGGTGGCTTACAAGCCACGAACTTCTCCAACATCTTGTTTACTGAAATGTTCTTAGAAGATTTATATACATTTCATTATTAATCATTGTTTCATGGTGCACAAGATATAATGCCTCATGAACCATGCCTCAAAATTGTGTTTCTCATGGTTAGAATTAAGTCTTGGCTTATTCTAACCAATTGAAATTTCTATGCCTATATTACCTTACGTTATTGCTTACCAAGTTGAGGTATTTTTCCTAGATTTCTTTATCAAGCTTCAAACCGAACAACGACCTTTGGCTCTGAATAGCACTTGTAAGGCCCTACCCACTAAACCCAACCATTTAATATAGTTGAAAGGGTAAATGACATACTTCAAATTTCCATCTAAGTTAAAAGTTATGAACTACCAATCCATTACAAAACGCATTTCCCAAAAATGGATGAAGTTAAGTTTTAAATAGACTACAACCAAGTTTTCAATAACTAAACACAACAGAAACGTTAACAATTTGCACATGAGTATGTTTTGTTACGACCCTTTTACAAAAGTTGTCCAAACAGAATGTGTTCGGTTTGATTCGATATCTTGATCCTCCATCCGGGCGCCCATCATACCTACAACACCTGTTATACTAGCACCACACAAGGTTAGTTAACAAAAAACAATCATCAAAATCGAGCAACGAACCCCTTTGGGACTGTACATCAGTGAACGGTTGTTCGGCTTGACCGAACGGTCTTTCACTTGGGCATGTGGCCCAGCGAATGGTCATTCGGTCCTGGCGAACAGCCGTTCGGCCTTTAGAGTAGCTTCTGGTCAGCTCATGTAATCCTGAACAGTCGTTCAGCTTGCCGAACGACCATTCAGACCCTTCTGATCATGTTTTTCCACTTTTTCTCAACCCAACACTTGGCTGTGGTCGTCGTTTCACTATCTTGGTCTCTACAACCCACTCGGGATTGCTTTTACCTCGGCTTATTGGTGTATGGGGAAGCCTTGGGCTCTACAATCTGCACGGGGTTGCTTATACCTCGGTCCTATTCCCTTTCAACACCTTTCTAGTTTTGATTTCCCATTTAACCCGTTTGAGTCCTTAATGGTTTGTATTTTGCCATGGTCGCTTAAACTCATGCGCAATAGTATGAGTTGCGACCATTTCCACATTTCTAGATACACCATCGTTCGTATAGCTCCTCTAGACTACCTAGACTTTGGTGATCCGTGTTTTATCTAGTTTACTCTCATTACCTCATACTTCAACTCATTTCATCACAATGGCATTATATCAAGACATGTACAACTGCTATTTATAAAATGAATACAACCACGCATGTACCTTATAGCTTCCCTTTTTGACGAGTGTTGGATTTACCTTTCATTCCAAGGTTCCACTTGAGCCCCCTAAACAACTACTCAAGCGTTTATCAGTATACTTGGTGTTTGATCTTCAAAGTTTAACATATCCTATTATTGATTCAATCACTTTCGAGGATATCCACACTAGCAATTTCGTTTAAGCATTTAATCAACCACATAACATTCACAATTCTTAACCCATTGGTTCAATCAAATGCGTCAAGTAGTTCATCATTTCTCCACCCATAATCCCATACCATGGTGTTACCCTTAATTTTAATAACAACTAAGAAATTACAACTCAACATAATCAAGGAATTTACATAAGATTTCTAGAGGTTGTTTCACCCTAGAAGGAACCAACCTAGACTATACCAAAATCCCCAAAATTCCACGTTCTAGGGTTAGATAACTCATACTATATACAAAGTAACAGCTTTCAAGGTACCCATTCATATAGGGTTCCTTCCAATTCATTAAATTTGTTCTAATTAAGAACCCTAGAATTTCACCCAACATCACATGGGCTATAATACAACAATTTAGATAAAATGAATGATACCTAGTGTTTATTGGAGTTTGCTGAGTCGATTAAGCCCTAATCCAGGTGGATTATCTTCCGATTAAGCAATATTCAAGCTTGATTTGGAGTTGGATCCTTAGTGTGTGTTTGTGTGCGTGTTTGGGGTGTGTTCATTGACATATCCATCTGATATGTCGACTTCCAACTTGTTCCATCTTAGACCCCTCCACAACTTTCATAATATGACAATTCTAGTCCCTCAAGTTAGGATTTTTTGATTATGTAGTACAATGTTTAGTTTTTAATGAATTTACCGTGTTTCAATTGATTTGTAACGTAGGTTCCGATGTGCACAAAACTTTATATTAAAGAGATAAAATTGTTGGGGTGTTACAAATAGTTATCATGCCAGTATCCATATGGCACCTTTTGTGGCCCTTTGTGGTCGCAAATGTCATTCTCCTGTGTGCTGGAGTGAGGTCAGTGACACTCAGATTACTGATCATGAACTTGTCCAGGAGACAACAGACAAAATTTCTTTTATTCGTGGATCCTTGCAAGCAACTAAGAGTAGGTAAAAGAGCTACGCTGATTAGCAGCGCAAACCCTTGGAATTTCAAGTTGGTGAAATGGTTCTTCTTAAGGTTTCACCTTGGAAAGGAATGTTTCGGATTGGGAAAAGGGTAAAGCTTTCTCCAAGATATGTAGGCCCATTTAAAAATTTGGAAAAAGTTGGAAAAGTGGCTTACAAGTTAGATATGCCAGCCGAACTCAGCAACGTTCATCCTACCTTCCACATATCAAACCTGAAAAAATGTTTAGCTAATGAAAATTTGCATGTTCCACTAGAGGACATCCAGATTGATGAAGCGATGCATTTCATCGAGAAACCGATGGAAATAATGGAATATGAAGTCAAGACCCTCAAGTGCAGTCGTATTCCTATTGTCAAGGTTCGTTGGGAGTCTAAACGAGGTCCATAGTTCACCTGGGAATGAGAGGATCAAATGAGGATTAAATACCCACATCTATTTCCAGACTCTTCGGGTGAAAAATAATTTCGGGACGAAATTTCTAAAAGTAGGGGAGACTGTAACATTTGTGCCCTTTACACTTGATGGCATTGGCAAGATTAGTCCTTGAACTCTATTGTATTTGCATTTTAATCCTTGTAATTGTTGGATTTTGATTATCAATGAAAACGCGTATTTTCCTTTTTCTTTTCTTTTTTTTCCTTGTTTAGCCCGAATTCGATCGATCTGTTCATATTTCCAACGTCTAAACACTTCAATCCTCGACATTATGATGTTTAAGACTTGACCCTTCGATCCCCTACTAGTTAATTCGAGTTTAATGATGATTATGACCAAGTAATTAATCCAAATTAATATAAAACCTTTCCTATGACCCATTATCCTTTTTCACCTACAAATTCGATTGATACACTTCGATTAAACCTACCCTCGTACTCTTATACACTACCATATTACTTCTACAAGTTAAGTTTCGATTATAGTCCCTTGTATTTGGCGAATTGGGAAGCTTTGTATTTTTTTTATTTGGTTTTCTTTCTACTAAATTGGACTAGCTACGTTGTAAGTTTTTCCAATTCATTTTCCATAATACTTTATTTTCATTATTAGATCAAAAGCCCTCTGTTGGTTGGGTCGATTATAAACTATAAGGGCTTTGATTGGATTTCTAAGGGTTAGGGTGTTCTTAAGATTATTTGGGTATTTTACAATTAAAAACTTGTAAATTTTATAAAACCATAACTCATTGGCTATTGATCCAAAATTTATGAAATTTAGTATGATGGCTTATATGATCGATTAGGAATTTTAGAATCAGCTTTCGAATTTTTAGTCACTGAATTATATTTTTAATGATTTTATGATGCACTAATCACAGTTAATTCATAATAAATCGAAGGTAGTACTTTTGGACATGAAAATTTGTAGACAAATGTTTCATTATGTTAAGATAATTATCATAATATTTTTCACCACTTTTGGTACGGTTTCTAATGTTGTTTTATTTTTATTTGTCAAATAAACTTTAAACAAATAATATCCATAAAACACCTACGTTAACCTCAAAAATTCTAGAAAATTTATTTTGAGGCTTCCAAAGTCAGTAGGTTGAGATTTCACAAAAACTTTTATTTTTAAAAGTGATATATTTTTATTTACAGATTTATGTTATTTTAATTTTGATTAATTCATATAAAATTGTAAATAAATAATTTCGACATTAAAATTTGGGAAAGTGTATATAAATATGTTAAGATAATTATCATATCAATTTTTTCTGTTTTAAAATGTATTTGCATATTAACTAATTTTTATTCGTTAACTTAGTTTTGAACAATTAAAAATTCACAACAAATGGATTTTTAATACAAAAATCCTATAAATATTATTTGGAGATCCTTTAAGTCAGAATAACAAGTTTTTATAGAAACTTTTATTTTTCAAAGTGTTTTTGATTTATTTATATTTTGTGTTAGTTTTACTAATACGAATGTAATAAAAATTCTTTAATTTATTATTAATATTTTCTGAATAAAATATATTATTTTAACCTTAGAAAAATATAGTATTTTCATAACACATGATAACAAAAATTAATAGGTTATATGTATTTTTCCGTCATTTATTACACTTAAAAATCCCAAATATAGACGTAACATCCTAAGTGCCTTAGAATAAGAACCCTGGACTTTATTAAGCTTCAATACTGATTTTGGTATACTTGAAACTTTAGGTTGAGTCTTTGGATTCGCTCGCTTACACTAGTTCGTTATTCAACTTACTAGTTGACGAAAGTGAGTATATTTAACCCCTTTTTCTGTTTCACTATTTTGGGGTGACTCGTGTACTTTAAAACACAATGTGCTTTATGAGATGCTTATGTGATTTGTGTGAACTTATGCTTTGTCAAAATCATTAACCCATTTTGCGTCTAACATGACAATGAGTAGTACTACGATTGATATCCCCTGATTGACTCTGGTTGCGTTTAGCCGTTGGTCATTGTTATGTGATACTTAAAATGGTAATTATTCTCAATACTGAAAAACTTTTTGATTCTTGATTCTTGATTCTTCAAGGCTAGATTTTGAACATTGGTACTACTAGTTACATATTGCAAGTATCATAGCACATAAATTGCGAAATACTTTTTGAACGAAACGGATATGCTCACCAATACATTATATGTGTTGACAATTTATTTTGTATATGTTTCAAGTGAAGTTTGATCATTCTTGCTTTTCACGTTAGGCTTTGGACCTAGTGCCTATAATAAAACTTGAATCTTTTTGCTATGTTTTGTATTTTCCTTTCGAGACAATTTTTATTTCGTTTTGAATAATGAAAATGGTTACTATTCATATTTACACTTTTAGTCGATGAGTTATTGAACAATCATCACTACGTGACACCTCGATGATTCCGCCATCGGTTGGGGCGTTACAGTCAGCATGTGTAACATTACGCATTTATACTTGTACGTTACGATCATCATTAATAAAAACGTCAAGTTCTATCATTATTGTTCGCATTTTATTATTTTTATGGCATTTTGGGAACCCTAATACTATATTAATTATATATATATATAAATGGATATATTAAGGAAAAATGTTTTAAAAAAATGGTGCTTGGGCCGGGACTCGAACCCGCGCCCAAGCTGGTTCAATAAACACACCCACACAAACCATCTGATCTAGCATTCATTCTTGTTTTTAACCCGGATCTTTATAATTATAACACTAGCTTCCAAACCCTCACAGTTGACTTGGAAAGTCAACTGTGAGACGCGACTTGCCAAAAACGTCACCATAACTCGTGATTAATCTATGATTGGCATCACTATGCAATTACCGGCCTATTATGACTCAGACACACGACAATTAACATTCAATTGTTGCCTAATTGATCAAACGACGCGTCAACATTTAATTCGAAGTCAACGATTGCCAATTCGAACACCTAGGCCTTTACACTATAAATTGAACATTCCTGGACCTTTACAACTCGCTAATCCTCTCTTCTCAATCTCTAATTTCTCACAAATCCTCAGCTATTAAGCTTTCTATTCGAAATTTTGACTTCGAAGCTTGACCGTCCATTCGTGATCAATACAGCTTTGTAAGTTTAATTTTTTGGATGGGTTTTAATCTTCGGCATCCACACATCAATAGCCCTAAGGTTAATTGGGTTATTGATGTGTGAATTGTTCGATTGGAAAATTAGGGTTCGTATGATTAATATTGGGGTAGAATACGAATTTCATATATTATTTATTTTTAATTAAACTGAAATCAACACAACCACTGGTCTGGACCAAGTGGTTGTGTCTGGTGCCCACCATCAGAGCCACGCGGGTTCGAGTCCCGGCTGCGGCACATCCTTTATTTTAATTTCATTTTTAATCAAACAAATCAAATTAATTATATATAATACTTATAATTTTATAAATTCGTTTTAAAATATTAAAAGTCTTTTATTAATTCTAAAAAAAATATTTTAAGTTAATCTGATGAAAAAGTTTCACTCACAATTTTTAGTTTTCAAAAATTTATTTATTTAATATATATAATAATTAAATCAATTTTATTCTATTATATTTATAAAATTCCATTAAAATATCAAAACAATTTTATAAATTTCTACAAAAATTATTCTGAGTTTATATAATGATAAAATTTTTTGAAATGATTTTTAATCCTGAAAAATCATTTATTTAATATTTTTATTCAATTTTTGTTAGTTTTAATCATAATTAAATCATAATAAATCCAATATTTAATATTTTTGCACCAAAATTTTATACAAATTATTTCTGAATATTTAGAACAGAAATATAAATTTTAAACTAATAATTCTTTAATTTTAGTATTTTTAAATATTAAAGTTAAATTTTGATTATTTGTTATAAATAGAATTAATATTCTATTTTAAAGAAAATAATTTTGTAAAAATTATTTTTATACTTTAAACACATTTTTGTGACCATCTTAAATTTAAATTTTATAAAAAGATTTTTTTGTCTATTTAATTACTAAATTTCTCTCAATTATCAAATACTTTTAATCAAACGAGTATTTATCCCCAATTCGAAGCCCTAGAACATATACATTTGTAGACTAGATAGACTTAGACATATTTATTACCTTATTATAGGGTGATATTTGGCATTGTTTGGGCAACACCACTATTCAATCTTTTCAAGAAGTATAACATTTTGCTAAGGTGAGTTTTACATAGCCCCTTTTCTATTTATCACCATTTTTGGGGTGAAACATGTTACAACATCATTTATGCAATTCAATCATCAATGTGTCTATGTGTTTTTCTATGTTGCATTATGTCTTGAACATGACTAGGGTAAGCACAATTCTAGCATAATCATTAACATTGATCAGCCGACGGTATACATTGATAGATCTATTGGACTGACAATCCCACCCGGATACGTGCCTCCTACAAAGGTAGCGTGGGTGTTTGTTATCGCAAAACATATTCGAGTGAACCATGAGCGTATGGGATGTACCACATTATAACAGTCACAAGGGTTGATTATGCACTCGATTTACTTCTAGTATGTTTTCACATATGAACTAGACTTGCCATGACACATGAATTGCACAACATATTTATTCGATTATCAAAACCTATGTAATTCTCACCAACTTTTGTTGACCCAAAAATATTTTCAAAATTAACATGTTTCAGGTAACAATGAAGCTGAGGCTTGAGTTTGCATATTGATTATACATGAAGTTATTATTTGGAGCTATTTGAAGTTTTGTTATTTGATATTATGTATTGAATTTCTACACAATCATTTCATTTTTGGATTATTATGCTTTGAATAAATTATTTAAAATTTAATTTATACCATGTGCTACTGAAACAATCATCAATACGTGACATCCCGATGTTTCCGCCATCGGTTGGGGTGTTACAGCCTGCTCCTCCAGGATATTGTCTGAAGTGACGCATGACACCAGGGGGAACAATGCAGCAAGTAGAGCTAAGGGGGGCTGAACCTTTCCTGCTGGGGCATCATCGTGGCGGGCTAGACCTAGAACACCCCAGGGTATGACATGTCCGCGGGAGACCATCGCTAAGTTGGGCGCATGGTCTCTTGTTGGTGGATTGCATTCCACATGTGATATGTCAGGCGGCATCAGTCTGTGAGCTTGCTCCTTCTAGAAGATTGTCTGAAGTGACGGCTGACACAGGGGAATACTGCAGCAAGTGGAGCTAAGGGGGGCTGCACCTTCCCTGCTGGGGCCAGGCCTGGTACACCCCAGGGTGTGACATGTCCGTGGGGACCATCGTTAAGTTGGGTGCGGGATCTTGCGCGGGTGGATTGCACTCAACGTGTGATCTTGTAAGGATTGGGCTCCGTAGAGGTCAAGACTCCCCAGAGGGAGCTCCACGGAGATATGTTATCTTCATGTACTTGACCATTTTGAATGGTCTCTTCTCCCTGGAGGTCTTGTGAGGATGATGTTGTGGGGTAGGGTCCTCCTTTATGCTAGGAATTGGCCCCTACCCCTTCAAGTCCCCCCAGTCCAGACTAAATGTTTATGAGAGGTAGGTGAATGCTCATCCACATTTGTAACTTAGAATCCAAAAACTAACTTTGGATTTATGTTGAGCGCATCCGCGGAGATCTGGTGTTTGTATGTTTACATAGCATCGAATGTATGCTAAAAAGTGCTTGTTATCTCCCTGGAGTCTATACAGCAACATGGTTGACTAAAACCTTTGCGGTTGACGCCTTTGTTGTTTTGTGGAAGAGTATCCCTGATTGATGACGTGTTATCTTTAGGAGGAAGCATTCGGTGAACGTCTTTATGTGTATACGTCAATCGATCACCGAGTGATGATGTGGCGTGTATGATCCAGAGGAGGACTAAGGCACAGAACGCCTTTTTTTTGTTTACGTCAATCCATCAATGAGTGATGACGTAGCAGGAGAAACTCTCCGTAGGAATCAGGCTGAGAATGTCTTTTTATGTTTACGTCAATCGATCGCCAATTTAGAACTTGCGGGTGTGACCCTAAGGAGGAATCAGGAGGAGAACGTCTTTTCTGTTACGTCAATTGATCGCTGAGTGAAGACATAGCAGGCGTGACCCTCCGTAGGAATCAGGCGGAGAACGTCCTTTTTGATTTACGTCAAACCAACTCCAAGTGATGACATGGCAGGCCTAGTTTTTGATGTAAATAACGCGGAGAACGTCTTTTTGGTTTACGTCAAACCAGCGCCACGTGATGACGTGGCAGACCTGGTTGCTTAGGTGTAACCCTATGGGTGACGTGTCTCCACTTTTTGGTGTAGTTAATGTGTCGTGTTCGTAGTTAATGTGGATATGATTGTAAGTAATTGCACAATGAATTTGAAAAGGTTAATAAATTTGGAGGGAAACCGAGGACGTGTGTTGTGAAGTTAAGGAGTTTGGTAGACGTGTCAGACGACAGAGGTCATGTATGTAATGATGGCAGTCAAACAAGGCACGTGACAGACGGAAATTTCGTCGTGTGTCAGGCGAGTGGTCGTCCACGCGCGCAAGTGTAGCTGCCAATCTGCAAGGATGTGACACGTGCAAGTCCATACGCGCGAGTGTAACTGCTGTGAGGCGAGTGTGACACGTGGCTTCATCCTGTGCGTCCGCATAAGGAATCTCCTCGTCGTGCTTACAACTGTTACCCACCGCATTTGATGTGATGCATATATATAATCGCTCTCTCCTCACTTTTCAGCTTTTTCCAACTCTTCAACTCCTAAATTCTCTCTAAGATCATCCAACTTCTCCGACCAATCTTAAAAAATTCCAACCGATTTTTAAATTTTTTGGCGACTTTTCCAAATCTTTAACCATTATATTGTCAGAAAGTTCTCACACCCAAGTAAACCCTATGGACCAAATGGTCGAGAAGACCAAAACCTCAAAGCTTATTGGGAACACCACTGTAAAGAGGGCCTAAGTAAAGTTTGACGAATTTGTCTGGGAGCAGAAGTTGGATCCTGCTTGGGAGTCGGAGCTGTCGGAAACTAGGAAGACGGCCCTCACCAACCCGGAGGGCAAGATAGCATTATACGAGGCCCACGTTACGAAGTGTGGGTTTCGTCTCCCGACCATTAAGTTTCAAATTGATACTTTGGTAGTCTATGGCATTCACATAACCCAACTGAGTGAGTTTGGCAAGCTCAGGCTGGTGCACTTTGAAGCTTGTTGTCGTGCCTTGGACATTGAACCGACTTTCTTACGGTTCAACGTTCTCTACGTTATGACCAGGGATTAATCCTGGTTCAACTTTGCGTTGCGTTCCATGGTGCAGCCGGTGGGGACTACTCCTCCCAAGTATATGCATGACTGGAAGGAGAAGTTCTTTTATATTAAGCGGGGGATTATCCCTATTGAGATGCCTTGGAAGGTTCTTGGGGAGCGCCAGAAGCTCCCCAATTATCCGGTGATGCAAGGTTACGAAGACCAGGATTGGTTTGTGACCTTAACTTCCAAACGGGTCTCCATTTGACGCGCATATGTGTCAGGTGGTGTTGTTTGTTCTCCTAGGGATGAGCCGGCTGCGCTTGGATCCGGGGCAAGAGCCTTACATACTTGATGAGTAAGTGTTGACTTAGTGCGGCGTTTTTAGATAACGCGCATGCGTGCTTCTGTGCCTTGGGTAAGAATCCTATTAACCCTGACCCTTTGTCATATTCGGCGCGGGAGAAGTCCCGTGCGTGATCAATTTCGATGAGGAGCCCACCGGATCTTCAGAGGAGCTAGTTCATCCGACGCGGCCCTCTAGGATTCTGGAAACTCGTGGTCGTTGGAAAATGGCGCCCTGAAGTCATACTTATAAAAAGTTGATTATGTTGAAGGTCCCTTCACCTTTCAGAAGGAGAAGCGGAATGAGTCCTCTTCTTCCATTCTGAAGGTGACTGAAATGCCTCAGGAAAAGAAGAAGAAGAAGAAGAAGAAGAAGAAGAAGAAGAAGAAGAAGAAGAAGAAGAAGAAGAGGAGGAGGAGGAGGAGGCTCGTCAAAGGGCTGAAGCCCTAGGCGGAGGGGGTAGAGTGTGATGCGAATTAGAATGATAAGACTAGGCCCTCTCCCCAAGAAGAGGCTGCTAAGGAGATGGAGCGACGCCGTTTTTCTTTACAATTGTTACACCTCCAGAGCGCCGGCCTTTGATCCAAAAAATGTTGCAGAAGGCGCTCGGTAAGTAACTTAGTATTTTGTATATTACCTTTTTCGCACCTTCATAGTAGTATTTTTATACTTGTGTTTTTTTTTTTTTTTGGTAGCTCCTATTGGGCCCAAGATAATCCTAAGCTCCTCATCGGCGCTTACTGAGCAAGAGATTGCTTAAAAAAGAATGCAAGAGAAACTTGCGCACAGCAAGGCCGAGATGAAGAGGCAAGAGGAGCGGGTGGCCCGCGAGAAGGTGGAGGCGGCCGCAGGGAGGGGTGGTGAAACCTGACTTACTCCGAGTGCGAAAAATATTCTGCCCGCACTGGAGTTTGCGAGAACATTCTCTGTTTTCCAACCCCTTACTCGCTAAGGAGTTTGTGGAAGCCGCCGTCCCCTTAAAGAGATGGAATAACAAGACGGGCTGGACCGGCCGGATCTTATGTTCGAGTTGTGTGTCAACGCCACCATGAGTGTTGCAATGATGAACTCTTTAAAACGAAGAGATGTGGAGGTTTAGTGCAGCATCGTCGAGGTTAGGGTGGCTGAGGCCGCAGTAGCCAGGAGGGAAGAGTGGATGCGCAAGACGGAGAAAAAGTTGCGCTCCAAAATCGAGAGGTACTGGGCCGAGCTTATGAGGCGTAGGAAAAAGGTAAAGAGCTTGGAGGCGGAGCATGCGGTGGACAACAATAGGTGGACTGACTCTTGTAAGGCCATTAACGCTGAAATGATGAAGATACGGGAGCAAGTGCAAATCTTGTAAAATGATAACCCCCAACTTCGTGCTACCACCGAAAATCACTCTAAGGCTCTCGAGGAAGGGGACTCCAAGGTGGCGGACGCGAGGTCAGAGCTCCAATACAAAGACAATGAGTTGATGACCATGACCTCGCTTGTGTCGGTCTTCGACACTGAGAAGGCTGCCTTGCTAAAGGAGAAGGGGGATCTGGAGGCAGAGATTGCCTCTCTGGAGGAGATCTAGACTGTGGCGACATTGGAGGCTGTGAATGCAAAATCTTTACTTGACCAAGCCTTCTGTGCGTAGGAGAGGACCCAGGAGTCCATGCATTGGGTGATGACCACGGACATCTACGGGGTAAGTCTTTAATGCCTATTTTCCTTCTGTTAGTTGGTTTTAAAAGAAATTCTAACACTTTGATCTTTTGTTTAAGATCTTCAAGCGGTTCTGGAACAAGCCCAAACTCAGGGACTAGGTTGCCGCCATTGCTTCTGCTGCTCGCGATGCCGGTTACGCGGATGGGTTTAACTCTAGCTACCATCATGCGCTGGATCAAAGGAATATTGATGAAGCGGAGCATTACGGGAAGCCTCTTGAGAAGAAGTATGAAGCCGAACTTGCAAAGTTCGAGCAGGTTGACTTTCCCATCCTGAAGACGGTGGAAGATTGCAACCGTTATGTAGACACAGCAGCCGCCCTCCATTTCTTCATCGAAGAAACTGACCGTATGGGTGCGTAGGCGGCGAAAAAGGCCGAGTAGGATGGCGCGCAATGCTTAGAGAGGGAGTGCCTGGCGGCTAGTGATGAAGGCGTGTCTGGGACGACGCATGATGATGAGGAGGATGAGCAGTTGGATTATGAAGGCTCCGAGTAGTTAGAATTTGTAATCTTTTTTTCTTTTTCTTGTAAATGCCAAGGCTTTTAGCGCCTTTTTAGAATGAAACGAATACTTTTTCTTGTCGTTGTTTTGTGCGCACCTTTCTTCCTAATAAGTCGAACACTTACACTTGTTGGAGTGTTGTCTTTAGCTTAGTCTTTTTTTAGTGAGTATGTAGTCTGGCGCTTAGCGCTTAGAATACCCGCGTTTTGAAGGAAGCGAGGGTTTTAACAGTGTCGGCACCGTTATAGACCTTTAGTGGCGACCCGCGTCTACTATTAGCGGTGACCCGCGTCGCCACTAAAATCCAAAAATATTGTACTGATATGTTTCGAAACTCTGATCAATACGTCCGTTTCTAAACAGCCTATATATGTTTTGTAGTGCTATAAACCTAAACTAAATCTTCTTGCAAGTGGTAGCCTTGAGTAGTAAATATTCATTCACATGTGACTAAAAGTCTAACACGACATGTTGATTGAACTTCCTAAAACAACAAAATTATTCATTTCTACTTCCTTTTATAGTGTTATGTAGACTTGCTCCACAATCTATGAAAATAATTTATAAGAAACTTAATGCATTTAATTTAGTAGAGGTCATTTATCCTTAACCATTAATCTATAAATGTGTGTGTTTCCGCACCTATTTTCAAATCGTGTCTCATAATTCTCATTCTAAGCTTTTAATGAGTCTCCATACATCTTTCTCAATTTTACGAGTGTTTTACATCCAAACAACAAGAAATTTGTAGTATTGGAAAAATATCCGAATCGGGTCCTATTAATTCAGCCTATCTTTGCTGTTTCCGGACTCAACCCGTTGAGACTAATGGGTATGATTCTTTGCGAAAAAGAGGTGGTTAAGGTTGTTCTTGTAGTGTTGATAGTATTGGTGTGGTCAGGGACTAGCTTGGCAGAAAAAGTTTCAGCTAGTTTTGTTTTCGGTGATTCGTTGGTAGAAGTGGGAAACAATAACTACATTGCCACGCTATCGAAGGCAAACTTCCCTCCGAATGGGATCGACTTTGGGAGGCCTACCGGACGATATACAAATGGAAGAACAATACCAGACATCCTAGGCCAGTGACCAATTTGTTATATGATGTTTCCCCAAAAAATATGTTTGATTTGTCATGATTATATATTATCCCATGAATTTGAATCCAGTTTCGGTTTTTTATTTTCAGGTCAGGAGTTGGGTTTCAAGGATTATACACCACCATACCTGGCTCCAACTACAGTTGGCCCAGTGATACTTAAAGGTGTTAATTATGCATCAGGTGGTGGGGGAATTCTAAATGAAACTGGAAACTTCTTTGTAAGATTTTTGTTTTTATTTATTTATTTTTATGTTTGTGAAAATGACCCTTCAATGAACAAAGAATATGAATTAATAAACTAGAATATTGTCTATACACTGAAAATAACAAATGTTGGTTACACTATTTACAAAATTGTTGTCGAAGGGTATATAACCCTATGAACGAACGCCTTGTATTCAATACGTTAATCATTAGATTATAACCGTTCTAAACAAATATACATATTGCATATTGACCTATATTTTTTTTAGATCTTTGTCAATTGATATTTGTAAGTTTTGTAGGGTGGCAGGTTAAATATGAATGCACAACTCGACAACTTCGCGAACACGAGGCATGATATAATCTCAAGAATTGGTAAATCTGCAGCACAAGATTTGCTCAACAGAGCTCTATTCTCAGTAACCATGGGTTCAAATGATTTCATAAATAACTACCTCACACCATTTCTTTCAAACACTGAGCAAGAAATAGTGTCTCCAGAAGAATTTGTTGGAGATTTGCTTCCAAGATTCAAACGTCAGCTGAAGGTATGATACTACCTAATATTTCCTTGTGTTTAGTATGGGCCCCACAAAATATAACTTATATTTTTGTTGGTTATATACAGAGATTGTATGATTTGGGTGCTAGAAAGATTCTGGTATCAAATGTTGGACCTATTGGATGCATTCCATATATCAGAGATACAAAAAATTCATCAACAAAATGTGTAGCTTTGGCAAATCACTTAGCTAACCTCTTTAATAAGCAGTTGAAAGGCTTACTCCAAGACCTTAATGACTCACTTAAAGGATCAACATTTATATATGCAGACGTCAATCGTATTTTTGCAGCTATTATTCACAATTTCAAATCATATGGTCGGTAAACAATAACATTATAACTTTTTACACATGTTAGATGTTAGAAACAAAATATAACTTGAATCAACTCATTCTGAACTAAACGTGTTAAAACTGTCACTATATATTGCTAATATCGATTTATGGTTTAGGCGACAAAGCCTTCTTATATTTTGCACTTGAGGAATATTTATTTAGACAAGGAATTGATTTTTAGAATTGCATCTTAATTTGATCCCAAATGCACTTGTTGTAATAGGTTTTGAACATGCTGATTCTGCGTGTTGTCATAGTGGTGGTAAACATGGAGGTTTAGTGCCATGTACACCGGCGTCTAAAGTTTGTCCTGATAGATCAAAGTACGTTTTCTGGGACCCATATCACCCGTCAGATAGGAGCAATATTATTATAGCCAAGCGACTTATGGATGGTGACATCAATGAGATATATCCTATGAACATAAGAACCCTTCTTAAGCTTTGAAGAAAGGGTTGGTTGTCAAGTGTGGAGTTCAGTTAGTTAATTGTTTCCTTAAATTCTAGTATTGGGTATTTTGATTTGAATAAATGTGCCAAGTGTTTAACTATGATCTTAGTCGAATAAGTGTATTCTTTATGTGTATGGGCGTGTAGGTTGAACCTAAAATCAGATTTAAAATTGGATTCTATTTCATTTTGGTAGAATTCTCTCTTGGATATCGGGTTGAACATCAGTTTTGTATGTTGTTTTTGTGTGGATGTACTTCTTAAGAGGTTAAGCAACCATGTAAGATAAAGTCATATTAAAAGGCTCATAGAATATATTGGAAAAGTCTACCAAGTGCAATTATGTTCGTGAAGAATTTTTGAGGTGTCAATTAATCAAGTTGCGCAAACGTGGCATAAATGGATTGGCAAGTTATAATAAATGGGTTAAACATTTTGTAAATGTTGACGGCTTGACATGTTTAACTAAACGGGTTGACGGATCAACTTGTTTTGCCAAACGGGTTAAACTAGTCAACTCAAAGTCTCAAACACAACTGGCTAAATTAGTGTCATATTCCGGGAAGTATCACGAATTACCACAAATAGTGAATTTGATCATATGAACAAGAAGAAATTGGATAGACCCTCTAGCAAAACCTAACAAAGGATAATGTTAATGCTTTGCATCAAAATTGCTTAATCAAAAGTTCTTTAAAAATCAACTCAAACTTTTTCGGGAGTTTATGAAAACTTTCAATTGTTTCTATTCACTTTGGGCCTCACGTTATGCTGACCAAGGATAGTTGCACATGCACTAAATGAATAGTGTTGGGTCATCTCCTTCACGATCATGCTCCTAATGTTGTTAAGCCATAAACATGTAGTTATGGGCCAAAACATTTTTTTTTGAACTTCTCTACAACATGGATGTTTACCACACTACCACAGCTTATTTAGCCCACAACTTTTGTCGCTCTTTTGGTACTATGGCTGAATAAGTAATTAAATAAAGAGTAAATTCCCAGTGGACACTCCTCCCGCCCCACTCCCTCTTCTTAGTGTGGTTCCGGTATCTTTGTTAGTGCAAAAAAATCTGTTTTTTTTTTCTTTTCTTTTCGTTTCATTTATTTATTTATTTATTTATTTATTATTATTATTATTATTATTATATTTATTATTATTATTATGATTATTATTAATTTTGTATTTGCACTGGCGGATAAAGAGGCTGTGGCGGCCAAGGCTTTGGCTGATAAAGAAGGTACGGCCAAGGCTTTGGCTGATAAGGAGGTGGCTGCCAAGGCTGAGGCTGACGCCGCCTTATTAAAGGACAAGGGCAAGCGGACCGAGGCCACCTCAGCAGGAGGCGTTGGGGCGGTGCTGGTGGCACGGGCCGGACAGGCGAGATGCTGTCTTGTCCATTCGAGAAGGAGGTCGGAGGGCCCAAGGGCTTGAAGAACCCCTCTCCGCAGGGAGGGGTGGTGAAGCCTGTTCTGACTTACTCCGAGGGCGACTAAATATTCCGCCCTCACTGGAATTCGCGAGAACATTCCCTCTTTTCCAAGCCCCTCCTTGCTAAGGAGTTTGTGGAAGCCGCCGTCCCCCCTAAGGAGATAAAATATCAAGACGGGTTTGACTAGTCGGATCTGATGTCCGAGCTGTGTGTCAACGCTGCCGTCAGTGTTGCAATGCCGAACTCTTTAAAACAAAGAGATGTGGAGGTTCAGTGCAGCATCGTCGAGGTTAGAGAGGCTGAGGCCGCGGTGGCTAGGAGGAAAGAGCGGATGCGCGAGACGGAGAAGAAGCTGCGCTCCAAATTCAAGAGGTACCGCTGGCGAGCTTATGAGGCGTATGACAAGGTAAAGAGCTTGGAGGCGAGCACGCGGTGGACAACAGAAGGTGGACTTACTCTTGCAAGGCCACTAACACTAAAATGATGAAGATACGGGAGCAAGTGCAATCTTGCAAAATGACAACCCTCAATTTCGTGCTACCGCCAAAACTCACTCCAAGCCTCTAGAGGAAACGGACTCCAAGGTGGCGGACCCGAGGTCAGAGCTCCAATATAAAGACAAGGAGCTGATGACCATGACCTAGCGTGTGTCGGTCTTGGAGGCTGAGAAGGCCGCCTGGCTATAGGAGAAGGTGGATCTGGAGGCGGAGAAGGCCTCTCTGGAGGAGCCCTAAACTGTAGCGACATTGGAGGCAGAGAATGCAAAGTCTTTACTTGAGCAAGCCTCTAGTGCGCAGGAGAGGACCTAAGAGTCCATGCGCTGGGTGATGACCGCAGGCATCTCCGGGGTAAGTTACTTTTTGACGCCTATTCTCCTTCTGTTAGTTGTTTTTAAAAATTTTCTAACACTTTGATATTTTGTTTAAGATCTTCAAGCGGTTCTAGAACGATCCCAAGCTCGGGGACTAGGTTGCCGCCATTGCTTCTACTACCCGCATTGCTGGTTACGCGGATGGGTTTGACTTTGGCTAACAGGGAAGCGGCGGCCAAGGCTTTGGCTGATAAAGAGGCTGTGGCGGCCGAGGCTTTGGCTGATAAAGAAGGTACGACCAAGGCTTTGGCTGAGAAGGTGGCCTAAGCAAAGGTCGTCGCTAACAAGGAAGCGGCGGCCAAGGCTTTGGCTAAAAGAATTACTTTAAGGGGTAACAAAAAAATTGTTTTAGGGGTAACATTTTATAAAAATACCTTAAAAAACCAATTTTTTTCCACTTTGCTAGGATAATCGAGGGGTAATAGACGTACCCCTGAGTATACATTGCATCCGCCCCTGTGTATTTGGCCTTTGGTGTTTCTAATTTTTTTGTCATATTCGTGCAATCCAAAAACTTCATAATTTTTTTTTTTAAAAAAAGTTAGTTAAGTCACTCGCTTTTGTGATGACTTTCAGACTCAACTGGGTGCTAGGGTGTTACTTTGTACTGCATTTCATCCCTAGACTAACAGTTAGACTAAAAGAACAATTCAAACCCTCAAAGATATGCTTTGAGCATGTATCATTGATTTTGGAGATAGTTGGGACACCCATCTACTGTTAGTAGAATTCTCGTACAATAACAACTATCATGCCAGTATTGGAATGCCCATGTATAAGTCCCTCTATGAGAGAAAATGCCGAACCGCGGTATGCTGGGGCAAGTGGGTCATAGTGAACTTGCTCACAGAGATGTGGTCAAAGCTACAAATGAGAAAATAGGCCTTGTCCATGCACACCTCGAGGCGACACAAGATAGACAGAATTCATATGCTGACAAACGGCGAAGACCTATATAGAATTTCAACTGGGAGATTATGTGATGCTAAAGGTATCTCCATGGAAAGGGCTTATTCGATTCAGAAAAAGGGAAAATTGGGGTCCAAGATTTATTGGACCATTTAAAATCCAGAAGCGCGTAGGACAAGTTTCCTATCGCTAAGAACTACCTAATGTGTTAAGTGGAATTCATAACACGTTCCATGTTTCCTATCTTCTAAAGTGCCTAGTGGACAAAGCATCGTATGTACCATGGGAAGACATAGAAATCAACGACAGACTAAACTATGTGGCACAACCCATAGAGATTCTAGATCGAAAGGTAAAACTCCTTAAAAACAAGAGCATTGACCAAGAGATGGTTAAATAGGAACATAAGAAGGGATCAGACACTACGTGGGAGTCTGAAGAGGAGATGAAAAAACTTTATCCTCACTTATTTGGTACGTTATTGGTTTCCGGGACAAAACCCTCTTTAAGGGGGGTGGAGTTGTAACGCCCCAAAAAAATTTATGTATTAAAATACTTGGTTAGTCGAATAAAATAATATAATTAACCAGAAGCATGACATGGAAATGTTAGTATTTCTAGGTTATACGGAACTAACCGGGTTAAATCCTATTTGAATAATGGCTTTGATAAATTACCTAGTGATAACCTTGATAGTTAATGAAATACTAAATCAAAACATGAAGGGCTAAATCTAATCATACGCTAAACTAATTATTATTGATATATAAAAAGAATAGTGGGAAGTCATCTCCATTCCCTGGGGATCGACTTTCACCAAAACACACACACACCTAAGCTTCATCTCCACACACTAGATCAAATCAAGCCAAATATAAGATATTAATCACATGCAATAGAGGATAATCATCATATAAGACCATACTAATCTCAAGGTAAACTTTAATTTGTGTTTTATTATGTAGTGGTACGTGAATTGATGGATGAACTTTGGGGTAATTTCCATGAACGAAAATTCATGTGTAAGGTGTGTTATATCTAGGTTAGGCAACTCAATGCATGTGAAAAATCACCAAAAATGTGAATGGTTTGAAACCTTGTGATATTATCATATTATGAGGATATGGGTTTCTTAATATCTATTCTAAGGAACCAACAAAATTAGTAGACTAAGTTATTTCTATAACAGGGGGTGTGAAACTTGATGATTTGAATGGTGAAAGTTATGCTAGTTTGGTAAATACTTGTATGGAATAGAACACTTGATGCTTTGCAATGAAATCACCATATATGATGTAGCGTACACAAGGTGTTTGATAAAACACCTAATTGAAGAAAACATAGTTTCTAACATTCATACAGGTCACAATCTAATATGCAAGGAGCACGGGACATCCTCAAATCAAGGTGAGAAAGACTAATAAGGGAAAGGACAATATTAAGGTATGTCAAAACTATGACTTTGCTTATGTGGTGTTTGCAAATCAATGACACATGAGACATGTAGAAGTGCCAAATCCTCAACTTGGTTATATGGAACCGTTAATTGGTTAAAGGTTAGGCGAACTCAATAGATATTGGTTGATGGTTGAAACCGAATGTAGGATACAAACATGGAATTGAGTGTTTTAAAGGTAGGTAAATTATCTATATATGAGACTTGATAAGCCCAGGAATTGGACTTATAGCTGCACAAAATGTATAACTTATTGCAGGGAAAAGAGGGAGAGAAAAACTTGTCAAATTTATAGTTGTGTAGCTAAACAGCAGCTTCAGACCGTAGCTTTCGGCTGGGAACCGTAAGCTATAGTCCATACAAAGAAATTCAATCAGAAGTCGTGAACCGTAAGCAACGGTTCGAAGACCGTAGCTTACAGCGAACATAATTTTCCAATAAGCATGGACCGTAAGCTAGGGTCCTAAGACCGGGGATGAACCGAGATTTTGTTTGTTGTCAGTTTAGATTTTAATCGAATGCGTAGTAGGCTTGCTCGGGTCTGTTTTCGGCTATGTATGAACTCAGGTACGGACACATGAGTTATGGATGATGATCATGGATGATGCTTAGGACCGAATGCCACTCGAGCTAAAACGCTTCCGCGAAACTTTTGTTATGATCAACTAGTGTAAACTTTTGGGACATTTTACAAGACTACTACTGAAAATATCATGTGAATTCTCTCGTTAAGACGGAAGGGTTGTTTTGTACTAACTCAATGTTGTTGATTTAAATATTAATATAACTGAACATTGTTTTAGTTCTAAACTACTTGATTACTAAAATAAGGAGTGGGGCCTTACAGGTACTTGGGGATGCTTCATCATCATGAGATCTAGGTGCACCATATCTTTGTTCTTTTCGTTCTAAATACTCAAGATTTGAGTGGTTTTTAAAATGTTGCACCTGATTCATACCCCTAGATTTCACTAACTTAACTTCCTTAGCCTTGGGAACTGTCTTGTTCTTCCCAACCGCTACTTTGGAACCCAAATGATTTTATTATATAGATTATGTTCATACTGGCGATTCTGATGAGTTTTCTGAGGAGCAGCTTGTGGTTTTACCTGTTTAGGTTTGCCTTGTTGGTTTTTTGATTTGTTCCTTGGGAACTGGTGTTACATTGGGTTCATGATCACAATAGATGTGATTTTCAAAAGAATAACCGGTTTGATCCTTAACACGACCTCTTAGATTCCTCATCAGAATCTTCATAACCAGTTTTGATCTCAATCAAATTGTCATCTTTCACAATAAAAGGCTTTTTCATTTCAATTGGTTCGACGACTAGCGGAGTTGTGACCTCAAACCGAGTAAGTTCGTTTCATCCGACGACTTGGTGTAATTGTCACGTAGAGGAGGAGGAGCTGCATTATAACCTATACATGAGCTAGTGTTTTGTTAATTTGACTGTCGATGATGTGATCAAAACATATACAGAATTAGAATAGCTTTCAAGATTCTTTTTTATTGTCTAGGACTCATACTTAGTGGTAGCAACTCTTTCTTAACTTGTTCTAACTCGAAGATATAGTTATTAATGGCATCCTATTTATTTAAAATAGTTTCCTTTAACTCACACACATCCTTTTTTCAGCAATTTGACTGTTTATTTATATTCTTTTTCATTTTTCTTTAAAATAAGATTGTCATCACGACATGTACCCAAATCACAAACTAGATTGATGTTGTGATCTTTTAACGCTTCATATTTAGCTTCTAATTCGATACATCTATTACATTTAGGTTTCGAAGGGTAAGAACTTACCTGAGTATGATGCTCGGTCTGTTCTTTAGTTGACTGGTTTGGAATGTCAGCATCCTTCACCTTTTGCTTCTCTTCTCCTTAATCATTTTTTCGAGATGTTGAACCTTCATCTGTATTGATGGTTTTTTGAGAACTTTGTTCATCAGCGGTTGATTCACTTTCTTTATCTGAACTCACTTCAGCAGTCATTGAACTTGAACTAGAGCTTGACGTTCCTCACTTGAGCTCTCTTCAGGACCACAACTACTTTCTTCTGAATTATGACCCGACCCTAAAGCTTCCTTTTCATCTCCATTTTCTATGAACTGAGCGAAACACATGATCCGAAATTGACCATCCTCTCTATCTTTCAAACTCCAGTCACACCCTTCATCAGCATGTACAACTGAGTCTTTAGTAACAACGGTATGTACCAGAGCAACTTAATTTGCTAAAATTGCAAAACATATCACAATTGGTTGCTGTACTTGTTGTTGACTAGTTAGAGGTGCCCATGTATCTGTATCAGTTAAAATCCGTTGTTGAGGTGGCGGACTGTATACACACCACGAAAGATCTGCTTTTTTCGTTTGTTGGGGAATTTGTTAAACCAAAAAATGACAGAACAAATTCACAGGACTCAGAACTGGTGTTACTTGTTGTGGTTGATAAGAATATGATGTCAAAAAACCATGATCCACTTTGATTTTCCATTTCGATCGTTTAGCCAAAAGTCAACTTTGGTCAACGAACATCAAACTTTGGTCAACTTGAATTTTCAATTTTAACGAAAAAGTCAACCCTTGTCAATGAAAGTAAAACTCATTCAACAAAAGTCAAACTCGAAGATGATAGCAATGGTGGTGTGTATAGAGAGATAGATTGGTTAGAAATGAGAGAGGGTGGGTATTATTTATTATCGGTTTTATAAGGATTCTTGTTTTATAAAGCAATTTCTGTTTCATGACTTGTACATCCTGCTTATAATTGTTAAAAGTAAACCGGGTAGGGCTTGCGAATTTACGGTTCGAAACCGCTAGAACCACGGAGCCGATACCGAACCGCTACATCCGAACCGTATTTTTGTATTTATGGTCCGATTCCAGTTCATAAATTTTGGTGAAAATGGTTCCCGGTTCGGTTCGGTTCAGAATCGTAGTTTTGTTTAAATAACCGCTAGAACCAGGTTAGGTTAACACTTTAAAAATTATATTTAAAGCCCTATTATTTTAGTGGGCTTTTCCAAGTAGTTTGTAGACCGACTATCCATATTTTCAATTCCCAAGTTTAATCTTTATAAAAAATATTGTTCGAGTCATGTTAACTACATAATATCTAACAAACTTGTTGAGATAGGAGTTCCATTCAATTTTTGTAATTTCTTTAAAACCGTATAGAGTATAATAAAGTGAACGGAAATAGCTTAAACTAAGAATCAACGCTTACAAATTCATTTATAAGGTGGACATGTTCGCCTATAATGTGTATCGGACAATGATGCAGTATAACATGTGACATTTGGAATGCATGACACATATCATTCGTAGTGTCAAAATTACAATCACTGCATATATGTGGTTGGTATCGTGCACTTCTAAACATGTATCATAGGTCCATAATATGACTAGGACACCACACTTTAGTTTACTAAAGTTTCCTTTGATTTAATTGCTAGTTTTAGGATTTAATTGACAACCTGTTCCGGCAAGAACCATTTACACGAGAACCGTTTAACTCGGTTCTGAACCGAACCGGTAGGTTTTTATACGGTTCAGTTCCGGTTCTTATATTTATCACTAAACGGTTCCGGTTTGGTTCCGATTCGAGTCGGTTGGGTCCGGTTCTGAACCGTTGCACACCCCTAAAATTGGGGATCCGATTGGATATGGTTGTTACTTGAACTCCTTGCCTAGCGAGTATTTCTTTTATGAATACATCTACCATCTTTTCAGACGTGTATGATTCATAGATTGGAATGAAATGAGCACTCTTTGTTAGACGATCCAGGATTACCCAAAATGGCATCAAAACCCCTGGTCGTTTTGGGTAACTTAGTAAGTAGATCCATAGTAATGTGTTCCCATTTCCATATTGGTATATCCAATGGTTGAACCTTTCCATATAGTTTTCGGTGCTCGGCCTTGACTTGCATATAGATCATCCATTTTACTACATTTATAGCAATGTCTCTTTTCATCCAGGGCCACCAATAATTCGGTTTCAGATCCTGATACATCTTGGTCGCCCCGAGGGGACAGAGTAGCGGGACTTATGGGCTTCATTAAGTAACAAGGTCTTGACTCCACATGGCCACATGTGTTTGGGATCCATATTCTTCCAAATCGGGTTTTTAGTCCATTTTCGCCATTCACAAAATTTTAGCTTGGCCTAAGGTTCTCTCTTTCTGCCAATTCTCTTTCTTCAATGCTTCTATTTGAGCTTCAAGGATTCGATTGAGTATTCCTGATGTTATGACCAGTGGCATAGATTTTACTCAAATCAGTTCATAGTTCTTTGTATGGCTCTATGAATTGGCCACGACAATAGGCCTTCCCGGATGGTAGTGAATTTCACAATCGTAATCTTTTATCGTCTCTAACCACTGCCTTTGCCTCATGTTCAAGTTCTTTTGGTCGAAGAAGTATTTGAGGCTTTTATGGTCTGAGTAGATTATGACCTATGCTCCATATAAATAGTGCCTCCAAAATTTTAAGGCAAAAACCATTGCCGCCAATTCAGGATCAATATTTGGATATTTTGTTTCATGCGTTTTTAACTATCTTGAGGCATAGGCTATGACCTTTCCACGTTGCATGAGTACACATCCCAACCCAAGGTGGGACGCATCAAAATATACTATCATGTCTTCCGTGCCTTCTGGTAATGTGAATACAAGAGCATTAGTTAGTTTTCTTTAAGAGTGTTAAACGCATTTTCTTGCTCCTACTTCCAAACGAACTTTTCATCCTTGTAGGACAGCCTGGTTAACGGTAGAGCGATTTTGGAGAAATCTTGTATAAACCTCCGGTAATAGCCCGCAAGCCCTAAGAAACTTAGCATTTCAGACGGATTTTTGGGCGGGCTCAAATTTGACACTACCTCTATCTTTGACGGTGCCTCATCTTTGAAGGGTCCACTACCACCCCCTCGGTGCTAATAACATGCCCGAGGAACTGGACTTCCCGTAATATGAATGTGCATTTAGAGAACTTTGCATACAATCTCTCTCGCGTCAATGTAGTCAGCACTTCATGTAAGGGACCGGCGTGATCCACCTCACTTTTAGAATAAATTAAAATATGATATATGAATACTATTACAAACTCATCAAACATAGGTTTACACACCCAATTCATGAGAGCCATTAAGGCTGCAGGCGCATTGGTTAGTTCAAAAGACATTACCATAAATTCGTAGTGTCCGTACCTTGTACGGAATGCTATCTTGGGAACATCGTCCTCTTTCACCCTTAATTGATGATACCCTGATCTCAAGTCGATTTTTCAAAACCAACCGGCGCTTTGTAACTGATCGAACATGTCATCAATTCGGGGCAACAGGTATCTGTTTTTCACTGTGAGTTTATTCAGCTCGCGGTAATCATTGCAAATCCGCATAGTACCATCCTTTTTCTTGACGAATAATATTGGTGCTCCCCACGGGGATACACTCGGTCGGATAAAGCCCTTGTCTAACAGGTCTTATAAATGAGTCATTAATTCTTGTAGTTTCGAGGGCGCCAAGCGATATGGTGCATTAGCTACGGGCTTGGCCCCATGAATAAGATCAATTTTAAACTCCACCTCTCTTTCGGGTGGTACCCCTAGTAGATCATCTCGAAAACATCCTCTAATTCTTTACTATTGCTACATTCTTGATACTCACGCCTTCTTTTCGAACGTTAGTAACATAGGTCAAGTAAGCTTGGCACCCATGTTGCATAAGCTTTCTTGCCTCTAGTATTGAACACACGATTGGTTTACAGTCTTTATCACCATGAATTGTGATGTTCTCCCCGCTTGGCGATACAATTTGTATCATTTTGCAGGAGCAATTCACATTGGCGTAAAAGTGGGATAGCCAATC
This sequence comes from Ambrosia trifida, assembly GCA_028751855.1. Classification (NCBI taxonomy): domain Eukaryota; kingdom Viridiplantae; phylum Streptophyta; class Magnoliopsida; order Asterales; family Asteraceae; genus Ambrosia; species Ambrosia trifida. The sequence continues at coordinate 141,480,832 of CM054122.1, forward strand.
CATTCGCATTACAACTTCAAATCCCCCCATCTTCATCGGTATCAAGTCAATGGGAAATTCCTCCCCATTTATTTCAAATTTGCAGTTTCGTCTTATGTTACAAACAATAAAACTTTTATTAATACCTACTTCAACTTTAAGGGAAACAGGTAATTTAGACAGAATAAACGAGGGGTGTTGGATAAGGCTGTATGAGACAAAGGACTTATTCGCACCCACATCTAACAAAACTTTCACAAGCATAAAATTAAGGAAAAGGGTACTTGTGACCACACCTGGGTCTGATTTGGCTTTCGCCACGGTGATTTGGAATGATCGTGTTCGTGCCTGAGGAGCTTCCCTTCTTGGTTTAGTTTTCTCACCTGGCTTGTTTAAATTCAGAAATTCTGATTTCTTGTGTCCAATTTCGTAGCACCTAAAGCACACTGTGATTTTACTAGGGCAGTTTGCTAGCACGTCATTTCGTAGCACCCAAAGCATGTGGTGAATTGGAGACCCACCACTTTTCGCATTCCCTTGTATATGGGAATCCACTCCTCATTGTTTCTTACTCAGACTCGGATTTACATCCACCACCCTTCGTTCACACCGTTCGACTTGTTTCTTCAATTCCATTTCTCTTTCCTTGGTCGCGTTTATGATATCAGTTAAGGTTGCAAATTTGGAGGGGGTGATGAATTCTCTCTATCCAGCACTCAGCATGTTGTGATAGTAGTAAACATTCTATTCTTCAGTTTGGGCCAGATCCACACAGAATTTCAACTTGTCCAAGAAGATCCCCGTGACCTTGTCTATAGTTTCACCTTTCTACCTGAGTTGCATCAATTCCTCCTTTAATTGATTCATCGCCACTTTCATACTGTGATGTTCAAGGAAAGGAATCTTAAATTCTTCCCATGTCATGGATCTTAAAGCTTCGGTAGTCATACTATTCTTTTTCACATCCCATCAGTCTTTTGCCAAATATCTTAACTGACCCGTGCCATAAGGCACACCATCACGTTCATTACAGTCTGTTTTGTCAAAAATGTATTCCATCTCCGATAACCATTTTTGGCATTTGAATGGATTGACTTCACCCTCGTAAGTCTTTGGCCTACATGCCATAAACTTATCGTATGGACATGACTTCTTGGTTTTGACTTTCCCACTTCTTAGGGATACCTTCTCTGATTTCTTGGCACCTTTCCTCCATCGTAGTTATGAAAATATTTTGTATTTTCCCTAAGAATTAGGGTAGATTGGTTTCGAGGGCTTTAGCGACCTCTTCAGAGATCTTTTGCTTAAATTCCCCTCGCATGAGGGGCAATTGATGATCACCTGTATCATCAGTCTTCTTTACTGAAATGTTAATCATGAGTTAGAAACAATTTAGTTTACAATTTCTTTCCAGTTATTCATATTTATATTTGGTTCCACCATTAAGTGTTCCATTATGATTTCAGTTTTCCTAGATTTAGTTCTATACCAAGAATGCCCTCATGCATTCATGGTTTAAGTGCCAATTACACGTTTATGCACTTTCAGATTTAAGTGCCAGAAGTATATTATGCATCTTTAGTTTATAGTTTATTATTTAATATTAAGACTCCCTTACCTTCCGGATTGATGATCAGCTTGAACCGAACGCTTGACTTGATTACCTTGGACTCTGATACAACTTATAAGGCCCCGCTCCTTATTTTAGTAATCAACTAGTTTAAGACTAAAGGACTATTAAGTTATATTAATATTTAAACCAACCACTTATAAGGCCCCACTCCTTATTTTAGTAAAAACCCTTTCATCTTAACGAGAGAATTCACGTGATATTTTTAGTAGTAGTATTGTAAAATGTCCCAAAAGTTTACACTATTTCATCATAACAAAAGTTTTGAGGAAGCGTTTTAGCTCAAGTGACATTCAGTCCTATGCTTCATACATGATTATCATCCATAACCCACGTGTTCGTACCTGAGTTCATACATAGCCAAAAAGAAACCTGAGGAAGCCTACGTATTCGATTAAAACCTTAAATGAGAACAAAGAAAATTTGGGTTCATCCTCGCCGTAAGCTATGGTCTTAGGACCTGACATTTGAATTAATGTGTGATGCAAGCAATATGGCGGTAGGGGTAGTTTTGGGGAAAAAAAGACAAGTGTTTTCATTCAATTTATTATGCAAGTAATATGCTCAACAATGCCCAAGAAAATTATACGATGACAGAGAAAGAACTACTTCCTGTAGTATTCGCTTTTGACAATTTTTGTTCGAATCTCATCTTGTCAAAGACCATCATCTACACTGATAATGTAGCCTTGCACCATCTTTTCAACAAGCAAGACGCAAATCCAAGTCTTATATGATGGAACCTTTTACTAAAAGAATTCGATATAGAGATAAATGACAAAAAAGGGGGCCGGAAATGTTGCAGCCGATCACTTGTGTCGACTTGAAAAAGCACCGCCCGACAAGAAAGGAGATGCAATTCATGATGATTTATCGCATGAACTAATTCTCAAGATTGAAGACTCAGACACATATCCATAGTATGTGGATTATGCCAACTAACTAGCAAGCAAGATGCTCGTTAAAGGATAGTCGTTCTATGAAAAGAAAAAAGTCTTTTTAGATTTGATGTTGGGAAGATCCCTATCTTTTCCATATTTGCCCCGATCTTTTGATCCGTCGATGTGTCATGGAAAAGAAGCCCAAGATATTCTACATTAATATCATGAAGGTTCAGCAGGATGATACCACACAGAAGGGAATACGGCTCAAAATGTTTATGAAGCAGGATTTTATTGGCCCATAATTTTTAAAGACGTTGTCGTGCTCGTCCAAAGTTGTGACTCATGTCAAAGAACCTCTAATATTAATGCTCGTGATGAAATGCCACAAACTGGCGTTGTGTTTGCGAGGTCTTCGATGTTTGGGTAGTTGACTTTGTTGGACCATTCCCACCATCACGAGGAAATCTCAACATTATTATGGTGATGGACTATGTTTCCAAGTGGATCGAAGCAAATCACTACCAACGAATGATGTAAGAGTTGTCGTCAAGTTCTTGAAGGCTCTTTCCGCCTGGTTTGGCGTACCAAAAGCTCTCATCAATGATAGAGGAACTCATTTTTGCAACAAGCAGTTGGAAAAGGCTCTACATAGTTATGGGTGTCAACAAAGATTCTCCACTCGATATCATCCTCAAGCCAATGATTAAGTAGAAGTAGTTCAAACTCTCTTCTCATTGTCACTACTACAACCGTCGCATGCACCTCTATGGTTGTCATGCCCACACTAATCAACTTCACCACCACCACCATTGTTGTCATGACCACACTTATTAGTCATTACAAGCGCTACCACCATCACCATGGGCGAAGCTTTATATGATGGCACGGGGGTGCCCTGACCCTATCGCTTTTTTGCTCTATAGTGTAAACTTACACATTTTTATCCGAAAATTTTATACGTATTGAACCTAGGCCCGCCATTTTATTTTACAGGTCTCGTGACTTTCTGCTCCCTCAAAAAAAAATTCAAGCTCGACCACCTAGCAGTACCACCATAGTCGCCACACTTATTGCCAATCCTGCTTCACCACCGGGTTCAATACCCAATCCTCCCCCACCATAGTTACCACTCCACTTTTGTGATTGCCAAACATACTATTGCTCCGCCAGCCCATCTTTGATACTGCTACCCGTGGGTGGATTTAGGTAGTGATGCGCGTGTTTAGACGAACCCACTCAGTTTCAAATTTTTAGTAGAAATGTATATAAAAAATATGCTATGAACCCATAAATAAAATTGGGATGAAGCTATAAACAAATTTGAGGATTGGCTCAATGATTAAATTCCACCGTCAAACTTTAAATCTTAAGTTCAAACCCTACTGCTCGTGTGTTTTTTAATTTCTTTTATTAAAAATGAACTGCAAGTCCCAATAGTAGCATCCGCTAAATGACATTTATTGTGAGTAGTGACGTCCTTTTACAGATGACAAGAAGCGTGCTTTTCTTACTTACGACATACATGAAACCGGTATAATACTTTGATTTTATATGTATTATCTTTAATATTTTTCTATGAAATGGGAGAAAGAACCTTATTTGAAACACTAATTGGAATAATATATAATATATAAGTGTATGTGAAGGATCGGATCGTCAAACAAAGACTATGTGATCAATCAAGTTCAATTCAGGTGCGGAATCGCTGAATTGATTACGAAATGATAATATATTCAGCAAAACAAACAAATCTCATTCAAATCTTTCATTTCATTAATAATCAACTTGATAATTGTTACAAAATGATGTTTTCAATGATAGATTAACAATATCAGACTTAACAAAACCCTAGGGAGAGAACACACTCAGAGAGGAAAACAAAAATGACCAAAAGTTAACTTTAAAAAATGATTCAGCCTTTATATAGACCTGCACATTCGACCAAACGAATGGGCGAATGTGCAGGTTCGACCAAACTAGGTGGGCGAATCAACACACTATGTAGACAAAATCTCCTTCGACCTCTTGAGCTCTCCCTTCAACCATCTGATCTTCATTCGACCATTTATAATTCACTTTCGACCGTCCGATAATGTCGAAACATAATAAGATTTGCAATTCAATAGCATTAGTCGCACTTCGTGTATCTACAATAAGTGATTTCTTCCTTTCTGGATTCATAGTTTTATTACCAAATATTCCACATTACTTTTGCTTTGTAATTCTTTTGGTTTGGTTTTGTTAACGTATGGTTATGAGAACCATAAACAAAGTCGATAAATCACTTAATAAAATAAGCTTAACCATGTCGATTAATGTCTTTTTTTTGGTTAATTCGGTTTAGTGGGGTCCGGCTAACGGTTAATATTGTTCACCCCTACGGCTTAACCAACCCGAAGCATCAAATATTCAAACCAACCCAAAAATTTATGTGTTTTTTAATTTCAAATTATGATGTTTTTTATTATTGTGCCGTATTGTTATTACGTGATGAACACTACCTAATACTAAGGGGTGAACACTTCCCATTTCGTTCTACTTTCTCTCGCCATGCGATCTGCAAAGTAACCAACAAGATTGTTGTTTACTGAAGTTCCTGACATCGTGTGTCTACAGATATCGCGAACAGCCCAATAAGGTAGTGTCTTTATGTTATGGAATCTGTTGAAGTACAAAATTCCTTTTTCCCACTTCACGGTGACACACCTTAGCTGCCTCAAGTATTTCCATCCGAGAGCTTTACCTTTGAACAATTCATTATGAAATTTGTAAAAACTACCCTGAACTTCAGTCTTAGGACGGTTAGCTTCTTTTTCTTTAAGCTTCCTCAGTAAGTTCTTCAGATCGTCAGATTGTTCATCATTAGGATCTTGACAATCTGTGTCCTTGAACACTTCACTAACAAACTTCTTGCTTTTCTCATGAGCAAGTTTCCCAGCCTGGCTCAACAACTCTTCAAAGAATTCAGGAAATCCAGAATCTTTATCATTTTTGAAGTATTCTGGATATTCCTCACTAGTAATATCCTTCATTTCAACTTCTTCAAATACTGGAACATCTCTATCATCAGAGTGATTTCCTGCTTCTTTCTCAGGAATGTTTGGTATTTGGTTCTCACTCATCAGCTCTTCATGAGATTTACCAACCTGTTTAGCCAATCCTTCTAGTATTTCTTTAGACACAGCTGCAGAAACTTCTCCATCTTCCAGATCAGGATCATAGTACTCAAGCTCAAATCGCATATCATCTGACTCAAATATCTCTGGAAAGCTACCATTCATCTCAATCGTCCAGACTTTAGTAGTCAACATCTGACGATATAACTTCTTGTCTTTTTTCAGATAAGGATCTGATCTTCTCGTTCCAGAAAATATCATCATCGTCAGTATTGCCACCAGGAGCTTTTGAACTAGACTCTCCTGCATCTTTTCCTGATCCTCTCTTTTCACACTTATATTGATCAATGTTATTATCATCATCACCGTCATCATCATCATCAGCAGAGCTATTACCATCACCAGAATTATCACCTGAATCATCTTTATCATCATCATTCTTTTTCTTAGGAGCATCACCGGCATCCTTATCAAGTTTTTCATCATCTTCTTCTTCTTCAGATGATTCGAAATCAACAAGCTCTTCTTCTTTTTCTTTATCCTCTTCTCCTTGTTTCAATTAAGGAGCTTTCGAGTATAAATCATGTATGATATTCTTCATGCTCTTGTTGTTCGCTCTCAACTTCTTGTTTTCAAGTTTCATAGTAATATAGCTTCGTGTATTTCTCTGCTCATGTAATAACAACTTTTGATTCTCTTTCTGGAGTAGCTTGATTTAAGCTGCTAATTCTTCATGACTCTCCTGTGAAGATTCAACTACATCCAACATCTTCCTATCATTCTTTCTTAACTGCTCAATTTCAGCTTGTTGCTGGTTAATGATTTTCATCATTTCAGTCAGCTTCTGGTTCACAGCATCCATTACATCTCCTGATACAGTAACCTTAGGAGTTGAAGCCTCAGCAACTGGAGTCTTTTTCTTGAATTTGTTCAAGACTCTATCCAACGCAGCATTAAAATCGTCAGATGGAATGTTTTGCTCAGCAACAGATGTTTTCTGTTTCTTGGCTGTTGGGGATGTCATGCGAGATTTAGAACTAGACATTACAGGAACTTTCTTTCCTGCAATTAAGCTTTCAATATCCTTTGCTCTCTTCTTCATTGGCTTTTCAATTTCAACGGCCTTAGCCTTCTTCTTGTAAGTTGGGTTTTTCTGTTTTCTCCAGTCTTTGGCGATCAACCAAAATCACCAGTACCCACACCAAGACTCTCATCAATATCGTCCATCACAATCAGACTTTTCATTCTTTGTTCATCCAAAGATTTATTCAGACTCTCAAATTCACCGGCCACAGTGGCCTTGGGCGTGGTGGACTTGACAATCTCGTTATCAGAATCTCATCTCTCCTGTACCTGAGTCTCTTCAGAATCCATTGACTCTTCATCAACTAAATGTATACCTATCTTAGCAACACTTTTCTGTCTCCGAGATATCTTCTTAGGCGGTTCAGCATCATCCTCTTTTTCCTTACGTTTCCCTTTACCACTCTTCGCACCAACATCACAACTTGCCTTTTCCTCTTAGCTTCAGGATCAACAGGACATAATGGATTATCTGCATCAGAATCACTATTATCATTCCTGGCTTTATCAACACCTGGATCTACATAACCTGGATTGATCAGGTAACCAAACAAGCTCTTCATCGGTGGTATCTCATTCATAGGTACACCTTTGTATCCATTCATTCTCACTAATGTGTTCAAACTCATGTGATCCTGTACCACAATCTGAATAGGATCCTTCCTTAACTTCTTGTACTTCTGATCGAAGATCATTTGCAGGAATCTGGGATATAATAAGAACTTCTTACTCTTCAAGCCTCTCAATGGTTCAAGCATGTGTTCAAGTATCATTCCAGATACGTTGAATGGTTTATTCAAAATCAGGGAAACCATTAAAGAGCTAATACTCTTTCTCATCGCATCGTATCCTGCACTCACAGATCCGAAAACATGTAGCATGACGTGAGCAAGGTATTTGAACTGTGGGCATAGTTTACCTTTATGTAATGAACCATCAGTGATCGGTCCATTGTATTTCATCCTCAAGAAACACTTTCTTTGTTCAATCCATGATAAAACTCTTGGATCGGTTGGAATGTCTCTTAACTTCAACACTTTTCTGATGTCATCTTCAGATATAATAACCAGCTCCCCCTGAATCTTACTCACGATAGAAGATTCATTATTCCAGAAGTCCATTCTTGCATTCGTCCAGAACTCCTTTTGGTGATCTCTGTAAATAATGGTAGGAGTAGCAATGGCGTCAACAACTCGACTTCTCTTCAGAAAATCAACAATACCGGTGAATTCGGTATGTTTCTTCAAATCTCCAAGATAAGCACAGCAGTTAAGTGCCTCTTCGAAAGGTAAATCTTCTTCATGCTTCTTCCTGACAGCTTTCTCAGACGAGCCTGAGGGTATATCAGAACTTTGTGGTTCAGACATGATTGATCTGCAAAACAAAACAAGAAAAACACATTAAAAACGGACAAAATATTCAAATTTTGAAATTTTTGATTTTGAAATTCCACATTCGACCAGTCGTGGGTTCGAATGTGTGAAATAAGAGGTTCGAATGTGGAAATAAGGTTCGAATGTGAAAATCAATGTTAAAAATGTACATTCGACCATTTTGTCCACTTTTGACCGTTTGAACATGGTACATTCGACCAAAAAGTCACATTCGACCCTTTTGAATTGGTCGAATATGGCTGTTCATCTTCAAAATTTGCAGATTTTGATTTTGATTGTTTTAACATGCCATTTTGATTTGTAAAGCATCTAATAAGACCGATTAACCTTTCCCAACCATCAATTGTTATTATTGATCAATTTTTAAGTGTTTTTCCTAAAATCTAGGGTTTGAAGGTTTTAAACAATCAATCAACTAATCTGTTGTGGATTAACCCTAGATTTTGATATCCTCTCCCCCTAAAATACTTAATCATTGAATCCCTGTCACTAATTGTCCCTATTACATTCCAGAATCAATGTTTTTGATTCATTCAAGGTTCAAACACATAATCATTGATTCTGAATACAATAATGGATGGATACCTACAAGTTATAGCTTAAAATGATCAGTATAGTACGAGGATCACAATGATACAATTTTAAGAACACGAGCAACAAGGGTTGGTTATCACAGATTTTGAAATTTTTTTGAAATGAAGAGTCGAAAGTGCAGATGGGTATATATAGGCTCCACATTCGACCCTTTTAGTTGGGCGAATGTGAAAATTTTTCCACTTTCGACCCTATTTAAAGGTTCGAAGGAAGAAAAATGGTTCGAATGTACAATAAAACATAAGAACACTCACATTCGACCGTTTGGAAGGTTCGAATGTAACAGCAAAATTCCACATTCGACCCATCGAAGGGGCGAATGAAATTTGGAATTTTTGAACTTGTTACCAAATCTCAAAATCGAGTCTCGTTCAATATTTTTCTCAACTTTTAAGCATCTGACATTCATTATTTCTCATTTAAAGATGACAAAACTCAAATGGTCCATCAAGTTTCAGAAAATCACCATCAACCACCATCGGTTATCAAAAAGAATATAGAAATGTAAAATCTTTTGGATTTTCTGAATATTTTTGTTAAAACACACCTAAAATCTTTTTGAGGTTTGTATTTTTGACGAGAAATGTAAAATGCAGAAATGTAAAGATAAAGCAGTAAATGTTTTGTAATTTTTGGTAAGGGGATCATATCAGTTATTGAGAAATCTAATCACACCGTTGATCTTTTGATTTATTATCATTAAAGACAATGTGTGATTTGGCAACTTCTGATATTGTTGTCCACATAAACTCATATGCAGACTGTTGTGCAGTGCTTTAGACTAATATGGTTATTTATAGTAAAAACTCAATTGTCTGTGGTTCCCACGCACACGACATACTCCTGTATCAAGAAGTAAATGTACAAAGACTCATTGTAACGCGTGATTATGCTTTCGTCATCTATAATATACAACGTATGAGGCACAGAGGTGTACATGTCAGCAACTCAATGCTACAAAATCACATGTTTTAACGGTGGTGGGAAAGGTCACTTCAAAAGAAAATGCACACAGCCAGCACAATAGGGGAACATGAATCCTTTTAACACTAATTACCAGAACCGTCAATCACAAAATCAGGTATCATATTAAAGCCAAAACAACTCCAATTTTCAAACACAAAATAATTACCAAAACCGCCAAAACACCTCATCAAACACTACTGTTAGACAAACCACTACACAAAACCAAAACCAAAACCAAACACCACACAATCCAACCAGAACAATCATTCCAATTTCTACACCAAACAGCCAAACCCAACCAGACAACCAGAACCAGGCTTTGGTAATCCAGAAGGATGAGGGATTTGATTGGACTGGTATGCAACTTGGTGTTGAGGAAATCACTACTGGTAATGTGGCGTGTGTTGCCCAGAAGATAGATTTGGAAGAACTAGTGTCAGTTGAAGATGAATTAGAGACTGAGAAGATATCTGAGGTGAAAATTGAAGAGTTGGTTGAAGAAACTGATATTTGTGTTGAAGAGAAGTCAGAATTGGTTCTTGACTTTGTCACCGATGTTCCAGAACAGTGTGATTCAGCTTATTCTGAATCAGAGAGCGATTCTGATTCTGAAGCTAGTGTTAACTCACTAGATGATGATATTGATCAACTTCTAGCCGAAGCTGATTTTCTTATGACTCGCAAATCTTGCATGGTGGATGATGCTCTTACCAAAATCGATTATTCTAAATTCTTTGCTGGAAAGGAAGCACATTTTGCATTGATGGCGATGACAGAGCCTCCAAAACAGGTAAGTTCTGAATCTACTTTAGACATGAACAGTGATAAGTATTGTGGTTCATGTGATAGATTGACAGAGGATAATAAGCAATTCAAGGTTCAACTTGAGAGTGCTAAGATCAACTGTCAATCGTATCGAAAAGAAGCTTTTGAATTCAATAAGGTACTTGATGGTTATAAGAAAGACATTTCTGATCTTAAGAAAACACTATCATTAAAACAACTGGCCATTAACAACTATATCAATGAATTGGAAGAAACAAAACTTGAAATGGCAACCATCAAGTGCTTTGCTGAGAAAGTCAACAAGAAGCTTGAAAGCTATAAACATATTGCATATGTTGTTGACCATATTATTGAGGAACCTTCACAGTCAAGTAGTGCAAATTACAAGGCCGTCCCATCTCCAGTGTTGTTTGAAAATCATACATTGCATTCAATAACACCGGAGAGTTCAGTTAAGTCTGATTCTACATCGGATGATGAGTTTAACACTTCCATTATAGGAGATCCTAATTCCGATGTTAGACCTATTTTGGGACTGAATGATGAAGGGGTGATAGCTGTAACTGATGATTCTGACTCTAAGGATGATAAATCTGAGAAAGTGAATGATATTCCAGTTGAAAATCATATAATCACCAATGAACCGGTATCACCTTCTCAGATTATTCATCCAATGGCTAACGCTCATCGAGGGAATCAGTCAGTTAAGCAGGTTGAGAAAAATGAACAAACTGACAAACCCGTCAAAGTGTTTTATCGGATGGAAGGATCCGATAAGATATTTTTTGACGAGGAATATCCAATTAAGTTTGTTAATTACTCCAAGATTGAGAAAATTTGGCAGGACAGTACCATTTGGTTCCCAAAACATGAGAGAACAAATGATGTACCTCCAGAGGTTTTAAAGAAAATTTATTTGGATGTTCCAAAAGAACCAAAGGTTCACGTCATAGAGTTTATTAAGCCGAAGGAGAAGGAGAATAGTTTCTTAAGCCGACTTACTGTTGGGTCTGCTGACCAGGAGAAGAACAGATGATTGAAAAGCCAAAATATGCTAACAGTTGATTCCACAAATAAACAATCTTTACAACATACTCTTCCCAAAAGATATATATGTTGGGTTGTTACACTGTAAAAGTGCAAAAGAGTTGTGGGATGCACTGAAAGAACAATTTGGTGGGACTGAAGAGGTTATTGAAAACAATCGTGAAATACTTAACCAGCAATATGAAACATTCAGTCATGTCAAGGGAGAGTCATTAACTCAACAATTTGAGAGGTTTAACTGTCTCATTATTGAAGTAAAACTGGTTGGTCTAACTTACCCTCATTCAACTTTGAACCATAGGTTTTTAAGATCATTACTAGATAAATGGGACACTATTGCTATTGTTATGAGAAACTCAATTGGATTTAAGGACCTATCACTAACCCAGCTTCATGGTAAGCTCTTGACCTATGAGAGAGAGCTTAACCAGAAAAAGAAGCTCCAGGACTCTGGAAAAGTGTCTGATGATTATGTATTTGGGAATACAGCATTTTTGGGTCATGATGAGGTGCCTGGAAATACTAAGAATCAGAGTTATGATCATTTCGTTGACATAACTTCAGGTTTTAACTCAGGTTTTAACTCTGATTCTTATTCACCAAACTATGCTTTCACATCAAGTGGTGGTGATATCCAGGCATCTGATAACATATCCTTTGAGTATGATGACCTGAAATACTTTGACCCTGATGATTTGGAGGAAATGGACATTATGCACCAATTGGCCCTTCTAAGTGTAAGAACTAACAATTTTTACAAGAAAACTAGGAGAAGGTTTCTAGGGTTAACTGGCAGATCAAAGGTTGGGTTGGATAAATCAAAGATAATGTGTTATAAATGTCATAGACTTGGTCATTTTGCTAGGGAATGTAGGAGTCAACATGGTACACCTATAATCACTTATCCAAATCAAAGACCACAGACCAACACTATTCAAAATTCCTATAATACCCCTAGACCAAATGTGCAAAACACTGCTCATTTTGCATAGTCCTCAAACACTGTTCCTGTCCAGTATGTCCAAACCACTGTTCCTCAGATCCACTATGTGCAAACACCTGTTGCTCAAGCACCTGTGCAAACGACTGTTGCTCCATCCTCTGCTCCTACAGAGACCAGTCAACAGAGTTTCTTCACACAAGGCTTTGTTGATTGGAGCAGTCTACCAGATGAGTTAACAGATGAAAATTTTGCATTAGTTGCCAAAGCTGAAAATGAATCAGAAAACTTTTGTTTCATGGCTATGGTAGAAGAGGTTGAATCTGAGGAGGTGGTGACTGAATCTAATGTTGTGACTGATGATGTTGTTGATGAAGTAGTTGCAGGTGAAAAATCGGAAGAAGAGGTTGTGAATCTCTCAGATCCCTGGGGTGCATCTGATGATTGTGAGTGCAAGTGTGATTGTGCATTGATGGCTGCTACTAAGGTATCTCCTCAAATTCTTAAGGATTTATGTTCTGACAGATGTGATAGCATTTGCTAACATCAAAGAGGTGAATGAAAACCTTAGAAAGAAAACTTTAGATGATGAAGTTAAATTTGAGAAACTTTCAAAAGAATTAAAAACAAGTTTAACTGAAAAGGAATCTGAAATAAGCAGCTTAAAACATGAAGCAACCATAACCAAAGACCAGCTCCAAAATATGATAACAAAATATCAGAGTTGTAAAAGTGAGCTTGAGTCCACCCAAGTTGAATGTCAGAAATGGGTGGAATCATGTAGAGGATTTGAAATGCTACTCAACAAACAAACCAAAAGTCATGTGAAGTTTGGTTTTGGTTTTGAAACAACTGCTCCAGCTTTTGAAAACACTGACAAAAAGGATCAAAAGTCTGTTGAGATAGTACCAACAAACTTGCAGGGTTAAGAGATTAAAATCACTGAACCTAATGGTAAGAAAATTGTTCTAGAAAAACCAGAAGGTTCCTCATCATTCACTGAACTTGAAAAGTATGAATTCAAACCTACTTGGTCTGATGAGTGTAGTACTCTTGAGAATTTTAAACCTGTTGATTTTAAAACTCCTGAAGGAAAGACAGCTCCTCAGGTAAAAATCATTCCCTTGAAAAACCTTCCAGCAGATGCTCAAACATCTGCTGAAAAGAAGGCTGAAAAAGGGAAGAAGAAAGAAAAGACTGTCCACTTGTTCTGTGATTTCTGTGAAAAGAAGAATCATGTCACTAAAGATTGTTTTCTTCTAAAATCATATGACATTAACAAAGGAACAAGTGTATGTGATTCCAAAGCCACATGTTCAATATGTGGGAAAAAGAATCACAAAACCAAAGAGTGCTTGTATCTCAAAAATTTTGTTGTGAAAATACAAGAGTACAAAGCTAAAACTCTTGCAAATCCTGGGGTAAGTACTTCAAAAGGAAAGCCCAAACAGACCTTCACTCCTGTTCAAACATCTGTTACTAAAAGTCTTAAAACATCTGCTCCTAGAGATGTCCAAGTAACAGATGCTCCACCACAAGCAAGTACCCAAGAGGATATGGACAACCACCATGTCATAGTCTGTAACATGTTTATGAGGAGACAAAAAGAACCTCTAAACCAAGAGTGAACAGAAATCCCTATGGGTATTATCATCTGTCTGGAAGTGATCAAACAACTGTTGCCCCAAGTGTTGACATTCAAGCACTGGCAAATGGTCAGCAGCAGTTGTTGAACTTGATTCAAAAAATAGTTCAAACTACTGATCATCTTCCAAAGCTTGAGTCTGAAAAGTCTGAGGACCCATCCAAAGCCAACTTGGCTTTGGACACTCACCAAAACTAATCCATTACTGCTGTGCAGGGAGCTTCTGCTTGTTTAGATAGTCTTTGGTATGTAGATAGTGGAGGCTCCAGGCACATGACAGGATGTAGAGCCCTTCTTCTAGACTTCTTAGCTCATGGAGGGGGTGATATATCCTTTGGTAATGATTCAAAAGGTAAGGTGTTGGGGTCAGGGACTGTACAAGCTGGGAAACTCAAGTTTGAAAATGTCAATCTTATTGATAATCTCAAGTTTAATCTTCTGAGTGTTTCACAAATGAGTGACAAAGGTTATGGCTCATTCTTCACAAAGAAAACTTGCAAGATTATTGGGCCAGAAGTGGTGAAAAAGATTGATACCATCATTGCTGAGAGCAAAGCACAACTTGTTGCTCATAGAAGTGGCAATGTGTATGTTGTTGATATGTTAAAGGACAATCCTATGACAAATGTCTGTTTGTTTTCTGCTGCCTCCACAAAGGAGACAGAATTGTGGCATAGGAGACTGGGTCATACCAACCTTAATACTATCAACACACTCTCTAAACAAAGTCTTGTCAGAGGCTTACCATCAAAAGAATTCAAATGTGGTGAGCATTGTGTTTCCTGTTTAAAAGGGAAACAACATAAAAGCTCTTACAAATCCATTGATGAGTCCAAAACCAGTCAATGTCTACAATTGTTGCACATAGACCTGTTTGGCCCTGTTAAAATCATGAGTCTAAGAAGAAAAAGATTTTGTCTTGTCATAGTTGATGTTTTTTTTTTAGGTTTACATGGACTTACTTTTTACATTCTAAGGATGAGACTGCAGGTATTTTGAAGGACTTTGTAACCAAAGTTGAAAAACAATATGACTTGCCAGTAAAAGTCTTCAGGAGTGACAATGGAACAGAGTTTAAAAATAAGGAGTTGGATGATTTCTGTGTGTCAAAAGGTATTGTGAGGCAGTATAGCATCCCAAGAACACCAGAGCAAAATGGGGTGGTTGAGAGGAAAAATAGAACTCTTATAGAAGCTGCAAGAACCATGCTAGCAGATTCTGGTTTGCCATTATCCTTCTGGGCAGAAGCTGTAAACACTGCTTGCTATGTTCAAAACAGAGTTTTGATCAACCCAAGACATCAAAAAACTGCTTATGAAATTTTGTTCAAAATCAAACCATTAATCTCATTTTTCAAAATCTTTGGCTGCCCATGTTTCATCCGAAATCTCAAAGATTCCATTTCAAAATTTGCAGCCAAAGTAGATTGTGGTTATTTTCTGGGATATTCTTCTACTGCCAAGGCTTATAAAGTGTTTAACACAAAGACCAAGACAATAGAAAAAACTCTGAATGTAAAGTTCAATGAACTTTCATCTCTAAAAATCCCAGCAAATCCTGCTGAACTATTTGATTTAGATAAATTCAAATTTGAAGATATCACTTTTAAAACTAACAATGCAGGTATTCCACAGTCTCCACAACAAGATTACAGAACAGATGTTGTGATCCCCAGTCACTATAAAATCTATTCTGCATCAGAGGAAGCAGCTGTTCAAAACAATTGTCAAAACTCTGTCAGAGCTGAGTCAACCACTGTTGGCCAGTCTTACCCTCAAACCACTGCTTCACCTCTCACAACCACTGAACAATCATCTGTTGACAAAAGTCAAACATCTGTTGACAAAAGTCAGTCCAGTTTTACAACACTTGGACCCATTACCCCACCTCCATTCCAAACATCTGATGGCACTACAGAAGTGCAAACAGATGTTACATCAACAGAGTCACCAAACCTCTATCCCTCACCTCAAAATGCCATCATACCATATCAGGGAGATTTAATTTACCTGAGAACTCATCCACCAGACCAGATCATTGGCAACATCAGAGAGGGTGTGCTAACAAGAAGTCAATCCTCCAATATTTGTCTTTTTGCAGGGTTCCTATCTCTCACACAACCTATCAAGTGCCAAGAGGCACTGAAAGACAACAGTTGGGTAGAAGCTATGCAAGAAGAGCTCCTTCAGTTCAAAAGACAACAAGTATGGGAACTTGTACCACTGCTTAAGGATGTTTGTCCAATAGGCACAAAGTGGATTTTCAAAAACAAAACTGATGAAAGGGGTATTGTTGTCAAGAATAAAGCCAGGCTTGTGGTTCAAGGCTTCAGACAAGAAGAAGGAATAGACTATGATGAAACCTTTGCTCCTGTAGCAAGGTTAGAAGCCATCAGACTCTTTCTAGCCTTTGCTGTCAACCACAACATCAAGGTGTATCAGATGGATATCAAATGTGCCTTCCTTTATGGCAAAATTCAGGTGGAAGTCTATGTATGTCAACCACCTAGTTTTGAAGACACATTCCATCCTGATCATGTCTACAAGCTTAATAAAGCTTTGTATGGACTCAAACAAGCACCAAGGGCCTGGTATGAAACTCTTTCCACTTTTCTCTTATCCATTGGCTTCACAAGAGGTAAAATTGATAAAACCTTATTTTTGAAATGGAAAGGGAAAAACTTAATGATTGTTCAAATATATGTGGATGACATCATCTTTGGATCCACATGTAACAAAATGTGTGAAGAGTTCAGAAAACTTATGACAGCAGAGTTTGAAATGAGTTCCATGGGTGAACTTCAGTGTTTCCTTGGTCTCCAAGTGAAACAACTGCAAAATGGCACATTCATCCATCAAAATAAATATGTAAAGAATCTGCTAACTAGATTTGAGATGAATGACTGTAAGCCATGTAATACACCCATGAGTACAGTCAAGCTACTCACTATTGATGTCAAGGATGAACTGGTTGATCAAACACATTATAGATGCATGATTGGGTCTTTATTGTACTTAACTGCATCTAGGCCAGACATTATGTTTGCCACTTGTGTCTGTGCAAGATCCCAGGCTTCACCTAGAAAGTCAAACCTTATTGCTGTGAAAAGGATATTCAGATACCTAAAAGGTGCTCCTACACTTGGTATCTGGTACCCTGCTAATGGAAACATTGAGCTTTCAGGTTATTCAGATAGTGATTTTGTTGGCTGTCACACCACAAGAAAATCCACATTAGGAGGGTGCCAATTTCTAGGGAATGCCTTAGTCTCTTGGCAAAGCAAAAAGCAGGCAGCTGTTTCCACCTCAACAGCTGAGGCTGAATACATTGCTGCTGCAAGCTGTACAGCCCAACTCATGTGGCTTCAAAATCAATTGCTGGATTTTGGGATAACTGCACTACAGACTCCACTCATGTTGGATAGTCAAGCTGCTGAAAATATCATCAAAAATCCAGTATCTCACTCCACTACCAAACACATTGACATCAGACATCATTTTGTCAGAGATAGCTATGAAAAAGGTTTGATTTCTCTGCACCATGTTCCAACAGAGGATCAGTTGGCAGATGTGTTGAAAAAAGCTTTAGACACTGATACCTTTACAAATCTGATTTCTAGAATTGGTATGCTAAACATGGATTAACAACACAAATGTTTTTAATAAAAGCATTAAAATGTTTCAGAAAATCAAAATCCATCCTTAAAAATAGCTTTTTGGTTGAAAAATCTGCTTCAAACCTCTGATCAGATAAAACAAGCACTGTTTCATTCATTTTATCCACTGTTGGTTGAAAAATCTGTTTCAAACCTCTGATCAGATAAAACAACTGTTTTATTATCCATATCTATATATATATATATATATATATATATATATATATATATTTCATATCTCTATAATAATGATAAAAAAACAACTGCATCAGTTGTTTGCATCAGCTGTTTACCAAAACAGCTGTCCCCCACCAGATGTTTTAACCATCAGATATTTGCCACGTCTGCTCTTACAAGCAGAGTTTTGGCCACATCAGCTGTTTCACCAGAGCCTATAAAAACCCTGTTTTATCACAACAGTCGTTACACTGTCTCATTGTATTCAAAATACTGAAACCGCCTTCTTCATTCTCAAACCCTCAATCAAATTTCTTTCATTCTCCACTTCGGAATCCATTACAATGGATCTTCAAGCTAAAGCCACCCACAATTATCTTCCATATCTGGTTAAAACAGATGAAAACACTCCATTCCATTCCACCATCGACATCATCCTAAAATCCAAATACCTAACAATCCTAACCGCTGACGCCCCTATCTATCTTGATACTCTCCAAGAATTCTGGTTGAATGCTGAGTTCTTGCTTCAAGACAAAAAGCCTACTTCCATTATCTCAAAAATTGGTGAAACAAGTATCGTCATTACCCCCCAACTGATATCCACAACCTTCTCACTTAATGACCTGTCAGGTAAAGACTCTTTCCCTAAAACAGAGCTTCACACAGAGTTTCAGGAAAGGGGGTATGATGCTCAGATGACTGGGTCAACACTTTTCAAAAAGTTTTCCCCACCAGTCATGAAATTTTTCTTCCTTACCCTTCTTCTCTGTGTCTCCGCTAAGTCCACATCCTTTAATGAAATCCCATTGAGGATTCAGTACTTGGGTTATGCTATGTTGTCAGATTCTGACTTCAATCTATCCCAGGGACTGTTTATGGATTTAT
The DNA here is from genome assembly GCA_028751855.1 of Ambrosia trifida. Taxonomy (NCBI): domain Eukaryota; kingdom Viridiplantae; phylum Streptophyta; class Magnoliopsida; order Asterales; family Asteraceae; genus Ambrosia; species Ambrosia trifida. The sequence goes on from CM054122.1 coordinate 141,499,616, forward strand.
TGTCAAATGTGAAAGCCATAAAGTCTGGGTCAAATAATGCTTTTCTAATTTACCCAAGAATCTTAAGTGTAATCCTTCAAAAGGTTTTACCACAAAAAGTTTTCAAAAAGGGTGAGTCTATGCAAATGAAGAATCTAACTGATGAAACTTTCACAAGAATGCTGGGTGTAAACACCCAAGAAAAAGTATCAAAAGTGTCAAAGGTTTCAAAAACACAAACAAAGAGGACTAAGACAACAACTGTTGTCCAAACCTCTGTTGTTGAGCCCACTGCTCCTGGTGATCATGGCACTACATCCAGTGCTGTGAAACCCACACCAGCTATTTCCAAAAGAAAACGTCCATCCACAAAAACCACCACTTCACCACAAAAGAGACTTCTGGAAGATGAGATACCAGAAGATAACTCTGTTGCAACACAAAAGCAACTAGAAACCACTGTTGTTACTTCCTCACAACAGTTGGAAATATCTCAGCCTGAACAAACTCCTCATTCATCCTCACAAAAGGATCATGTTGTAAGCCAAGGGGAACCACATCATGATACATTTGAGTCACTTGGCCAGATGTTCACAAGCCCCTCTCCCAGGGCTAATTCTCTTTTTACTCCTCCACCTTCACCATCACATGTTCAACAGACCATGTAACCTTTGTTTGAGGCTATTGACAAAAATCAGGAAAATCCCAGTTCCTCTCTATCACCTGTCAATGAGAGTATACCTCCACAAGTGACTGGGTCTGAGGAAATTCAATTAGCCATCCCACAAACAGATGAGGAGGTTACACCCCTAGAGTTCAATGCAACTCTAGGTGAGTTTTCAAGTGGAGCAGCCACTACTGATGTAGAGACCATTATCTCACACCAGGACAGTGGTTACATAACTAAGACTCCCTCGAAGGCAACAACTGATGAGGCCACTATAGTGTCCCCAAAATCAGTTGGAAGTCCCCAGAACCAAGAAAAATGGGCATCTGGTTCTCATCCTTTTGATTCACCTCCTAGGACTGAATCAGTTAAAACTACCACTGGTAGGAATTCAGATGATCCTATTAACTTAGGTGATGGATTAAAATACCAAGAATTGATAGCTAGAGTTCAAACCATTGAAACCTCTGTTGCTGACATCAAATATGATGTTAAGCTAATATTGGAATCCTTGGCTACTCTTTCCAAGAGTCAACCATCCACTGCTGATATTGCTAGTGAGCTATGGAAATCTGTTTCCCCCATCATCATAGCTCACAGAAAACTAGCAGATCAGAATCATGAAACCTACATGGCTGAAATCAGAAACATGGTAGATGCAAGGTACAAAGATACTCATGCAGACATTCAAGCCATCAAAGACCATCTGCTAAGACCACTGGCTCTGCCCCTACCACCATTCTCAGGGATGAAAATGATGATGCATTCACAGCTGATGATGCCAAAAAGGGGGAGAGTGGCAGAGATAGGTTGCCAAAGCTAGATCCCTTTGGTTGTCCACCTTCACAAAAAGGTAAATCAAAGTCTGCCAACATACCATGGTCTACTCAAACAGCACCACAACAACAACAAACCAGCAAAGATAAAGCAGTAGACAACTCTGCAAATGATGAAGCTGAAAAAGCTGCTGAAGACAAACAAAAGAGGGCTGACACCTTGGAAGCCAAAGCAGAGTTGTTGATAAAACTGAAAAGGGAACAACAGCAGGAAGTTGAAGATGTGGGATCCTCAAAAAGGAAGAAGATGCCTGCTAAACATGTCAGACAACCACCATCTAAACTGAAAACCACTGCTGTTAAAACCTCTGTTGATAAAACCACTGCTGCCAACCAAACCACTGATAAAACCACAACACCTGAACCTACAAACACATCTGAACCTACAACAACCAAACCTACATCTGAACCTATAATCACTTCACCACCCAAATCCCAAACATCTGCTGGTCCTACTAAGGAGCCAACAGATGTTAACACAACCACTGCTTCCACACCACCATCACCAAAAATCTTGTACCAAAGGAAGAGGAAATCAACCTTTGTTGTACAGGATGAAAACATTCACACATCACCACATACCACCTCAACCACACAATCCACACCTATATCAGCCATTCCACTCTCATCATTTTCACCACACACATCACAACTCAGATCCCATAGACCACCACCAACCATTACACCATTGGCTGTTCAGTATCCCCTTGAACTTGATCTACTCAAGGGGGAAATGCAATCCTTCTATAATACTGAACAACCATCTGATAGATCCTTCCCTTCTCTTCCACATTTCCCTGTTCCCTTAAACATTGACACATATCTTAAATACAAGGCTGAACAGGCAGATGCCATCATAAAAGAGAAATGCAAAGGGAAGGATGACAGGACTGCTCAGGGCATCCATTCAGCAGAACTTAGCAAATTGAGAAGGATTGAAGATTTTTCTAAGACCCTGAGCAATTCCATGTCTGCCATGCCTCTCAGTAGTGACATGAAAAAGGAGGTTAGGGAATCCCTTCTTGAACAGATCTTGGCAACCATGCCTTACAAAGCAAACAAGAAACAATTTGCAGGCTGGACCACTCATGCACTGAGGGAAGAACTCTTAAGAATAGAAGAGTTGGCCAAAAATCCCCAAACTAAAGTCTCTGCCCCTGATTTTGGTAAAGGCAGAGATCCAGCCAGAGCCTTGAAGTTTAAGAGGATGAGACAAGAAATAGTGGCTGCTGATTATGGGGAGATGAGGTCTGTTGCAAGATGGTCTGAACTGATGCTGGTTGAAACATACAAGAGACTTGAAGAAAACAGGAAGAAAGATCCCAGCCTACCTAGAAAACCTGTCTACACTGATGAACCACTGATGAAGAGACCTCAACAGGCTTTTACTCTAGACAGCTTACTGGACACTTCTGATCTATAAGCTGCTGCTAGAAGACAGTTCAAGAAATAGAAGGAAATGTCTAAAGAAGATCAGAAGAAGTTTGCTAATACTTACATAAAAGAGGGCCTCTTCAATCAAGTGCATTTTTTCTCAGATCCCACTACTGACAAGCTCAGAGAACTCATTGGGAGACCTCCTTCACCAAACTCATCAAGAATAAAAGTGCATCTCAGCAAATCCACTGCTAAAAAATTCTAAAATGGAAAGACAATAAAGACAACCATGAATTGACTCTGCTCAGGTCAGATGGAAAAGTTCAAAAGCTAAGCATGGATGATGCATATAGCCTGTGTGCAAATGATCTCCAAACACTGCTGAACCTTGAGCTTGAAAGAGATGTAGAAGACCTATTTGCCTTGGACTTTGAACTTCAATTCAAAGGACAAATTCGAGAAAGTCTGATGAGAAATAAAGATCAATAATAAAGCTTAGTTTTGGCATCATCTGTTCTAGGGGGAGATTGTTGGGTCTGCTGACCTGGAGAAGAACAGATGATTGAAAAGCCAAAATATGCTAACAGTTGATTCCACAAATAAACAGTCTTTACAACATGCTCTTCCCAAAAGACTGCTGACCCTAACAACTGTTCCATCCAAACAACTGCTGTGACAACTGCTGATACAAAGGACTGCTAGAGAACAACTGATAGAGAACAACTGCTGACCAAAGGTCTGATGAAGAAACAACTGCTGATTAAGTACTGAAGACTAAAGGTCTGTTGGAGTCAACAGCACTTAGACTCCAACAGATGTTGCAAGACTATCAGAGTTTTCCCTTAGCAGTAGTTTACTTTACAGTGTTTTGTAATGTAACAGTAGATTGTATAGGGCAGATGTTTTATGTTGTTATTCTGTTAGAGGTCATTATCTTAGGTGACGTCAGCACATGTCACCAGTGATTTAGGTTTGTCTATAAATAGAACAGTGCTTGTACTGTTCTATCACATCACACACAAACATTCTCAGACAAACAATCACTGTGTGATCAGGCTGAGGGGGAGTATTTGTACTGATTGTAATCTTTCAATTAATGAAAGCATTTGATCATTGAAAACATATATTCCTGTTGTTTTGATTATAGTTTATCATTCCGCTGCACTTTCCACTTATACTTACATCATTCATTTCTCATCTTATTCTAAATACATCAAAACAATCAAACACAGATCCTAACAATTGGTATCAGAGCTTGGTCAATTAAATTGGATCTAACCAATCAATTTAATATAAACAGATCAGCTCACAATTATTGATATCGTTTGTCTGTCGGATTGAAAACAGAGTAATAGTTTAATTTCGATTCAACCATTTTTGAACAGACTTTGTTTTTCTTAAAAATTAGAGAATGGATTCAATCAATCACGATCCACATAACACTGGCACGAACAACAAGCCACCGATGCTTGTCAGATCTGAATACAATATCTGGCAACGTCGGATGAGCCATGTTCTAACTCAACAGAACACTGGGTGTTGGAAGTCGGTTATCTACGGACCACATGTTCCGATGGTGCCGAGTACTGAAGATCCCAAGGTTCAGGAGCCAAAGAAACTTGAAAACTACTCTGACCAGGATTTTTAGAAAATTGAGTTAGATGCTAACGCCTTCAGTATTGTGGCCATGGCTCTACCCAATGATATATATGTTGGGTTGTTACACTGTAAAAGTGCAAAAGAGTTGTGGGATGCACTGAAAGAACAATTTGGTGGGACTGAAGAGGTTATTGAAAACAATCGTGAAATACTTAACCAACAATATGAAACATTCAGTCATGTCAAGGGAGAGTCATTAACTCAACAATTTGAGAGGTTAAACTGTCTCATTAGTGAACTAAAACTGGTTGGTCTAACTTACCCTCATTCAACTTTGAACCATAGGTTTTTAAGATCATTACCAGATAAATGGGACACTATTTCTATTGTTATGAGAAACTCAATTGGATTTAAGGACCTATCACTAACCCAGCTTCATGGTATCAAAGTCCAGTCGATAATCATTGTTAACCACAAAGATGATTTGTCCCTCAACCAGCACCATTTTACAACCAAAGTAGATATTTTCAAAAGAGGGATAATCGTCAGATGTCATATGATCGTCGTAACCGGATAGCAATGGAAAAGCCTTTTAAGAAACCGGTGGTTAACACAACTGTTGAGAAGCAAAAAGGTACCATTAAAACCTGTAGTCAAACCAACAGTTGGACCTGTCTCTGTTAAATCAGAGAAGGTAACCAGGAAAGTTTCCTTCAAAGACGAAGTAAAGAAACCGACTGAGACCTCAAAATCTCAGATCCACTTTGTATGTGACTTTGGCTTTGTTAAATCCATATGTGGTGTTGGGAGATGTAGAAAGATCAGTTCTGCCCGTCTTCTCTATAAACTCAGTCGCTCACCTCATGACACTAGCAAATGCCCACTGAATGTCAATGAGCTCCATCTCCTCCTTGTCAATTTGAGCGTAGTCCTCACTGGTTAAGTTGCTGTTACCAATTTGACTAGCTACTAACCCATTATACGAAGCAACCATAGCAGAACCCAACAATACATGTTGATGTGCAACTTCAACAGTGACGTTGTTCAAGTTTGAGGTCTCCAACATAATTGGGCTTTGGTTTGATTGGCTTGGATTCATTTGAGTTTGATTCATATGAGGGATGTAGGATTGTTGTTGAGATTGGTTCAAGTTAGCTGAATAGCATGCAGCTTGTTGCATAGGTGAAAATGGTGGGATGTAAGTAGTAGGGTAGGATGGTGTTGTATAAGATGAAGTTTGCGCAAGATAGTTTATGGGGGTTTTGGTTGGTTCAATAATGCTTGAAACACAAGCTATGTGTGGAGCAACAGTATTACTAGAACTTGAACTAGTCAGAGATGAAGATGTACCACCATGATATAACTCTGGATTCTGAGGAACTTGTGCTCTTTTCGCTTTCCTCTTTTCCTCCATCTCTTTATTCTCAAGCTTCTGGATGAATTCATTGATGGTCCAATATTGGTATGCATCCTTCTCCTTAAGGACCTCAATGTGTTGATTCCAGTATGGCGGTAATGCATCAGCGAACTTATCCACTAGCTCAGACATGGTTATGTTGATCTCATAACTTGAAAGTTTAGTTAATAAATGGCAATACCTCGGAATCAACTCCTTCAGTGTCTCATTACCCATATAGCTAAAATTCTCGAACTCCTTTCTTAACTCCTCCATTCTAAGCTTCTTTGTCTTCTCATTCCCATCGTGACGATTCCTTAACATATCCCATAATTGCCTCGAAGTGGTGCACGACCCAAACTGATATAAAAGATCAGTGTTAATGGCCTGGGATAATTGAGAAAACGCCTTCTTTTCCACCGCAAACTTCTTCTTCTCGTCCTCAGCTAGACTCTCTAATGTAATCGGCTCACCAGTGTTCTTCAAAATCGGAGCTACATACCCCTTAGCAATCATTTGCCAAGCTTCGGCGCCTTCCATTCCCATTCCCTCTAAATGAATCTTGAACTTGGTCTTCCATTGGTTGTAATCCACCATTTCCATCAGCTTTGGTGGACGGCTCCCACTACCCGAAGATAAGTCATGAATAAGTGTCGAAATCGCATTGGTAGTCTGAGAGTCTACCGCCGCTGCTGCAACTCCCCAGTAATCATCCATGGGTTGTTGTGGTGGTTGTGCAACTTGTTGTGGCATCGTACTAGTCATCGCCAAATAGTTGATTGGTTGAGATGATTGACTAGTCGCCTTCTGAGCAGTCACCGACCAAGGATCCATTGTTACTTGCTGTTGTGGTGTTGTATTAGGTCGTGGTGTTGTTGGAAAGTTCCACATATCGTCTGCAAAGTATAAAACACGAAACGATTAGAAAAATTTTATAACAGTTTCTACGTACGACCTTTTTCAAATACTCGTGAGGGCGAATGTAGAATTTAGTCCAGATTCGACCGTTTCTAAAGGCTCGAAGGTAGAATGTAACAGACTCTTCTCATTTTCGGCCAAAACTATCCTCTTTCGACCTCTCGATTGGTCGAAGGTAAACCAGATGGTCGAATGAGCAACAACACACTAAAAATTTCTAGGTTCGACCGAATTAACCTCCACGTTCGACTAAAAAGTCCTGATTCGACCTAAACACCACACTCTCGACCGTTTCTCCCTAGGTTCGACCCTTTCATTTTGAAAAACGGTTATACTTTGAAAATCAGTTATTTTGATCCAAAATTTTCAAATGTTTATGAAATTTGATGATCTTATGCAGGTTTTGCTTCGGATTGGATTTGGAACAAGTTTAACAAAGAGAATTCTAGATTTTATCCATGAAAACTAGTTAAAATTAATCAATATTCACCAATTTCAAATGTTGAATGAAAATAGAAAAGTTTTGATCAAAATTAGGTCCAATCAACATAATATTATCAATTCGTAGTTGTTTGATCCTTATGGCTATGATACCACTTTGTATGTGAAGGATCAGATCGTCAAACAAAGACTATGTGATCAAACAAGTTCAATTCAGGTGCGGAATCCCTGAATTGAGTACGAAATGATAATATATTCAGCAAAACAAACAAATCTCATTCAAATCTTTCATTTCATTAATAATCAACTTGATAACTGTTACAAAATGATGTTTTCAATGATAGATTAACAATATCAGACTTAACAAAACCCTAGGAAGAGAACACACTCAGAGAGGAAAACAAAAATGACCAAAAGTTAACTTTAAAAAATTATTCAGCCTTTATATAGACCTGCACATTCGACCAAACGAATGGGCGAATGTGCAGGTTCGACCAAACAAGGTGGGCGAATCAACACACTATGTATACAAAATCTCCTTCGACCTCTTGAGCTCTCCCTTCGACCATCTGATCTTCATTCGACCATTTATAATTCACTTTCGACCGTCCGATAATGTCAAAACATAATAAGATTTGCAATTCAATAGCATTAGTCGAACTTCGTGTATCTACAATAAGTGATTTCTTCCTTTCTGGATTCATAGTTTTATTACCAAATATTCAACATTACTTTTGCTTTGTAATTCTTTTGGTTTGGTTTTGTTAACGTATGGTTATGAGAACCATAAACAAAGTCGATAAATCACTTAATCAAATAAGCTTAACTATGTCGATTAATGTCCATTTTTTTGGTTAATTCGGTTTGGTGGGGTCCGGCTAACGGTTAATATTGTTCACCCCTACGGCTTAACCAACCTGAAGCATCAAATATTCAAACCAACCCAAAAATTTATGTGTTTTTTAATTTCAAATTATGATGTTTTTTATTATTCTGCCGTATTGTTATTACGTGATGAATACTACCTGATCCGACCCGAACCGTCAAACCGACCAAAAATTATTTATGTCCGCTGTTATAAAATTGGAGTTTAAAAACAATGAACCCAATGAAAAAAAATCTTGCATCTGCCACTGCTGCTACCACCAAATTCCCTTTCATCAACATATAATTACAAAGTAAATGTGATTATTCTAACAAGTGAACTGTCACACCCCGAATTCTCTATCTGATGGTCGTGAACCCTTAACACCTTTATCATGCAGCGGAAAGTATACTAACCCTAAGACTCTTTGAACTCCGAATGCCATTTCTAATACTCTTGGGTTTCCCGTTCCAAGATATTTGCTTATTCCAACCATGCCAATGCCAAAATCTAAACATGAAAGACATACTTAAAACGGTCAACATAAAGTTGGTGAGTTCATGGTTTTATGTTTGTTCTTCACCATGTTCAATAATGAAATTTCTTCCCCATAAAACAATATATACATAAAATCAAAAATGGTAAAACAAAACGTTCGACGCCAACCTGCTTTTATAAAGTAAGAACAGTTGTCGGATTTACAAGTTTTTAAAGCAATTACACAAATTTTCTATCTTAAAAGGCGTATAATTTCCGTATTACCAGAAGAGAACCAAGCAGACTTGCGAAAATCTAACAAGTATGATGTATCCGAAGGCTCCTAATCAAACCATGAATTTGTTCCCGAGGTGACCTCTTAGTCCAAGATGAGCTTTTTAGAGGCTACGTTAATTTTTCATTCAGGTGACGCTCGGCACATCATGAAAACGGGGTCGTCAACCCAATTGATCTACAACATAAACAACGGCTCTGGCTTAGAGCTAATGATTAAGAAGTGCAGGGAATGTGTCAACCCGAAGAAACACTGCTGTCAAGTAAACGTACCCACTGGCGCACCGACCTAAGGCCATCAAGTGTTCTACCATTCTAGTTAACTCATCATACACGCATCTTAATCTCCCCAATTGTAAAAACGTTCAAGAACATTTAAACGAAAAGGGGCCGAGAAACACATACAATACTATCTATCTTCCTTGATACTAATCTGTACAATCCACACAAAAGCATTTGTAATTCTAAACGTTATCTCAAACTATGCTACGTTTTATAATAAACAAGTTTTCATAAAACAAGTATGTCTTCTCCCCCCGAAAACAGTAATAAAACAGTAAAAAGTGGGGTCATGAACTCACCTCGATATCCTTGCTTAGCTAGCTATCAAAGCTCGAATCTTTAACCACTTCTTTGTGTCTAAATTACCAACAAAGGACACCTTAAAGTCTAACACAAAAAACCTAGCCTATTATCTAGCTATCTAGACTCGTGTATACGAATCCGAGTCTAGAAAGTGTTGCAACTCAACAAACCGATCACGACTTATCTTAATTTATGTGTTAACATACGACATAGTGCTCAAGTTGCGCACTCACTACAAAAAAAATGTCATTTAGTGACACACATTTTTAATGGCATTTAGGGTATGTGACACTAATAAGGTTTTTATTGACACTTTTTGTGTGCCATACTTGCTTAACTAGTACTTTTAGTGGCATTTAAATGTTATGCCACTAATTTTGATTTTTAGTGACACTTTAAGTATGCCATAATTGTTTGATACGTACTTTAGTGGCATTTATTTTTGTGCCACTAATTTAGTGACACACATTTTTAATGGCATTTAGCGTATGTGACACTAATAAGGTTTTTAGTGACACTTTTTGTGTGCCATACTTGCTTAACACGTACTTTTAGTGGCATTTAAATGTTATGCCACTAATTTTGATTTTTAGTGACACTTTAAGTATGCCATAATTGTTTGATACGTACTTTAGTGGCATTTATTTTTGTGCCACTAATATCATTTTGTTAATGGTACCACTAGGTGCGACAAATGTTGACACGAAGCGTACTCGACACGAAAAAGACAGTTTTTGGGTCGACAAATATGACCAATTAATGAAAACCAAATCTAATGAAAGAATGATTACCAAAACAATAGGAACAAAGGGGTCGAGCAAATACAAAAGTGACGATTGTCCCTACAATGAATTTCGGAGAATGATTATGCACATGGGATTATGTTTGCTGCAATCAATTTTAAGAAAAAATAGTAGCAGGTATCAATATTCATCAAAGATAATTGGAGATTCATAAGGAGATAAAATAAAAAAAAAATAAATGATTTAAGTTTGGAAGTAAATAGAATTCATTTAATGTCTTATTAAGTTTGCTAATTAATTCCACCCCAAATAATTGTTGACTTTATTAAATTTTTTAGCTACAAGTGCTAGTGGATGGGGCGTCACCAGAATTGGTCACGGGTACCCCACTACCAGTACGGTACCACCGTCGCCACCCATACTGGTAGTGGTCCCGTCCCCCCTTATAACTTTTGTTTATTTAGTAAAAAAAAATGGTTTACATTGGTTTGGGTTTAGTCTAAACATGTTAGTTGTAGGGGTGTGAATTTCTGACATGACCCGAAACCTGACATGAACCTAACACAAAATTCGCGGTTTGGGTTTAGTCTAAATAGGTTTTGGTCAGTTTTAGGTGAACGCGCGAAGCCGTTTAGCTAGACGAGCCAGGCTCAGGTCAACCCCAATCGGGTTGGCAGGTTAACCCCTTCAACCCATTTATATGATTTTTTATTCTTTCTACAATGTTTTATGACCTAAATTCCATTTGTTTTGGTATTTTATGTCATACTTATAACTTAAAAAATGATTTTATAATTAAAACGTAAATGTTTTATATACGGTTGTGTTTTTTATTAATACTTTAACTTTAATATATTAATTTGCAAAAAAAAATAAAAAATTAACAAAAATTGAAAATTGGGGTTAAACCGGCCCTTTTACCACTAGGCCACATGATCCGGATATATTTAAAATATGGTGTGATTCATACAATCGTTAGCATAAAATCAATAATATGTTGTTATTTAAGAATTCAAATATATATTAAAATTATAAAATTATAGTTGTAAGTTAAATTAAATGTAATATATATTTTGGTCTCGGTATACATGGTTGTTTCATTATTTCACTAGAAGAAAATATACTTTTCTTGACACGCAAACATAATTTAAAAAATATGTTAAATTTATGACACGTATTTTTGTGTGTCATTGATTTATTGTCAACGAATGATAAATATGACACTATCAAATTATGCGTGTCATGTTTTTTTTGTGTGATATTTTTTTTCAAAATCCATATCTCCCTCCTCAATATTTCAAACTCCCGCCCACACCAAAATCCTTAACACTTCACACTTTTATGCCTTTTTAAAACCTAACTCGATTTTCAGAAAAGAAAAAAAAATCATACATTCATCTTTGATCTTCCCCGTCACCTAAATCTCACCACTACTCCACCACAATTTCTTCCATTCTTCTCCCCTAAGTCTCCTCACCAAAACCATAATCCCTCCTGTCATTTCCCCTAATTATCGTCAGCTACAACCACTGCCGCCATCTGAGAAAGTGGGGTTGGTGAGAATAAATTTTGTCTTGTTGAAAAAGGATCATCGTTAATTGTTGACGAGAAAGTGGGGAAGAAGAAGAAAGACACGGCAAGATCTGGTAGGTGCATTTTTTTGTGACATCTTTGAGCAGTTCAAGTAGGTAGGCAGGAAGGGTGCTTATCAATTAATGTGTGAAATTTTAGGGTTTAATATTGGGTATTGTAATAGATACAAACTATTTTCACATTCAGTATACGACTAAGTCCAGACCACCATTTCACTTGCACATCTCTCATAATCTGTGTATTCTTATTCTTCATTTATCATTTTTAGTTTTATTTTTTAGTTACTTTCATTTTTAGTTTTATTTTATATCTATGATAATTTGTTTGATATAGATCCAGGGTTCAGGTTTAGCTGATATGTTTGGTCTTGAGTGTTTTGAGGAATTTGTTTGATATATAGTTAACTAGTTTATACCCCGGGAGCGTCTCGGGTTGAAAAATCTAAATAAAGTAAATAAAATTAGAAGTATCTAAACTATAAAAATTGCATCTGCCAATATATAATTAATGATTATTATTATTATTATTATTATTATTATTATTATTATTTTAAACAAATCTCTGCCATAAGTTATCATATTCTAATATAAAAAGGGTAATTGGGTCGGGTATCACCTAATCCCAGGCCCGACCCAAACCCACAATTTTTTTTAAACTAATTCCAAATCTAACACAATACCTGTCGGGTTACAAAAATAGGCGTTTTTTTCTCCGTTTTTTATATAACACTATGGTACTCGTTGGAAAGATAATAAAACGCTCGTTAATTTGGTGTAATTCTTTTCTTTAAAAAATCTCGTATATAAAAGTTATTAACATTTAAAAGTTATGAGAGAAAACATGAGAGAGAAAATAATAAAGTTTTAATATTTACATTTAATAGATTGGGTATTTAATAGACTATGTTAAATTATATTTAAACCATATTTATTACTTTTTTTTAATTGGTTTAGAGTTGTGGTACTCGTTGGAAAGATAATAAAACGCTCGTTAATTTGGTGTAATTCTTTTCTTTAAAAAATCTCGTATATAAAAGTTATTAACATTTAAAAGTTATGAGAGAAAACATGAGAGAGAAAATAATAAAGTTTTAATATTTACATTTAATAGATTGGGTACTTAATAGATTATGTTAAATTATATTTAAACCATATTTATTACTTTTTTTTAATTGGTTTAGAGTTGTCACATCACATCCTATGTGGCATCTCTCAAAAGAGAGATTGCATAATATTATGACATGTCATTAAAAATGCTTTGGTTTATTATATATATAGATATAAATATAGATTTCAGATCTACCATCGAAAATATAGAAGACATGTTCTTCCTTGACACTTTGCTGTGTGTCATAAACACCCTTTTATGACGCGCAATGTGCGTCAAGATAGGGGTATTTTTCTAGTAGTGTTTGTATCGTTTCACATATATTTGTATTCTAGTATATAATAGAATTATAAATGCTTACAAACAAAAATAAAACACACATAAATAGCTGTTAAAAGTTATAGACTTACATTACTTTGAAAATCTTAATAACACGACAATGAATGTTAAGAGTAATAGTTTGTGTCGATATGTTACATGTATAAGGCTCTATTTAAAAAAACACCCTATAAAGATAACTTACAAACGGGCCCAATTTCTATGGTTGCTTTAGGCCTCAGAAAACGATGAGCCGGCCCTGATATTATTAATATATTTTTCCTATGCTTTTGAAATAATGTCTCTGACGTTGATATTAAACATTACTATATTCTATTATAAAAAAAACATGACATGTTCAATTATTCGTAATGAAAACGATGTATATTGATATTATATTGCATGTTTTTTAATACAGAGTATGGGTACGCGCAAGGGACTACGTATAACTTTCACCGACTTTAATGAGCCTTCTGAAGACATTGTTGAAGACCATGGCGACTATGAGACTGAAAATCACCATATGGGTAAAATGGAAGGTTGTCATTTCATGGTGCTCCTAAGATAATTTGACCATCCTAATTTGCTACTTTTTGACTTTGATCAGGTCCAATGGCAAACAAAAGCAAGAAAAATAAAACTTTAGCAGTAGAAGGCAATGAATATGAGAAGATTAGACAGTTGACAATTCAGAAGAACCAAAAAAAACTACAAGAATTTGGAATTAAAGTCATTGTAAGGTCTTGTACAAGTTTATCAGAAAGTCAAAAAACGAAGAAAAACAAAGTGAATCATAACACTCATGCTGGGGAAATAAATTTTGTAGAGCAACACCGTCCACAATTTATTGCACCAATGTCCATGAATAGAGTTGCTAATCTCACGAAGTTACGCCGCGTGGTTGCTTCAAATGTCTCTCAAAAGGTTTCATCTACTTCAAATGAAACACAACCGAATAAACAACCACAAACAGTTACCATGAGTGAAACAATTGAAGGTAATAAAAGAGGATCAATTGGAAGGATGGTTCTTGTTGATGAGGATGATGATGAAATATCTCAAGGTATTATTTTGTTAATCTTAAAGTTTTGTTCAATAAAAATACATTTTATATTAATCTACTCTTTTATGCTTGAAGAAGGTAACAAAGAGGATATGGAAGTAGGTGATGTTGGTCAAAATGATGAGTATATGGGTGATACATTACATGAAGATGAAGGCAATGTTCAAAAACAACTACAAGGCCCTGAAAAACGAAAAGCAACTACATCTTATTCAAAAGGTAGTAGTATAGGTAGGCGCAAGAGGCTAAATATAACTTCTACCGTCTCTAATGAGTGTATTGAAAACCATGTTGATGACGAACCTGTTGAATACAATTTTGAAGACCACCAAGTTTTTGAAACTCAAGGTCATCAAGCTAGTGAAATACAAGGTAAAACTTTAGACAAATTGTAATGATGTTTAAGAAATAAAATGATAGAAGATATGTTCAAACTGTATTATAATTTGTAAATTGTTTTTCTACTTGTTTTCTTTCTGTCTTTTTTTTTTTTTTTTAATTTCTTAGGTGCTCCTAAAAAGGTTAGAGGCTATACACAGAAAGCTGAAACTTGGAAGATGGGTAGTAAAAAAAATAGTTGTCACATTCAACAAATTAGGAAAGCCTGTAGGGGATGAAGGTACTAAACTAGTTCAATTCCTTGGGACGCTTGTGAGGAATCCTGATCATGTATCCATAGAATATTCTGACTGGAGAAAGGTTATTCACTCGTTAAGGTATATGTCTTTATTAAGTTTCAAAATGTATCTACTAGATAATGTAAGAGATGTATCCTTAATATATATAATTTTTGTTTGTAGTCAAAATTTGTTATTTATCCAAATGAAACAAACAAGATTAAAAATTGGATCTTCCAAAGCATGGGAACAAAATGGAGATCGTGGAAAGGTTCGTTAAAGGAAACATGCTATGATCCAAGCCTTACTGTTGATGAAATCGTGGCGCAACATGTTAAGAATGACGACAGATTGAATCCAACTCAATTTAAAGAACTTGTTACTCGTTGGTTCACTCCGGAATTTCAGGTAACAATAATCTGGAACTTTGATTTCTTTTACAATATTTACAATTATCTAATTATATCAAAGAATTCTTATCATGTATTATTTTATCATTTACCATAGAGTATATGTGATGTTAAAAGAATGAGCCGCTCAAAGATGAAGGAGCCGCATGTGAGTGGGACAAAGTCATTTGCTAGACTTGCTCATGAAATGGTATTATTCTAGCTATTTTTTACATTTATTATATTTTAGGGTTTTATTTCCCTTACTAACCATCAAACATCAATTATAGTCAATGAATAATAATGGTGTATATCCAACACGAGAAGAAATGTATATCGCAACTCGCACTCGTAAAGATGGAAACATCGTTAATGATAAAGCTGCTCATGTTGTGGTAATATATTTTTAATGTCCCTATATATCATGGGTGTGTTTAATTTTTTTATGATTACGTATTTTATTACGTGTTCAGGCTTCATTAAAAGATATTGCCAATGAGTCTACAACCACACCCGGTGATCCAGAAGATTTTACAAATGATGACTACTCAAAAGTCAAAGGCCCTGAGAAAAGAGGATATGTTCGGTTAGTGGGAAGGATGCCAGCCGAAAAAACTAGTGGTACATCTTTGAAAGATTCACAAACTATTGATCAGCTAACGAGTGTTGTTAATGCTATGGCTGTTATCATCCAAGAACATATCCCAAATGCAAACCTATCTTTGATTCTTAGCAATAAGAACATACAGGTAATTACATGCATGAACCATTGTTTGTTCTTTTACCATTACATATTTATGTACTATTATTTATTTAATTTATATGTTTTAGGTCCCTGGTATTGGTTCTTTGGTACGTAACAACTCTTTACCAGTTAACGAAATATCGTCTTCAAGAAGTCATGTTGATAATGGTAATTACTATTAACTTTTTACTTTTAACTATTTCGTAATATTAAACGAGCGTGCTTCTTAGTTTGAAATTGATTAGCCAAAACTTTCCATTTTACAGGGCTAGAAACACGTGTGGACAATTGATCTATATCTCTTTTTGTTGACATTGCAGTTAAGGTAATATGTTGATTTTTTGTATACTTGTTATGTGTTTGGACAAATTATAAATGGCTGCCTATTAATTATATGTTGGTTTTTCTCTAATTGTTAGTTGTTCGATCATATTTGTTTATACTGGATTTTCCTTTGAATAGGAACAATGAGTTTCATAAATTAAAGAACTTTTAGATTTCATTGAATAAATACAAATACTTATTTATATGGTTTATGATTGCAGGATATATATCATTGGAAATTTTGGAGCTTAGTTCTATGAAAGTTGAATTCTCTCCTAAAATAATGTTTAGATTCGTCGTGCAAGCATTTGGAATATGTTATTTATTACATAATGTTTTGCTAACATTTGAAATATGTTTCGGATTGAATTTTTATTGAAGTATATTATGATAATTTTTACATATACAATTTTACTGAACATTTATTTATATTTTATATTGTATATCATTTGATTTGTGGCAAAATTATGTGCCACTACAAATAGTACATATATATATATATACATATATAACTAGAAATGGTTTTTACCAACACAAAATTTGTACCACAAAAGTTTTTATATTCTGGCAAAAAAAAAGTGTCATTAAAACTAGTATAAATATGTAATTAGGATTACTTTTTAAAGACACAAAATGTGTGTCACAAAAGTCTTTTTTTATATTCTGGCAAAAAAAAAGTGTCATTAAAACTAATATAAATATGTATTTAGGATTACTTTTTAAAGACACAAAATATGTGTCACAAAAGTATTTTGTTATATTGTGGCAAAAAACAAGTGTCACTAAAAGCCAACAAAACTTTGTGTGATAGAATGAAAATGTGTCACTAAAAGGCTTTAGCGTCAGCACTTCTAGTGACACTTTTTTTGTGTGCCGCACATTCCTTCAAGTCTCTTTAGTAGCACTTTTTTTTTTTTTTTTGTAGCACTTTTTCTATGTCACTAAATGGCATTTTTTTTTTGTAGTGACTTGTTACTATCCGTGTGTAACCCATGTTGGATTAGTGCTACGAAATGTATAGCTCATCTCGAGTCATAACTCACCTTGTAAATCGGATAAATATAATTGTTTTGTACATTTATTTCTAGGAAAATATACTTTGCAAAAATACAACTCTTGAATTCGTACAACAAATATTATTTAGGTATGAAAACCTTTCGAAAACTCGTTATGCATGACGTTTGGTAAAACTATATATATATATATATATGTGTGTGTGTGTGTGTGTGTGTGTGTGTTTTCAAAATGTTATTCGGGATTCACTTGTAGTTATTATAAATACTTTTGTTAAAACGTCGTGATATTTGGTGTAAAATATAAGTATGAATTATTAAGAGGTAATATCTTAATGGTTGCATTCAGGAGTGCAAATAATAAAACTCTCTCAATGGGCTCTCGCCGGAAACCTATTCCGGTGGAGATATCGGCTAGAATAACCAAGTTTTTTGTTTCAAATATTCCAGACAGATGCAGTAGTGCTGATTTGGCTAAGGAGGTAAGGAATTTTGGTTCAATCTTCGACATCTATGTGGCGAGAAAAAGGAACAGGGAAGGGAAACGGTTTGCATTTGTTTCCCTATTGGATGTCAAGGATCGTCGGGAGATGGAGAAGGTTTTATCGTCTATTCGGTTGGGAGATTTCAAACTTAAAGTTAACGTCGCAAGATTCGTCTTGGAGGAAGGAGAAGTCAATGAGCAACGATATTCTCGTCCCCCAAGAATGTTGGATCGAGTAACCAGCCCCGCACGGAAGAAGGAGTCAGGAACCAGAATGTATATGCTGCTAATACCATGTTGTTTAAGGAGGCGTTTTCTGGGGTTTCTAAAGGAAAAACGATTGACATTGATGAATCAATCTATGCTTTTGAGAACCTTCATGGGAGATCGTTAGTTGTTAAACTGTGTTCTCTAGATGGCCTGAAGAATATTAGATGGTTGTTGAATGAGATGGGGCTTGGAGAAGGAGAGGTGCGGTGTCTGGGTGGGATGATGGTGTTTATAATTTTCCGGACAAAGGAGCATGCCATAATGGCCACGGATGAGATCATTGGAAGACCTGAACTGTTTTGTTCTGTGCATGTTTGGGAAGGACAAGTGATGCCCTTTGAACGTGTTGCATGGTTAAAGGTGGCAGGGATTCCTTTGTGCATGTTAGATGAAAGGGTACGTGAAAACATTGGGAATTTTTTCGAAGAAGTGGTCAAGAAACCCGTACTGGAGAGATTGGAGGTGGATTCGTCTTTTCAGTATATTGGTGTCCTTCTTAGTCATGGAGCTCGAATCCAAGAGATAATTTATTTAAAATGGCGCGATAAAATGTTCAAAGTCTGGATTGAGGAAGAAGACAAAGAATGGTTATCGGATTTTGTCAAAGAGGTAGACGGAGTTCCGATGAATGCGACTGAGCAGGTAGAAGATCCGGTGGCGTTGAAGAATTCTCTGGCGTTCGAACAAGGTTTGGAAAGGGAGAATTTTGAGGAAGGAGTTAATGATAAGTTTAATGTTAACAGGAGGGAGACAGCTGAAATTGAGGATGTCACTTTTAATAATATTGATGAAGGAATTAAAAGTCCTACCATTGGTCAAGGGGGCATGGGGAATGATTTTGGTAATGATGGTGGTAATCATTGTCATATTAATGGAATGGAGAACTCGGTCAAAATTCTTAAGAGGAAAAAGTCCAAACCAAAAAGGGTTGAAATGGGCCTTGATTCTGGGGGTCATTACTCCAGCAGTAATGACAGGCCCACTAAGGGTTTTATGGTTGATGGGCTATCTGATGAAGATCCATTTAATTTAAACCCTTTTATACTTGCCAGGATGATAATGTTTTAAAGACCAGAGGCATGGGTCCAGTCCAAACCTCTAATTCTTTTCAGGAGCTGTTGGTAGAGAACAATGAGATGCCTGAGGAGAATGAGGTTGTAGAACTGGTTATACCTGGAAACCCGTCAACGACGTCAACACCGGTATTGGAAACAAAGGAAAAAGAAATGTAAGCTACTAAGGAGTTTGGTGGAAGGCTTGGTATCGATTTACAAGGATTTGATCAGTTGGTCTACAACACAATTGAAGGTGAAGGTGAAGGGTTACAGTTCGGTAAGCGATGAATTATTTATCCTTGAATATTAGAGGGGTAGGGGCTGTGGGGAAAGCTCCTTGGTGTAAAGGGTGGGTTTCAAAGTTTAAAGTTGATTTTTTGGTCTCCAAGAGACTCTTATTGTTGATCCTGGTAAGTTTGATATCTCTGTGGTTTGGGGTAATAGGGATTGTGTGGCTGATGTTGTGGAGGCTAGAGGGAAATCGCGTGGTTTAATTAGTGTTTGGAACCCTCGGAAGTTTAAAAAAAATTAAAACTACATCGGATCAGAATTTCATTGTGACGACCGGGAATTTGGTAGAAGATGGGTCGGTGTTGAACGTGGTTAATGTGTATGCTCCGCAGAAGGTGTGGGAAAAACGAGCGCTGTGGGAGCGTCTCTTGTCAGTGATGCAAGGGATGTTGGGGAGGTGGATTCTTATAGGCGATTTTAATTCGGTCAGATGGGATTGCGAAAGAAAAAATTCAAAATTCAATAACAGGGCTGCTCGTGATTTTAATAATTTTATTGATGACGCTTGTTTGCAAGAATTTAATATGCAGGGTAGTAGATTCACTTTCATGACAGGTTATGGTAAGGACGCCAAGATGAGCAAAATAGATCGTATGTTGGTGTGCCAGGATTTTTTTAACAAATGGCATGGTGCTTGTCTTCGAGCGCTTCCAACGGAGTTGTCCGATCATAGCCCTTTATTATTAACCGTTAGTGATACGAATTATGGGACTAAACCGTTTAAGTGGTTTAATTCGTGGCTTGATCGGGAAGGATGTAAAGATATTGTTCGAGATGCTTGGTGTACGGTGTCGTATGTGGGCCGAGCAGATATAGTGATTTCAAAAAAGTTTCTGGCGGTTAAAGTGGCTCTCAAGAATTCGTGGGAAGCTCTCTCTAAAAAGAAGGGGCAGTGGTAGATTGTTTGAAAAATGATATTCGGTGGTTAGGGTTAATTATGGAGACATGTGATCTTGAGGAAGACGAGCTGTGGGTATGGGAGGAAAGTAATAAAGAGTTGGATAGAATGGTTTTTTTGTAGAACAAGGATCTTAAACAGAAATCTCGGGTGAATTGGGCGTCTTTGGGGGATGAAAACTCGGCTTATTTTCATCGATGCATCAACGGTAGAAAAGCGGCTAATGATATTCCGGGGGTCATGGTTAATGGGGAGTGGAACTCTAAACCTCCTTTAGTTAAACGAGAAGTTCTTCGTTTTTATAGAGAGCTTTTTCGTGAGACTAATTTAAGGAGGCCGACTTTTGTTTGTGACAATTTAAAACAGGTTCCTCTTGAGAAGAAACAGGATTTGGTCACTCCTTTCTCCAAAGAAGAAATAAAGGAAGTTGTGATGGATTGTGATTCGGATAAGGCGCCTAGGCCAGATGGGTTCAATTTTCATTTTATTAAACATTTTTGGTCGTTGATGGAGGAGGATTTTGTGAGGCTGTTTGAAGAATTTTATGAAACGGGCGATATTAGTAAAGAATGTAGTTTGTCCTACACTACTATTATAGCAAAAAGTAAAGCACCTATGGGGTTGAGAGATTATCGTCCTATAAATCTTGTGGGGGTTGTAAATAAGGTGATCTCTAAGGTGATAGCCGCTAGGATTAAAAAAGTCATGGGAGACGTGGTTTCCGAGTCGCAATCCGCGTTTCTTAAGGAGCGATTTATTTTAGATGGGCCTCTAGTCCTTAACGAGTTGATTGGGTGGATTAAGAAGTATAATAAGAAGGCTTTCTAAGGCGTTGGCGAATTTGATTTCTAAGGCGTGTTCTTTGGGAGATATTGAGGGGATTAAAGTTTCTAGAGGGGGACCGTGTATTTCCCATATGTTATACGCCGACGACGCTCTTCTAATGGGTTCGTGGTCTTCAAATAACATCATTATGACAAATCGGTTGCTGCGTTTATTTCATATGATCTCTGGTTTAAAAATAAATGTTCAAAAATCCCATATTTATGGGTTAGGGGTGTCCTCCTTGGAAGTGGTCTCTATGGCAGAGGTGTTGGGTTGTAAGGTGGGTGATTTACCTTTCATTTACCTTGGAATAAAAATTGGCGCGAATATGAACAGAAAGGCCCATTGGGATTCGGTCATTTATATGGTTAAGGGTAGACTATTATCTTGACAGGCAAAGATGCTCTCTATGGGGGGGGGGGGGCGTTTGACATTAATTAAATCGGTTGTTGCTAGCCTTCCGGTCTACTACTTTTCTTTGTTCGAAGCCCCAAAGGAGGTTTCGGATGAAATCGAAAGATTGATGAAGAAATTTTTGTGGGACGGCAATAAAATCAATAGAGGCATTCATTGGGTCTCCTGGGAAGTGGTTACGAGGCCGATGAAATATGGTGGGTTGGGCATTTCTAAGTTGTGTGATACGAATATGGCGTTACTGGTCAAATGGGCTTGGGGATTCAAAACTAATTATGAAGGGTTGTGGATAAAGGTGGTGATTGGTATCCATGGAGGCCGGAGTAAGTGGTCGTTTTTACCGATTAACAGATCGATGCCAGGTACTTGGAAGGCTATTGTCAATTTAGTGGAGACGAGTCGGCTCAATGGTCAGTCTATTTCTAGTAAGATTTCTTGTTCGCTGGGTAATGGAGAGAGAATCAGTTTTTGGAAGGACGTCTGGTTTGGCGAAACTCCTTTATTTATCAGATGGCCAACGCTTTTTTCTACGGAGAAAGACAAGGATTGTTCGGTTAGTTCCCGGGTGGTGCGCGACGGGTCCCAATATAAGATGTCGGATAGCTGGTCTTTGAATGTTCATACGGTTGAAGGTATTTCGGAGATACAAGATGTATTGTATATGTTATCTCAGATCAGGTTAGGTGCCAATATAGATAGGTGGGTTTGAGATCAAAAGCCTGTTGTGGAGTTCTCAGTGGCTGCGGTTAAAGAGGCTATTCGTCAGTACCCAGTTGTTCGTTCCAGCGAAGTTTTCTGTTGGTTTAATTGGGTCCCGATCAAGGTAAATATGCTGGTTTGGAGGGTCGATAAAGGTAGAGTCCCAACTCGTGTAGAACTGATTAGGAGGAAAGTTGTTTTGCCTTGTGGTACCTGCCTAATGTGTAATTCTGCAGAAGAATCGATTAGACATGTCTTTTTCAGCTGCTTCGTAGCTTCGGGTGTGTGGTCGATGGTGTGGAGTTGGAGCAAGACTGCTCCGTTTCCGGATTTTGAATCGGTTCTGAAATGGCCTAATTCGAGCTCCTGTTCTACGTTGAAAAAGAAGATCATTGGTGGGATTTTTTGGGTCACTATTTGGGCTATATGGAAAGAGCGAAACAAGGTGGTGTTTCAAAATGCCGAACCAAAGGTGACGGAGGTGGTCGCTTTGATCAAGTCAATGTCTTTTATTTGGTTAAAGTATAGATCAAAGCACAATAGGATTGATTGGAACGATTGGGTTAAAAACCCATTGTATAGGTTGTAATTATGGTGCGTGGGTTCCTTTATTCTAAGGGCCTCGTCTTTTTGTTTTGAATGAAGTTAACTTTCAAAAAATTAGGTGTAAAATATACTTGTATATACATGGAAAGTTATAAAAACGCCAATCAATATTGTACTTGTTGCGCCCTGAATTTTATAAAATTTTGGTAGAGTTTCCTCTGTTTTTATACAATCCAGACAACACAAGTCGTCTATAATTTTTCCCAAAATCAATTTACAAACACATATCATTCAATATATTTACCCGTGTTTCCAATGGACGAGACTTTACACCTTTTGACACTTTATGTAAACTATACTTATTTAAATACTTATAACAATGTGTGTGTGTATATATATATATATATAACTAGTATTTTGTCCACCACGCATTGCGGCGGTGCGCGACAGGTTAAACCGTGTAGTAACATAAGAAGTGTAAAACATAATACGTAAAAGACAATTACTAACAACTACTAATCAATAATCTATATTATCTTATTAAGGAGGAGTGATGGCCAAGATTGTAATTTTGTCAAGCATCCAACTATTCAAGCAACATGTACAATTGAATTATGCTTACATGATGGGGGTAGAATTGGAACTTTATGGATATTTAAGACACTTAGTAGGGTATAATAGTATATTTAGCATAATCCAATAACTCACATCCTAAAATCTTATCCCAATTCTACCCTCATGTCCAACATTTAGAATACAAAATACAACCTATGATGCATCTTAAATGTGAGACCTTTCAACCACTCATAATCATTAACCTATCATAATTATCAACCTCTCATCATCATCATGATCAATTCATTAGTAACTTCTTCCTCTTATATATCTATATATTATCTATATGGGGTCAACAACAACAAGAACCACCACATAAATCACCAAACGCAATTCTTGGGTTTCTCACCTCAAAACCCTTCTATCATCACAGGTTCCTACCGTATCTTTCATTTTATTTATCATTTTCTTTTTTTTTTCTCTATGGCATTTCATTAAAGCTTGATACGCAAACATTATTTCTTTTCCGTATCTTTCATTTTATTTATTGTTTTCGTTTTTTTTTTCTATGGCATTTCATTGAAGCTTGATACACAAAGATTGTGATGTTATTTAGTATTTTTTTTAGGAATCTTGATTTAGTGGGTCAAATAGTTTTTTTAAACATGAAACTGTGTTAACGGAAAAAAAAATGAGTTTGTGGATTTATGGTGATTGATGATAATTGACAGGTGGGATTAACACTGTCTCTAAATGGCAAAATATGGATTCGAGATCACCGGGGATAACGCGGAAGGTCTCATCATCTCCTTATACTCTTATAAAGATTTTCAAAATCAGAGGTGATTTTTGTTTTAAGTGCCAATTTTTATACGTATCAAGCATTTTGCTACATGTTGTTTATAAGATTCAATACGTGTTGTCTCTTTATGTTTTTATTCCCTTAATTTTGATTCTTGACTCTTTAGTACTTTTCTATCATCATGAATTCTATATTTTCTTTGGCAAATATCGATATCTATACTATATTATAAAGCATTTGGGAAGGATGACTACAAAATTTAAGTAATTGCGATATCTATATCTATATCTATACTATATTATAAAGCATGAGTGAAGGATACCCGTAAAATTTAAGTAAATACAACATTTATTGCTTATAGTACAATGCTTGTTGAAGTCAGTTAGGGAGTAAAATTGTCTTTCTACCCAACTATTAAATTGTTGAAGAAATTAATTTAAGCAAAATTATAAAATTGATGAAGAAATTAACAATAATGTGGTGACTCTTTACATTCATAACCTCCATGTATTTATTATGTTTGTATCAATGTTATAGTCTTATAAATATTATTTGGTATCTAAATAATGGGGCGACTCTTCACATGCATAACTTACATATCTTTCAATTTTTATAGCCTTATAAATAGTTGTCTTTAATTTGGTATATGAAACATATCAATGAATAAAGTTCTCTCTTCCTTCATTCTTTCTTTCCATACATGATGTTTAGAGTCTTCTTCTCATGTTTATATAACTTGTATGTAGGTTGCTACTATATTGTTATTTTCCAACACGTTATTAGCACGACTTTTCTTGTTGCTCTTTGTTTTAGCAATCTTAATAATGCAGTCTTAAAATCGTATTTGAAAGAGCGCAAACAGGCTGAAAAGTATGATACATGAAGATCAAGTGGTGAAACCATGTATTACATGTTGCCAGCAAAACAAGATAGATTTAATGAAACCGACATTTCTTCTGCCTAACAAGTTATTAAATTTAGAATCATTAGTACTAGGTTTGTTTTTGAAGTCACTTAATTCTTAGTTTCGTGCTTAAATACTATGTTTTATTTGTAATGTAAACCACTGAGTTTTTACTATAATCACACATATACATACATTCATATTCTTTTCACGGCTAATTCTTTTATCATTAATTTTGGAGTTGTGTTTATATATAGTTAATGAATTCGGATACTTTTGTAAACAAAATAATATTAAACCCACGAGATATGTAAAATAACAAGTTAATAAATTTGCATAAAAAAATTCGTGTCTAAAATTTGTAGCAAAGACCATAGTTAAAAATACCCAGCAAAAATGGTAATTAACATTTTCATAGCAAAAACTGTGTATAAAAATCGATAAGCAAACATTTTTGTAGCAAATTCTATAGCAAACATTTTGGTATTAAGTAAATACAACATTTATTTCTTATAGTACCATGTTTGTAAGTCATTTAGCGGTAAAATTGTCTTTCTACCTAAATATTAAATTGACGAGGAAATTAACAATAATGTAGTGACTTTTTACATTTATAACCTCCATGTCTTTATTACGTTTGTATCAATATTATAATCTTATAAATAGTGGTCATGTATTTGGTATATAAATAATGCGGTGACTCTTCACATACATAACTTACATATATTTCAATGTTTATAGACGTATAAATAGTGGTCTTTTATTTGGTAACTAACTTGTTGTACTAACATGGAGGTCATGGGTTCAATACCCACTAACAACTAACATTAGAATAAATTTGTCCGTTCAAAAAAAATTGGTATATGAAACATATCAATAAATAAAGTTCTTTTTTCCTTTATCCTTTCTTTCCATACATGATGTCTAGAGTCTTCTTCTCATGTTTATATGACTTGTATGTTGGTTGCTACTAGATTGTTATTTTCTAACACGTTATTAGCACGAGTTTTCTTGTTGCTCTTCGGTTTTTTTTCCACTTTGAATCCATAATCTAACCTCGCCTTGTGCCGATACGTTTACATAACAATGTAAAAATATAACCGTCACATGTATGTTGCTGTTATAGCCACTGGAATCAAAAGTGATTAGAAATCACAATCAATCTAATCCATCTCCATTCACAAATCAAGTAATAAATACATACCTTTTTCTTTGTGATTTATATACATAAAATACGAAAGAACAATTTTAGACACATTTACTGATTTGTGTAAATTTTTTCTTCAATTTTAGATTACTTTTTTTTATTCAGATCCACCTTATTTCCCATGCAAAATTGGTTTTGTTGTATTTTTTTAATGATTTTTGTATGGTAGGATTTAAATAAAAAAAAAGGTTGTTTTATTATAGCTATCTAATAATCAATCAAAATTTTAGTAGCATAATTTGTTCCCATTATTGGTTGCTAATCACAATTTGAGTATAGAAGGTGATGGGGTGAGGGTTGCTTGGTTACGTAAGTATTGCAAACGGAGGCCAACGATTTTAATAGTCTGTCGTTTCTCTTTTATTGTTAATCTCAAATACTATTAAAATTCTTTAAAAGCCAATTGTTTTTTCACTCAAATTGAATGAATTAGTAATTGAGATTTTATTAAAAAAATTTGAATTCCGGTCTGGTTCATCCGGAGCTTGAAATGTTTTGATTTTTTTTTTAATTTAGAAGGTAGAGATGAATAAAGATATGGACCAGTAATGACACCATGGCATAATTTGATATTGACCAGTAATGACACCATGGCATAATTTTTTGTCGTCTTCTCAACCAAGTTAGTAGTTTGTTAACTAATTAATAGTTTGTTTATATTTATTTTCTACAAGTCCAAGAACCATCTTAAAAATAAAATCCATTAACAATATATTTACTAGATCTAGCACACCTTTAAAATCAAATACTACACAATATATCATGAGAGAATCGATAAACTAACAGTAACGAATATCGCGTGACAAATTGTCTTCCCGCAGCAATGCACGGGTTCCCCACTAGTAAGTGTAAAAGACAAAAGAGGTATACACCTCATCTAAATTTACGTTACTAAATTGTAAAAATGGGATTTCCGTATGCACAACTAAATAAATAGAAAAGTATTCAGTTTTATAATATGCCACTCTTGCAAATATGAGATTTCATAGTGGAAAAGTAAGAATGCACCATCTTATATATTTAACTTCAATAATAAAGTTGTTGGTTTACATTTGTCAATTTATCACATTTAAAGCTCGTTATCTCATTTCTTTCTACATGACCAGCACCTCCCTACACCAACATAACCCCTCATCTCTAGGCTATAAACAAACCAAACGTTCGACAAACATTTTGTGAACTGTTTGGCGGGAAGTTTGTTTGTGTTCGTTCGTTTAATAAATGAACGAACACAAACAAAAAAATTCCGTTTGTTTAGCTAAACAAACGAACATGAAAAGAGGCTGCGTTCGTTCGTTTATGTTCGTAAACGTTCGGTAACGTGTTCATGTATGTTTGTTTTTGTTCGATAGTTCATTAGGGTTTTTAATGTTTTATATTTAATTAAAGTATTTTAAATTTTCAGTGGTATATTATTTAACATTTATTAGTGTATCACATGTTAATATTTGATTAACGGTTATTTTTGGTGGATTAAACAAGGATTTCAATTTTAATATGATACCTCTGTGTTTTTATAAGACATTATGTGATCAAGATTATGTCACGTATATTTGGATAATTGGATTAGTATATTATGGACGGACAATGTCAGCGATGAAAAAATGCAAATTTTTAGAATTTAATGTGTTAGTTTATGCTCGATTTTGTTTAGTAATTCCTATTTGTGTTCGTTTACATTCATTTGTGTTTGTTTGTGTTTGCCGACACCTAAATTTAGCAAATAAATACAAGCGAACACGAAAAAAAATCTCGTTCGGTAAGTGTTCATAAACAGTTCGTGAACACGTTATTTTCTTAACAAACGAACACGAACAAAAAATCTCGTTCGGTAAGTGTTAGTGAACAGTTCGCAAACACATTAATTCCTTAACAAACGAACACGAACAAGGCCTTGTTCGTGTTCGTTTGGTTCATTTACAGCCCTACATCTCTCTCTACATTCCTTATCCTTCAAGTCTTCAACATTCTCTATCTACAAAACCTCACATGTGTGTCATAAAGCTCCTTCTAAACCCTAATCGCTAATAAATCTTGTTACTCGTTAAATTCAAGCATACCTATATCTATATAGTACCGGCAAAACACCAAGCACGACCTCCGCCAACATACCCTGTAACCACCACCACAACCATCTCCGATAACGACCATAACAGCCATGACTACAACCATCCACACCATCTCCTTCCTCTCCTACCACCATCACTCTCTATCTATAAAAACCCTAACTTTGGATTCTTTCTTTAAAAAAAACCCAGTCGCTACCGCCATCACCACCGCGAAAAACCCACATGCATTAGTTGATCTACCGCGGTAACCATCACACGAATAACCAATGAGTCACCGCCGCCGTTAGTTTTGTCCTCTTCCTCATTGTAGTTGGAAAGTCAGCCTGCCGTCACTTATTTCATCGTCTCAGACTTGAAAAACCTTGTAGAAACTGATTTGTGTGTTCTTCGTTCGAGTTAAAACATGAAAAAAGTCAAAATCGGTGCCAGCTTTATGCATCCTAGTTTGTAATGACAGATTTGGTCTTGGTATGATGGCGTGCCAATGCTACCATTACGACGATGGTGTGGCTATCCGTGGTCATGTTCTTACGGTGGTTCTAGCAGCGGTTATGGAGAAACCGACCGGTTTTCATGGGTCTCTCCGATTAACTGACTTTGCAAACGTTGTTGTGAAGTCCAGTGTATTGTTGTTCAATGGCAACGCATGTAGTCATTTACAACGACAAACCCAAGAAAACCCATGTCTCTCTGAAATCGTGCTTAAGAAAGACTGTACGTTACGGTGGCGGAGATTCAACGAAAGGGCTGAAGAGAGTTGTTTTGGTAATTTGCCGGTGTGTGAGAGAGAGGGGGAATAAGAAGAAGAGATGTAGAAAGAGACAAAGAGAGAAAGCATGAGGAAGGCACGTGATTTCAAATATTTTTTGATAAGTGTGCCAAGTTTGCAATAGTGCTACTATGTGAGTGAGAGAGAGGGTGAATAAGAGTAAGAGATGTAGAAAGAGACAAAGAGATAGAGCATGAGGAACGCACGTGATTTCAATTTTTTTTTGATAAGTGTGCCAAGTTTGCAATAGTGCTACTATGTGAGTAGCACTAACTTTGGTAAATATAGGAGATATAAAATGGTCCAACGGTTTAGTCCAATATACAATATTATCAAATCATGCTATAATATACGAATATCATTTATTAAATAATATTGTCGGTTCGTTTCGCGAGTCACAACCATTTCGTATCTATCACTTATATACACACTGATATACAAAATAACAACAAAACTAAATATTATACCATTATATACGCATGCATCTCCATCGTTGACCAGATCTGACCGAA
Organism: Ambrosia trifida; assembly: GCA_028751855.1. Taxonomy (NCBI): domain Eukaryota; kingdom Viridiplantae; phylum Streptophyta; class Magnoliopsida; order Asterales; family Asteraceae; genus Ambrosia; species Ambrosia trifida. The sequence goes on from CM054122.1 coordinate 141,529,262, forward strand.
CCCGAACCGAACCAAACCAGATCTGAATCGAAACCACTTCTAACCGAGCCCCGATCTCCAAAGCTTAACCATCATCTATGCCATGCACCTCGTACCCAGAACTGACCCGAGCACAAAACCATCACTGAACAGATCTGTCCAAGTCTGGTTTGCCCGACCCAAGACCTGGCCCGAGCAGCTCCACCAAAACCCGAACACCACCACCTGAACCTACCAAACCAACACCACCTCAACTGGCCGAACCTAAACAACACTGCCGCGCCACCACTTCGTTTCCGGCAACCACCACCACCGAGGCCGACATGCAGACTAAAACCACCACGAAAACCGGACCTGTATCTGTAACAACCAAACCATAACCGGCCGAAAACCAACACAGCCCCAATCGGCCACAGGCAGACCTCGTCGGACCTCCTGAACCTTCACGACCGAACACCACCGCTGCCCTCTTTCACCCACCAACAACCACCCGAACCAACCCCAATCGTACCAGAACCAGACCAACCTGACATGGAATCATGCGCTGCCCCTGCTCCTGCTTGTTTTGGGTTGCAACACTACGCCGCCGCCGCCACCATGGGAGGTGGTGTTCGGCCGGCTTCTGCCACATGGAGTGGAGAGGGAGAGACGAGGGAGGTAGAGAGGGAGAGTGAAAGAGAGAGAGAGAGAGATGAGAGGTTTTCTTGTTAATGTTGGCTGAGAAAATGAGAAAGGAAGAAGGAGATTAGGCCTTTATATACATAGGTTTAGAGTTAGGTAGGTAAACACCGCGTATCGAACCCGTTATAACATAAACGTCTCGGTTTATATTTTGGTTCGGTAATCAATTATAAAAATTAGTCGGTTTAATTCAAAATCTAAAATATAGCTAAACCGAGAAAAAACATAATTAATTTCGACATCCTACACGTTCTTTCAAAACACTCGTTAGAATCACGTTAACTCAATCGGTTACTGTTTCTTCGTCAAAACGATCTGACAGCTTTCGATATTTAACAAATAACTTTATTTATGATAAATAATTAATCCGAAAGCATAAATGCGATTAAAACTACGCATTTCAATGTCCGGTTCTCCTATCGGTTACTTCCCGCGTTCTTCAAAATGTTGCGTTTTCATCCATTTTTCAAGCCGATTCCACATCTGGTTGCTCCAACAGCAAATACGTGCCGTATTTACACGTAATAACTCTACTTTAATCCAATTCAATATATTCTCACTGATGTTAGTTCGTTGGCGTTAAAATGCACAACCTCTCTTTAGAACATCAAGACGTCCACGAACTCCAAGAAAGACATCGTTGGACTCGTAACAACTTAACTTAATCAAAATCAACTTTAATATATGCTAAGCATATCAAAAACGTGATTAAGATCCAGTCAAAGGCTGACCGAATTTTACTGGTTGTCACAATCTCCCATCGTTTAAGAAATTTCGTCCCCGAAATTTTTGTCTAGCCACTACTAATTTCAGTTTGGACGGAAATAAAAGAGAATACTTTAGCTTCAGTTGATCTCCTGTTTCCCAAGTAAACTCTGGTCCGCGATTATAATTCCATCCGGCCTTGACCAATTCGATATTACTCCATCTCAACTTCTGGACTTTCTAATCCGTAACCTTAGCGGGTTCTTCGACAAAACGAAATTTGTCGTCTACATAAATCTCCTCTGGCGTTATCACAAGCGCCTCGCCAGACCAACATTTTTTCAAATTACCAACGTTAAACACGTCACGAGCTCCAGAATGTTCTTGTTGTAAAGTCGATATGTAACTAGGCCTACCCTTACTATGATCTCTAACGATCCAATGTAGCGAGGGCTAAGTTTTCCTTGCGTACCAAACCCAATAACGCCTTTCCTAGGCGAGACTTCCAACATAATTATGTCTCCAACTTGGAATTATGAAGACTTTCGTTCATTGTCCGCGTAACTCTTCTGCCTATCTCTTGCCACTTTCAATCTATCCTTGATCTAAAAGATCTTGTCCGTAGTCTCTTGGACTCTTTCTGGACCAACTAAGTGTTTATCACCCACCTCTGCCCAACAAAGTGGTGAACGATACTTTCTACTATCCAATGCTTCAATCGATGTGGCGTTGATACTGGAGTGATAACTATTATTGTAGGAAAACTCAACCAAAGGAAGATGAGTATCCCAGTTTCCTCCAAAATGAATCGCGCCTGTATGTAACAAATCCTCAAGCGTTTGTATAATTCTTTCACTTTAACCATCTGTCCAGGAATGATAAGCGGTGCTCATATCCAATTGCATTCCTAGGGCTTTGTGTAGCAATCTCTAAAAACCTGACACAAATCGGCCATCCCGATCAGAAGTAATTGATATCGGAACACCATGCCTAGATACGACTTCCTTCAAGTAGATACGACTCAACTTCTCAATGTGATAAGCTCCTATGATCTATAAGAAATGTACGGACTTAGTCAATCGATCGACAACCACCCAAATGGCATCATAATCGCTTGATGTCCAGGACAATTTCATAACCAAAACCATCGAGATACATTCCTATTTCCATTGAGGGATTTCCGGTTGCTGAAGAAATCCTAAAAGCTTTTGCTACTCGGTCTTAACCTTTGCACAGGTTAAACATCTTCCAACATAAGCCACTATCTCGCCTTTCATGTTCAGCCACCAATAATGCTCCTTCAAATTCTTATACATATTGTCAAAACCATGGTGTATCAAATACTTTGGCTCATGGGCCTCATGCATAACCAATTCGCGCATACCACCCTTATACGGTATCCAAACACGGTTAATAAAGTACACCACTTAGTCAGCTTTCAAACTCTAATCTCTTGTCATCTTGTACAAGCATTCGTTCCTCAGATTCTCTTCCTTCAAAGTTTCTTGTTGCGCTTTCCTAATTTGAGCTATAAGGCTCATATGGATTGTCAAACCTAATGTATGAACACATAATGGTTTAACCTCTTTCCTTTCTACTTATAGGATCGACCACAACATTTGCTTTTCGAGGTTGATAACGAATTTCACAATCATAATCATTGAGTAACTCAATCCATCTTCGCTGCCTCATAATAAGCTCTTTTTTCTTAAAGATATGTTGAAGACTTCTATAATCCGTAAGGATCGTACTCTCAGTACTATAAAGATAGTGTTTCTAAATCTTGAGCACAAAATCATAGCTTCTAGCTCCAAGTCGTGTGTCGTGTAATTTACTTCATGCATTGTGTGTCCGGTCTAAGATGCCCTAGGTTCATATAAAGGAACCTTAAGTCTATGTTTGGTTCTAACTACCATGCAACTGTTCACCTGACTGTAACACCCGTGGACTAGGGGCTTCTGTACCACTATCCACGTGTGTCACACACTGTATGTGTCAGAAAATTTTCGTGTTGTCATTTAAATGACTATGTTTGGTCTGTTTTTTAGGTAAAACAAGTACTTTGTCTTACTAAATGTTACCAAGTGTTATGTTTGTCACATTTATGTAAGCCTAGGGTGGCATATGGACACATTTTTGGATATTCTTGTATGAAAAAACGACTTGTTTAGGTGTTTTCCTTTATATACATACTCGCATACCATATGTTTTCAAGGAAACACTTGTGTTAAGCTTGTTAACACATGTTTTTATTACTCTTAAAACATGCTTTTAAATCTAACCATGTTGAATGTTGTGAAATTAAGTGAAATATGTTATTCTTGGGCCGGGTCTTGGCCTCATTCACGCACGCATACATCTACATGTAAGTGAGTGTGCACGTTTATGTCCATATACATGTCCTAAGGTGTATATAATCGCATATAGGTGAGTTTGTATGTACAAGCTATAGTATTGAACTTTTATCATAAAACTTAAGTGTCTTAGTTAATTTATCTTCAAAGATTACTTGTTGAGAGAGTGTGCGAGTGTGTGTTTGCTTCGAGTGACCATTACATGTAACCAAATTGCATAAGGAAAGGAAAATGGTTCGGATGTGATACCTCACGTGTATATGTCCAAAAATATAAAAGAAAGTAAGCTAATTCCCTTCCAACAAGGCTTCTAGATGTTAGATGAACACTTGGGACTCCTAGGTGGTGGTGAGGCTTGATCGAAACAAACCCCTTGTGGGTTGGGGCTTCGGCCAAAGGGTGAACAAAGGAAAGAGGGGAGAGCTCAAGTGTTAGTGAGTTGTGAGGAGTTGTAGTATGATCCAAATGTGTTCTAATGCTTCTATTTATAACTGAGTTTGGGGAAGGAAGCAATGGTTTCATTAGTACACAAATGTGGAAGGTCAAATGCATGCTTTCATGGAGTGCATTCAACTAGGAGCCTTGTAAGTGTAAAGAGGTGACTTGGAGGCTTTGGTTTCATATGTAGGGGTGGTGTAGCGGCCGCAATATCATGGGGAATGGGCATTTCCTTTGTGGCAAGGTTGACAAGGTGTGGAGGCTCATGCATTTCATGTTCTTACCATGTTAGTACAAGAAGATGACTAGTGTTCTTGTTTGATTGTTTAGGCAAGTTGACCAAGGTTGGATGATCATGGAACTAATGTTGTTACTAGGTTAGTATAAGTCTAGGAACTTGGGATATGGAGTTGTGTGTGGATGTATATATGCGTGTATATGTATGCGTGTGGGTATGTATGTATAGTGTATGTATAGTGTAAGCTAATATTATGTCCGAAGTCAACCTCTCTAGCTTTTCCTGGGAATGTATGGGCCGCAAATTTGGCCTAGGGAATGATCATGGGAGACTTTTGGAAGTTAAGCATTATAAATGTTAGTGATCATAAATTGGTTTGTCAATTAAGGAAATATTCTTGGTGTTTGTGAGCATGTTCATGAATGTATGTGTGTATGCGATCGTGTAGGTATGTATAGGAGAGTTATTTGTCACTTTCCAAGCATATGTTGGTGTTTGTGTGTGTATATGGTCGTATGTATGTATATGTGAGTGATAATATATTTGTTTGATTCTAATACTCACATAAGTCTTTGTAGATCAAATTACAAAGTTACATGTGGACACATCGCTCGTGTTTTTACTAGTTTCCCTAGATTACGCGACGGTAACCTCATTGTTAATAAACATTGTTTGTTTTTGTTCTTGTCGGGGCAACAATTTGGGATCGTATGTTCAATTGCATGGATTTCCGAAACTAGGGTTTTGCATGAATTTCCTATAGTCTAGCATGAAATATTTGACTAACTGAGGCCTTGGACTAACTAGTATGTCTACTGTTAGACTGCACATCTCGGGATTGACTTGTCGGAACCCTGTATTTCCCACTTATGATAAGCTAGATGACATGTATTTCCAAGCACACTGTATACATGTAACTAAGTGTACGGATATGACCTGTGATTTCGACGGGTGTCACATTCTCCCCCTGTTAGAGGAATTTCGTTCACGAAATTACCGGTGTTGGTCATCTGAACCGGTGGTCTCCTGGAAGAAATGCGGGTATTTGCGTTTCATCTGATCCTCACGCTTCCATGTGAACTCGGGTCCGCGCTTGGAATCCCAATGTACCTTGACTAGCTTGACCTGACTGCGACGAAGTTTCTGAATCTTCCAATCTATTATCTCGAGTGGCTTCTCTATGAAATGAAGTTGTTTGTCGTTGTGGATATCCTCTGGAGGGATAACCAATGATTCATCAGCAAGTCACTTCTTTAGGTTCGAGACGTGGAACGTGTCGTGGACACCACTGAGTTCTTGGGGTAACTTGAGTTTGTATGCAACTGGTCCAATTCTTGGAAGGATCTCGAATGGACCTATGTATCTAGGATTGAGCTTCCCACGTTTGCCAAACCCGGGAACCCCTTTCCATTGAGATACTTTGAGCAAAACTCTTTCACCTACCTGAAACTCTAAAGGCTTCTCTCTTTTGTCCGCACAACTCTTCTGTCTGTCTCTGGCGGCTTTCAATCTGTCCCTGATCTAGAAGATCTTTTCAGTTGTCTCCTGGATGATTTCGGTGTTGGATATATAGGATGTCCGATGTAACTAAAAGTCGAGGTCAATGTAACCCGACCCGGTACGATCCGAAGAGTTACATGTTGGTACATAAATCAGATAAGTTCATGAGTAGATGGATTATTATTTATGAAATAATAATTTCTTTAGACTTGAGGGACTTAATATTAATAAGATTAATATTAAGGAGTATTAAGATATTTAACAAGGGGGCTTATTGTAAGTTATTGTTTTATAAAAGGAGGGTTAAGGAGTAAACCCTAATCACACCTTTTATGAAAACAATATACCTCTTGCCTCCTCTCTATTGTTTGCGGCCGCCACCCCAAGAAAAAGGGCCGCCGCCGCTTTTTCTTTTGGTTCGCCCATCAACCACCACAAACCACCACCTTCTTCTTGCATGTGTTGCTTCCCGGTTGGTTCGTGCACGGTGTGAACTTCCTACTAGCGAGGATTCGTTGTAACCCGCGTGTTACAATTCCGGTGTAGTCGTCAAAGGTTGATAACTAAACCCCCTATGGTTGTTTTTATTATTTATTTGTTTATACGCGTTTAACTGAGATCCTGATTGGGAATATTTTATTAATCGGATTAATAAAATTAACTACCAATATATATATATATTAATCGGCTATTATATATATAGTATATATAATCAGTTTTCGTTAAATATATAAACCGCTTCTGCTGTGTATTCGATACCATGATCTCCAACAGTGGTATCAGATGGTAAAGTTATAATTTTGATCTATGTTTTATTTGTCAAAAACTATTTTTTTTACAAAAGATCAAAAGCTTTTTGTTGTTCATGGATTGAGATGTGAATCGAGCCCTACGTATTTTCACCCTTGTCATGGTTGTGTTTGTGATGTTTTATTTATTGATTTGTATTTTTATTACGGATATTGGATCCGGTGTAATAGATAGGATTAGAATAGATTTTTTTTTTATTTGTATTTCAAATTTATTTGTAATCCTACAAGTAGAAGATCAAGACGAAGATAAAAAGGCGAACAGGTTCCATGAAGATAGAGATCTCGGGTCAAGTGGGAGTTATCAAAATAGTTTTGAAACCCTTTTTAGACTAGTTCGTTTCGTTTCTGGCTAAAACGAAACGGGCGACCTATTAGGGGCTTGATTCATTTAATTTTATTATTATGTTTTGTGGTTGTGGTTTATTTATTGTAAATAATTAGATAACCCAAAATAAATAAAATTTTCACAATCATGCAACGGTTTTATTAAAACAAGTTTTATAAAAACAGAAAAGCATATTTAATAAAAAGAGTTTTATTAATATTAAAACAAGTCCATTCGCGATAATACGACCAACGTAGTTTAAATAGGGTATTTAAAACTAAATCGTGTCGAGTGTTGAAAGGAGTTTCAATTATCACGAACAATATAGAATTGGATTTTATAAACTGCTGTGTGACTCACATCATGCTAACGAGTCATTCAATATATTTATGGTAAAAATTAAAAATAAATCCCAATTTTAAAATTGATGTTTCATGCCACCCTTAACGAGTTAACACTCCATTCTATATCGAACCCAAATGTTAGTGCTGACCCTGCATCAGGGCGTTGATCATGAGTGAAGGTAATCATCGCGGTTCCTGTGTAACATAGGCCGGTGTTACAGTTAATAGTAAAGGACCAAACATCGCTTGTTAGACATGTGGGCCTAGTTGGGGTTAAACATACATCGCTTTTAGCGATAACCCCAAAAAGGAGAGTTGTGTAGTGGACACAATTAACAATCGTTGTTTACCTACCTAATCGTGCCAGTGGACAGTGCTAAGTCAGTTCATTGTGTATTGATGAATCGGGATCTCATCCTATTTAATTTTGCCTTTTGGGTCATAAAATAATTAGGATACTTAAAACAAGAAATACTAATACATTAATTTTGAACTTTGTAGATGTCAACTAAAAACAATTCCACCTTCCATTTCTTTCTCAAGTCCATCTTAGAGAAGGACAAACTAAACCACTCCAACTTCATGGACTGGCACCGCGACTTGAAAATTGTTCTCAAAGCGGAGAACAAATTGTATGTTCTTGAAGAACCAGTCCCTGATGAACCCATAAATTCCAAGAGTGAGCTTTATAAAACCTGGGCTAAGCATTTTGATGACTCTTTGAAAGTCTCATGTCTGATGCTGGCCTCCATGATCCCTGAACTTCAAAGGACCATGGAGGACATGGATGCATACGACATGAATCAACATCTGATGGAAATTTTCCAACAAAATGCTCGCCAAGAGAGGTTTGATGTGATGCGATCACTCATAACCACTCGTATGCAAGAGGGTTCACCAGTTGGCACTCATGTGCTAAAAATGAAGGCATATGTTGATCACTTGGCTCGTCTGGAATCTCCCTTGAGCGATGAGTTAGCTGGGGATATCATCCTAATCTCATTGCCCAAGTCATATGACCAGTTCATTATGAACTATAATATGAATGGGATGGAGAAGACACTTGCAGAACTGCATCAGATGCTCAAAACTACTGAGGTAAACATACCTGGCAAAACTGCACCAGTGCTGATGATCAGGGAGGGTCAGATTAAGAAACCTAAAACCAAGAAGAGGGGCTATCAAGGCAAAGGGAAGGGAAAGGGCAATGCTGTTGCCAACAAGAAACCTTTGAAAGATGCCAAATGTTTTCATTGTGATGAAACTGGGCACTAGAAAAGGAACTGTGCTAAGTATTTAGCTGAACTGAAGCAAGCCAAGGCTTCTGGAGGAGAGTCCTCAGGTATATATGTTATTGAAATCTTTGTTTTTTCTAGCAAAACATGGGTGTTTGACACAGGATGTGGTTTCCACATTTGTAATGTTTTGCAGGGACTAAGAAAGATTAGAAAGCTGAAACAAGGTGACTTGGAGGTCCATGTTGGCAATGGACAAAGAGTTGCAGTGAAGGCAATAGGAGAATATGTTCTTTTACTTCCTTCTGGTTTAGAACTTGTTTTGAACAATGTTTATTACATTCCTAGTGTGACTAGAAATATTGTTTCATTTCATGCTTTGCGTAGACAAGGTTTTGATTATCGTTTTAATGGTGAATTTATTTCTGCTTATTTTAACGATGTATTTTACTTTGATGAAAAACCTAACAATGGGATCTATGAGATAGAAATCCAAAACGATAACATATTATGCAATATCTCCCATAAACGTAATAAGTTGGACTTTAATGATACGTATATGTGGCATTGTAGACTTGGTCACATAAGTGAGAATCATGTTAAACAACTCAAAACTGCAGGAATCCTGGATTCCAAAGGTTCGGAGTCGTTTGGAAAATGCAAATTATGCTTAAGTGGAAAGTTAACAAAAGCACCTTTTTCAAATGTTGGAGAAAGAGCCAATGATCTGTTAGGACTTGTACATACAGATGTATGTGGTCCATTCAGAACAATGTCAAGACATGGAGAAAGATACTTTGTTACATTTACTGATGATTTCAGTAGATATGGTTATGTTTATCTTATGAAGCATAAACATGAAACTCTTGAAAAGTTCAAGGAGTACCAAAACGAAGTAGAAAATCAGCTAAATAGAACTATTAAAATGCTTCGATCAGATCGAGGCGGTAAATATCTTAGTCAGGAATTCATCGACCATCTAAAGGATTGTGGAATAGTTTCACAACTCACTCCACCTGGAACACCGCAACATAATGGTGTGTCTGAGCGGAGAAATCGAACTCTATTAGATATGATTCAATCAATGATGTGTCGAACAAACCTTCCAAAATCCTTTTGGAGTTATGCTTTGGAAACTGACGCAAGACCTGTGAATATAGCTCCAACGAAAAAGGTTGATAGAACGCCCTATGAGATATGGCATGGAAAGAAACCTCATGTATCCTACCTTAAAGTCTGGAGATGTAATGCTTATGTCGCTCTAGAATCTTCGGATAAACTAGATCCCAGAGGCGAAAAAGTGGTTTTCGTTGGATACGGTAAGAAGATCGGTTACCTATTCTACCACCCCACTGAAAATAAGATTTTCACCAAACGCAGAGGCACTTTCTTAGAGGAAGAGCTTCAAGCGAGGAATTGGAGATAACCATGTGGATCTTGAAGAAATTCGAGAATCACAAGTGACTGAACCAGCTGTTCAGACAGAACCAGATGTAACTGATCCAGTTGTTGAAGTTGAGCCTGAGAGGACTCAAGAAACAACACAAACACCAAGTGTTCGGAAATGTATTAGGGATCGTCGTGCACCGGTAAGGTATGACGATATTTTCATGATTGATGAAGCTGAGCCTACTACTTACAAAGCTGCAATCTTGGATTCAGAATCCAAGAAATGGCAAGAAGCCATGAATGCAGAGATGCAATCCATGTATGATAACCAAGTCTGGGATTTGGTTGATCTTCCTACCGAATGTCGGACTGTGGGAAACAAATGGATCTTCAAGAAGAAGACTGACATGGATGGGAATGTGCAAACCTATAAAGCAAGGCTTGTAGCGAAAGGTTTTACTCAGACTCAAGGAATTGATTATGAGGAAACTTTCTCGCCAGTAGCCATGCTTAAGTCTATTAGAATTCTACTTGCCATTGCTGCATATTATGACTATGAGATATGGCAGATGGATCTCAAAACCGCGTTCCTTAATGGACACTTACTGGAAGATGTCTATATGGTTTAACCTAAAGGTTTTGTCGATCCAAAGAATCCTAATAAGGTGTGCAAGCTAAATAAATTCATCTATGTATTAAAGCAAGCATCTCGCAGCTGGAATATCCGTTTTGATCAGAAAATCAAAGAGTTTGGTTTTATCAAGAACGAAGATGAACCGTGTGTTTACAAGAAATCTAGTGGGAGCTATATTACTTTTCTTATACTGTATGTAGATAACATACTAATCATTGGAAACAATATCCCTATGCTTAAAGATGTTAAGACCTGGTTGGGTAAATGTTTCGCAATGAAAGATCTTGGTGAAGCCGCTTATATTCTGGGAATAAAGATTTATAGAGATAGATCAAAGTGTATATTGGGTTTGAGTCAAAGTACATATATTGATAAGGTCTTACGACGCTTCTCAATGCAAGACTCAAAAAGGGGGCTCTTGCCCATGGCACATGGAACCATTCTTGATAACAAGCAGTGTGCGAATACTGAAGAGGAAAAGAAGAAAATGGAAGGTGTTCCATATGCTTCTGCGATTGGTTCCATCATGTATGCCATGTTATGTACTAGACCTGATGTCTCGTATGCTCTTAGCATGACAAGTAGATATCAACAGAATCCAGAAGAGAGTCACTGGGCTGCAGTGAAGAACATTCTTAAGTACCTGAGAAGGACTAAGGACATGTTCTTAATATATGGAGGACTGGAAGAGGAGCTGTTAGTTAAGTGTTATACTGATGCAAGCTTCAAGACTGATCGTGATGACTCAAGATCACAAACGGGATATATTTTCATTCTGAATGGTGGGGCTATTACTTGGAAGAGCTCTAAGCAAAGTGTGGTTGCTCAATCCACCTGTGAATTAGAATACATTGCTGCATCGGATGCTGCAAAGGAGGTTGCCTGGATGAAGAAGTTAATTACTAATCTCGATGTTATGCCTAGCATAAAGAAACCAATCGAGATACTGTGTGACAACACTGGTGTCATTGCTCTTGCAAAGGAACCAAGGTCACATCAGACCGCAAGGCATATACTCAGAAAGTTCCACTATATTAGAGAAATAATAGAGCGTGTAGACGTCGTGAAGAACAAAGTTCATACAGATCTGAATCTGGCTGACCCCTTTACTAAGCCTTTACCTCAAGCTAGACATGAGGAGCATGCTGGAAATATAGGGCTTAGAGTTGTTAGACAATGGGCATGATCTGTAATTAGTATTGATGTTTTATTTTGAACTATGACAGTTATGTTGAATGTTTATTTGATTTAATGGGTTAAATGCAAATTTAATATTTATTAACTGTGTTCATTTATTCGTATGTTTAAATCCTTGGATAAGAGTATTCTAATTGTCCGTAGTCGATCAAATTACATGGGAATGAATTTGAATGTAAGACTATTGTGAATTGAAATGATTGTATTCATGAGATGAATAGCTCAAGGGTTTGAGGATCATAATTCACAGATATTATTAGGGAATAATATTGGATGTAACTCGCTTCAAAACGATCTCCATGGATCTATGTCATGAGATGTTTTGATATTGATATGTTCAATCTGTCCTTTTTCCTAAGGCACATATTAAACTACATTGATCAAGGACTATCTTTGATGTTATCTTACACTATCCTGAAACATGGGTAGCTATAAGGGTAGCGTTGGGAGAAATTCGAGATTAAGTGGGAGTTGTATGACGCTGATGGAATTCTGTACTTCTATGGGATTAGAAGCCTAGACATTCTGGCGCCCTCGTAAAACTCAAACTGGTATAAGCGCGTGGCCACGCTCGGACTAAGGTAGTTCGTTAGACCACTTTGAATTAGAGACGAGAATAGAGAATAGTTGATCACTATATAAGAATGAATGATCCATGTCTTATGATCAACGGATGTCTATACAGAAGGGACTTATTGATAGAATTATCAGGGCTATAGTATTTGGTTAAGTAAAGTGTTACTTGAACTTAAAGAACTATTTGACGACTGTAAAGTGTCATACTCTGTTGGGTGCAATGCGATGCAGCTAGGCGTCCAACTTTGCGCCCGTTGACTCATTTAATTAAAATCGTCCAAGTGGGAGATTGTTGGATATATAGGATGTTTGATGTAATTAAAAGTCGAGGTCAATGTAACCCGACCCGGTACGATCCGAAGAGTTACATGTTGGTACACGAATCAGATAAGTTCATGAGTAGATGGATTATTATTTATGAAATAATAATTGCTTTAGACTTGAGGGACTTAATATTAATAAGATTAATATTAAGGAGTATTAAGATATTTAACAAGGGGGCTTATTGTAAGTTATTGTTTTATAAAAGGAGGGTTAAGGAGTAAACCCTAATCACACCTTTTATAAAAACAATATACCTCTTGCCTCCTCTCTATTGTTTGCGGCCGCCACCCCAAGAAAAAGGGCCGCCGCCGCTTTTTCTTTTGGTCCGCCCATCAACCACCACAAACCACCACCTTCTTCTTGGAAGTGTTGCTTCCCGGTTGATTCGTGCACGGTGTGAACTTCCTACTAGCGAGGATTCGTTGTAACCCGCATGTTACAATTCTGGTGTAGTCGTCAAAGGTTGATTACTAAACCCCCTATGGTTGTTTTTATTATTTATTTGTTTATACGCGTTTAACTGAGATCCTGATTGGGAATATTTTATTAATCGGATTAATAAAATTAACTAACAATATATATATATATATATATATATATATATATATATATATATATCTATATATATATATATTAATCGGCTATTATATATATAGTATATATAATCAGTTTTCGTTAAATATATAAACCGCTTCCGCTGTGTATTTGATACCATGATCTCCAACATTCGGAACCTGTCAAATGCTTATCCCCTACTTCGGCCTAGCACATGGGCGACCGACACTTGCGTCTGTACAATACTTCGAAAGGGGTAGCTTTGATGCTGGTGTGGTAACTGTTATTTTAGGAAAATTCAATTAATGGCAAATGCGTATCCCAATTCTCCCCAAAGTCAATTACACGTGAGTGGAGGATGTCCTCCAGCGTCTAGATAGTCCTTTCACTCTGCCCATCTGTCTGAGGATGGTATGCGGTGCTCATGTCTAATCGGGAACCAAGAGCTTCTTGCAATGATTGCCAAAATCTCAAAGTGAAATGACTGTCTCGATCGGAGATTATTGAAGTAGGCAAGAAATGTGCAGACTTTGTTAAATCGGGATAATTTCTCTGTTTTGTCTGTTTCCTTGATCGGCAAGAAATTTGCAGACTTTGTTAAACGGTCAACAATCACCCAAATCGCATCATGACCACGAGATGTTCTTGGCAACTTCGTGATGATATCCATAGAGATTTGTTCCTATTTCAAAACAGGAATCTCTTGTTGGTGAAGCATACCTGACAGCTTTTGGTACTCCGCCTTGACCTTTGAACACGTTAGGCAACATTTGACATAGGTCGTAATACAACCCTTGATGTTAGGCCACCAGTAGTATGGCTTGAGGTCCTTATACCTCTTATCTGCGTCGGGGTGTATTGAGTACTTGGATTTATGGGCTTCATCAAGAACCAAATCACGCAAACCTCCATACAAAGGAACCCATATTATATTCAAGAAATACTTTGTCCCGTCAGGCCTCGTCTCCAGCTGACTTACCTGACTGTATAGAGCTTCATGTCCGATATTACTATCCTTAAGAGCTTCCTGTTGAGCTTGATGAATACGAGTAGTGAGATCGGTTTGAATGGTCATGCCTAACGCACGAACGCGTAGCGTTTTGACATGTACCTTTCAGCTTAATGTGTCTGCCACGACATTTTCCTTCCCTGGGTGGTACTTAATCTCAAAATCATAGTCATTGAGTAGCTCAACCCAACGCCTCTGACGCATGTTCAAATCCTTCTGGTCAAAGATATGTTGTAGGATCTTATGTTCAGTAAAGATAGTACAGTTAGTCCCATAGAGGTAGTATCTCCATATCTTGAGTGCGAACACTACTGCACCAACTCTAGGTCGTGGGTCGTGTAGTTTCGTTCATGCACTTTGAGTTGACGAGAGGCATAGGCGATAAGCTTGTTTCTCTGCATCAAGACACAACCGAGACCTTGGTGAGATGCATCTCAATAGACCACAAAGTCTTCTGTTCCCTCTGACAGTGAGAGAATTGGTGCGCTGCATAAATTGAGCTTCAAGAGCTGAAAAGTGGATTCCTGTGGATCTCCCCATTCGAATTTCTTGTCTTTTTGAGTTAAGACTATCAGGGACTGGGCTATCTTTAAAAACAATTCTCAATAAATCGCCGATAGTAGCCGGCTAACCCTAGAAATTGTCGAACTTCTGTTGGGGTACTGGGTCTAGGCCAGTCTTTGATCGACTCTACTTTGGCAGGATCGACATGTATACCTTTCTCGTTCACTACATGACCGAGCAAATGAACTTCACGAATCCAAAATTCGCATTTGGACAACTTGGCATACAGCTTTTCCTTCTTGAGTAGATTTAGAATCATTCTCAGATGTTGCTCATGCTCTTCTTGAGTCCATGAGTAAATCAGAATGTCGTCAATGAATACTATCACGAACTTGTCGAGGTAATGTTTACACACCCTGTTCATTAGATCCATGAACACTGTTGGTGCGTTTGTTAAACCAAATGACATAACCAGAAACTCGAAATGGCCATACCGCATCCTGAAAGCAGTCTTGGGTATGTCCTCTTCGTGAACACGTAACTGGTGATAGCCTGAACTCAGATCAATTTTTGAGTAGAAACTGGAGCCTTGGAACCGATCAAACAGATCATCAATGCGGGGAAGAGGGTAGCAGTTCTTCACCGTAAGCTTGTTCAACTTTCTGTAGCCGATGCATAAACAAAACGATCCATCCTTCTACTTGACGAACAGAACTGGAGCTCCCCAAGGTGACGAGCTTGGTCGGATGAATCGTTTGTCAAGCAACTCCTGCAACTAAGCGGACAGATCTTGCATCTCAGATGGAGCCAGGCGGTAAGGTGAACGGGCTACGGGAGCAGCTCCGGGAATGAGATCAACACGAAACTTGACTTGCCTCGCATGTCACAAACCTAGCAGCTCTTCGGGAAAGACCTCCTCAAAATCTCTCACGACAGGGATGTCTTCGATCTGGTTCACCTCTGGCTTCTTCTCTTGCACAACTGCTAAGAAAGCAAAATGACCTTTTCGTAAGCACCTCTACGCCTTCATGCAAGACACCAGACGCAACAGGGTCCTCCTGCGCTCCCCCTGTATGGTCAGAATCTCTCCGTTGGGCAACGGAACTCGAACTACCTTCGTGAAACAAATAACCTCTGCGCAGTTCTTCGACAACCAGTCCATACCAACCACAATGTCGAAACTACCCAAATCGATCAGCAGAAGATCGATACTAAACTCATGATCTCCTAACCTTAACGCACAATTCTTAACTACTTCCTCGGACCTAATTGTCTTACCATTGGCCAATTCTATGGAGAAATGTTCATGAAACTTATGTGACTCTAATACGAGGGCTCGTTTAAAGTCAGTTGACACAAAGCTAAGATCGGCACCGGTATCAAATAGTACAAAAGCAGTACGATTGTTTACGAGGAACGTACCCGTGACAACGTTAGGATCGTCGCGTGCGTCATCGGCTCCCATGACGAAAGCCCTGCCACAAGCCTGACCTCTCAGCTTGGGGCAGTCTTACTCCAAATGGTCGGTAGCACCACACTCAAAACATTCTAGTTTATCGTCAGAACTCACTACAGTTTTGGCCCGACACTGCACTATAGGATGTCACATTCTCTTTCACTTCTCGCATTTAATACTGTCGCACGTCCCCACAAGATGGTACGTGCACTTTTCGCAAAGTGGGTGGGGCCCGTTGTAGGGCTTGCGAGTGTCAGTTGCAGGGGCAACAAAAGCATTGATGGTTTCGGGCTTCTTATGAGAATCTCCCTCTGCACCTTTCCCCTTCTTGAAATGGGACCACTTGCGCTTGTTTCCAGAGCCTTCACCCATGTCGGATTCCTTTTGGGTCAGGGATCCCATGCGTACCGCATTGTCGGTAAGGCTGTGAGCAAGGGTGACAACATGTTGAATGGAAGCTAGGGCAGCGTTGGTAACCATTGTAACACCTCAACCGATGGCGGAAACATCGGGGTGTCACGTAATGACGATTGTTCAATAGCTCATGGACTAAAAGTGTAAATATTGATACATTTAATTGAATAGTTTATTACATTAAAAGAAAATTGCAAGATACAAAATTCTAAAGTGGCAACTAAAACGAAATACAATAAATCTCAAATCTAAGTCTAGGTCCCAAAAGCATAAAAGTAATCTCATACGAACCTGAAACATGTACGAAAATAATTTGGTCAATACAAAAATGTATTGGTGAGCATACCCGTTTGATACATATAGTAACAAAAATTTTGCATTTCATGTGTTATTTTGCAAAATGTAATAATTGGTATACAGGTCAAATCAACCCTGTGAAAGGAAAGGAAATATATATATTATGTGCTAGTAGTAATGCAATACATAGCAATGACAAGGACTCTCAACAGAGTCACAAGGGTAAATACCATAGATCAATTCATTGAAATGCTAGGTCGCAATGGTTAATGATTTGACAAGTCATAAATACACGAAATGACACAAGCAAACACACATAAGAATTGCTATTTTAGTAAAAGGAAATAGAAACTTGATAGTAGGTACATCAGTCACACCAAAATAGTAAAGCGGTAAAAAGGGGAAAGATATACTCACAGTTTGCGAAAGCCATCAAAATCCTACTTAAGCGGTCGTGAGCTAAGTAATAGAAATTCCGAGGAATTCAACCTATAACGTAATAGAATACTAATAAGGAAATGTCAAGTATCTAGGGTCTAAGGCATTAGAATTTGCTAAGTCGATTTGGGAAATTAGAGTTTTTTATGATAAATCAAATTAATGTAGAAGTTGTATATCAAAAATGATTTGTCAAAGTTTATAAATGTGGTGTAGGTAATATAATTATTACTAATTGAATATTTGCGTAAAATATGTTGTGGAAATAATTAAGGCAAAATAATTTAGTTAATTACTTTAACTAAATTAAAATAAATACAATAATCATAAATGTAATAACTAAATAATTAAAAGTTTCACAATGTTCCAACAAATGGTAATTAAGATTTTTAAACATAAAACATCTCTATTTTATAAGAAAAGTATGTATAAATGTACCATCGCGTGATTTTTACTTTTACATGTATTTTAAATTATATATTTAACAAATTTCAAGTTCGCCTTTATTCGCTTCCTTTATGTTACTCCTACCTATTCATGACGAGTCGTTATTATCCTATTCAATTTAGGCGTATAACAAAAACTCATTTAGTTAAGATCTTAATATATACTTTATTTTTAAAATAAAACATATATATTTTTATACTAATACTTTTAGTTAAAAAATAAAAATAAATAAACAAAAAAAAAATGAAAACGTGATTAAGCTTCTATCTCAACAAGACAACACACAACATCAAATTGATGTTGTTCGCTGTCTTTTTTTTTCTTTTTGATTTGATGTCGTCGACAAACAGCATAATACAACAAGTATAATAATTAAACTCCTATCAACTAACTAATCTCTTCCTAACCACCCCATTAACTCTATTTAATACCCAACCAACTCACACCACCTATAAATACACCACTCCTACCCATTCTAACACTTGCTCATTCCTAAATCCTCTCTAAACCTCCCAATTTTTCAAAGATATCTCAAGTGTGGAAGTCCACTTCTAAGTGAGTTTTCTCATAAACTCCAACTTTATTATTCTTTCTTCACTTCTTTTCTTCTTCTAACCCCTTGGGGAAACCTCTAGGACCTTGCTCTTGTTTGCTATGGCAAAGGAATACGAGTAGGACACCAAAATGAGGCCTCAAAGGTGGTTCATCTTCTATTGTTTTTATGCACTAGAAGGTCAGTTGAAGTGATACCAACCAAGTTCACCAATAACTTAATATGGACTTGTGCTATGGTTAATGGTTGACAAAGGAAAGCCAAGGCTCATCCAAACTAAGTCACCATACACTACTTTAACCCTATAGTTATATTATGTAAATACTAAAATATATAATTTCAAAAACTCTACTAATCTAATAACTTGGAAGGTTTGTGGATACATCCCTACCTTACCAATACTTGACTCTCTTAACCATCCGAATCACCTTTATGGTGGTTTGTGTTTTGGTTAGCCTTAAAGGCACTACTTGACTCTCATGACCATCCGAATCACCTTTATGGTGGTTTGTGTTTTGGTTCGCCTTAAAGGCAATGCATGACTTCCTTGTACTCTTGAATCTCCCTCCGAATCTAAATTCATTTTTTTTCTTTTCTTAACTCTAGTCTAACCGGAGCTAAAATCCTCATTTCTCAAGACTCGTTTTTGAGAACTTAACAAACGCACCCTAAGGTGAGTTCATACTTGTCCCCCTTTTATCCTTTATTCTTTGGGGCTCAACATGTAACACTATCAAAACTCAAACGATTTTAAACTCTACAATCTATTATGCTTAGTCTAAAGTCTATCATATTCTAAATTCTATCATGCGCAATCTAAAGTCTATTATATGCTTGTACGCTATGCTATGTAGAATTATTTACTCTAACATACAAATGTTCATATAGTTGACAACCCACCTTGCATGTATAGCGCTATAGGATTGGCTATCCGCCCCCTACATGGGTCATGTTAAGCAAAATTCTTCGTGGCTAGTCGCCGTTTGTATGGTTCTCTTGCATATGCCTATAAGGAAAACTTTATTAAACTATGTATGTATGTCAAAACTAGTATGCTCACCAATGCTTTATGTGTTGACGGATATTTTATACATGTTGCAGGAAATATTTATTGCAAGACATTCAAGAAAACGACATAGGATTGGACATAGAAACTCACTCTAGTTCAAGTTATCATATTCTTGTTGTTGTATTGTTCGTTATTTGAACTACTTGTATTTCTATTTTTAGACAATAAATGAAATTCTATCTTTAAACTATATTGTCACAAAATCTAGTGTCATGAAGTCTTTGAACAATCTACCACTAAGTCTCACCTCGATGATTCCGCCATCGGTTGGGGTGTGACAGATTGGTATCAGAGCCATGACTATAGGGATCTAGGAAAAATTGCCATGTTTGACCTAGACTATAGTTAAGAACCTTTTTGACCATTCCTTTTATCATGCTTAATATACTTGTTCTCCCTATCTTGCTTCTACTCAATTCTTTTGTCCTTAAAATTTACCTTCCTATTTATGGATCATTCTACACTCGAAGACGCTCGTATACCACAAACGAAAGGGAATCACCGAAATAGGCGTGAAACCCTCACTTTGGTGATAACTTTCAATCCGTGTAAATTCTTTGTATTTTTGAAACTACACCAAGATAGGAGTGATATCCTCACCTTGGTGGAAATTTCACAATTCTCATTCTAGTGGACACTTACCAATCGAAGGTTAGAATTAATTTTCTTACCACGTTGGACAAAGTGTACAAACCAAACTCAAATAAACGACCTCGCTAAGATAGGAGTGAAATCCGCAACTTAGCGACTAGTTTCAATCCTTGATATTTTTTTTAAATCTCGACAAAGTCTCAAATTTACTAATGACAAGAAACATGTAGTAACTGGAAGGGTGAATACTGTTAACCGAAAGTTTCGGCGAGAGTATTTCCACCTATTAGGCCAAAGCATGTTTTCAAACTCTAAGGTAAATTTGAACAACTTTGGTTAGTCTTAGTTCCGTTCCGGAACACTCCAATGGCTTGCTTAAAACAAGCCCCTCATTTTATGTTAATAATATTTTCAATGCTGTTTTCATGCTATGTTTTCACTATGTATATTCGATTTATTTTTTTTTTCTCGCAAAGACTCTCAAGACTCGCATCTCAAGCTACTCTCGCAATCCCCAAACAATACTAATAATCGCAACCAACATAAATCAAAACCCCTTCATGTTAACTAAGTGCACTATACTCGCTTATACTTATGTGTTACGCCATATGAACAATGTGAAACTTGCGTCCTATACGTGTAACTTGAACTTGCATACTAAATTTATGAGAACAATTTGAGCTTATGTATTCTGTTTATCTAAAGTTTACATCTATCCTACCCACAAGCTTTTCAATGTAAACCAAAATGCTAGTAAATTTATTATTTCAAAAGACGTATTATTTACAAACACTTATGCAAATTTCTTATGCGTAATCCTCGTAGATGTCTTCCCATCTCAACAACATCGACCTCAACCAACTGGCGAGTCTTATTGCCCAAGAACTAGTCAAGATTCTCCCTAACCTAGAAACACCAACAAACCCGATTCCAAACCCTGACGATACCATCCAGGACAACACAACCCATGTAGATACTAAATCTCCTACCCATACTCTTACCAAACAAACAAAAAAGGGTGGCCGAAAACGCAAAAACCTCAAACGAAACCACACTTCGACAACTCCTACAACACCAAAACATAACAAAAAGCGATACCATGGAACCTTTCCGAAATGCAACAGTTGCAAATTTCATCATCCCACATCCTCACCATGCCACATATGCACCAATTGTGGTACATATGGTCATTTAGCCAAAACATGTCGTCGCACCGCTAGACCACGATCCAAACAACCTACTAGTACCACCTCATTCACTAAAGACAATGGACGGATATGCTCCGAGTGCAACAACCCAACTCATGAGCGCAATCAATGCCCAAGACTTGCCTTGGTAATCTACGATGCGGGAAGACCCACTCACCACACTAACGAAGACAGATCTTTCTTTAAAAAAATGGAATTTCCTTATGTAATGTTTTCAAGATTGTTATTTGAATGTGAAATGTTATTTTATGAATTATGAAATATCATTGTTATCCTAGCTTACAATCATAATTTATCGGCAAAAATTTAAACAACGCAAACCCCTTTTTCTCCTCGCACACAATCTTTTCCAAAATTTTTGAACAAAATTCTTCCTGCCATTCCTAAGAGGATGCCTATTCTTCTATAAAATCCTCACCTTCAAACAAATACGTGCACCGAGTCGCTATTACAAACAAGATTCTAAATGGTAAAAGTATTTGAAATAAATTTTCTTTTGTAAACAAGACTTGTGACAAAAAAATCAAATAACCTACTTCTTTATAACCCCAAAACCTTTTCTCTTGAAATCATATCACGAGTCAAAATATTCATCAACGCTAAACTAAAATTTTCAATAAACTATTTCCTCGCTTAATAAAATGGATTTTTCATAAATCAAACGACCATCTTCGATAAAACTTTTACACTAAATTTTCCCCACTTCAATTAAATCCATTTTTCTTTAACATCCAATGGACTAAATTCTTCTACCATCAAACTTGACCCTCAGACTTGAAAAGCTAAAATTTCTCGCGTACCCATAAAACTCAATTTGTAATAAACCCAAAATCTATGTTGCCCACAGTCAAAACATTTTACACGTTTCCATTAGGAATCCAATTGTCCATTCTTTTGTTTGATTTATACATTTAAACGTAACCACATATGCACAAGTCTATACCGTTATGTCACGAAACAATACATCTAAGCCAAAAACACGTACGGTTAACAACAACAAAAAAAAAACTTGCTTAATGCCTTTTCACATTATGTGTTTGCATGTCACGTTGCTTGCTATGTTTACAACATCAAAACTGTTTAATGCCTTAGCCTATTGTCTTTTCCTTTGTGTATAATTAATTTGTGTCCACTAGTGACCCACACATAACTAAGACAAATTATGTGGACCATACGACAATTGGACTAATTACGGGTGCACACGTAATTACAAAAATTGGGCGTATGGAAAACATAACAAGTCTTAGTGTGTGTAACCTATCATGACTTGAATAACAACACGGATGAGGTATGATAACGGCATGGTGGATACGCCGCTGGTACATCCTATACATAAATGTCCTGTCATACTACCAAAAGTAGAGTTATTCGTGCCATGAGAAGTTTTGGGTGTCGAGTTAAAATTTTGACCAACACTTACGTTATTTACCTTTTGTGATACCATTTATGTTCACTAGTCTAATTACGCTTGCATAATTTATCTTTATGCATATTAGGATCTTATTTTGAACCACACTTTCTCCCATGCAACGTTATCCTTTGCCATGAATAATCTATACTTGTAATTTCCATCAACTTCGTTTCTTCCCTTGTGTCTTTCCTTTCTTAATCGTCAATCCTCCCATTATCAAGAATCTATTTCTAAATCCCACAAGCTCTGGCCTTAATCTCTAAAAAC
The DNA here is from genome assembly GCA_028751855.1 of Ambrosia trifida. NCBI lineage: Eukaryota > Viridiplantae > Streptophyta > Magnoliopsida > Asterales > Asteraceae > Ambrosia > Ambrosia trifida. The sequence continues at coordinate 141,552,212 of CM054122.1, forward strand.
ATTTATACATGTAAAACAAGATTCGTCTCTCACTTTTATATATTTCCTAGACTAATTATATACTAGGTTTCAAAACTAAATAACTATTATTTATTTCGCCAAAAATTTGTTACAACTAGTCCAATTTCTCGTTTATCTTAATCGCCTTTTAAAAAAAAAAAATTTAATAAAATTTCGACCTCATGCAAACCAAATATCTTTTACTAAAAACAACTCATTCCCACATCTAGTCACTTATTATGCTCACATATTTACTATTCCACTAAATTACCCAGTAACATTTTTTTTACAAGCCAAAATTCCTACTACTTCTTATATGTTATACAATATATTTACCTATCTTCACAAAATTTTACTATTTCATATACGTTATACCGTATATTTACTTATCTTTCACAAAATTTGTTACATTAACCCATACACAAACCTACTTATACATACCCTTTTTCTTTCACTATTAAAAAAAATGACGTAGTTGGTTAAACTTACAAATTCTACGCACCAACCACTCACCTTCTTAAAAAGCATATTTGAAACGCTAAAGTCCGGTTAAGTGAAATTCATACGACCTTGGGTTAAAATTTAATAAAAAAAAAAAAACTTTTACGAGCATATTATCACGCAGTGACTAAATACAGTATCTGATTTAAGCATAATAGACTAACAGGTTTTTGTTTTTATTAAACCCATATCAAACCACCTACCATTTTTCAAAAGGTCGTATCTTAATTAAATTTCGAGACGAAATTTTCTAAAGTAGGGGAGACTGTAACATCGCGTGATTTTTACTTTTACATGTATTTTAAATTATATATTTAACAAATTTCAAGTTCGCCTTTATTTGCTTCCTTTATGTTAGTCCTACCTATTCATGACGAGTCGTTATTATCCTATTCAATTTAGGCGTATAACAAAAACTCATTTAGTTAAGATCTTAATATATACTTTATTTTTAAAATAAAACATATATATTTTTATACTAATACTTTTAGTTAAAAAATAAAAATAAATAAACAAAAAAAAATGAAAACGTGATTAAGCTTCTATCTCAACAAGACAACACACAACATCAAATTGATGTTGTTCGCTGTCATTTTTTTTTCTTTTTGATTTGATGTCGTCGACAAAAGCATAATACAACAAGTATAATAATTAAACTCCTATTAACTAACTAATCTCTTCCTAACCACCCCATTAACTCTATTTAATACCCAACCAACTCACCCCACCTATAAATACACCACTCCTACCCATTCTAACACTTGCTCATTCCTAAATCCTCTCTAAACCTCCCAATTTTTCAAAGATATCTCAAGTGTGGAAGTCCACTTCTAAGTGAGTTTTCTCATAAACTCCAACTTTATTATTCTTTCTTCACTTCTTTTCTTCTTCTAACCCCTTGGGGAAACCTCTAGGACCTTGCTCTTGTTTGCTATGGCAAAGGAATACGAGTAGGACACCAAAATGAGGCCTCAAAGGTGGTTCATCTTCTATTGTTTTTATGCACTAGAAGGTTAGTTGAAGTGATACCAACCAAGTTCACCAATAACTTAATATGGACTTGTGCTATGGTTAATGGTTGACAAAGGAAAGCCAAGGCTCATCCAAACTAAGTCACCATACACTACTTTAACCCTATAGTTATATTATGTAAATACTAAAATATATAATTTCAAAAACTCTACTAATCTAATAACTTGGAAGGTTTGTGGATACATCCCTACCTTACCAATACTTGACTCTCTTGACCATCCGAATCACCTTTATGGTGGTTTGTGTTTTGGTTAGCCTTAAAGGCACTACTTGACTCTCATGACCATCCGAATCACCTTTATGGTGGTTTGTGTTTTGGTTCGCCTTAAAGGCAATGCATGACTTCCTTGTACTCTTGAATCTCCCTCCGAATCTAAATTCATTTTTTTTCTTTTCTTAACTCTAGTCTAACCGGAGCTAAAATCCTCATTTCTCAAGACTCGTTTTTGAGAACTTAACAAACGCACCCTAAGGTGAGTTCATACTTGTCCCCCTTTTATCCTTTATTCTTTGGGGCTCAACATGTAACACTATCAAAACTCAAACGATTTTAAACTCTACAATCTATTATGCTTAGTCTAAAGTCTATCATATTCTAAATTCTATCATGCGCAATATAAAGTCTATTATATGCTTGTACGCTATGCTATGTAGAATTATTTACTCTAACATACAAATGTTCATATAGTTGACAACCCACCTTGCATGTATAGCGCTATAGGATTGGCTATCCGCCCCCTACATGGGTCATGTTAAGCAAAATTCTTCATGGCTAGTCGCCGTTTGTATGGTTCTCTTGCATATGCCTATAAGGAAAACTTTATTAAACTATGTATGTATGTCAAAACTAGTATGCTCACCAATGCTTTATGTGTTGACGGATATTTTATACATGTTGCAGGAAATATTTATTGCAAGACATTCAAGAAAACTACTTAGGATTGGACATAGAAACTCACTCTAGTTCAAGTTATCATATTCTTGTTGTTGTATTGTTCGTTATTTGAACTACTTGTATTTCTATTTTTAGACAATAAATGAAATTCTATCTTTAAACTATATTGTCACAAAATCTAGTGTCATGAAGTCTTTGAACAATCTACCACTAAGTCTCACCTCGATGATTCCGCCATTGGTTGGGGTGTGACAATAAAATAGATGTTTAAATAGTGTAAATAAATAAATGTTTAATTATGTCTAATTAAACATAAATAATGCTAATAATACAAGACATGACTTAAAAATGCTATTTTTTATAGAAAATGGATGCTTTCTGTTGTAAATTAATGAAAATAATTTTGCTATAATTTTTATAACCTTATTTATATTTAAAACTGATTTAATGAGATTAACTCATGTTAAAATGATTAAATAAAAATAAAGGTTTTCTGAACCAAATAATTTTATTTCAGTTCATAATGATTAGAAATAATTTCCTAAAAAGTTTGAGATTAAAATCATTAAAAATAAATTTTTAATCAATTAAATACGATTAAAACAAATAAATTCAATAAAAATATGAAAATAAGACATTTTTTAAGAAATAAAAATGTGATAATTTTATGTAGGGTGTCAAGATGCTACACCTAAATTTTTATAATTTTTGGATCAAAAATAAATTTAATATGAATATTTTAAGTTTATATGTATTATAAATGTACATAATAATAACAAATTAAAAGGAGAGAAAAAAAATGCTGAAAAAAAATATGGCAGTGCCTAGGATTCGAACCCTTGAGCCTTAGTTCAGGAAGCAAGTGACTCAACCACTAGACAAGGCACTACATTTGTTGATTTTATTTAGAAACATATTATGTAAATCTAGTTGCTAATACATCATCTTCCCCAAATACTTAACCCATAAACCCTAACCCTACAACCAATTTCAATTACTTGAATACGAAAGAGATAACTCCTGATTATATAGGGCTTTTAAAGAGGAAGGTTAACTAAATGAAATGGCATAAAAGAATCAAACTTACAACGCGTCTTGATGTTCGAAAACTTGATGTACAGGTCGACATCTTGGAACCCAATTTGCGAGCAGTTTAGATCACGAGTCAGTGCACAAACGAATGGAAGGGTCGATTTATAGTGATAATCAAGAAAAAAAACGTTTGATCTCGAATTTTTAAGATGATCGACGGTTAAAACTTATGGTTTTAAAAGTTGATTAAATCCTGTTAATAACGTACGAATTAATTAGGAAACAGCCCGAAAATGATTAAGAGGGTTAAGCTTTGGTTCAAACGTATCAATTCGGCCATAGCTAGTACACAATTAGGTAAAAGATGCGGTGATTTAGGCTAACTAATGCGGTTTTAGACCCGCATCTTATAGCCTCGCATCTTTTGTTTAAACACCAAAAAATGCGGGTTTAAGAGAACCACATCTTTTGGTATGAAACCGCATCTTTTAGTCTTTTAATTTTGGCATCTAAAATGTTTAAAGGTGCGGGTATGGAACCACATCTTTTGGTGTTTCAAGCTAATATATAATTCAATTTCCAGGTTATTTAATTAAATTTCCAATTAAATTCCCAATATACAAACATATATATACCTAAAAATGAAAATAAATATACAAAGAAATAAAATTAAAACCAATATAAATAGCCCAAGCGCATAAAATTACAAATGTTTCAAAGTAACACAAAATTACAAAGGTTTCGAAGTAACAAAAATACATATGCCTAAAAATGAAAGTGATATACAATAACTTCCGAATAGACGTCTTCGTACTTGCAGCCCAAACTGAAATCTTCAATTCATACTTGCAACCAAAAACGTATAAATTACCTAACAAAACATAATGTTACATCAATAAAATGAAGCTTAAGATATATATGCAAGTGTATTTATGTATAAAATGCAATCCTTAAATTCAAATGTTATAATACCATCATACATGCATGCACACAAGAGATGAACTAAATCAATAAGAATACAATTAACGTCCTATAATAATATCAGGACAGACAATGATCCATATAAAATAAGACATGCCGCATACAAAAATAAACTGCAACACAAGCTCAAAACGATTGATGTCCTGTAATAGTATCACGACAGAGACAATGATAATGCTTTATTTCTCAAGTCCTGGGAATAAGCATCAACATAACAGGCTATACAAAACCGCAAATTAATTCATCATAATGCAATATTTTTATTTACATGCTCAAGCTGATCACCATACAAGTTGTAAGAGGCATACATTCATCACTTGAGACCCACTCAAAGACACAAATTCACCACTTGAGACCCATTCAAATACAAGTTCCCAGTGCTTATATGGATCTTAAAAAGGTTGTAAACATAATATATGCCAATCATCAATATTATATTACACTACATATAATTCATTAATTCCCTTATTAATAATGCTTGTTTGATATGTCACTTGCATAGAGCTTAAATAATCAACAATGTACATACAAAAGTCGATTAAGATTAATTTACCGTGGCCTGTAGAAACGTTGAATCTTGACTTTTCTTTAACTGCTGTTTGACTGCATGTAGCTAGAACCTACCCAGAACACTTATCAGTTTATGGAACAATACACCATTTTACTATCAAGGCAATTTAGATCTTTTACAATTATATTAGGGCTGGCAATTTAGACACGAACACGATAACCTGACATGAACCTACACGATTTTAACAGGTTTCGTGTTTAGCCTTAACAGGTTTTGTGTCTATAATAGGTCGACACGTTAAGACCTGTTTATTTTCGTCTCGTGCTCGTGTTTACATGTTTCATGTTCGTGTCTAATTGTGTACGTGTCTTAACAGGTCTTATCGTGTTTCTTATCATGTCTTGTCGTGTCTTATCGTGTCTTGTCGTGTCTTTTCGTGTCTTATCGTGTCTTGTCTTGTTAACTTATTTTACTAGGTGTTCCTTATCGTGTCTTATCGTGTTAACCTGTTATACACAGGTTCGTGTTCGTGTTTGAAAAAAATGACACGATTAGATTTCGTGTCGTGTTCGTGTTTACAAGTTTCGTGTTCGTGTCTTAACAGGTTCGTGTAACCTGTTATGCCAGCCCTAAATTATATGCATTATTATCCTCCCCATTTGTAGTGACATCTATATATTTAATCGATTTTAGCTTCCTTAGCAACATCAAGATCTTTATTACTTAGCGTTAAACTTTTCGCTTAATGTTAACTTCTTTGAAAATAGACATTCAAATTTATAGTATCATATAAACTCAAACAATATACATACAACATTTAGAGTTTAACTCACCTTTTAGACCAAGCGTAATGGTCCGCCAATTGGGCGTGAAAGAGCCCTTTTGGCGCCCCTTTCACTTGTAAACACCGCCCCCCTAGGTTAACGGGGCGCTAAAGGTTCAATCGCGAAATATTTCGCGTACGTGAAATGTGGCTCTGGCCAATCAATGGCGGCCACGTGGCCATAATGTTTTTTTTTTAAATAGCCAATCAGAAAAACACCCCTTTCACTTACCAAATTTCACTCACCATTACACCCCTTGCCCATTTCAAGCCCCTTACAACCACCAAGTGGCCCCACATTGCCACGTGTCGAAAAACACCTCTTTCACCCACTAAATTTCACCCACGATTACACATGGTCTTAGTAATTTTTGGAAGTGTTCTAGTACAAATTTCTCATTGAGGATTTTTATCGAACACCTTCTATGCATGTTAGTTGTAAAATTTCTAAGGTTCATATTTAATCATCTCTAACAATTAATTCCAATAACAAAACAACCAATTAATGCATATTACCAAAAGAAATCAGATTTATATAAAACACACTTGATTAAATTCCAAAACCCTCAACATGCACTAAGATTTACACATTACTAATGTGATTAATAAGCTCGATTAGAAAACTACACAGAGATAAAATAACCATAACAAAATATAAACACAAACCGAACTTTCATACATGAATTTGATTACCACTGATGAACCTATTAAAACTTGGGATTTTAGGTATTTAAATGACTTACATGGTCTCCTTCATGAACAGAGTTGATGATTCAAACCCAAACCATACTTAATCAACATTTAAAGTGCCGATGTCGTTTTCAAATTTCACACCACACACAAAGAATGTCTACCATATTGTTTCCAGAGCACTCCATCTTTAATAACTTTAATTGCTCTTAGTTTGCGCATAAGGGAAGTACGAAAAAGAGGTGAAGTAGATATAGGGTTGGTGGATATGAGCGGGATTATGAATTAATTTTGGGGAAGATGAAATTTTGGGAGGGAAGACAAAATATTGAAATTGATAATTAAAAATAAAATGTATAAGATACGGTTATAAAAGAGCCGCATCTTTTGATGTTATTTTCTAAAAACAATAACGTATAAGATGCGGTCGTGGGATGAAATGCATCTTTTGATGTCATTTTTTTTAAAAGTAGTCTATAAGATGTGGTTAAGATGGTTGACCGCATCTTATAGTTTTTGTCAACCGCATCTAGATGACCTTGTCGACGACTTGCGGGACCGGAAAAGAGTCCGGTCGAACATAGGAGGCCAGAGAAAGAAAAAAAATTTAAACCTTTAAAACTTTGAGGGTTTGGCAAAACTGGCCCTTCTTGTTAGTTTTGTTAAAATTTTAAAATGTTTGTTAGTTTTATAATAATTTAGTTAGTTTTCCCTTTATAAAACTTAATCAACTTAGCTATGTTTAACTTAAAACTTTTATAAATCTTAAAATTTATAATATCCACTCTGAAATTCGTTTCAACATACGCATTTGCTTAAAACTTATACCGATCCATAATAACTATAAATGATTAAATTTTAGTTCTCTCTAAAATTAAATTTGAAAACGACGAAATTTATCGGAACTATAACGAAAATATTTGAAGGGCTATTATTGTCAATTTGACGAAAGACAAGGGTGACAGATGTCACAGTCTCCCCTACTTTTGAAAATTTCGTCTTGAAATTTCTTTCAAGTGAAGGTTACTATGAAACAAAAGACGTTGTAAAAGTCAACTAAGTTTTTTTTTTAAAGAAAATTTCATCATTTATGATTCGACAAAAATTTAAAATAGTTGTCTAATACCCAAAGTAAAAGCTTCAAAATCCTTGATAGTTAACCCAAAGTTAGAGAGTTAAGAGTTTAAATGAGAAGGGTTTTGGGAATGTGTAACGTGTGAGGACAGAGGCACTGACGAAACAGTCTCCCGTACTTTCGAATGGTTTCGGACTGAACTTTATTATAGTATGCAACAAGAATCCAAATAATCAAGAGTCTAAGGGTATGCAAGATTTGTGTTTTCTGTGTGGGTGGTCAAGAGATGACCCTAGGAAGACGAATCAAAGTTGTGTAAGAACATTCTTATCGAAACTGCTAGCTATTAGTCAACGATCCAATGAAGAGATAGTTACAAAGTAGTGGGTAGGTTCTTGGTCAGACTCCTAGTTCGTTCCCGTAGTATCGTTTATGCCTATATATAGGGTCTACCGCAGCTGACCTACGACACTCTCGATACTTTGCATTCGTACTGATTGTCTACCAACAGCCTAAATAGAATTACACACCACCCTCATGTACCTGTAAACCCATGATTGCGTTCCAGATCATAATCATCGATTTACCTTACATTAGGATGTTATGTTTTTCCATAACCCAACCTAAGTAATACTAAAAACAAATGTGTGCAATCAGGATATGCTAAGTAATTGATACTGCAATGAAACAATGACATTGTTAGAGGTCCTTCCCTTTCGGGTTTACCCTTTAACCGTAATGAGAGTAACATGTAAGTAATAGACATGCTTAGCGGTTCTTCCCTTTCGGGTTCACCCTTAACCGGTAACTTCTGTTCACATCGTTGGTTCTAAACACTCATATTGATAGACTCTGAGGTTTACACCGTTCCTCTCGGATTAAAGAAAGGCATTGGCTTAGATCTCATACGAGTTATCAACTAGTATGTTCATTGGCCATGATGATGAACACAATAATGTAAAGTATAACAACGTTTTGCTCAAAACAGGGAAAAAAATATGCATACCAAATATGCGTTCATGTAAGTATATAAACATGAAATTTCGATTGAAAGAATAGTATAACGTAAATCGAGTAAATCGCACAATTTGCACAAAATGAAAGTAAACGAGTTAAATTAATGCTCAAAACCAGTGTTGTATGAATAACTACTAATAACTAGGGCAAGAATAGTTGTGAATAACGCGTGAAAATAACCACCAATAAAAGATAATACGAGAATAATAAGAAAATGTGCAAACATGACTATAAATAGAATGGTGTAAGAATAAAATAATGAAATTTACTGTAAATGAAAGTGCACGGTACATGTGTATAGCCTATTGTCATGCGAGTTAAAATTTAGTAATTTTACATATATGTGTTATATTATAAAAGAAATGGTAAGTTGATCATTTACCGATCGGGGTCTGATCGATCCTATTTTTTTATTTATTTGATCGAAGGTAAGGGTCAATTTTATTGTAGAGCCGTATGCAATGCTAATGCCCGTACGGTTGTTCGATTCTATCTTTTTTTCTTGTGATTCTTTTATCTTTCTTTGTATCTTCCCCTCATCATGAAAAATGGAGAAACCTTTTATTATCTTATATCATCAGGGTAATGATCCATCAACCTGCTGGTTCTTTTTCTGAAGTAGCAACGGGAGAATTCGTCCTGGAAGTGGGAGAACTGCTGAAACTACGTGAAACCCTGACAAGGGTTTATGTACAAAGAACGGGCAAACCCTTATGGGTTGTATCCGAAGACATGGAAAGAGATGTTTTTATGTCAGCAACAGAGGCCCAAGCTTATGGAATTGTTGATCTTGTAGCGGTTGAATGACAATAGCCTAGATTTCACGTCAATTCTGAAATTCACCCTGCCGAGTTTAATATTAATATTCTCTGACTTTTATTTATTATTCTTTTTATTTATTATTCTTTTTATTTATTATTCTATTGAATAAAAGTCATTCATAATCATCCGGTTAGGATCGATCTAAACCAGCCCATTATGTATATAATTCAACATGCCAACGATTAAACAACTTATTAGAAATACAAGACAGCCAATTAGAAATGTCACAAAATCCCCCGCGCTTCGGGGATGCCCTCAGCGTCGAGGAACATGTACTAGGGTGTATACATTTAGCAACATTCCGATAAGAGGGTATGTCTATTGCTTTGTTGGACCAAAAGTTTTACAACTGAAAGACTGCGAGTGTAATAAAAATAAGTTTTTAGTAACCAAAGAATGTTTTAGGTTCAAAACACGTTCACTTGAAAAGATTTCGTAAGTACACATTTTCATGTGTTTACGAGAAGTTGAGTTGAAAATTGTTATAAAACATATTATTAGTTGCAAGTTTCTCTCAAAAACATATATTGAATACGTCATATGAAAACAAAAGGTTTACATTTGTCTTGTAAAATATGCAATACAAGTTTATAAAATGCAAGATGAAACCATTTCATGAAGTATGTGTAAATCTAATGTATTTCAAAAGACCAAAATTTAAAATTGCGGGAAGGTTTTGAATGATCCCAGATGCCTTGACGAATTTTGGAAAATAGAATTTTTCTGTATTTAAACATTTCTTTAATTTGTGGGTTGAAATGTCAAATTTTTTTTAATTGTTTATGAAATGTTGAGAAAATCTAAGTGTTACTCGTTAGGACTGGGTAAACTTGAAACCTTTTAATTGTCAAACTTCTACGAAATTGATACATTGAATGATCGTTTGTTTGTAAGGATCGTTAAGGCATCTCTTTGGGCTCATAGCAGGCTACTTGTTTCAAGGCACAAGGTGTATATAAAGTGGGTACCAATCTGGCAAATAGGCTTTACGAAAAGACATACAGGATAAGTTGCCATGTTAATCGTTTTAGAGAGTAGTGTACTAGTGCGTATCGTGTAGGCATTTTATGTATGAGTTTAGTCTAACTAAGAAGTGCTAACTAATGGTAGTTGGCTATGGCTTAGGCGACTGGGTGTAGCTATAGTAGTATTAGATATATGAGGATATACTGTGACTTCGATCAAGTAAGTTTGTAAACATGAGGATATAAAACAGGTTGAATAATAAGTTTAGGAAACCATGTTCAATTTTAACTGTATGATGACGCAACATTCCTAAAATCAGAATGTGGTCAAAGTTAGACATAGAGTTTAAAACTTAAGTCGTGGGTAAAAATGTTTTAACGCAAAAAGAGTAATACCTTATAGTCTAAAAGTCACAAAGCATAAGTGAAATAGTATAAGCTTTAATGCGATAATATATCGAACAAAAAGTTTTAATAATAATGATAAGGAATTCAAAAGCGAATTATCAATAAATAATGGCATATAAACATCAAGTGATTAAATTGAGTCTTCAAATAATAATGGCATAGAAAACTTTGACTAACTCAAGTATTTGAATTTTCCTAGTGACTTGTGGGGGAGTACATTAGCCTATAAGTGAATGCTCATCCCAAGAGTTCCCAGATAGGCGTACGGGTCCCTCGTCTGATTGGGATTTATACGAAATACCAGGCCTAGACAGAAAACTCATGGCACTCAACCTTCCAGATTGCACGTGCCCTATCGCTAGTGAATTCCAAAACCTTAGCGAGATTAAAAACGAGATATAGAAATAGATCCTTGAGATATGGAATTTCACTCCTAACTCAAAGATGTATTAAAAACTACGATGGGGTGAAAATAGTCAGTAAGATAAGGATATCACTCCCAGCTTAGTGGTTAAGTTTCTTTTTGAAGAAATTATTCTTTGAGGTGTAGATGTCACTCCTATCTCAAAGATATATTCCAAAGATAAATAACATATAGAGGAGTGAAACTAATCACCAAGGTATGGATACCACTCCTAACTTGGTGATATCATTTCGTTTGTGAAACACGAGTGTCTTCTTCTCCAAGCAAAATACCGAAAGAATAACGAGAAAGAATCATAGCGAAAATATCTTGAAAGAAAATATCTTGAAAGAAAATATAAGAATGAAGAGAAATATACACGAGAGGACTCGTGAATGTAATCTTAGTTATAGACTAGGCTAAAAGGCATTCTAATAACCTAATTCCCTATAACCATGGCTCTGATACCAATCTGTAACACCCCAACCGATGGCGGAAACATCGAGATGTCCCGTAGTGATAATTGTTCAATTGCTCATGGACTAAAAGTGTAAATATTGATACATTGAATTGAATAGTTTATTACATTAAAAGAAAATTACAAGATACAAAATTCTAAAGTGGCAACTAAAACGAAATACAATAAATCTCAAATCTAAGTCTAGGTCCCAAAAGCTAAAAAGTGATCTCATACGAACCTGAAACATGTACGAAAATAATTTGGTCAATACAAAAATATAATGGTGAGAATACCCGTTTGATACATATAGTAAGGGAAATTTAGCAATTCATGTGTTATTCATTGAAATGCTAGGCCGCAACGGTTAATGATTTGACAAGTCATATATACACGAAATGACACAAGCAAACACACATAAGAATTGTTATTTTAGTAAAAGGAAATAGAAACTTGATAGTAGGTACATGAGTCACCCCAAAATAATAAAACAGTAAAAAGGGGAAAGATATACTCACAGTTTGCGAAAGCGATCAAAATCCTACTTAAGCGGTCGTGAGCTAAGTAATGGGAATTCCGAGGAATTCAACCTATAACGTAATAGAACACTAATAACGAAATGTCTAAGAGTCTAAAGTATCTAGGGTCTAAGGCATTAGGGTTTCTAAGTCGATTTGGGGAATTAGATTTTTTTATGATAAATCAAATTAATGTAGAAGTTGTATATCAAAAATGATTTGTCAAAGTTTTTAAATGTGGTGTAGGTAATATAATTATTACTAATTGAATATTTGCGTAAAATATGTTGTGGAAATAATTAAGGCAAAATAATTTAGTTAATTATTTTAACTAAATTAAAATAAATACAGTAATCATAAATGTAACAACTAAATAATTATGAGTTTCACAATGATCAAAAAAATGGTAATTAAGATTTTCAAACATAAAACATCTGTATTTTATAAGTGTTTAATTATGTCTAATTAAACATAAATAATTCTAATAATACAAGACATGACCCAAAAATGCTATTTTTATGGAAAATGGATGCTTTCTTATGTAAATTAATGAAAATAGTTTTCCCATAATTTTTATAACCTTATTTATATTTAAAACTGATTTAATGAGATTAAATCATGTTTAAATGATTAAATATAGGAAAATTAATAAAAATAAATGTTTTCTGAACCAAATATTTTTATTTCAGTTAATAATGATTAGAAATAATTTCCCAAAAAGTTTGAGATTAAAATCATTAAAAAGGAATTTTTAATCAATTAAATACGATTAAAACAAATAAATTCAATAAAAATATGAAAATAAGACATTTTTCAGGAAATATAAATGTGATAATTTTATTTAGGGTGTCAAGATGCTACAAATAAATTTTTATAATTTTTGGATCAACAATGAATTTAATATGAATATTTTAAGTTTATATGTATTATAAATGTACATAATAATAACAAATTAAAAGGAGAGAAAAAAAATGCTGAAAAAAATATGGCAGTGCCTAGGATTCGAACCCTTGAGCCTTAGTTCAGGAAGCAAGTTACTCAACCACTAGACAAGGCACTACATTTGTTGATTTTATTTAAAAACATATTATGTAAATCTAGTTCCTAATACATCATCTTCCCCAAATACTTAACCCATAAACCCTAACCCTACAACCAATTTCAATTACTTGAATACGAAAGAGATAACTCCTGATTATATAGGGCTTTTAAAGAGGAAGGTTAACTAAATGAAATGGCATAAAAGAATCAAACTTACAACGCGTCTTGATGTTCGAAAACTTGATGTATAGGTCGACATCTTGGAACCCAATTTGCGAGCAGTTTAATCAAGTTGTGCAACATTTTAAAGTGGGTTTAGATAACGAGTTAGTGCAGAAAACGAATGGAAGGGTCGATTTATAGTGATAATCAAGAAAAAAACGTTTGATCTCGAATTTTTACGATGCTCGATGGCTACAACTTATGGTTTTAAAAGTTGATTAAATCCTGTTAATAGTGTACGAATTAATGAGGAAGAAGCCCGAAAATGATTAAGAGGGTCAAGCTTTGGTTCAAACGTATCAATCCGGCCATAGATGACCTCGCCGGAGACTTGCCGGACCGGAAAAGAGTCCGGTCGAACACAGGAGGCCAGAGAAAGAAGAAAAAAATTTAAAACCTTTAAAACTTTGAGGGTTTGGCAAAACTAGCCCTTCTTGTTAGTTTTGTTAAAATTTTAAAATGTTTGTTAGTTTTATAATAATTTAGTTAGTTTTCCCTTTATAAAAATTAACCAAGTTAGCTAAGTTTAACTTAAAACTTTTATAAAACTGAAAATTTTATAATATCCACTCCGGAATTCGTTTCAACATACGCATTAGCTTAAAACTTATACCCGATCCATAATAACTATAAATGATTAAATTTTAGTTCTGTCTAAAATTAAATTTGAAAACGACGAAACTTTCCGGGACTATTACAAAAATATTTGAAGTGCTATTATTGTCAATTTGACGAAAGACAAGAGGGACGGATGTCACAACCATGCTACGAATCTTAGGAGAAAGTCCCTAAATGTATCATTCTAACCGCTTGTACTCAGGGGTAACCATGTGTGGAACTAGACGAGAAAGCTCATGGAATCGAGTGGTATAAGCCTTGATGTCCGCACCAATCATGGACAGATTCCAGAACTCGGTCTCCAACTTCTATAGCACACTACGCAGGCATACTTGTCCATCAGCATTGACTTCAACTCGACCCAAGAGAGATTGTAGGCAGCTTCGCATCCCAAGGTCTGCACTTGTAGGTTCCACCATGTCAGCGCCTCGTCCTGGAAGGTACAGGTGACATACTTGATCTTCTGGTCTTCCGCGCAACCACTGATATCGAGCACAGACTCCGTTTTCTCAATCCATTGAACAATACCAATCGCTCCTTTTGACCCACGAAAGTTCTAGGGCTTGCATGCCATGAATGCCTTGTAGAAACACTCACGTATAGGATTCTCTACTTCTGCAGCGTCAGAAAGATTGGATCCTCAATGAAAGGATCGGCATAAGATACGAGCAAGACTAGGAAGGAATAGGCAAAAGCTTTTCCAGTCTCAGGCTCCTGGGTTCTGCGTCCGCCTGCAGTGCCCAAACCGCCGCTTGAATCGGAACGGTTCTCCTCATGGTGCCCAATAGCCTCTGTGATTACCCTGGCTAGGTCCACTTAGGTGGTCGGAAAAGCTTCTTCCTCAGAAGTCGAACGAGTAGTTCTTTTGGGAGGCATATTCCTCTAATGCACATGATTAAAAGAATAAAACACATATCACTGTATAATACTATCATCCTATGTACCAAGCAAACAACTACGCAATCATCATCAAAGACACACCAACTAGAAAACTCATGAAACAATAATAACAACATATGAAGTCATAATACCATTTTTTTATTGATAGTTAACCTATTAAATATGTTTTCACGTTTTACAATAATGTTAATAATGGCATACCGCATTACAAGTTTTAGTCAATAAGTCAAAACACAACCCAAGTAAATCCTACGGGGAAGGGGGTGGGAAAGCAGCTGATAGAACTGCGATGGCAGCGACCATCCTTGCCTCGATGTCATCCAGTCTAGCCTCTAACTTGGCAACACGCTCCTCTGCCACGGCGCGTCCTTGCTCAGCCTCATGAACACGTGTACTCAACTTAGACAGCCAGTAGAGAATAGGATATCTGGTACTGCCAGCCAAATACAGGTCGTCCTCAATCCCCTGGACCCTCCCACGCAACACTGCTACCTCCGTGTCGTGACGCCCAATCATGTCATGGACAGAGTAGTGTGTGGCGTACAGGAGCTGGCTCGAAGCCGGTAGGTAGTGGGGCATCTTAGGGTGGCCGAGATGGACCTCCAGTCTCAAAGGTAGAGGGAACATCACCGTCAGTGTTCTCGTCAGAGTAAGCTAGGAATCCATCAACAGTCGGCAAGTAGGTCCTCCTACGAGTCTGGGATCTACGGAGAAGCTTCCTTCTAGGTGGCTCCAGGTCCTCTGGAGCTGGTGGCTGGGGATCGGCTGGTGCCGGAGGCTCGGGGTCTATCGGGGCAGGAGCCTCGGCTGGATCGAAAGGAGATGGTGGATGGAGTACCCATTTCCGGGGAGTGTACATCCTACGCGCCCCGCCCGGACATGAGTGATACGGTCGAAAGGACGGCACCCGGGGCTCTGGTTGTTGTTGGGGTGCAACCTCCTCCTGTGCCTCACCTGCAGGCACGGCCTCCTCATCGTCCGATACGGCGTGATCAATCTGCATCTGATCATCCTCGACATCCGAGTCACTAGAATCAGGCTCGTAACCCTACTGAAGAACGTCGGCTGGAGGGCTATCCGGAACGACCTCCTCTTCAGAATCCAAGAGAATGATAAGGTCACCTTGGTGTGCCATGATCCTGGAAATCAATGAACACACGTGCGTGTCAGTAATCATGTGGTGTACTTAGTGTATCTACTAGTTCGTGAGATATGTAACTAGAATGGAACTTGCGTAGCGCATCGGGATAGGCGTCGTGTTTCTTTCTTTGGAAAACATTTTGTTTAGATTATAGTTTGAATCAAAAGAATCTCAGTTCGCTATAACCTCGTGCTCTGATACCAATCTGTCACACCCCACCTAGGCGGAAACGCGAGGTGCGACTTCGAAAGATTTCCAAGCACAAAGGTCACACGAGCATTGATAAAAATAAAGCGGGAACTTTCATTAAACAACCATATTTTTTCTACCTAGAGTTAATTGTTTAATATTCAAAACCATTGTATGTAACTGTCAAGTATTAGGACAACAGCACAACGGTCCAAAAGAAGGTATCCCACAAATGCTCGCACGTGACCCCCGCAAGTTCCACTATCCATGCTAATTTCCTGAAAAACATGCATTAAAGGAAATATGGGTCACCATAAAGTTGCTGAGTTCACGGGTTTTCTATATGATGGACATGTAATCCAAAACCGACTAAATCATTGCCTAGCTAGGGCAATAAACAATATGTGATATGACATGTGCCCATAACCAAACCTTGACATGTTGTACCTCGCCCATTGTACACTAAAGACAATGAAATAATGTGAAATACAAGCACTCTTTTGTTAATCTTGTTAACACATGTTTTTACTACTCTTAACACATGCTTATAAATCTAACCATGTTGTTTGTCGTGAAATTAAGTGAAATACGTTATTCTTGGGCCGGGCCTTGGCCTCATACACACACGCATACATCTACATGTATGTGTGTGTGCACGTTTATGTCCATATACTTGTCCTAAGGTGTATATAATCGCATATAGGTGAGTTTGTATGTACAAGATATAGTATTGAACTTTTATGATAAAACTTAAGTGTCTAAGTTAATTTATCTTGAAAGATTACTTGTTGAGAGACTGTGCGAGTGTGTGTGTGCTTCGGGTGACCATTACATGTAACCAAATTGCATAAGGAAAGGAAAATGGTTCGGATGTGATACCTCACGCGTATATGTCCAAAAATATAAAAGAAAATAAGCTAATTCCCATCCACCAAGGGTTCTAGATGTTAGATGAACACTTGGGACTCCTAGGTGGTGGTGAGGCTTGATCGAAACAAACCCCTTGTGGGTCTTAGGGCTTCAGCCGAAGGGTGAACAAAGGAAAGAGAGTGGAATTCAAGTGCTAGTGAGTTGTGAGGAGTTGTAGTGTGATCCAAATGTGTTCTAATACTTCTATTTATAACCGAGTTTGGGAAAGGAAGCAATGGTTTCATTGGTACACAAATGTGGAAGGTCAAATGCATGCTTTCATGGAGTGCATTCAACTAGGAGCCTTGTAAGTGTAAAGAGTTGACTTGATTGTTTAGGCAAGTTGACCAAGGTTGGATGATGTTTGTGTGTGTATATGGTCGTATGTATGTATGTATGTGTGAGTGATAATATATTTGTTTGATTCTAATACTCACACAAGTCTTTATAGATCAAATTACAAAGTTACATGTGGACACATCTCTGGTGTTTTTACTAGTTTCCATAGATTACGCGACGATTACCTCATTGTTAATAAACATTGTTTGTTTTTGTTCTTATCGGGGCAACAATTTGGGATCGTATGTTCAATTGCATGCATTTCCACAACTAGGGTTTTGCATGAATTTCCAATAGTCTAGCTTGAAATATTTGACTAACTGAGGCCTTGGACTAACTAGTGTGTCTACTGTTAGACTGCACGTCTCGGGATTGACTTGTCAGAACCCTGTATGGCCCACTTATGATAAGCTAGATGACATGTAATGCCAATCACACTGTATACATGTAACTAAGTGTACGGATATGACCTGTGATTTCGACAGGTGTCACATTCTCCCCCTGTTAGAGGAATTTCATTCGCGAAATTTTCGGTGTTGGTCATCTGAACTGGTGGTCTCCTGGAAGAGATGTGGGTATTTGCGTTTCATCTTATCCTCACGCTCCCATGTGAATTCGGGTCTGCGCTTGGAATCCCAATGTACCTTGACTAGCTTGACCTGACTGCGATGAAGTTTTTGAATCTTCCAATCTGTTATCTCGAGTGGCTTCTCTATGAAATGAAGTTGTTTGTTGACGTGTGCGTATATACACATAATTTTACAATGAATAAACACACGTTTCTACTTTAATATTTATAAAAATGGTTTAGACCTTCATATTAAAACACACACAATAGGGCAAGTGTACCCTGTCATATATGTAGTAAGTACAGATAAGAACCAGATATCGATCCATGGACGCGCGCGAAGCAATTGTACTGAAACTCTATCCCCAATTTACCAGTAGGAAAAGATAGTGGAGGTTTGTTTAAACTAAATTAATTCTAAAATATCTAACTAACATATGTAAGACTCCAAATACAAAATATAACTATAAAAACTATAATATATCAATC
This sequence comes from Ambrosia trifida, assembly GCA_028751855.1. Taxonomy (NCBI): domain Eukaryota; kingdom Viridiplantae; phylum Streptophyta; class Magnoliopsida; order Asterales; family Asteraceae; genus Ambrosia; species Ambrosia trifida. Next base: position 141,570,758 of record CM054122.1, read on the forward strand.
CTAGCATGCCATCTACATATCATATGATATAAAGGCGTGTGATCAACATTCCCATTTTCAGACAATTAGTATCTCTTTCGGGAATCCTAACATGACAACTATATAGAAAGCTAACACGAACACACACGTTAACCACCTCAAGTCGTTTATTAGCGAGCAGCTGATATGATCTCATGCAAATCTTCTAAAGATAAGTTAGTCATCCGTTAAGAGTTTTCTAACCTCACTAATCAAGGAAAGCAATACCGAACAGACAATACAGCCACCGAGACTAGCATAAAGTACAGCATATCACAAACTATTATGTTTTACTAACTTTGAACACAAATATACTAAGGTCGCAATTTCTACCAAAACAGTTAACAAAGATTATCAACCGCGTTAAAGATTAGTAACAACACCATTAAGCCGATTAAGACATTTTTACGTGCGGATAAACATTCCTAATTATTATTCGCCTGACTTTAACCAAACCAATACCCGGTTATAGTTTCATGGTGTGAACACATTAAGAAGTTAACTAGTTCACTACTGATTGATTAGTCGAACGGTTTTTCAACATGTATCCGACTAACACAACACAATAATCATTACAGCCATACGAACATAATCACGAATCTAACAATAACAAAACATGTTTGCAATATGATCATCAAGATTTAATACATGAAAAACACCAAATTCATACAAAATACGATTAACATACAAAGGTTGTTTATAACTAATTTATACTATTGTTTTTATCCGTAGGTTTACAAATACTGATCATAACAATATAACAAAGCTTCAAAATCAGATTTGATACAATAATAGTACAAGAATCAAACCATAAACAAGTAAGGTTATGATGGATTGGATGATGATAATGGACTTGGATTGTTTCCCAAGCTTGTTAATCGGCTTCACAGCAGCTTACGTGCCCAGAAAATCACCTAAAATCGCCCCAAAATGACCCAATCTCTTATCAGTATGTTTTGCCCTGTTTTTATACAAGTTTTGATTTTGTGCACGGTCGTGCACATAAAGTGCACAGCCGTGCACTTTAACTTTTGATGTGACAGGCATGTGGGCAATTGGTTCCTGAAAATATCTTGGGGCTCGCACAGTCATGCATATAAGGTGCACGGTCATGCTGATCAGGCCTGCACGGGAGTGCCAACAATTGCACGTAAGTGCTGATCAGGAAATGGCTAGCACTCTCATCTACACTGGCAGTGCTTCCGATTAACTTGGGTCTGTGTAACATCGCCAAAAATTTCAAATTATGAAACGTATATTGTTTACATAACGTGCCTAAGTTTTATTTCCCGACCACACAACTTATATATTTATATACATATAATAATAATAATAATAATAATAATAATAATAATAATAATAATAATAATAATAATAATAATACTTCATATTTTATCAAGTATTAAACTACACCCTTAACAAACCACCATTAACCCACTTTGTGCTTTGGAGCCCAGCCCAACAAACCCCAAGTATCCGGCCCATTAACCAAGCCCAAAACCCCCTTTGATTCTGTTTTAAAAAAAATAATTATATGCTTTGGCCGGGGTTCGAACCCGCGCCAAAGCCACACACACACACATGCACAACCAACTGGGCTGGACCTTCTATTGGAAATAACCCGGACACTTGTTATATTTATGCACATTTTAAGAACCTTCACAGTTGACAAGGAAAGTCAACTGTGGGTTCGCGTATAGATCAATCCTATGTTTTAACTCATGATTAATCTAAAATTGGTAAATTTGGTTGATTACCGGCCTATTACAACACGATTACACGTCATATACACATCAATCGTTGACCATTTGATTCAATTATACGCGTATGTATTCAATCGAAGGTCAACTTTCCAATTAATCATCACCATCGAACCTCAGTATAAATTGACCCTCTCCGAAGCTTAACAACTCGCTCACAACTCTCTCTCAACCTCCCATTCTCTCTGTAACACTCTAATTGTTATAATCAAGCTCGTTGTTTGACTTTTGCTTTGACCCGACGATTATCATCAATTCATAACTGTGAGTCTTTGTTCTTTTGTGGATTTCATTAGTCGGCTATCAAACAACAATAGCCCTAACATTAATCGGGCTCTAGTTTTCTGAATTGTTTGATTGCAATTTCTAGGGCTCGTTCATATGAAATTGGGGATAATCTTGTTTTCGCGTAGTGTATATAATAAATTTTAAACAGAAGATATCACAACCACCGGCCTAGGCCAAGTGGTTGTGACCATTGTCCTCCACAGTGGTCACCCGGGTTCGAGTCCCGGCACTGACCATTCTTTTTGTTCTTTTCTTTACTTTTTTTAACAAACAATTATATATATATATTAAATCTTTTAATCTTTTAAATTCATTTTAAAATATCAAAACTATTTTATAAATTCTAAAAAAATTATATTTGTTTAATCTGAGATAAAAGTTTTATTTGTAATTTTTATTTTTCAGAAATTCATTTATTTAGTATTTATAATAATTAAATCATTTTTATACTATTATATTTATAAAAATCCATTTATATATCAAAACAATTTTATTAAATTCTCCAAAAATTATCCTGACTTTTTATAAAGATTAACTTTACTGAAATAATTTTTAATTCAGTAAAATCATTTATTTTATATTTCTAATCAATTTTTGTTAGATTTAATCATAATTAAATCATAATAAATCCAATTTTCATCATTTTTGCACCAAAATTTTATACAAATTATTTTTAATCATTTAGAACAGAAATATGAGTTTTAAAATAAGAATTCTTTAATTTTAGTATTTTTGAATATTAAAGTTAAATATTGGCTATTTATAAATAAATAGATTTAAAAATCTATTTTAAATAAAATAATTTTATAAAAATTATTTTTTATGCTTCAAACACTTTATTGTGCACATTCAAAATCCAAATTTTATAAAAAGACTTTCTTCCATTAATTATCAAATTTTCTTTATTTAATTAACATTTTAATTTAAATTCAACAATTGATTATCCCCAAATCAAAACCCTAGGATACACTTGTAAGTTAATTAGACTTAGACTTATTATATATTACCTTATTATAGGGTGATATTTGGAATCACTTTGGGCAACACAATTATTACATCTTTTCAACAAGTTAACATTTGCTAAGGTGAGTTTTACATAGCCCCTTTTCTATTTATCACCATTTTTGGGGTGAAACATGTTTATAACATCATCATTGCAATTCAATCATCAATGTGTCTATGTGTTTTCTATGTTGCATTATGTCTTGAGCATGATTAGAGTAAGCACCATTCTAGCATAATCATTAACATTGATCAAGCCGACGGTATACATTGATAGATCTATTGGACTGACAATCCCACCCGGATACGTGCCTCCTACAAAGGTTACGTGGGTGTTTGTTATCGCACAACATATTCAATTGGACCATGAGCGTATGGTATGTATCATTTTATAACAGTCATCAGGGTTGATTATGCACTCGATTTATTTCTAGTATGTTCTCACATATGGGCTAGATTGACATGACACATGAATTGCACATCATTTTTATTCAAATATCAAAAACCTATGTAATTCTCACCAACTTTTGTTGACCCAAAACATTTTCAACTTAACATGTTTCAGGTTCTATTTGCTTGAAGATTTGAATTGATGTTTGAAGATATGTGTATAGTTTTATTCAATTTGATGTACAAATTCTAGAACAATTGTATGTAATTCATTTAAATTATTTAATGGAATCTATTATTCACCATGAGCTACTGAACAATCATCATTACGTGACATCCCGATGTTTCCGCCATCGGTTGGGGTGTTACAGATTGGTATCAGAGCCATGGTTATAGGGAATTAGGTTATTAGAGAAATAATCTAGTCTATAACCATAGGATTTAACAAGTACTTGCTTCCTTTACTTGCTATACTCTATCTCCCTCCTACTTCTTATCTCTACTTTCATCCCTACAAGAAGGTTGCTCTCCATCACTGGATCCACTCTTAGACTAATAAGGCAAAATCCTCAGGTTTAACCTGAACCACCTTGAGATCTCGTCAAAGTTCTAGATTTTAATAACGAACACGTGCAATCTGGAAGGGTGAACGCCTGTATTCTGAGTCTTCTGTCTAGGCTGGCATTGCGCATATATCCCAATCAGACGAGGGACCCGGATGCCTACCTGGGAATTCTTGGGATGAGTGTTCACTTATAGGCTAAAGCATGTCTTCATATGTTATTAGAATTGAGAATCTTTGATAAGTCAACGTTTTCGTTTATTCGTTTTAATTAATGAATAAATGATTACACTCCTTATATAATCTCATTGTGTCTATTACAGATCATGCCTCCACGTCGCAGTGCTCGTCTTAACAGTGGTGAAAATCATGATGAAGGAAGTAGCAATCACAACCACAACCACGGTACTAACCACAACAACAACAACAACAATAATGGTGTCGATGCCCAACTGGCTGCAATCATTTCTCAACAAATGGCGCAGCAAATCGCAACTCTGGTTCCCAATTTACTAGCTCAAGTCATCCAGTTGAACGGCAATGGGAACGGCAACGGGAATGGAAATGGAAATGGACACCACAACAGGAATGGACTTCCAGCCTGTACCCTTAAGCACTTTAATTCTTGCAATCCCCCAAAATTCAGTGGAGAAGAAGGAGCTTCAGGACTCCTACAATGGTTTGAGGGCATTGAAAATACCTTCATTAACAGTGAATGCCCTGACAACTTTAAGGTCCGTTATGCCATGAGTGTTCTTCATAAACGAGCACTCACTTGGTGGAATGAAGAAAAACGCACTCGCGGAGCCGAAGCTGCACTAGCCTTAACCTGGGATCAAGCTAAAGACATTATGAAGGCAGAGTTCTGTCCTCGTAATGAAATTAAGAAGCTGGAAGATGAATTTCATGATCTTGCTCAAGACAGTGGGGAAAACCTCGCTTACAACACTCGTTTTCACGAACATAGCTTACTGCTACCCCACAAAGTCACCCCTTTGCCCATTGCGATCGAAAAATACATTGGTGGCTTACCGATGCAGATTCAAGACACAGTGTGGGGAAGGAACCCTGCTACTTTGGAAGAAGCAAAGCGTTTGGCTGCCACCCTAACAGATAACCATGTGAAGGCAGGAACCCTGACTCGTAAAGGGGAAAAGAAAAAGGATACTTCCCAACCTGCCATTGACATCAAAACTGAGGCCTCAACCAACGGGAAGAACAAGGTCAGGAATTTTGCAATAGACACCACTGCCCCACCCACCAAGAAACAATACAATGGGAACCTACCTAAGTGTGACACCTGCCAGTATCACCATCCAACTCAAGTACCCTGTCGACAGTGCACCAGTTGTCAGAGGTATGGGCATCTTGCGGAAGCTTGTCGAATCCCTGCTACAAACGCTCTTGATGCTCCAAATAATCCCGCTTGAGACCCTCCAACTACTCAACATCAAACCCTACCATTTGAATAACATCTACTTTCTCTTTAATTTCATGTATTGTCACTTTTGAATCAGATAATAAATTCAAGTATTATCGTAACATCTGCGTGCATACTTGTTTGAATATGAATTAATTGCTATATCTACTTGCTTACTTGTACAACAATTAGTTGACTACCAAACAACTTACTTAACGATTGGTAGAGGTCATCATGTCTATCCAACAGTCGGGAGAGGCCCTACCACCTGCTCAACGACTGGTGGGGACTATCAGACCTGCTCAACAATCGGTAAAGTCATAAAAGGGCACAAAACCCTAATGTAAGGTAAATTGGTAATTACGGTCCGGAACGTAATCATGAATTTACAGGTACGTTAAGGTAGTGTGAAATTTTATCAAGGTTTCCGGTAGTTGACCAATTGTAACCCTGGTTTTCTCTTAACTTCGGGACGAAGTTCCTAAAAGTAGGGGAGACTGTAACATCGCCAAAAATTTCAAATTATGAAACGTATATTGTTTACATAACGTGCCTAAGTTTTATTTCCCGACCACACAACTTATATATTTATATACATATATATATAATAATAATAATAATAATAATAATACTTCATATTTTATCAAGTATTAAACTACACCCTTAACAAACCACCATTAACCCACTTTGTGCTTTGGAGCCCAGCCCAACAAACCCTAAGTATCCGGCCCATTAACCAAGCCCAAAACCCCCTTTGATTCTGTTTTAAAAAAAATAATTATATGCTTTGGCCGGGGTTCGAACCCGCGCCAAAGCCACACACACACACATGCACAACCAACTGGGCTGGACCTTCTATTGGAAATAACCCGGACACTTGTTATATTTATGCACATTTTAAGAACCTTCACAGTTGACAAGGAAAGTCAACTGTGGGTTCGCGTATAGATCAATCCTATGTTTTAACTCATGATTAATCTAAAATTGGTAAATTTGGTTGATTACCGGCCTATTACAACACGATTACACGTCATATACACATCAATCGTTGACCATTTGATTCAATTATACGCGTATGTATTCAATCGAAGGTCAACTTTCCAATTAATCATCACCATCGAACCTCAGTATAAATTGACCCTCTCCGAAGCTTAACAACTCGCTCACAACTCTCTCTCAACCTCCCATTCTCTCTGTAACACTCTAATTGTTATAATCAAGCTCGTTGTTTGACTTTTGCTTTGACCCGACGATTATCATCAATTCATAACTGTGAGTCTTCGTTCTTTTGTGGATTTCATTAGTCGGCTATCAAACAACAATAGCCCTAACATTAATCGGGCGCTAGTTTTCTGAATTGTTTGATTGCAATTTCTAGGGCTCGTTCATATGAAATTGGGGATAATCTTGTTTTCGCGTAGTGTATATAATAAATTTTAAACAGAAGATATCACAACCACCGGCCTAGGCCAAGTGGTTGTGACCATGGTCCTCCACAGTGGTCACCCGGGTTCGAGTCCCGGCACTGACCATTCTTTTTGTTCTTTTCTTTTCTTTTTTTAACAAACAATTATATATATATATATATATATATTAAATCTTTTAATCTTTTAAATTCATTTTAAAATATCAAAACTATTTTATAAATTCTAAAAAAATTATATTTGTTTAATCTGAGATAAAAGTTTTATTTGTAATTTTTATTTTTCAGAAATTCATTTATTTAGTATTTATAATAATTAAATCATTTTTATACTATTATATTTATAAAAATCCATTTATATATCAAAACAATTTTATTAAATTCTCCAAAAATTATCCTGACTTTTTATAAAGATAAGCTTTACTGAAATAATTTTTAATTCAGTAAAATCATTTATTTTATATTTTTAATCAATTTTTGTTAGATTTAATCATAATTAAATCATAATAAATCCAATTTTCATCATTTTTGCACCAAAATTTTATACAAATTATTTTTAATCATTTAGAACAGAAATATGAGTTTTAAAATAAGAATTCTTTAATTTTAGTATTTTTGAATATTAAAGTTAAATATTGGCTATTTATATATAAATAGATTTAAAAATCTATTTTAAATAAAATAATTTTATAAAAATTATTTTTTATGCTTCAAACACTTTAATGTGCACATTCAAAATCCAAATTTTATAAAAAGACTTTCTTCCATTAATTGTCAAATTTTCTTTATTTAATTAACATTTTAATTTAAATTCAACAATTGATTATCCCCAAATCAAAACCCTAGGATACACTTGTAAGTTAATTAGACTTAGACTTATTATATATTACCTTATTATAGGGTGATATTTGGAATCACTTTGGGCAACACAATTATTACATCTTTTCAACAAGTTAACATTTGCTAAGGTGAGTTTTACATAGCCCCTTTTCTATTTATCACCATTTTTGGGGTGAAACATGTTTATAACATCATCATTGCAATTCAATCATCAATGTGTCTATGTGTTTTCTATGTTGCATTATGTCTTGAGCATGATTAGAGTAAGCACCATTCTAGCATAATCATTAACATTGATCAAGCCGACGGTATACATTGATAGATCTATTGGTCTGACAATCCCACCCGGATACGTGCCTCCTACAAAGGTTACGTGGGTGTTTGTTATCGCACAACATATTCAATTGGACCATGAGCGTATGGTATGTATCATTTTATAACAGTCATCAGGGTTGATTATGCACTCGATTTATTTCTAGTATGTTCTCACATATGGGCTAGATTGACATGACACATGAATTGCACATCATTTTTATTCAAATATCAAAAACCTATGTAATTCTCACCAACTTTTGTTGACCCAAAACATTTTCAACTTAACATGTTTCAGGTTCTATTTGCTTGAAGATTTGAATTGATGCTTGAAGATATGTGTATAGTTTTATTCAATTTGATGTACAAATTCTAGAACAATTGTATGTAATTCATTTAAATTATTTAATGGAATCTATTATTCACCATGAGCTACTGAACAATCATCATTACGTGACATCCCGATGTTTCCGCCATCGGTTGGGGTGTTACAGTCTGCACGGGAGTGCTATCAGTTGCACGAGAGTGCTGATCTGGTCTGCACGGGAGTGCCAGCAGTTGCACGGTAGTGCTGATCAGGAAATGGCTAGCACTCTCTTCTGCATTGGCAGTGCTTCCGATTAACTTGGGTCTGCACGACCGTGCAGTTGGTGCGCATGGCAGTGCAACACCTGCAGATTGTGCAGAATGTGCAGAAACTGTCCGTTTTGCCAAGAAATCCATCTTTTTCTTCAACTTTATCTTTGGTACGCCGTTCAAGACCTGCAAAAACAGAAGTACATGATTAAGTACCAAAACTACGAATTTACAATCGAAAACGCGTCAAACGGGAGTAAAACCGGGGACTTTTATATGTATAAATTAACGTATATCATTTGTCGATGTGGATTTCCTCTGGAGGGATGGATAACAATGGTTGATCAGTAAGACACATCTTGAGGTTTGAGACGTGGAACGTGTCGTGGAGACCACTGAGTTCTTGGGGTAACTTGGGTTTGTATGCAACTGGTCCAATTGGTGCAAGGATCTCGAATGGACCAATGTATCTAGGATTCAGCTTCCCACGTTTGCAAAACCTGGGAACCCCTTTCCATGGAGATACTTTGAGCAAAACTCTGTCACCTACTCTAAAGGCTTGCGCCTTGTGTTAAGCTTCTCAACGCATGTTTTTATTACTCTTAAAACATACTTATAAATCTAACCATGTTTTATGTTGTGAAATTAAGTGAAATATGTTATTCTTGGGCCGGGTCTTGGCCTCATACACGCACGCATACATCTACATGCATGTTTATGTCCATTTACATGTCCTAAGGTGTATATAATCACATATAGGTGAGTTTGTATGTACAAGCTATAGTATTGAACTTTTTTCAAAAAACTTAAGTGTCAAAGTTAATTTATCTTGAAAGATTACTTGTTGAGAGAGTGTGCGAGTGTGTGTGTGCTTCTGGTGACCATTACATGTAACCGAATTGAATAAGGAAAGGAAAATGGTTCGGATGTGATACCTCACGCGTATATGTCTAAAAATATAAAAGAAAATAAGCTAATTCCCTTCCAACAAGGCTTCTAGATGTTAGATGAACACTTGGGACTCCTAGGTGGTGGTGAGGCTTGATCGAAACAAACCCCTTGTGGGTCTTGGGGCCTCGGCCAAAGGGTGAACAAACGAAAGAGAGGAGTTGTAGTGTGATCCAAATTTGTTCTAATGCTTCTATTTATAACCAAGTTTGGGGAAGGAAGCAATGATTTCATTGGTACACAAATGTGGAAGTTCAAATGCATGCTTTCATGGAGTGCATTCAACTAGGAGCCTTGTAAGTGTAAAGAGTTGACTTGGAGGCTTTGGTTTGATATGTAGGGGTGGTGTAGCGGCTGCAATATCTTGGGGAAGGGGCATTTCCTTTGTGGCAAGGTTGACAAGGTGTTGAGGCTCATGCATTTCATGTTCTTACCATGTTAGTACAAGAAGATGACTAGTGTTCTTGTTTGGCTGTGTGCACACTCTTGGGGCCGAAAAATCATGGGGAAATGGACATGATTGTTTAGGCAAGTTGACCAAGGTTGAATGATCATGGAATTTATGTTGTTACTAGGTTAGTATAAGTCTAGGAACTTGGGATATGGAGTTGTGTGTGGATGTATATATGCGTGTATATGTATGCGTGTGGGTATGTATGTATAGTGTATTTATAGTGTAAGCTAATACTATGTCCAGAGTCAACCTTTCTTGCTTTTCTTGGGAATGTATGGGCCACAAATTTGGCCTAGGGAATGATCACGGTAGATGTTATTGATCAGAAAGTGGTTTGTCAATTAAGGAAATATTCTTGGTGTTTGTGAGCACGCTCATGAATGTATGTGTGTATGTGATCGTGTAGGTATGTATAGGAGAGTTATTTGTCACTTTTCAAGCATATGTGGATCTTTGTGTGTGTATATGGTCGTACGTATGTATGTGTGAGTGATAATATATTTGTTTGAACTAATACACACACAAGACTTTGTAGATCAAATTACAAAGTTACATGTGGACACATCGCTCGTGTTTTTACTAGTTGCCATAGATTACGTGACGGTAACATCATTGTTATTAAACATTGTTTGTTTTTTTCTTGTCGGGGAAACAATTTGGGATCGTATGTTCAATTGCATGGATTTCCACAACTAGGGTTTTGCATGAACTTCCTATAGTCTAGCATGAAATATTTGACTAACTAAGGCCTTGGACTAACTAGCGTGTCTACTGTAAGACTGCACATCTCAGGATTGACTTGTTGGAACCCTGTATGTCCCACTTATGATAAGCTAGATGACATGTAATGCCAAACACAATGTATACATGTAACTAAGTGTACGGGTATGACCTGTGATTTCGACGGGTGTCACAACCACCGCCGCCCTCTTTCACCCACCAACAACCACCCGAACCAACCCTATTCGAACCAAAACCAGACCAACGTGACATGGAATCATGTGCCGCCCCTGGTCCTGCCTGTTTTGGGCTGCAACACCACCCCGTCGCCGCCACCATGGGAGGTGGTTGTCGGCCGGCTTCTGTCACAGGGAGAAGAGAGGGATAGACGAGAGAGGTAGAGAGAGTTGAGCGAGAGTGAAAGAGAGAGAAAGAGAGATGAGAGGTTTTCTTGTTAATGTTGGTTGAGAAAATGAGGCAGGAAGAAGGAGATTAGGCCTTCATATACTTAGGTTTAGAGTTAGGTATGTAGACACCGCGTATCGAACCTGTTATAACATAAACGTCTCGGTTTATATTTTGGTTCGGTAATTAATTATAAAAATTAGTCGGTTTAATTCAAAATCTAAAATATAGCTAAACCGAGCAAAAATATAATTAATTTCGGCATCCTAGACGTTCTTTCAAAACACTCGTTAGAATCGCGTTAACTCAATCGGTTACTGTTTCCTTCGACAAAACGATCTGACAACTTTTGATATTTAACAGATAACATTATTTATGATAAATAATTAATCTGAAAGCATAAATGCGGTTAAAACTACACATTTTAATGTCCGGTTCTCCTATCGGTTACTTCCCGCGTTTACCAAAATGTTGCATTTTAATCCATTTTTCAAGCCGATTTCACATCAGGTTGCTCCAACAGCAAATACGTGCCGTATTTACACGTAATAACTCTATGTTAATCCAATCCGACATATTCTCACTGATGTCAGTTCGTTGGCGTTTAAATGCACAGTCTCTCTTTAGAACATCAAGATGTCCACGAACTCCAAGAAAGATATCGTTGGACTCGTAACAACTTAACTTAATCAAAATCAACTTTAATATATGCTAAGCATATAGGAAACGTGACTAAGATCCAGTCAAAGGCTGAGCGAATTTTACCGGTTGTCACACGAACTGCATCACTAATTTCAATTCATTCGTTAGTTTTAAAAAATCGGCTAAAAATTAAAATCCAAATACTTTATTAGGGCACAAGGGGTGCTTATAGTGTAATTTTTTTCTTTCACTGATTTTAACCAATCCTGCACTACCACATCACTTCACTGAAACATTTTTTTGGAGACAACACTCCACTTATCCTTTTATTTATTTTTTTTTAATTTCACTAATTGTTTTTAATTTAACACGGTTTAAAGGTTAAATATTAATTACTTTTACTATTACAACCATCCCACAACAAATTCAATTTAGTAAACCGTCAATCGAATTCAATAGCATTAAAACCGTTCCACCAACACAGTCAGTAATTAAATTTGAACCGCTCGAAATTTTTGTATATAAACATAGCAAACCGTGGGGTTGAAACTCACTTTTACCACCGTATAATCAAACACACACAAAGATGACTCGCTGGACCTCCAAAGAAGAGATTGCCTTGGTGATCTGCTACAAAGACACCTCGGACGACCCGGTTCTTCAACAACGTCAACGCTTGAGGGCCTCGGGCTCCCACCCAAAGGGTTATTGGGAGCGTGTATTGGACGATTTCAACCGTCACGTCGGCAGCAATGACCGGACAATCGTAAGCCTACAGTAGAAATAGGCCTATCTCAACATAAAGTGTGATCAGTGGACCACCCTGTACGAGAACACGTTGAGGGAGGAGCCGGACATCGAACGGGAGTAAGCTATCGATTTCACGTATGTGGGTCCCAGGGCATTTGGTGATGACTTCTTTTTTGATTTTTCATTTTTTTCCCTTTTTTTGCTACAGGAAGGATTGAAAAAAATTGATTATTGTTGTTGAATCCGGAATATTTCCACATCCACAATACAAAATTTCTTGAACTTTTCAGGAGGTAAAAGGTATATAATTGTTAACTCAAATTTTTTGTTGTATTGAAAAAAATAAACAGGTTAAAAACTTAAAATTGTAATGACTATTCTATTTGTATTTTCATTTGATGATTGATCACATGTCCTCTATTTTTGCGTGTCATTGTCAGTTTGGCTATTGAAGGTATGTTTTCTTTGCGAGGTTAGTTTGAGTTTTCTTTAACATTCAAGTTTCTTTTTTATTTTATTATGTTGCTTATAAAATCTTTGCACATAAGCTAAAGCAACAAGATTTTTATGGATAAATATTAAGGTTCTAAGAATGGCCTTATTTTTAGAATTTTCTTTGTGTCCTCAAACAATTGAGTCTATAAGACAAAATGGATATCTAGTTCTATGTGTTTTGTGCGTTGATGGTTAACCGAATTTTCAGCGAGGTAGACGGCCGAGTTATTGTCACAGTAAATGATTGATGCGTGACGAACAGGACATGTAGCTCGAGTAGAAGATTACGAACCCAACTGAGTTCGGCAACAGTGTTGGCCACGGCACGGTATTCAGCTTCAGCGCTTGATCGTGAAATAGTTGACTGTCGATTTGAAGACCAAGAGATCAAGTTGGTGCCGAGGAAAACGCAATAACCAGACGTTGATCGTCTGGAGTCTGGACACCCACCCCAATCAGCGTCAGAGTATTCTGTCAAGGATGTGGAGGATGATGGGGTATGATGTAACCCATGATGGAGGGTGCCCTTAATGTAGCAGAGAATACGTTTCAGGAACTGAAAATGTGGTTCTCGTGGGGCATGCATGAATAGACAGACTTGTTGAACAGCATACGTGATGTATGGCCTTGTAATCATTAGATACTGAAGTGCCCCAACTAGACTACGATAGAAAGAACCGTCTTCAAAAATGGAGCCTGTGTCAGCACTGAGTTTAGAACCAGGCTTAACTGGTGTGCTAGCAGGTTTGCAATTAGACATGTTTGCTCGAGAAAGGATATATGCAGCATATGTTGACTGTGAAAGTAATAATCCGTTAGCCTGCTTGGTGACTGCAATGCCCAGGAAGTGGTTCAGAGACCCTAAATCAGTCATCTTAAATTCAGCAGTGAGAGACTTGATTATTTCGTGCAAAGGATTATCGCTGGAGGCAGTTAAAATAATATCATCCACGTAAAGTAAGAGGTATGCCATTTGATTTCGATGATGATATATGAAAAGGGAAGTGTCACACAAGCTGCTTTTGAATCCACACTTCAGTAAATACCCTGCAAAACGTTGATACCAAGCTCTTGGAGCTTGTTTTAGACCATAAAAAGATTTATTAAGTTTGCAAACATATTTAGGGTGTGTGTCAGATGTGAAACCGGGAGGCAGGAACATGTATAGGGTTTCCTGGCCATGAAGGAAAGCGTTTTTGACATCAAGTTGGTGCATTGACCAGCCTCGAGATGTGGCAAGGCTAAGAGTTGTGCGAATGGTGGTAGGTTTAACCAATGGACTGAAGGTCTCGTCACAATCGATTCCAACAGTTTGACTTTTACCGTTGACCACCAAGCGAGCCTTGTGTCGCTCTAGAGAACCGTCAGCGTGGAACTTGTGTTTGAAAAGCCACATATATCGGATGACAGGTGCATCGGGTGGGCGAGGGACAAGTTCCCACGTTTTGTTGGCCAATAGAGCTTCATATTCGTCGACTATGGCTTTCTTCCAGTTCGGTTCGGTTAGGCCGGAGAGGTGTGATTTAGGTAGAGGTGAGGTTTGGGTATTTAGGTTAAATGGTGTTTTGGGTTTAAAAATTCCGGCACGAGACCTAGTTTGCATTGGGTGAGGTGTGGGGTTAATCGGAGGTGGGTCAAGGGCGTTGTTTTGTGGAACGGGTGTAGGGCCGTGAGTGGGCGGATGGAAGGGGTGTGGTTCAGAGGTGGGTATTTGGGCCGAGGTTTGGGGTGGTGTTGGTTGGGGAATGTGGGCCGAGGAATGAGGGTGTTGGGCCGAGGGGTGAGGAGGAGGGATGTGGGTCGAGTGAGGGGAGGGCGGTGGTGATGGAGTGTGTTGGGCCGAGGGAGTTGAGGTTGGGGCGGTGAAGAGTTTTGGATCGAATAGGAATGGGGATGGGTCAAGAAAGGAGTGATCGGGAGGTGGGGAAGATGGGTTGGCAAAAGGAAAAACCGCTTCGTCAAATGTGACGTGTCGGGAAAAAATAGTTTTACCCGAAGTGAGGTCTAGGCATCGATACCCGCGGTAGTTTTCCGGGTATCCTAGAAAGAGACACGGAAGGGAGCGGTGGGTAAGTTTGTTAGGGCGAGTGGCGGAGGTGTTCGGGTAGCATAGAGTGCCGAACACACGAAGATGGTCATAGGAAGGCTCACGAAGGTACAAGAGAGATGGAGGGGTGCGGTTTTGGAGGGTTTTAGTGGGTAGAATGTTGTGGAAGTAGGAGGCGGTGTGAAGGGCCTCAACCCAATAGGTGGATGATCTCGTTTATGTGACGGATCATGCGTTCAGCTTTACCGTTTTGTTGGGAGGTGTAAGGACATGAGAAGCGTAGTTGAATGCCGTTTTGAGAGGTAAATTGGTGAAAGTTGGTGTTATCAAATTCGCCTCCCATGTCGCATTGGATGGCTTGGATGGGAAGTTTAAATTGTGTGGTGACAAATTGGTGAAAATAGTTTATTTTGGAAAAGCTTTCTGATTTAAATTTGAGTGGGTAAATCCATGTATAATGAGTAAAATCATCAATAATTACCAAATAATATTTGTAACCCGCATTACTAAAAAGAGGTGAGGTCCATAAGTCGCAATGTAGTAATGAAAATGGACATAAAGTGTGAGAAACAGAATCATTAAATGGTAAACGTTTGTGTTTGGACAATTGACAAGCTTGGCAAAGAGACGAAGTCTTTTGCTTATTACAAGAAATAAAATTATGCAAACGAAGAAAGTCGAAAACATGTTGACCCGGGTGACCGAGTCTGTTGTGCCAAAAAGGAGAGTCTTGGGTGGTTGCAAAGCAAGCGGTTGCGGAAGCATTTGGAGTGAGCGGGTACAAGTTACTCGTACTGTTGTGACGGCTCAAGATCGTGCCATCCTTGAAATTCTTCATAGAAAAACCATATGGGTCAAATTCAATAGATGTGTAATTATCAATATTAAATTGACAGACATAATTAAGGTTTTTGACTATGTGTGGGTTAAAAAGGATGTTTTTAAGGTATAAAGGTTTGGAGGCAAAGTTGAGGGTGGAGTTGCCTGAGCCCAAAGCTGGAAGTTTATTGCCATTGCCAACAATTATTGACGCTATTGGTGCAAAATGGAAAACGTGTCAATATTATCTTTATCTAAAGAGATATGAGAAAATGCACCTGTATCGAAGTTCCACTGATCATTTTCATTACCTGAATCAATAGATAGAGCATGAACTGCATGTGCTAGTTGTGTGGGTTCTAGAGGATCTACCTCTGTAAGATATGCCTATGCCGACCTTTGATTGCCACGATTATTATTATTATTATTATTATTATTATTATTATTATTATTATTATTATTATTATTATTATTATTATTATTATTATTATTATTATGAGAAACAGAGGAAGTCGGGGGGTACCACGGTTGTGACCAATTTTAGGTGGGGTAAGGACAAGGTGGTGGTGTCCAATAAGGAGGGGCCCAAAAGGGAGGGTAGTAGGGTTGTTGTTGGGGTAGGGAGGGGTGGGGTATAGGTCCGATTGTAGGAGTGTTGGGGTGGTCCAGAGTGGGGTCGGTTTCTATTATTGGGCCGGTGAGAGTTGTTACGGGAGTTGGGCCGGTTGTGTTGGTGAGAGGATGGGCGGGTTTGGGCTTGAGGATAGGGAGACATGTGGTCTTGAGGGTAAGGTGAGGAGGAGTGTGGACCTGGACCTGGGCCGAGTATGGAGGACGATGTGAGTTTGTTGTGTGAGGCAGAGGATGGGTTGTTTGGGTTGGAATTGGGTGACGGTGGAATGGCAGCCGTAATGGCGGGGTTATTGGTCACTGCATCACGAGTTCACATTCGACCGGTTTCGGAGTGTAGTAGTTCAACCAGATCATCCCATGAAGGCAAGGAATTGTTCAATATAGAGGATATTGTATTATATTCCTTAGGTAAGCCTTTGACAAGATGGAGAACGCGTTGTTGGTCATTCATAGGGAAGTCTAGGGCTTGGAGTTGGTCGGTTAGATCTTGTATTTTTTTGGCAATATTCATCAAGGTTGGGCATGGAGGGAAGGCTGGTATTGGCTAGTTCATTTTGTAGGGCTTGGGACCGTGGACCCCGGTTGCTAGTAAAATTTGCGTTTGACACAAAGCCAATCTTCATGTGTCGTGGATTCATCCGTGATCATTTTAAGAACACGAGCATCCGAGAGGGTCCCATAAATCCATTGTAAGACAATAGAATCTATGTTTTCCCACGAAGCATATTCGGGTGAATTCTTGGCGGGTGGCGGCGTATCATCAATATGGTTGAGGACATTATATCCTTTAGCGTGGAGCGTAAAAAGCTTAACCCACGTAGGATAGGACACTTTCGTGCCATCTAAAATACGAACTTTGTGTTGAATATCAATCCCCCTAGCATCATACCCTACTTGAAAACATTCGAACTTAGCTTCAATGTCTCCGGCAATCTTGAAAAATAATTCCTTTGATAAACGGAATCGATTTTTAAAACATCTCGTCGTTGTACTTTGGGTTTTCTACAAAGTAATCATTCATCAAAACTTCATTTGCCCCCCACCGATTACGTTGCATAATTTTTTTTCTTTGGGCGTTCCGTATCTTCATGGTGCGTGGCCTCGCAAACCATTGCAAAATTTCCATTGTAGAACCCGACGAGTCGGAAGAACTAGAGGAGTCGAGTGGACACGAGAGGCCTTCCATTTGATATATATATATATATATATATATATATATATATATATATACTTTATTTTGGTTGTTTGATTGTTGGATGTATGTTTTGAGTGTTGGCGGTATTGATTTTGGTTGACAATGAAATATATATATAGTTTTTGGAAAAAAAAACTTTTTTTAACCAAACAGTCATTTGATCGTTGGCCAACGGTCAACACCAAGAAATTGTGGCGTGATGTGCGTCATGACAATTTACATTCGCGACTGTGATTAAGTTGATGGGGCGGTGTTTGTGGTCACGGCAATCACAGCTGGTCCATCACAGACCGCCCCGAATGAACTAAGTGCATATAAACATTTTAGAGAAAGTATTTGGTACAAAGTACCTTAATCTACCAAGTGTAGGAAGTCACCAAAAGTGACCACGTGTAACTTGGCGGTTATAACATTTGAAGCCAATTCAAGGGTAATGTAGACTTTTCCATCCCTCATTTAATCACGTAATAATACCTTCCCTGTTTTATCGTTAAATCCGAATTCAAAATTTTTATAACTGATTTAACAATATTCCATCATTGTGATGTTTAATTGTGTATCAAATCTAAAGAAATCATACTCTGTAAAAAAAAAAAAAAAAACAGATCATTCATCAAACGAAGAAGAAATCATACTCTGTAAACCAAAAAAAACAGAGCATTCATCAAACGAAAAAGAAATCATACTCTGTAAACAAAAAAAAACAGAGCATTCATCAAACGAAGAAGAAATCATACTCTGTAAAAAAAATAGAGCATTCATCAAACAAAGAAGAAATCATACTCTGTAAACAAAAAAAAACAGAGCATTCATTAAACGAAGAATAAATAAAATTCAGAGATAAACAGAGGCTAATAGATAACTATTTTATATTTTAGATATTACTGAGTGCGTTTTATGATATCACTGAGTGCGTTTTATGTTTTTATGTAAGTGCGTTTTACGATATCAGTGAATGCGTTTTATAGTTTATGTAAGTGTGTTTTATGATATCACTGAGTGCGTTTTATAATATCACTAAGTGTGTTTTATGTTTTTACATTGTAAGTTAATTATCATCAACATGTAAGTGCGTTTTATGATATCACTAAGTGCGTTTTATGTTTTTACATTGTAAGTTAATTATCATCAACATGTAAGTGCGTTTTATGATATCACCAAGTGCGTTTTATGTTTTTACATTTTAAGTTAAATATCAGCACCATGTAAGTGCGTTTTATGATATTACTAAGTGCGTTTTAACAACATGATCATGTGAAATCATTAAAATCAATGAAAAACAAAAAACGTGTTTATAACTTTCATCAAACGCACGAACAAACTCATTCATTCTCTTGCTTCATATGTTTCATACAAACGTAATTTTAGGGTTTTCATTTCTTCATTTCTTCTCTGTTTTGATGAATGCTCTCTTGTCTTTAGTTTTTTTTTTTTTTTTTTGGTTTACAGAGTATGATTTCTTTTTTTGAGTTTTAAATTTGTGAATTCCACGATTATAGCAATTGATAATAACTGTCCATAAATGAGATACTTTAAGCGCGATTATTAAAAAAATTCAAATTATTATACTCGCAATTTGTCTAATTTGCCCTTCTCTTGTTAACTGAAACTAAAAACACGCTATAATTAATTTAGGGTTATGTTTGATTAAAACCTAGATTGATGATCAGGATTGTTTCTTACATTTTATATTTTAAAGAGCCTTTGTACAATAGCCTCTCTCAAACATTTTATTATTTCTTTTTTGTTTAACTTGATATATTTATTTTGTTGGGAATAAATTTAAGCTACCTACCTCTTTTGTATTTAGTAAAATATAATATCTTTTACCCATATTTTAAATGAAAGATGATATTGGCACATGATAGTGTTTTCCTTTAGTTAATATTATTGGAGTAAATTGCCAAAATGGCCCCTCAGGTTTGGCCCAAAATGCTTGTTTGGTCAGTTATCTTTTTTTTGTGCCAAAAGCACCCCTCACAGATCGAAAATTGCCAAAATGGCCCATATTTAACTGAGTTTCTAACTGAGGATGAAAAGTCAGTTAAATATCAGGGGCATTTTCGTCCTTTTATCTGTACTTCATCTTCTCCCTATTAAAATACCCAAAAACATTTAGCTGTGAACTTCAACAACGTGGCACAGAAATCAGAATTCCCCAAATCTCCCTCTTCTCTTCTTGTTGGAAACCCTAATAAATTCAATCGAACCAGATCCTAAAAAGAAACATGGATAATTCAAGCATCACGTACGAAAAGCTGGAAGGACTGGCTACTTGGGTCGGCACCAACGAAAGGCAACAGTGGCCGATGGTGGTGGCAGCGCAGTAAAAGAAAGGCAACAGTGGCCGATGGTGGTTGGTTTCGGGTCGTGGTTGTGAGGATTAGGGTGCTCCGGATCTGACGAGGGGGAAGGTGATTGTTCAGGCGGGTTTAGGTCGGCTTAGGGTGGTGGATGACGGGTCTTAGTGGTCCGGTTGATGGTGGTTGTTGAAGGAGCTGAGGCGGCGACGGGGTGGTTTCCGGTGGTTGTGAGTTGGGTCCGGTTCAAGTTTAGCTTGGTGCCTTCTTCGCATCCCTGGATCGGTTCTCCTGCGTCAACGTAACCACCTCCGATTCCGACGACGAGAACGATAACGAACAAGAAGCTAAAGATCATCCCCTCATTTTATCCAATCTCCCTGCTTCTGATAGTTCCGTACACACTACCACCACCAACACCTCTGTTGAAGCTCTCCCCGTTTAATAAAGTCTCATATTTGGTGATTCTTGTTTTGTGGATTTTGTTGGTTTAATGTTTCGTATCGTCGAGTTGATGTGAATTTTGTCATTGTGATGTTACTGTTGGTTTTATGTTTGTGTGTCAATTTGTTTGTGTTGATTTGGCTTTATTAAACGGGGGAGAGCTTGGGTATGGGTTCTGATTTGGTTTCATGGCGGCAGTGGTGGTGCCCGGAGCTTCGCCGGAGGTGGAGGAGACCACCGGTCTCCTTCTCTCTCTAGTTCACCCTCTCTTTCTCTCTCTAGAGGGTTAGTGTTGGAGAAGATGAAGTTCAGATAGGTTAAAAGAGGTTTTAAAACGTTTAGAGATGAAATGACAAAAATGCCCCTCAGACTTAACTGACTTTCCATCCTCAGTTAGAAACTCAGTTAAATATGGGCCATTTTGGCAATTTTCGATCTGTGAGGGGTGCTTTTGGCACAAAAAAAAAGATAACTGACCAAACAAGCATTTTGGGCCAAACCTAAGGGGCCATTTTGGCAATTTACTCATATTATTGAGGCTGGTCTTCCAAACTAACTCTTTTAAACAAAAGTTGCTTCTGTCATTTCCTATTTTTGTAGGAACTTACATTTTCAGCAATACTTCAAAAAACATTTCTCTAAGTTATTACCAAAGACAAAAAACTATTGCCTGATTAATCAAATATTTTATTTAACACTAATCCGGTTTTCTAAAAAGGATAAATAAGTGTTTTAATTTATGTATCTACCCCTAATCTTTTAACTAATCGGTTTGTATTTTTTGCCATCTTTTGTACATTTATATTCTACAACCTACCCATTTATTTGTTTCTTATTAACATGTTAAATGATTTATGTAAGGAACACGTTGCAAAGATAGACAAGCATCGCTAGTGGTACTATAACGTAATGAGCTTCAACCAGAAATCGTCGGCAAGGCACATTCTATGCATGTGTTGTGCACTATGTAACACTGGGACGGGTACGGGACCGGGGTACGGGGACGATATAGGAATGGGAAACGGTAAAAATCAAAATTTCAAGATACGGGTATGTCAAAGGCACGACAATAAAAAATATAAAAAAATAAAAATATATTAAAGAGTAGTTATTTATAATTTTTTATATATATTATAAAATGTGAATTTTATAGTTTATACGTAGATTTATAAGTTTAAGGACAAAAAGTAAACTAGTGAAGATAGAGGGGGTTAAATGTTTAAACACAAACTTATTTTAAACTTTTAAGTAAAAATTTACAAGTTTTAAGGAATGAATGTAAAATAGTAAAATATAGAGGGGTTAAAATGTTAAAATGCCTAACTTATTTAAACCCTAAAAGGACTAAAAGAGTGATTAACGCAACCACACTTCCTTCTTCTTGGTTTCATCTCTTCATCCTCCCACTTTTTGACAGATCTTGCTGCTTTGGTGCCGGAATCGTCACCGGAGGTCATGGAATTCAAAGGGTTAAAACCCTAAAAATAAAAGGAAATGGTTAGGAAACTTAGGGGAGACGTCCCCCATAACCGAAAACGGGCAGGAAACGTTTCCTTGCCGTCCACGGTGCGTTTCTATCCCCAACAAGCTTATAAAGTGGGTACGGCCCCAAAAAAGGCGTCCCCGTGCATCATAGGTTGTGCACCGAAGTCCCAGCGCCAGGATCAAGCCTTCTCGCCATAGGCTGTGCACCGAAGTCACAGCACCAAAAACGAACGAGGCCAAAAACTCAAGGGTGAGCTCTCTGTAAGTGGTCTCGTTAATCTGGAAGAGACGATGCCACTTATGGAATAATAGGTTGTAGAACCGGGGCTTCGGTCCTACTGTCATTAGTGCCTCATAATCCACAGGCAAGTATGCACCAATCTGCCTCCTCTCAATCACCCGTAAACGCTTGTAGGTGTTTTGTTCAACCCCCTGCCGGTTGAAATATAACCAAAGGTGAACATCATCAGGCATGGGCCCATCGGGTTCGAATGAGTGTGTCTGGGGTAACTCTAAGGGTGCAGACTCCCAGGACTATTGAGAAGAATAGTGTGAGTCAGATGAAATGGATGGCGACCTCTGAGCTACTCTTTTCATCTTGGGCATTACACTACGAAACACAACAGAATCGGTTCAGCTTCAAACAGTTTAAAACGTTGCAGAAAATTAATTAGTTTTGTCCAGTGACTGCACGCCTATGCTCAGGTGATGATCACGGTCGTGCGGCTTAGTCTGCAGTCTGGTTTTTAACTTGTTCAACTATTTAAACTGGTTTTTACTTAAAACACCCTAAAACTGATTTTAAGCTGCAAAAATGGGTTAAATTTTGAAACTTAAAAAGTTCTGATTGGTTTACATGGGTGCACGCCCACGCATACCAGTATGCACGGTCGTGCACAGTCTGGCGGGTCAGACTGGTTGCGAGGGAAATTTAAATAGTGTCTCCTAGATGAGCACACCCATGCCCAAGATGAGCACGACTGTGCACCTGACTGAGGTGACGGTTTTCAAACTTGTCAGATTTCCCGAAAAATTTTCGCATAATTTCTCAAAAATTTTTACCCCATTGTGTTCCTAGCATTACCCTAATTATTTCCCTAAAGTTTCAGGCAAAATTTCGGGCTAAGGGGGCTAAAAAACTAAGGGTTTTCTCAAGAAACCAAGCTACACAAAAACTCAAGAATCTAGACATAACTTGACATAAAAACACTTAAAAGTTGTTAGATATTGATTATACATACCATAGCTTGAAGATTGGGGCCGGAAATGAAGAAAAATGGTGGAAAATGGTGGATTTAAGGGGGTATGCGACAGTTTGGACGAGTGGGGAAGAAATGTTTGGGGTCTGACAAGTCAAAGTCCCTTTAAATACTCCACCGTACACTTCTGCAGGAATTGCACGGCCGTGCCACATGATGTGTCACGGGCATGCTTCACAGTAAACTCCCGTTTTCGCGTTTTTTCGTTTTTAAACTATTTTTAATGGTTCGGTTTTAAAATTTTTAATTGGATTTCTCCAAAATTATTTTTAAAACCCCATTTTAAGTTCGAAAACAGTTTAAGTTTATTTTTTTTTTTTTTTTGAAAAACTTTTCCCCCGGCTTATTTTTCACTTTTTCCGTACTTACCTGCCGATCCTCAAGGAATGACAAACCTTTCTCAAATGAAAATAAAGAAGAAACAAAAACCCTCCAAAATAAAAGTTGATAATTTTGGTGATTTCGGCGTCCTTTACGGGAATTCTCCGAGGTAGCTAATCTTGAAGGAAATCTGCAAAGAAAACTCAAAATAGCCGTAATCATCGAAAATAAATGAGAAATAAAAATGAAAAACGAAAATAAAGAAGACCCAAAACAAAAAGAAAAATAAAGTGAAAATAAAATGTAAAATAAAATTAAACCGATCAGTCAAGTGACTTGGGTTTTTCTTTGGAAATCATTGTGTTCCTTGGCAATGGCGCCAAAAACTTGATGTGTATGGTTTTAGTAATTTAGAAAGATGTCAACTTTCCCGGTGACAAAAACTTGATGTGTCATTTCCAAAACATTGGTTTGGGGAAAACGACTGATTTTTACTAAACCTTTTTTAACAAGTTTAAAATTTATAAAGTAAACAATAATTACTTTAAAAACTAAACCCAACACATATGTATAGAACCTGACGTGTATAGTATAGCTTTCTAGGGCAAATACCGAGTATCCTATTTTAAAGAACACACTTTCCCCTACTCAACCGTTCATCAGATAACTGATCGGGTTTTAAAAGAAAAATAAAATGGATGGGTTCTTAAAAAGAAATAGTTTTAAAAAGGATTTGGTTTTAAAATAAAATGATAAAATAGTAGCGTAAACTAATATGTATATCTCGGGGCCCTCCGTATAAGTAGTTAAGTTTACTATTAAAATTAATAATTTAAATTAATTATTTGTGAGGAGGACGAGAGTGATTTTGAAGTGTTGACTCCTTGATAGAAAAGCGGGACCACTACTGAGTAGAATGCATAACCTTCCAATGCGCGTCCGCACGAAGGTACTCCGCCAGGGCCTTGAACATAGCAGGCTCCTAAAATCGCGGTTAAGTCTCTGATCCTCAGACTTATCTTCTTCTTGAAATGGAGGCATCACTTCCCACCTGGAACACCATACATCTCCCTTAATTAGCTCTCGCGTTCCGTACCGAAGGATCTCTCTTTAGGGTCAGTACTGGCAACATCGTATCCCCTAAGTAGGTTAACGATTATAAATACCGAATGATCTTTCTTACAATCAACTCAGGCGACGCGTATCCCCATTGGTTAATGGCTTTGTACTGACGAGACCTAGAAATAGAATTCTTTTTTTATTTATCTTTATAACACTTTAATATTTATAAGCCTGATAAATATAAAGTTTGTTTAATGATTGATGACTTAATAAACCCAACCCATAACCTCCCGAGCTGAATGAAACCCTTGACAAAGGTGGAACATAATCCTAAAGGTGTGCAATCCGAAGATCACTGGTGCACCCATAGGGAATCCGCCCTTTACCAAGAACATCATTCAGTCATCTGGTAATTACCAGAAATGTGTGACTCAGATCTGGTCCACTTCAGAAGCCATTGCTTAGAACTCGGTTTAGATATCAGAAGCCCAAAGGATTTGTCTCACTACTGGTTTCCTCGCCTTGGATCTAGCTCGGGACTACCAAAAGTTGATTAAACCTCTAGTTAATTAATTAAGTTAAGGTTGATTTAAGTTATTAAGTTGATTATCAATTGAACCTGTCACAAGATAAAACAAACAAGGATTAGAAAGAAGATAATACAGCAAATAACTAAAAATAAAGTACAACTACTAATAATATAAGTCTACATATCGAAGTGGGTTCGGAAATAATGAAAAGATACAACCATAACAAATGATCAACACATAAACATCTTGGTAGTCGGCCAAATAAAGCACAAGAAGGGATAATCAAATGGTGGGGGTTAGCTTGCTATTTATAGACTTTCCAGGGCAAGCATGGGCGTGCCATAGGGTGGCATAGGCGTGCTTGCCGTCACATGTACGTTCTATTGCTGTAGTGCAGTCATGTCTGTCCTTTTAGTCTTTGGCACGGGCGTGCAATGTGTAAGGGCACGGGCGTGCTTGTGTCTTCAACAAGTTTTCTTGTTCCCCAAGTTTGCTACGTTGTCTTTTAGCGTGCAGGGCCTCCGTGCAAATATGCATTGGCGTGCTGGGTCATTCCCAGACTGGTTTTATCATTGTTTAAGTCCCGGGATTGTCTTCAAACATACAGGGAACATGCTGCAAGTCTCGTATCATCGGGAATCTCCAGTTTTTGCCTGTTTTTGCCTGAAAATCCTCTATTTCCGGCTTGGAGCTCCAATTTTCTAAGAAATACAAATAGGAACGAATTAAGCACTCAATATCAATAATTTAAGCCTAATTCTACCCTATTATGAGACTGCTTTATGCCTGTTTTATATGTTAATTATGTGAGACATCACTTCTCGTGAAAGCTTAATACCTCCAAGTCGTGGAAAGCATAATGGTCCATGGTTGGACCTTCCTTCACGGGCTATGGATGTCTCTACGACCCATAGAATACCTTTATATGGCCCATGGCGGTCTCCACGACCCATGAAATTCTTTATATATATATATATATATATATATATATATATATATATATATATAATTTTTTTAAGTGTGTTTTATATATTTTAAGCATAGTATTTGTGTTTTTATAAATAATTTTTTTAATTTCTTATAATAAATGTAAATTAGAGTATACAACAACTTTTTTTACTTAATAATTCGGTATACATGATAAAAAATAGTTACATATGATAAGCTATAGCAAGTCAATATAGGTTATCAATTAACTGACATACAACAATCTTTTTCTACTTTTTTGAAATACCACCCTTCAGTGATGATGCAAACAATGATACCAACTTGTCAGTTTGAGAATTGATCTTCAAATCAAAAGATCCATAACTGAACAATTGTTAGGAATTGTTTGAGAATATATTTTTTGATCAAAAGATCCATAACTGAACAATTATTTGGAATGTTCCTCATCATTACAGAAGTAGAACGATCATCTGGATGAAGAGGAATAATCTCTCAGCCTTATTACGTGAAGCAAAGGATAATGAAGAGGAATGTTGTATCTATCACAACAGTACTGAACAACAGAGATAACAACTCCAGTTTCATCAGGAATACTATTGTTACATGTATTTGTTTGGAATGTTCTTGATCATGACAGGAGTCGTTTCACAAACAAGATCCAAATAGCAAAACCAGCACTGGTCAACACCAAACTTATATGACCAAAAAAAAGATCCATAACTGAATAGTTGTTAGGAATTGTTTGAAAGTATATTTTCTGATCAATCTGTTTGAACCTTCGTTCCTTTACAACTGCTTAGAAGAAAAGACTATATTGACTTGTTATAGTTTATCGTACGTAGTTGTTTTATCATGTATACCGAATTATTAAGTGAAAAAAAAATTGTTGTATATGTTAATTTACATTTATAATAAGAAATGAAAAAAAAATTATATAAAACAGAAATATCATGCTTAAAATATATAAAACACACTTACAAAATATATAAAAAAATGAATTCCATGGGGTCGTGAAGACCCCCCATGGGCCATATAAAGGTATCCTATAGGCCGTGGAAATCTCCATGGCCCCTGAAGGAAGGTCCAACTACAGGCCATTATGTCTTCCACGAACCAGGGATATTAAGCTTCCATGAGAAGCTTTGTTTTATTTTAAATAAATTTAAAAAAAAAACCTTCTATGGGCCATGGAGTTCTCTATGGCCCATATGATACCCCACACATCTATTTTTCACAACCATCACTCATCTAATCATTCCCAATCATTGCAGGGGGTCTCCACAGCCCATTGGAAACCTTTATATGACCCATGAAGGCCTCCACAGCCCGGGGTAGATGTGTAAGGTTTTGAAGGGGATGTCTAGATAATATGACCCCTATTGTATGAACAGCCTTTTGATGGATGTATAGCATTATCAAACCACAATGTCCTACTATTGGTCCACCGCGAAGCACGGATGATAAATCTAGCTTATATTACACTATGAATAGAATCAAACTATTGATATTCCTCTGAGCTTTGTGGTGGGAACTCGATCAATATTGAAATTATTCACAAACGTATCGCTATGTTATCTTTTTGATTTGTTACTAATACTGATACAAGTAATAGTATTTTTTTCATATGGTATAAGTTTAGGTTGTCACAATACCCATACGGTGCTGATACTGTAGGTTATCTATAAAAACGAATACTGGTGCCTGCACCTAAGTTGTTCAGCATTATCTTTGAGATTGTTTTGGCAAAGGAAAAAAATTGTTACCCTTGACATGTTACATTTATTAAAAAAAAATCAAAACAAAACAAAACTTTTATTGAGATGTAAAAGTAAGAACGTCACAATAATGCTATATTTATAAAAACATTACATTCTATCGTTAGACTAACAAAAATGGTTAATGACGTACTTTGTAAAAAGAAATAAAGTATGCATTTGTGTTTCGATTACTTATATGTTACTCATCATAACTATATTTCATAAAAAAAGTTTATGTAGCACAACCATACTCGGTATGTTTTAAAATTAAAAATTGCTCAAATTAGTTTAATAATAATAATAATCTGTACATATAATATTCTAAAGCCATTTTGTACACATGGCAATCCCTCACTCCACCAAAATTATCTCTCCTCCCACCTTTTGCCACATGGCAATATCTTAGAATTTATAAAATTTTTAGTTTTTTTAAAAAATCAAAAATCATTAAATATCTTAAGGTCAAAATCGGTCAAGGTTTTTAATAACTTTCCTAAATACTATAAACCATATTTTTAAATTTTATAAATAACCCTACTTCAATCTTCTGCAATCTTCTCCAGGAAGCAAAAGGTTTAGCATTTATCAATAATTATTCTCTTCCATTTCAATCAAACAACAATATTGCTTCACAATCTTCTTCATTCGTGAAAAGGTTCGCTTTTTATTAACTTATATTCCTAGCATCTTATATCAGATCCATCAACAGCAATTTGAGATCAATCAATACGTCGGTCCTCATGTAATAATCTAACCTCCTATTTAAGTTTATTATTGTTAAATGTTTTCTGAATTTTATTATGTTGTTGATTCATTCAGACAGAGAACATGTGACGTGATACCGCAGAGAGAAGAAGGCAATACTGAATCAACAAAGGTAGTCTCTTTGATCGATTTTGAAATGCATTTCATGTCTATTTTAAGGAATTATTATTTGCGATTTGTTCAATTCGATGAAATTTGTATATTTTTATAATACTATCACCAGCGTCATCCTCTATATCATGTGCAAGGTTAGTTTTTTAATTAGGTTTATCAAGGATTTTTTTAGGTTTGATAATTTTTTAGTTTTAGGGTTCATGTTTTTCATTGTATTTCATACTGATTTTAATAGTTAAGGTTTCAATGTTTATGTATTGTGTGTTATTGTTATAGTTAGCCTTTTCTTATATTTCTTTGTAGGTTCATTCTGTAATCATTACTTCTTGCAAATGCTTGCAATGATTGGCAGGGGCATTTTGAGACTTCTTATGATGCAGGCATTTTATATTGTTTTAACATAAGGGAGAGTTATTGTCCAGAAAGAAAATTGTTTTTAGCTATTCTTAACTCTGTGTTCAGATTATTAAGCAAGGTATTCATCGTGACTATTTTTTTTTTCTTTTTTTGCTAATAACAATATGACTAGAGTTCATTTCTTTAATCTGCCTCAGGCTAATGATGACTCTTCCGATTCAAAGAAATCTTATGTTCCAAGATACACTATAAGTTTAAGTATTTTCTTTTCTTTTTTTTCATTTATAGTTTATGATAACATCCATTTGGCTTTCTTTCAGCCCATAATTTTGGTTTTGATATATAATTATCTTATTCTCTTCCTTTGTTTTGATATACTTTTGTTTCCAGATCTTTAATACCTTTAAAGGTTTGATTACAGTGAAAGTTTTAAAGGATAGTCCAACTGAAGTTGTGGATGAATTTATTGATGCTAGGTGAGTATTATTATTGCCTTATACCAAAATCCTCTGTATCGCTGCTTCGTTTAGTGATACCAAAGGCGTTTATTTAGTCTCATATTTTATTAACGATTTAGTGTTAAATATTTAGGTTTTCAATGTTATTGTTTTTGATTTTGTTAAATACGATCGTTTCTTCTTTTGTGGATGAGTTTATGTTAACAAAAAAAACCCTATTATTATTTTGGTGTTCATCATGTTCATACGATCATGATATTGTTCTTTGAATGTTCTTTTAAATTTTATGTTTGATCTTACTTTTTATCCTCAATAATGGATTACATGTTTGTAGGAATCATTTAATTGGTTACCAAGATTATAACATTAATTCTAATTGATTTAGTTTGGCCAATTTTTTTTTTTTTTTTTGAAAATTCGAATTTAAAATTGATTTAGTTACACTTACTTTTACTTTTAAATTAGAGATTTTGTAATATGTTTAAAATTTATCAACTAATAATTTCGGTTATAAATTTCTCAAATCAGTTACAAATTAGTATTCAAATTTTAAATACTAAGTCATAGATTTCGGTTAAACTTTGAAGATATTCAAATACTAAATGTTTTATTTAACTATTTAATTTCAAGTTATAACATATATAATTTTAGTTTTTAAATTTTGGTTAATATTATAAACTTTTAAAAATTTGAATTTAAGATAATAATGGTAATAGTTAGACTTAATTAAAACATTTTATACATTTAGTTCAACATTTTGAATGAATAGAATCTTTTAAAAGTTTTTAAATATTTTAGTTTAATTTATTAATGGTAATCATTACACCTAATTATTATCTTTAAATTACAGATTTCTATCATATTTAAAATATAACAATTAATAATTTCGGTTATAAATTTCTCAAATTAGTTATAAGTCAAAATTAAAATTTAAATACTACAATTTGAAATTATACATTTATGTTAAACTCTAAAAATATTCGAATACTAAATGTTCTATTTAAGTATTTAACTTCAAATTTTAATATTCATAATTTTAATTTTTAAATTTTTGTTAATATTATAAAAATTGAAAATTTTGAATTTAGAATAATTATGGTAACATTTAGAATTAACTACTACAATAGTTTCACAATTGTGAATGATTTAAATATTTTAAAACATCCAAATTTGTTAATTTAAGTTAATAATTGTAACAATTACACCTACTTATTACCTTTAAATTACAGATTTTCTAATATATTTAATTTTAACAAATAATAATATTGGTTGTAAATTTCTTAAATTAGTTACAAGTTTAAATTCAAATTTTGAATACTATAATTTCAAAAATAGTTTTCAGCTAAACTTTGAAAATATTTGAATAATAAATGTTCTATTTAAGTATATAATTTCAAACTTTAATATTAATAACTAATTTTTAAATTTTGGTTAATATTGTAAAATTTCTAAATTTTGAATTTAAGATAATAATGTTAGCATTTAAACTTAATTAATGCATTCAATTTGAAATTTTAATGAATGGAATATTTAAAAAATTTTCAAACTTGTGAATTTAAGTTAATAATTATAACAATTAAACCTACTTATTATCTTTATATTAGAGATATCCTAAAATATTTATATATTTTCTAATTATGGCTGACATGTATTTATATATTTTCGGACTAAGATGCAAACACAGAAATGAATCCAAGATTCACACATGACCATCTTTTTGTGGTATTGTTAAGAGTTAAGAGCAGGACAGGGGTTAAGTTACTTGATCCTGATTGGAAGGTCATAAATAAAACAAAAAATGTTGTGTATAAGGAAATGTTTAATGATATTTGAATTGTATGTGTATTTCTACTATATTTTCTTTATAAGTTATACCGCTCCAAATAATTATTAATTATTATACCGCGTGTACACGCGAGCAAAAGTCTAGTAATATATATATATATATATATATATATATATATATATATATATATATATATATATATAGGCTAAAGGGATTCTAGAAACCCTTCAAAATGAGTAAACTCCACAAACCCAACTAGTGGTCCTCATTGCTCCACATCACCCATTAATAGATATATTATTTTATGTCTTCAAGGGTATATTAGTCATTTTGTTTTCCCCCCATTTTATAATTTGAATCTTTTTTATCTTCCCTCCTATATAAACAACTCCCTCTCTCTCTCTCTCTTCACCTCTCTTCCATTATCTTCAAGATTAATCCCACCACCACCACCCCCACCGCCACCTCCACTGCCACCACCGCCACCGCCACCACCACCACCACCTCCACCAGGTATGCACACGGTTTGTCTTTTGTATGTGATTGCGTTCTAAAGAACACGTTTAAACTTTAAACTATGTTATTTGTGATTAGGGATCAATTGAAGCTGTGAAACAAGCCTTACAAAAGCTCCCACAAGATAATGTCACTTTGAAATTCATTTTACAAGCAACGGGTGACATAAGCACTAGTGACGTTGACCTAGCAGTCTCGAGTAAAGCCATTATTTTTGGGTTTAATGTTAAAGCATCCGGTTCTGTTAAAAGCTATGCTGACAATAAGGGCGTTGAAATACGGAGTTATAAAGTTATATACAATCTTCTTGATGATGTGCAGACCGCAATGGAGGGACTACTAGACTCTGTTGAGGTGTGTTCAAGTTTTTGGTTGGGGGGTTAGATGGTTTAATATTTTTTTTTTTTGGTTGGGGGGTTAGATGGTTTAATATTTTTTTGGTTGGGTGATTGATTATGTTAAACATTGAAAAATAATTTTTGGTTGGGGGGTTAGATGGTTTAATATTTTTTTTTTTTTGGTTGGGGGGTTAGATGGTTTAATATTTTTTTGGTTGGGTGATTGATTATGTTAAACATTGAAAAAGATTTTTTGGTTGGGGGGTTAGATGGTTTAATATTTTTTTTTTGGTTGGGGGGTTAGATGGTTTAATATTTTTTTGGTTGGGTGATTGATTATGTTAAACATTGAAAAAGATTTTTCGTTTTGTGTTTTATGTTCGTAGTATCTTTATGTTTAGTTTGGGTGTTTTTATCGTCTATATTTTTGTATGATCTTTGTGTTTAGTTAGGCTGTTACATGTGCAGCACATCTGTTTTTATCGTCTATATTTTTCTTATATAGGATTACGAATCAGAGGATGATGGGCTTGGAGGTGGTTTAATATATATCTTTTTTTTTGTGTTTCTAGTTTTTTTTTTTTTTTTGGTGGGGGGGGGGGGGGGAGGGTTGGGGGGTTAGGTGGTTTAATATTTTATTTTTTTTAAGTTGGAAATAATTGTTGTTTTTTTGTGTGTTACTAGCATCTCTTTTTTTGGGTGATTTATTATGTTAAACCATCTAAAATGATTTTTTGTTTTGTGTTTTATGTTCGTAGTATATTTGTGTTTAGTTAGGGTGTTTTTATCGTCTATATTTTCGTATAATCTTTTGTGTTTAGTTAGCCTGTTACGTGTGTAGCATATCTATTTTTTGCAGTCAAATTATGTTTTCTGTTTTCTAGCATATCAAATTCTGTTCTATGTTTACTGCAGACTACATAAGTGTTGTCTGTGTTTTTCCTGTTACACATGTAAATAATTGTTGTTTTCATGTAAATAATTGTTGTTTCACATGTACATAAGTATTGTCTGTATTATGTTAAACATCGAAAATGATTTTTCGTTTTGGGTTTTTATGTTTGTAGTATCTTGTTGTTTAGTTAGGGTGTTTTTATCGTCTATATTTTCGTATAATCTTTTGTGTTTAGTTAGCCTGTTACGTGTGTAGCATATCTATTTTTTGCAGTCAAATTATGTTTTCTGTTTTCTAGCATATCAAATTCTGTTCTATGTTTACTGCAGACTACATAAGTGTTGTCTGTGTTTTTCCTGTTACACATGTAAATAATTGTTGTTTTCTTGTAAATAATTGTTGTTTCACATGTACATAAGTATTGTCTGTATTATGTTAAACATCGAAAATGATTTTTCGTTTTGGGTTTTTATGTTTGTAGTATCTTGTTGTTTAGTTAGGGTGTTTTTATCGTCTATATTTTCATATAATCTTTGTGTTATGTTAGACTGTTTACGTGTGTAGCATATATGTTTTTTGCAGTCAGATTATTTTCTATGCAACAATATGTCTGCTTTTGTTTAATATGTTTTTTTAATCAAAATTGGTGAATTTTAATGTCTGTTAACATATGCAACAATATGTCTGCTTTTGTTTTTTACCAGTATGTGCATGTTTGTATGAGTATTATAATGTGTGGAATGTATGTTTGCATCTGTTTCCTATATTTTTGCACATGTTTCGTATGTAACAACAAAACTATGGTATAAATTAGTTTCTGTTTCGTATGTAACAGCAGAACTAAGTTGTTATAAATTAGCTTCTGATTTTTTTACCATATATTGATTAAAACAAAAGTCACTAATCATTGGATCAAATCTATGTTTGCGTCTGTTTCGTATGTAACAGCAGAACTAAGTTGCTATCAGTTTCGTATGTTTGATAATCTTTGATAACTAAATGTATAAAACAATGTTTTTTTGTATCAGTTTCGTATGTTTTTTTGTAATCCAGTTGGTTAACATACGTTAAGCGGGGGGGGGGGGGGGGGGTGGGGGTCTTTTACATGTAAATTGATGATTTTTGTTTTATTTTTGCAGGTGAGCATATTTTTTTGCATTAAAGATGAAGATGAATATCAAGAATGAAGTGTAGACATTTTTTTTATTTATGATACTTTTTTTTAGCATTTGTTGATTTGTAATGACCGTTTTGTTTGTTTTTTAGCATTTTGTAAGAAACAATTCTTGTGTACATTTGAATGTTTTTTGATCAATAAAGTTTTTAGCACTTTGTAATGACCATTTTGTTTGGTTTTAGCACTTTGTAAGTAACAAAATGCCTATAACCATATTAATTCTCGTTACGTATGCAACAATTCTGGTGCTGGTACAATAAAACGAAAAAAAAACATGGTATAATAAAAAAAAATAATAAATCAGCATTTTTTAAATAATATACACTAGCAACTCAGTTTTAACCTACGTAACACAACACATGTTACATATGTAACACGGGTATCTGGCAGATTTAGGACAATGGTCACAAAAGTATGAGAGAGATGATGTGACATGTGTGGGGTCCACTTGTCATATCTGCTTTTTCAGAAAAATGGCATTTGACCATTGTGCCCTTTTTTTGTCCTTTACCTTAATAAATATATTAAAATAATATAGAATGAATATAGACCATTGATCACTTTAGATCAATTGCTACAAATGGGTTTACATGGTTTTCTCATTTTGGAGGGTTTTTATTATAACCCTCCCCTATATATATATACATATTTGAAAAGGGAGTGTCCTACATGGCATTCTCTCATGCATTCTCTTCTTAGACTATGGGGTATGGTCTCCTTCCCCCTCCCCCCCCCCCCCTCTCCACATCAGCGCCACGTCATCTTCCCCCTTCCCCTCCTCAAACCAGGGAAATGGTTCTCCCTTCTTTCCCCTTCCCCTTTCCTTTATTTTAATATTTTAAAAAGGCAAAATATATCTATATATAATATTAATACAAGAAAAGCCAAAAAAAAAATTATGGGGAAGTGAGACGGGAAGGACGGGAGAAAAGTTCCGAGCACACCGAAGGGGGAAGGGGGGGCGGTGTTCCCCTTGGGGAAAGAAGCCACATCAGCCTTCCCGATCCTTTTCCCCTTGGAGAACGAAACTCCACAAAAAATAAATTTAATTTTTTCTCTCTCATGTTTCCTCCCATAATTTTTAAACGTTTATATCTTTTATATACGAGATTTTTTAAAGAAAAAAATTACACCAAATTAATGAGCGTTTTATTATCTTTCCAACGAGTACCATAGTGCTATATAAAAAACGGAGAAAAAATGACTATTTTTTTTGTGGAGTTTCGTTCATACAAGAAAAAAAAAACACAAAGTGTTTAGGTTATTTATTAATCATGTTTTTTCGTTTAAACTAGGTTCTTATCTACAATGTTAAAATTTATCCCAATTGTCATGCACTTATTGGAATTTTACTCTTCTAAAGATGGATATGTATACTTTATCAAGAGAAGCTAGGAGAAAGAATCGCGCAACACTGCAACACATGGTGTCACCTTATAGCAAGTTATTTTTTTATTTATTTAATTACAAGTGTAATAATTATTACTATTAGTATTATTAGAATAGTTATATTTTTTAACTCCATGACGCTCCCGGGATAAAAGCTAGTAATAATAATAATAGAAAACATAATTTTGAAGTTGAGAAAAGAAAAAGAAAGAAAAAAACTCAATCTGCCATTAATCATACCTACACAAATTACTATACATCAAATTTTGCAACTTGGATTGGTCTGACTCTGACATCGTAAATACTTTCACATGTAATTCAAAGATTGTGTTTCCCGAAGCAATAGAATTTGTTGGCGATCATCTGCTTCTTGTAATGTAGACTTTAGCTGTATATCGGAATGGGCTTGCGAAGCTGTTGAGTTAATTCTCACAGATTTAATGCAACCTCATTTAATGGCGATCATCCATTATCTCCCTAACCGTTCATATGTTCCTGACTTTTTGCTCCTCAAACAAATCTATAAAATGGTAAATATTATTCCATTATCTTCGTAGAGTATCTGTTTCAAAGCATTCATGAGTTGTGTTAAACTATTATTTTGAAAATCAATTCATCATCTTTATAAATGTATTGTATAAGTTCTGAGTCCAGTTTATGCAAACATTGTTGTTTCGCAACTCGGGTTTTGCTTGCTTTGTCAATCTCTTTGTTTACATTTTGTTGGTTATTGTATTGTGTTAGTGATGAAACTAACAAGCATGTTTCGTTTTGAAGATGTGGTTAAGGTTGTTCTTGGAATGCTGACAGTGTTGGTCTGGTCAGGAACTTGCATGGCGGAAACACTTTCTTCTAACTTTGTTTTCGGCGATTCTTTAGTCGAAGTAGGGAACAATAACTACATTACGTCTCTATCGAAGGCGAATTATGTACCAAATGGGATTGACTTTGGTATGCCAACAGGACGATATACGAATGGTAGAACTATAGTTGACATTTTAGGCAAGTGATTTGTTATAAGCAAACCAACTGTTATTTAACTAATTGTTTTGGACAATAAATTTGTGTGTGATGTTTTACGTTCTGATTTTCATTGTGGTTATTTTTTTCATCCTATTTTCAGGAGAGGAATTGGGTTTGCAGGGGTACACACCGCCGTACCTGGCTCCAACCACAGTCGGTCCATTAGTTCTTCAAGGTGTCAATTATGCATCTGGTGGTGGCGGGATTCTAAATGAAACTGGAAAGATATTTGTAAGTTGTTTTAACCATGTCTCATCTGCCTCCTTATATCCACATCAAGTGTTTTTTCAAAGTACGTTTTTTTTTTTTTATTTTATAGGTTGGAAGAATAAATCTGGATGCACAACTCGACAACTTTGCAAATACTAGGCAGGATATAATATCAAGAATAGGGGCTAATGCAGCCCAAGATTTGTTCAGTGGAGCTTTATTTTCAATAACTATTGGTTCAAACGATTTCATAAATAACTACCTCACACCCGTTGTTTCTACAATCGGACAAAAGTTAGTTTCTCCGGAAGCATTTGTTGGAGCCTTGATTTCAAGATTCAGAGGTCAACTTACGGTAACCTCATTCTACACAACTCTATAAACATGTGACAATAAAAAAGATCTTTTCGGGTTAAAAGGGTATTATTAGAAACTATAGCCGAAAGGAAAACATGTCAAATGGTTTAACAGGTAAGTGTATTGACCATTTAAACGTCAGAGAGAATATCAACTAACATTTCATGATTTATTGATTGGTTTTTATTTAGAGACTTTATGATATGGGTGCTAGAAAGATTGTGATACCCAATGTGGGACCCATAGGATGCATCCCGTATCAGAGGGATATAACTCCATCAGCAGGAGGGAACTGTGTGGACTTGGCAAATCACTTAGCTCAACTCTTCAACTTGCAGTTGAAAGGCGTGCTCCAAGAACTTAGCAACTCACTTCAAGATTCAACATTCATGTTTGCAGATGTCTATCATATCGTTGCGGATGTTGTTCAGAATTACAAATCGTATGGTAAGTAAATGGTAATCCTATGAAAGGCACTTTGTTTTTAGTTTTAGTGTCAAACAATTTACTTTTAAATACTAAACTGATTAGGATTAGGGGTGACAAGAGGTGGTCAGATAACAAACAAAGACAGTCTTTTTGAGTTGGCTGCAAACAACCAATCGGTTCTTTTCTTTGAATAAATTGTAAATGTTTAATGCGAGAATTATATATACAAAAGAAATAAATTACATACTTTTATTAATATTTCTTTGGCAATTTTTCTCATTGATGTGGATGGCAATTTTTCTTTTATTTTTATTATACTTCCTATCAAAACCACCATCTTGTCACCTCTACTCTTCTTGTTACACTACTTGCTATCACAAACCACCTTCTTAATTGTTTGCATTGCATCGTCAATCCAAAATGTTTAAGGGATTCATTTGTTCATTGTTATAGGTTTCGACAATGCTGATTCTGCTTGTTGTTATGTGACTGGTCAACACGGTGGTCTAGTGCCATGTGGACCGACATCTAAAGTTTGTCTGGATAGGTCAAAGTACGTTTTCTGGGACCCGTATCACCCTTCAGACGCCACCAACACTATCATAGCCAAGCGACTTATGGATGGAGATATCAAAGATATATCCCCTTTAAACTTGAGAGCACTTTTTAAATCTTGAAGAATATAAAGGTGTTGAAAATATGAACTAATGCATCAATGTTTTACATTTTTTTTTTGTTTGCATAAAAACTTTTGTTTCTGCGTACCATTGCTTTGAATTTGTTTCTGGTTGTAAATCATTAAAGGTTAAAGGAGTGTATTAAACATTACGTATTACTGTAAGTTGAAGTGTCATTAATTTGTTGAATACTTTGTAATGGCTTTTGAAGTGAATAAAGTTTGGTTTGAATGTTAAAAAAATGTGGATTCAGTTTGAGTTTTAATTTTTGGTAAGAAGTATTTTCACTTTCATTTAGTGCAATTTTGTTGATGAAATGAACAGTTACAATTACAATTACAATTACAATTACAATTACAATTACAATTACAATTACAATTACAATTATAGAGAAAATTACAATTTTTGTCTTTTAAAAATACCAAAGCTATGTACTGGGTCCTTTAAAATTTTTAGTTTCAGTATTTATCCTTTATATGAAAAGTTGGCACGATTTTTGTCCTTTACACTTAACCTAGTTAGTGTACCCAGTTAAGTCACCCCACGTGCAATGCACGTGAGGGTATAAACATAATTTTACCACCCATTTTAATCCCTTATAAATGTCTAATTTATTACTTCCATCTCCCCTAATTTTACATCTGTTCTACAATCAATCAAAAACCCTAAAATCAAAAACCCTCACCAACCCTTGCTTGAAAACAATATAAATTAGTACCACAATTTGTTTTTCCAACGCTCCACACAACCACCATAAACACTACAAAAGTTGCTCACCATTGCCTGAAAACACATCTCCTAAAGTATAGAACCAGGATACCGAGAACAAAGAGGGGTGGCAACGGTTTTCATCTCAGTCTGATGACTACCTCTCATATCTAGGTTTTTTGGCTAGCGTTTGGTCTTCATTCGGTCTAGTGACCACCTACCCCTAAACTCTGACCTCATCAAGCATCTCAAATTGATTTGGTTTTGGTGCTTAAACACAAATGTGGATAAATCTCAATCAATGGATGAAATAAAAGTTGGATTCAAAATAATGTCGGCGTTAGTGTGGTGATTATCGGAAGTGATTGCAGACATGGTGGTTCAGGGGTGGTGGCAGTTTTAGCAAAAGGGTGTGGTGGTGGTTCATGAGCTAGATCAGAGGATTGTTGTGAGGTTCCATACTTCCATGGTGTGGTGAATGGAGTCAGGTTTTGTTGAAGGTTTTAGTGCAGATTCATGTGTTTTGGTGTAGTATGCATAAATTTTGTGTTTGTAGTGAAATGTTTGGTTAATGAGTTTGTTTTTTTAGATTGGTTTGTTCTAGTTAGCATTAGATCTGTAGATAATGGTTGGTTAATTGTTAGGATCTGAGTTTGATTGTTTTGATTTGTTTAGAGTAGAATGAGAATTGAATGAAGTGAATATATATATGGAAAGTGTAGCGGAATGATAAACTATAATCAAAACAAAGGAATAAATGTTTTCTTAATCGAAAGCTTTCATTAAATTGAAAGATTACAATAAAATACAAGTACTCCCCCTGTGACACCCCGCATTTTCATGTTAACTCTTTTACTGGACTCTAGTTAATTTCCATAATCATACGTGGTTAAACACCTAGCTAGGGTTAGTTAAACAGGTCATTCAGGATGTTATGTAACAATAACATATGTTAGGTGACATTAACGTACGTTATGGTTAGGAAAACCCTTGTCTTGACACACACACGCGAGTCCTGTATCCCGAACGTTGGTGATTTATTATGCATGCATGATTTTATGGACAAGTGAGTATTGATGAATGTGACTCATGTATGTAAATTACATGTTTATGTGAACTATTGTGCATTAGTTAACTGGTACGTAATCTCTGCAGGATATATGTATGTATATATTTATGTTAGACGTAATAATGAATTTATAGAATAGTAGTTTTATAAAATTGTTATGATTAATATTAACGGGACTAGTCTTGGGAATTAGATATTATTAACGGGCTCCCTTATTAGATAAAAATCCATAGAACCCAAAACCTTGGCCCATAACTAAACCCTTGGTACATTATTTATAAAAAAAAAAAAAAAAAAAATACAAACCCTACATAGGGGTTTGCTCCATGGCCTAGTACCCACACAACCATCACAAACACCTTCAATCCTTCATCCAATTCCATCCCTAATTCAAGTTATTTCGGGTGCAATCTTGAAGTTCTAAGGATTCTAGCAATTTCAAGGTATATGTTTTATGTGCTTTATGATAAATAATAATACTAGAAAAGTTTAAAAACCCTAAACACTATCCATATAGAAATCGCAAATCATGAATAATAAGATGTTTTTGATGTTTGTTATGAGTATTGATGAATATTGATGATAGTAATCATATCTAGTGTATGTGATAAGTAAATACATGGATTTAAACATGATAATATGGATTTGATGGTGTTAATATGAGTTTATTACATGATTATAGATTATTGAGAATGATTAGGGTTAATGAGTATCATGTTATGAAAATTCTGATTTCTGACAGATTCGTTAGGGTGTTTTGTAGGGTCTATATCGTGATGTTAAAGTGATTGTTTTGATGATTTCTTTGCTTGATTCTATTGTACGTGGTCTTAGGTTTTCATAATGGGCAAAACCATCAGATTTGGACATCTTTTGAGTGGTTTTTGGAATTTTGTTTGATTAAGGGTCATATCAGATTTTCGGAATGATAAATTGGGTCAACTTTAAACGGTCATAACTCGAGATTTACAAAGGGTTAAGTTAAGAAATTTGTACAGTAGGTCAACATTGGAAAAATTGGCTTTTCCAATTGGATTCACCTCGTTTGGGTGAATACACAATTTTTGAAAAATTTTCTACTAAACTGACCTGCTGTGGAAATTTTCTGGACATAGCTGTGTTATACGAATTTTAATAATTTTTGTGTTTGGTTGTGAGACAAAAAACAAATATGGGTTATCAAATGAATCCCAATTAATATTCAGTAAAACTTTGGGAGTTTAATTCGTTCGTTAATTATTTTAAATAATTCGTTTTTCACAGCGTACAATCTGCCCTGAAAACGCATATTGTGTAAGGGATGTTTACGTGGCTATTTGGAGTCTTATATGGTATGTATTTGACATGAACTTGCATGAATACTTATATGAGATGTGTATGAGGTATAAAAATGATAATAATCAATATGATCACCAACGGGATATGTAGGACTTACTTGTGCATGTATAGTCATTAGGTGTCACTACACGGTTTGAACTTTAAAAGTCTTGGACAAACGAGTTGTATGGTGTGTTGGTTATGCACATATACTCACCTAGTGACATTTGTAATAGGGATTCGGTAGCTCATTTCTGCTTAAGGAATTTTGATTATTCACGTGCAACGTAAGGTGAGTTTCACTACTCTTTTCTCAAAAGCATGCGTCTCAGGTTGAGACAACGTACTTAACTTTTTCCAGTCCGGGTTGGGACTACTATTTTCTAGTCCGGTTTGGGACTACTACTTTCTAGTCCGGTTTGGGACTACTTACACATCCCGGGTTGGGATGCTATGGATCCTTGTGTGGGTCAGTTTTTACTAGTTCGCAAACTATGTCCTTGATGAACTAAACCAACTCTATCATCTATAAGTCCTTCACATACAGAATGAGTTGCCGGGTTATGGCAAGCGGGTTTTTAGTTGATAGCGCTATTAGGTCTAACAAACCTCACACCGGCTCGGGGAGTGCGGGAGTGAACTATAACTTAATAGATTTTATCATTGTTGATAGGCAATGATGTAAGGCATGCGGCTCACATTTGTGGCTACACGTACATCAGCAGTTCGGTATATCGGTGTTAGTTATCATGAATGGGCTAGCTACCCTTGACATGCGATGAACTAGTGTTTACACGGTTCTTGGAACCAACTCAATTACTTGTTTACGTGGTTTTGGAAACCAGCGCAGTTACATACTCATTTACTTTACTTAGTGAACTCACCAACATTGTTTGTTTACCCACGATTTACATGCTTTTGTAGGTAGTTAGCTTCCGGTGCCAGGATTAGAAAGCACTGCACACTTCACTGCATTTGGGTCTTGGGCATACACCTAAATTACATATTATGCTTTTACATTTTCTTTCATATGGTTTTAATTTGGGCGCGTTGTTTTGCGCATGGTTTTTAAAAGGTTTAAATTTGGTTTACGCTTCCGCAGCTTAACTAAACTTGGTTTTTGAAAACGAACTAAATGGTTTGGGCATTTAGAGTTCGTTCATATGACTTATGGCTATAGGATCCTGGTATGTCATGCGCTTCGCGGTATAAACCCCACAGTGGAAATTTGAGGGTGTGACAGATTGGTATCAGAGCCATTGGTTATAGTGAACTAGGACTGCATGTTGAGTCTAGTCTATAATCATCATAGTGTAAGTACACTCACAACTTAAGTGCACAACTAGCTTTTAGCTACATATATCTACAACACATGATTTCGGGAGATATGTTATCTTCTAGTTCTAGACCTAATTCTGAACACGTCAATGGTGGGAACCCAGGGTTACACCATGTGGCGCATTACTGGGAGTAGTATCTTAACAAACCTCGTGGATGAGGAAACAACAATTGTATAGGGGAGAAAGCCCTTGCGAGCGTTGTGGCGCATGTACCCAGGAAAGCTGGACGATGCGCATGACGTGATACCATCAAACCGAATCAACTGTGAAGAAATTCAAATACCGAGACTTATCCTTTTTCACTGAGCAAGGAGACAATTAGTTTCTGTTCCTTGTTACTTGATCTTTCTTACTTCCATTTGAAATTCAGACGAGACTGGGTTACACATATAGAACTTATTTCTTACTTTAGTACCTTACACCTAGTATGAGCGGGCGGACGTATGACTGCATATCCCTGTTAGTCATAAGTATATGGTAGATTCATGGGAACACATTAGATTGGGGCTTGTTACACACACTCTTGGGGAGTTACGAAGGTCTGCGATGCAGTGCAACATCTCAAAGGAAGACGAAATCTACTAGCGACTAACAGTCACGATTGGAGGAACAAATGGTGTTGTTGACCATTGAGCTGACTTACACAGGACCGGAGAAGAAGACTGTACGTGATGCGAACCATATAACATTGACATCGCGAAAGAGGAAGGATAAGGGATGGAAGGGGAACCTGAGCAGGACGAGCACATGGGAAGTGAGGATGAATGATCTACTATCTAAGACAGAGTGTGGCGACGATTGGCTCTTACCTTTTCTTACCTATCTTTTCTTTCTTTTTCCTTTACTATCTTAGTTAAGACTGAGTTCTTATGATCAACGATAAGGTGGTTGAGGCCCTCGCATCTTTCCAAGCTAGTAAAGATCCATCTTGCTAAATCATTCGTTTCCCCTAACTTCCACATTTGAACTTTCTTATTCCTTGAACGCACATGCCACAACAACAACCTACCATCATATTTTCAAGCCTTTTATTGGTCGTAAACCTCGATAACACTAACGGAACTGAAGGAGACCGTCTGATTGCTTCGATAGTATAAGTCATTTCCATGCGCATTTGCCCCGGGCAGGATGGGGTAATGAATGCTACATGCACACTCAATGAGTTACAGATACTTGGATGGAGAACGTAACACCCTGTGATAAAACTTAGAAATTTGTTATATAAAGACGGATGGGTCTGAGATCGACGCCTACACTACCAAGCTACAGGAGTTAGATACTTTGTGCTCGAATCTAATTAACCAACTTTACCCGAGGATCGTATTGCATACCAAAAGGGTGGGTCCCTCATATTCATGGCTTGGCCACTGCAGCTCACCTACCTAGAATCTAACAAATCTTTCACCTGGCTCGCAAACTCATTGATGAGGCTGTTGAGCATGGTACTTTTTCGAAGCATAGAGCTTCATCTTCTACTTTTGGTAATAGCAAGAGAACGTGGGATAGTGTGAGGTACAAGTCCTTCAGCAAACAATAACCACAACGGTAACAACAACAATGGGGCTCGTGGTATAGCAATTGTGATTGGCTCGGGGGAAGCTAGGACTGATAACAATGTCGTGACAGGTACGACACTCTTGCTTCTATTTTATATGATACTGGTGCGGACTATAGTTTTGTGTCATCAAAACTTAGCAAACAACTAGGGATGGTTCCTACTCTTTTTGATACCCCGTACACCATAGAGCTAGCTGATGGGAAGCCTGTTGAGGTAACCCACACCCATTGTGACTGTAAGCTCGAGTTGGATGGGCAATCGTTTGCCATCAACATTTTACCTATCACCCTTGGAAGCTTTGATCTCGTGGTTGGCATGGACTGGTTGTCCAAGCATCCCGCTGAAATTCTCTGTCGGGAGAAGATTATTCGTGTCCCCCTCCCAGGTGGAGAACTTTTATCTATACAGGGTAATCATGGTGGTGCCATGGTGGGCATCATCTCTTCTTGAAAGCCTAGAAGTGTATTCGTAAGGGCTATCCAGCCATTTTGGCTAACATATCTGACACTCGAGCTGAAACTGAAACTGAAACTGAAACTAAGATTGAGGACATCCCAGTAGTCCGAGATTTCCCAGATATTTTCCCCAGAGGAACTACCTGGACTTCCACCTGTTCGTCAAGTGGAGTTTTAAATTGACCTTGTACCTGGAGCAGCT
Organism: Ambrosia trifida; assembly: GCA_028751855.1. Taxonomy (NCBI): domain Eukaryota; kingdom Viridiplantae; phylum Streptophyta; class Magnoliopsida; order Asterales; family Asteraceae; genus Ambrosia; species Ambrosia trifida. The sequence continues at coordinate 141,615,703 of CM054122.1, forward strand.
CCAGTTACACGCGCACCATACCGCCTAGCACTAGGCGAACTTCAAGAACTGTCTACCCAACTCCAAGAGCTACTGGATAGGGGCTTTATCAGACCTAGTTCTTCGCCATGAGGAGCTCCAGTTCTGTTTGATAAGAAGAAGGATGGGAGTTTCCACAGGTGTATCAGAAGTTGAACAAAGTAACGGTTGAGAACCGCTACCCTTTACCTCGTATTAATGACTTATTCGACCAGCTTCAAGGGTCGAGTTTCTATTCTAAGATTGACTTGAGGTCAGGATACCATCAACTGAGAGTCCGAGAGAAGGATGTGGCGAAGACAGCCTTTCGAACTCGTTATGGACATTATGAGATTTTGGTGATGCCATTTGGGCTAACCAATGCACCGGCTGTGTTCATGGATCTAATGAACCGCGTGTGCAAGCCTTATTTGGACAAATTCGTCATAGTGTTCATAGATGACATACTGATTTATTCCAAGAGCAGGGAGGAGCACGAGCAACATCTGCAGCTGATCTTGGAACTCTTGAGAAATGAGCAGTTGTATGCAAAATTCTCTAAATGTGACTTTTGGATTCGAGAAGTCCAATTTCTTTGGACAAATTCGTCATAGTGTTCATAGATGACTTTATGGCTTTCACATTTGACACTAAGTCCATAAACAGTCCCTGGGATAAACTGAAGTCAGAATCTGACAGCATAGCATAGCCCAAGTACTGAATCCTCAATGGGATTTCATTAAAGGAAGTGGACTTAGCAGAGACACAGAGAATGAGGGTATGAAAGAAAAATTTCATGACTGGTGGGAAAACATTTTGAAAAGTGTTGACCCAGTCATATGTGCATCATAACCTCTTTCCTGAAACTCTGTGTGAAGCTCTGCCTTAGGGAATGAGTCTTTACCTGACAGGTCATTAAGTGAGAAGGTTGTGGATATGAGTTCAGGGGTAATGACGATACTTGTCTCTCCAATTTTTGAGATAAAGGAAGTAGGATTTTTGTCTTGAAGTAGAAACTCGGCATTCAACCAGAATTCTTGGAGGGTATCAAGATAGATAGGGGCGTCAGCGGTTAGGATTGTCAGGTATTTGGATTGTAAAATGATGTCGATGGTGAAATGGAATGGAGTGTTTTCATCTGTTTTTACTAGATATGGGAGGTAATTGTGGGTGGCTTTAGCTTGAAGATCCATTGTAATGGATTCCGAATATGAGAGTGAGTGGAATTAGATTAAGGGTTTGAGAATGAAGAAGGCGGTTACAGTATTTTGAATACAATGAGACAGTGTAACGACTGTTGTGATAAAACGGGGTTTTTATAGGCTCTGGTGAAACCGCTGATGTGGCCAAAACTCTGCTTGTAGGAGCAGGCGTGGCAAACATCTCGTGGTGTACAGCTGTTTTGGCAAACATCTGATGCAATCAGCTGTTGTTTTACTAAAGTGCTGATGCTAACAGCACCTTTTTTTAGTATTCATAATAGATATATGTATATATGTATAGATATATATAGATAATAAAACAGTTGTTTTATCTGATCAGAGGTTTGAGACAGATTTTTCAACTTAATAGTGGATAGAATGGATGAAACAGTGGTTGCTTTATCTTTAACATATTTTTCAACCAAAAGGCTATTTTTAAGGATGGATTTTGATTTTCTGAAACATTTTAATGCTTTTATTAAAAACATTTGTGTTGTTTAATCCATGTTTAGCATACCAATTCTAGAAATCAGATTTGTAAAGGTAGATGTGTCTAAATCTTTTGTCAACACATCTGCCAACTGATCCTCTGTTGGAACATGGTGCAGAGAAATCAAACCTTTTTCATAGCTATCCCTGACAAAATGATGTCTGATGTCTATGTGTTTGGTGGTTGAGTGAGAGACTGGATTCTTGATGATATTTTCAGCAGCTTGACTATCCAACAAGAGTGGATTCTTTAGTGCAGTTATCCCAAAATCCAGCAATTGATTTTGGAGCCACATGAGTTGGGCTGTACAGCTTGCAGCAGCAATGTATTCAGCCTCAGCTGTTGAGGTGGAAACAGCTGCTTGCTTTTTGCTTTGCCAAGAGACTAATGCATTTCCTAGAAACTGGCACCCTCCTGATGTAGACTTCCTTGTGGTGTGACAGCCAGCAAAATCACTATCTGAATAACCTGAAAGCTCAATGTTTCCATTAGCAGGATACCAGATACCAAGTGTGGGAGCACCTTTTAGGTATCTGAATATCCTTTTCACAGCAATAAGGTTTGACTTTCTGGGTGAAGCCTGGGATCTTGCACAGACACAAGTGGCAAACATAATGTCTGGCCTAGATGCAGTTAAGTACAATAAAGACCCAATCATGCATCTGTAATGTGTTTGGTCAACCAGTTCATCCTTGTCATCAATAGTGAGTAGCTTGACTATACTCATGGGTGTACTACATGGCTTACAGTCGTTCATCTCAAATCTAGTTAACAAATTTTTCACATATTTATTTTGATGAATGGATGTGCCATTTTGCAGCTGTTTCACTTGGAGACCAAGGAAACACTGAAGTTCACCCATAGCACTCATTTCAAACTCTGCTGTCATGAGTTCCCTAAACACTTCACACATTTTGTTACATGTGGAACCAAAAATGATGTCATTCGCATATATTTGAACAATCATTAAATCTTTCCCTCTCCATTTCAAGAATAAGGTTTTATCAATTTTACCTCTTGTGAAACCAATGGATAAGAGAAAAGTGGAAAGAGTTTCATACCAGGACCTTGGTGCTTTCTTAAGTCCATATAGAGCTTTATTAAGCTTGTAGACATGATCAGGATGGAATGTGTCTTCAAAACCAGGTGGTTGACATACATAGACCTCCTCCTGAATTTTGCCATATAGGAAGGCACATTTGATATCGATCTGATACACCTTGATGTTGTGGTTGACAGCAAGGGCTAGAAAGAGTCTGATAGCTTCTAACCTTGCTACAGGAGCAAAGGTTTCATCATAGTCTATTCCTTCTTCTTGTCTGAAGCCTTGAACCACAAGCCTGGCATTATTCTTGACAACTATACCCCTTTCATCAGTTTTGTTTTTGAAGACCCACTTTGTACCTATTGGACAAACATCCTTAGGCAGTGGTACAAGTTCCCATACCTGTTGTCTTTTTAAACTGAAGGAGCTCTTCTTGCATAGCTTCTACCCAACTGTTGTCTTTTAGTGCCTCTTGGAACTTGACAGGTTGTGTGAGAGATAGAAACCCTGCAAAAAGACAGATATTGGAAGATTGGCTTCTTGTTAGCACACCCTCTCTGATGTTGCCAATGATTTGGTCTGGTGGATGAGCTCTTAGGTAGATTAGATCTCCCTGATATGGTATGATGGCATTTTGAGGTGATGGACAGAGATTTGGTGACTCTGCTGTTGTAACATCTGTTGCACTTCTGTAGTGCCATCAGATGTTTGAAATGGAAGTGCGGGAATGGGTCCAAGTGATGCAAAACTGGACTGACTTTTGTCAACAGATGATTGACTTTTGTCAACAGATGATTGTGCAGTGGTTGTGAGAGGTGAAGCACTGGTTTGAGGGTAAGACTTGCCAACAGTGGTTGACTCAGCTGTGACAGAGTTTTGACAGTTGTTTTGAACGGCTGCTTCCTCTGATGCATAGATTTTATAGTGACTGGGGATCACAACATCTGTTCTGTAATCTTGTTGTGGAGATTGTGGAGTACCTGCATTTATAGTTTTAACAGTGATATCTTCAAATTTGAATTTATCTAAATCAAACAACTCAGCAGGATTTGCTGGGATTATTAGGGATGAAAGTTCATTGAACTTTACATTCAGAGTTTCTTCTATTGTCTTGGTCCTTGTGTTAAACACTTTATAGGCCTTGGCAGTAGAAGAATATCCCAGAAAATAGCCACAATCTACTTTGGCTGCAAATTTTGAAATGGAATCTTTGAGATTTAAAATGAAACATGGGCAGCCAAAGATTTTGAAAAATGAGATTAATGGTTTGATTTTGAACAAAATTTCATAAGCAGTTTTTTGATGTCTTGGGTTGATCAAAACTCTGTTTTGAACATAGCAAGCAGTGTTTACAGCTTCTGCCCAGAAGGACAGTGGCAAACCAGAATCTGCTAGCATGGTTCTTGCAGCTTCAATAAGAGTTCTATTTTTCCTCTCAACCACCCCATTTTGCTCTGGTGTTCTTGGGATGTTGTACTGCCTCACAATCCCTTTTGACACACAGAAGTCATCCAACTCCTTATTTTTAAACTCTGTTCCATTGTCACTTCTAAAGACTTTTACTGGCAAGTCATATTGTTTTTCAACTTTGGTAACAAAGTCCTTCAAAATACCTGTAGTCTCATCCTTAGAGTGTAAAAAGTAAGTCCATGTAAACCTAGAAAAATCATCAACTATGACAAGACAAAATCTTTTTCTTTTTAGACTCATGATTTTAACTGGGCCAAACAAGTCCATGTGCGACAATTGTAGACATTGACTTGTTTTGGACTCATCAATGGATTTGTAAGAGCTTTTATGTTGTTTTCCTTTTAGACAGGAAACACAATGCTCATCACATTTGAATTCTTTTGATGGTAAACCTCTGACAAGGCTTTGTTTGGAGAGTGAGTTGATAGTTTGAAGGTTGGTATGACCTAGTCTCCTATGCCACAATTTTGTTTCCTTTGTGGAGGCAGCAGAAAACAAACAGACATTTGCTATAGGATTGTCCTTCAACATATCAACTACATACGTATACATTGCCACTTCTATGAGCAACAAGTTGTGCTTTGCTCTCAGCAATGATGGCATCAATCTTTTTCACCACTTCTGGCCCAATAATCTTACATGTTTTCTTAGTGAAGAATGAGCCATAACCTTTGTCACTCATTTGTGAAACACTAAGGAGATTAAATTTAAGATTATCAATAAGATTGACATTTTCAAACTTGAGTTTCCCAGCCTGAACAGTCCCAGAACCCAACACCTTACCTTTTGAATCATTACCAAATGATATATCACCCCTCCATGAGCTAAGAAGTCCAGAAGAAGGGCTCTACATCTTGTCATGTGCCTGGAGCCTCCACTAGCTACATACCAAAGACTATCTAAACAAGCAGAAGCTCCCTGCACAACAGTAATGAATTAGTTTTGGTGAGTGTCCAAAGCCAAGTTGGCTTTGGATGGGTCCTCAGACTTTTCAGACTCAAGCTTTGGAGGATGATTAGTGGTTTGAACTAGTTTTTTAATCAAGTTCAACAACTGTTGCTGACCATTTGCAAGTGCTTGAATGTCAACACTTGGGGCAACAGTTGTTTGGTCACTTCCAGACAGATGATAATACCCATAGGGATTTCCGTTCACTCTTGGTTTAGAAGGTCTTTTTGGTTCCTCACAAACATGTGACAGATTATGACATGGGGGTTGTCCATATCCTCTTGGGTACTTGCTTGTGGGTGGAGCATCTGTTACTTGGACATCCCTGGGAGCAGATGTTTCAAGACTTTTGGTAACAGATGTTTGGACTGGTGTGAAGGTCGGTTTGGGCTTTCCTTTTGAAGTACTCATCACCTGACTTGCAAGAGTTTTAGCCTTGTACTCTTGTATTTTGACATCAAAATTTTTGAGATACAGACACTCTTTGGTTTTGTGATTCTTTTTCCCACATATTGAACATGTGGCTTTGGAATCACATGCACTTGTTCCTTTGTTAATATCATATGTTTTTAGAAGAAAACAGTTTTTAGTAACATGATTCTTCTTTTCACAGAAATCACAGAACAAGTGGACAGACTTTTCTTTCTTTTTCCCTTTTTAAACCTTCTTTTCAGCAGATTTGAGCATCTGCTGGAAGGTTTTTTAAGGGAATGACCTTTGCCTGAGGTGTTGTCTTTCCCTCAGGAGTTTTGAAATCAACAGGTTTAAAGTTCTCAAGAGTACCACACTCATCAGACCAAGTAGGTTTAAATTCATAATTTTCAAGTTCAGTGAATGATGAGGAACCTTCTGGTTTTCTAGAACAATTTTCTTACCATTGGGTTCAGTGATTTTAATCTCTTGACCCTTCAAATTTGTTGGTACTATCTCAACTAACTTTTGATCCCTTTTGTCAATGCTTTCAAAAGCTGGAGCAGTGATTTCAAAACCAAAACCAAACTTCACATGACTTTTTGTTTGTTTGTTGAGTAGCATTTCAAAACCTCTACATGATTCCACCCATTTCTGACATTCAACTTGAGTGGACTCAAGCTCACTTTTACAACTCTGATATTTTGTTTTCATAGTTTGGAGCTGGTCTTTGGTTATGGTTGCTTCATGTTTTAAGCTGCTTATTTCAGATTCTTTTTCAGTAAAATTTGTTTTTAATTCTTTTGCAAGTTTCTCAAATTTAACTTCATCATCTAAAATTTTCTTTCTAAGGTTTTCATTCACCTCTTTGATGTTAGCAAATGCTATTACACATTTGTCAGAACATAAATCTTTAAGAATTTGAGGAGATACCTTAGCAGCAGCCATCAATGCACAATCACACTTGCACTCACAATCATCAGATGCACCCCAGGGATCTGAGAGATTCATAACCTCTTCTTCAGGTTTTTCACCTGCAACTACTTCATCAACAACATCATCAGTCACAACTTTAGATTCAGTCACCACCTCCTCAGATTCAACTTCTTCTACCATAGCCATGAAACAAAAATTTTCTGGTTTATTTTCAGCTTTGGCAACTAGTGCAAAATTTTCATCTGTTAACTCATCTGGTAGACTGCTCCAATCAACAAAGCCTTGTGTGAAGAAACTCTATTGACTGGTCTCTGCAGGAGCAGAGGATAAAGCAGCAGTCATTGGCACAGGTGCCTGAGCAACAGGTGTTTGCACATAGAGGATCTGAGGAACAGTGGTTTGGACAAACTGGACATGAACAGTGTTTGAGGACTGTGCACAATGAGCAGTGTTTTGCACATTTGGTCCAGGGGTATTATAGGAATTTTGATAAGTGTTGGTCTGAGGCCTTTGATTTGGATAGGTAATTATAGGTGTACCATGTTTACTCCTACATTTCCTAGCAAAATGACCAAGTCTATGACATTTATAACACTTTATCTTTGATTTATCCAACCCAACCTTTGATCTGCCAGTTAACCCTAGAAACCTTCTCCCAGTTTTCTTGTAAAAATTGTTAGTTCTTACACTGAGAAGGGCTAATTAGTGCATAATGTCCATTTCTTCCAAATCATCAGCGTCAAAATATTTTAGGTCATCATACTCAAAGGATATGTTATCAGATGCCTGGATATCACCACCACTTGCTGTAAAAGCATAGTTTGGTGAATAAGAATCAGAATTAAAACCTGAGTTAAAACCTAAAGTTATGTCAATGAAATGATCATAACTCTGATCCTTAGTATTTCCAGGCACCTCATCATGACCCAAAAGTGCTGTATTACCAAATACATAATCATCAGACACTTTTCCAGAGTCCTGGAGCTTCTTTTTCTGGTTAAGCTCTCTCTCATAGGTCAAGAGCTTACCATGAAGCTGGGTCAGTGATAGGTCCTTGAATCCAATTGAGTTTCTCATAACTATAGCAATAGTGTCCCATTTATCTGTTAATGATCTTAAAAACCTATGGTTCAAGGTTGAATGAGGGTAAGTTAGACCAACCAGTTTTAGTTCACTAATGAGACAGTTAAACCTCTCAAATTGTTGAGTTAATGACTCTCCCTTAACATGACTGAATGCTTCATATTGTTGGTTAAGTATTTCACGATTGTTTTCAATAACCTCTTCAGTCCCACCAAATTGTTCTTTCAGTGCATCCCACAACTCCTTTGCACTGTTACAGTGTAACAGCCCAACATATATATCATTGGGTAGATCCATGGCCACAATACTGAAGGCCTTAGCATCTAACTCAATTTTCTGAAAATCCTGGTCGGAGTAGTTTTCATGTTTCTTAGGCTTCTGAACCTTGGGATCTTCGGTACTCGGCACCATCGGAACATGTGGTCCGAAGATAACCGACTTCCAACACCCACTGTTCTGTTGAGCTAGAACATGGCTCACCCGACGTTTCCAGATATTGTATTCAGATCTGACAAGCATCGGTGGCTTGTTGTTCGTCCCAGTGTTATGTGGATCGTGATTGATTGAAGCCATTCTCTGATTTTTCAAAAACAAAGTCTGTTTATAACCGATTGAATCGAAAATAAACTATTACTCTGTTTTCAATCCAACAAACAAACGATATCAATAATTGTGAGCTGATCTGTTTATATTTAATTGATTGATTAGATCGAATTTAATTGACCAAGCTCTGATACCAATTGTTAGGATCTGAGTTTGATTGTTTTGATTTGTTTAGAGTAGAATGAGAATTGAATGAAGTGAATATATATGGAAAGTGCAGCGGAATGATAAACTATAATCAAAACAAAGGAATAAATGTTTTCTTAATCGAGAGCTTTCATTAAATTGAAAGATTACAATCAAATACAAGTACTCCCCCTCAGCCTGATCACACAGTGATTGTCTGAAAGAATGTTGTGTGTGACAAATAGAACAGTACAAGCACTGTTCTATTTATAGACAAGTCTAAACCACTAGTGACCTAGGCTGACGTCACCTAAGATAGTGACCTCTAACAGAATAACAACATAAAACATCTGCCCTATACAAACTACTGTTATATTACAAAACATTGTAAGGTAAACTACTGTTGAGGGAAAACTCTGATGGTCTTGTATCATCTGTTGGAGCCTAAGTGTTGTTGGCTCCAACAGACCTTTAGTCTTCAGTACTTTGATCAGCAGTTGTTCTTCATCAGACCTTTGGTCAGCAGTTGTTCTCTATCAGTTGTTATCTAGCAGTCCTTTGTAGCAGCAGTTGTCCTAGCAGTTGTTTGGGTGGAACAGTTGTTAGGGTCAATAGTCATTTGGGAAGAGTATGTTGCAAAGACTGTTTATTTATGCGTATCAACTGTTAGTATATTTTGGATTTTCAATCATCTGTTCTTCTTCATGTCAGCAGACCCAACATTAATGAGTTTGTTTTTTTAGGGTTTTTAATTTATCTTTGAATCAGATTTGGGGGAGATGGGAATGGGGTTCACAGGATCATCATTCCCGGAATCCGTTACTACGTATATCCTTCCATTTCGCCCACCCATTGCGTTTTTCCCAAACCCAGTGCGCAGTCGGCCAGACGCTGGCGGTTGGTGGCCCAGTAAGGGATTAAATTGGGGTAAAATTACGTTTATACCCTCACGTGCATTGCACGTGGGGTGACTTAACTGAGTATACTAACTAGGTTAGGTGTAAAGGACAAAACTCATGCCAACTTTTCATACAAAGGATAAAGACTGAAACTAAAAGTTTTAAAGGACCCAGTCCATAGTTTTGGTATTTTATAAGAACAAAAATTATAATTTTCTCTATAGATATATTTATAGATGGTGAAAATGAATAGTAACTTTATTAATTTTTTGTTCAACCACTTTTCCTTCTTTTTTTAATTTCAAACACTTTTTTACTAATATATATATATATATATATATATATATATATATATATATATGATTTGGATCATTTGAGAACCACTATTTAGGGAGAGAACCAAGGAACCAAGTATGAACATAAAACCCCCTCCACCAAAAAATAAAAAAAATTATATAACCTAAAAAATAAAAAAGTAAAAACACCAAAATGTTTTTTTAGTGTTAATCTTTCTGAAAAAAATAAAAAAAAACATAAAAAAATAAAAAAAATGGTTTATATTACGTTATATTTACGTCATGTCTGATTCACATGTGCATTTTACTGTTATATATATATATAGACATATACCGTATGCACATGTGAATTTCACTATTAGAGCACACTTTTGAATAAATTATCAATTACCATAATGAAATGATCATTAAATGGACGTGATATGATGTATAAGGTGGAAAATTTGTTATTCAATGATCATTAAACGGACGCGAAGTGCATTTCACTATTATAGTTAGGTTTTTTTATGGGTTTAGTTTCAGGGTTTTGTTTTTAGGTATCATATGAGATGGGGTTAAGTTTTTGGGGGGATGGGGTGGGGGATTTAGGTTTTTGGGGTTGGTGGTGAATAAACTTAAAAACCTCTCTATAAAACTATAAAATAAGACAATTGTACTACACACACATGTGCATTTCACTATTATAGTTAAGTTTTTTTAATGGGTTTAGCTTTATGGTTTAGTTTTTAGGTATGATGAGAGGGGGGTTAGCTTTTTGGGGATAGGGTGGAGCGTTTTGGTTTTTGGGAGGTGTGGGGCGGTGTCGGGGATGGAGGGTTTAGATTTTTAGGGGGTGGGGGTGGGTGGGTTTAGGTTTTTAAGTGGTGGAGGTGGGGTTTTTAGGGTTTTTTTTGTTTGTGTTCACATTGGTTCCCTGGTTCTCTCCCTAAATAGTGGTTCTCGTATGAACCTGTAGATGCATTATTGTGCGACTAATGCTTTGGATTATAATAAACATGTGTTTTGGTGATTGTCGAAGTGGCGAAGGAGTAGATATGTGGGCGAATGAAGAAATTGATAGGTGCGAAGGAGAGAAAAGATGCGAAGGAGAGACAAAGGGGCGAATGTAGTTTTATTTGTTATGTAATGCTTGGTTCGCACGATGTGTTTTGGCGAACCTACACATTCGACCATGCAATATGGGCGAATGTGTAGGCCTATAAATAGGTTAAGCAATTTTTGAAAGTTAGTAGTTGGTCATTTTATTCCCTCCTGTTTTGTGTCTCTCCCTAGTGTTTGTGTCAACTTCTTTTCACGTTTGATTTGACTGTAATCATTATTAAAACGTGTAATTTGAGTTGTTTATGAATGAGAAAAACCTTTGAAAGATGATTTCTGTGTTTTGATTGTTTGATTATCATTATTGTGATTGATTCAGGGATTCCGCACCTGAATCAAACTTGTTTAATCAATCTCTTTGTAGATTTGACGATCCTAAGCGCATACAAAGTGGTATCAGAGCCACTATGGATCAAACAACCACAATTTGATAATTTTAAAGCAGATTTGGACCCTATTTTGATCAAAAACTTTCTGTTTTCATTGATAACATTGAATTGGTGATAAATTGATTGATTAGAGCTTGTTTTCATGGATAAAATGGATAATTCTCTTTGATAAACTTGTTCCAAATCAAATCCGAATCAAAACCTGATTAAAATCATCAAATTCTTTCAACTTTTGAAAAATTTGATCAAAATCAACTGATTTTCAAAGAATAACCGTTTTTGAAAGTGCAGGGTCAAACCTAGGGAGAAATGGGCGAACGTGTGTGTTAAACGGTCGAACCAAAGGATTTTTGGTCGAAGGTGGTGTTTTAAGTGGTCGATCCTAGAGTTTGTTAGTGTATTGGTGTTCATTCGACCATACCTGTTTCATTCGACCATTCGAACGGTCGAAGGAGAAATTCATACGGTCGAAAGAGAGTCAAACGGTCGAAAGAGATTTGTGTTTGTTATATCTTTCATTCGTATCTTTGAAAACGGTCGAAGGAGAACATTTTCTCTCATTTGACCACTCGATTCATACGAAGGAGAAAACTGTTTTAAACTTTTCTAATCTTTTCGTGTTTAAACATTTTCAGATCAAGATGTGGAACTTTCCGACTACACCACGACCCAACACGACACCACAACAGCAGACAACCATGGATCCTTGGTCGGTTGCTGCCCAAAAGTCTAGTCAACCATCACAACCTATCAACTATATGGCTATGACGAGCACTATTCCTCAACATGTTGCGCAACCACAACCGCAACCGATTGGCGACTATTGGGGAGTAGCAACAGCAGCGGTTCACACACAGACGACCAATGCCATATCAACGCTTATTCAAGACTTGTCATCTGGAAGTGGAAACCGACCACCTAAGCTGATGGAGATGGTCGACTACAACACGTGGAAGACTAAATTCAAAATCCATTTGGAGGGTATGGGTTTAGAGGGAACTGAGGCATGGCAGATGATTGCGAAAGGCTATGTTGCTCCGATCTTGGAGAACACGGGAGAGCCTATTCCTTTGGAGAATCTAGCAGACGATGAGAAGAAAAGGTTTGCTATTGAGAAAAAAGGCGTTTTCTCAATTGTCCCAAGCTATCAACACAGATTTGCTGCATCAGTTTGGTTCTTGCACAACTTCTAAGCAGCTGTGGGACATGTTGAGAAACAAACATGATGGAAATGAGAAGACTAGGAAGCTAAGGATGGAGGAGCTTCGCAAAGAGTTTGAGAATTTTAGTTACATGGGTAACGAAACTTTGAAAGAGTTGGTTCCAAGGTATTGCCACTTACTCACAGAGCTGTCAAGCTATGAGATTAGCATACCTATGTCCGAACTGGTGGACAAGTTTGCCGATGCGTTGCCACCGTATTGGAACCAGCATATTGAAGTGTTGAAAGAGAAGGATGCGTACCAGTATTGGACGATCAATGAGTTTATACAGAAACTGGAGAACAAAGAGATGGAGGAGAAGAGGAAAGCAAAAAGGGCTCAAATTCCTCAGAATCCGGAACTTTATCTTGGTGGTACATCTTCTTCCCATACTGCTTCCAGTTCTACTACCAATGTTGCTCCACACATCGTGTGCGTATCTAACATCGTTGAACCACCCAAAAAACCAATCAACTACCTTGCTCAAACATCTTCATATACCTCACCATCATATCCTACAACAACTACCTATATTCCACCATTTTCACCCATGCAACAAGCAGCGTGTTACTCTGCTAGCCAACCACCACAACAACAACCTTACAACCCTCAAATGAACCAAATTCAACTTAACCAAAGCCAACCGAACAAAAGCCCGATTGTGTTGGAGACTTCAAATCTAAATAATGTTACTGTTGAGATTGCTCAACAACATGTAGCATTAGTTTCAGCGATGGTAGCATCATACAATGGTCTGGTTGCTAGTCAAATTGGGAACAACAATTTGACCAATGAGGACTATGCACAGATCGACAAGGAAGAGATGGAATTGATGGATATACAGTGGGCTTATGCAAGCATCATGAGAAGAGCTACTGATTTTATTCAGAAGACCAGGAGAACGGATCTTTCAACTTCTCCTAACACCACTTATGGCTTCAACAAAGCCAAAGTAACTTGTTTTAACTATGGTGAAAAAGGTCATTTTAAAAGAGAGTGCACACAGCCAGCACAACAAGGTAATCGAAATCCATTCAACTCTACATACCAAAACCGTCAAACTCAAAACCAAAACCAAGTATCATACCAAAGTTCCAACAACATTTCAAGCTTTCAACCTCACAACAACTATCAAAACCGCCAAAATAACCAACAAAATAACGATGCTAGACAATCCACATCACAAAACCAAAACCAAACACAATAGAACTCAAACCAAACAATCATTCCCATATCTACACCAAACACACAAACCCAAACTGAAAACCCAAATCAAGCTTTGGTGATACAGAAGGATGAGGGTTTCGATTGGACTGGTATGCAGTTGGGTGTGGAATAAATTACAGCTGGTAATGTGGCTTGTGTGGCACAGAAGATGAACTTGGATGAACCGGTTGAGGTTGAAGAAGAGATTGTGTCTGAGAAGATGTGTGAGTTAAAGATTGAAGAGGTGAATGATGAGATGAATGTTGATGTTGATTGTGCTGAAAAGAAGACTAGAATGGTTATGGATACTGTTGCTGATATTCCAGAATAGTTTGATTCCACTTATTCTGATGAGGAGAGTGATTCTGACTCTGAATCTAGTGTTAACTCACTGGATGACGACATTGACCAGTTGCTCGCTGAAGCCGACTTCTTAATGACAAGGAAATCATGCATGGTGGATGATGCTTGCACCAGAATTGACTACTCCAAGTTTTTCGCTGGGAAGGAAGCTCATTTTGCTCTAATGGCAATGACAGAACCTCCTAAGCAGGTAAGTACCGAATCTACTGTTAATTCCAATTCAACTTGTGTCAAGAATTGCAAAATTTGTGATAAATTGACAGACGAAAATAAGCAACTCAAGGTTCAACTTGAGAGTGCAAAAATCAACTGTCAAACTTATCAAAAAGAATCAAAAGAGTTTAACAAAGTACTTGATGGGTATAAGAAAGATATTTCTGAATTGAAAAAGACTTTGTCGTTAAAACAAATGGCCATAAATAACTATATCAATGATTTAGAAAACACAAAATTGGAAATGGCCACCATCAAGTGCTTTGCCGAGAAAGTAAACAAAAAGCTTGAAAGCTATAAGCACATTGCTTATGTAGTTGACCACATCATATAAGAACCTTCACAGTCGAATAGTGCAAACTACAAAGCTGTCCTAGCTCCGGTGTTGTTCGAAAACCATAATCTGCATGCGATAGCACCGGAGAGCTTAGTCAAATCTGACTTTACATCGGATAACGAGTCCAACACATCCAGTGTCGGAGACCCGTATTCTGATGTTAGACCTGTTCTGGGAAACAATGAAGGTGTGGTTGCTGCTGATGATTATGATGAAGAGGATGAACAGTCTGAGACGGTTGTTGAAAAAGTGAGTGATATTCCTGATGAAAATCACATCATCACTACTGAACCGGTTTCACCATCACAGATTGTCCATCCCATGGCTAACGCTCATAGAAAGAATCAATCAGCAAAGAATGTTGATAAGAAAGCTGAGAAGCCTGTTGTTAAGAATGCTGAAAAGAAAGTGGTTAAGAATGTTGAAAAGAATGTTGTTAAGTCTGTTGAAAAGAAAGTTGAAAAATCAAATGATGAGAAAAATGAATCGTGTGATAAACCTGTGAAAGTTTTCTATCAGATGCAAGGCTCCGATAAGATTATGTCTGATGAAGAATATGCGATTCAATTTGCAAATTATTCTAAAATTGAAAAGATCTGGCAGGAAAGTACCATTTGGTTTCCGAAACATGAAAGAACCAATGATATTCCTCCAGCTATTTTAAAGAAAATTCATTCGGATAATTCAAAAGACTCAAAGGTCAATGTCACACAATTTGTTAAACCAACAGACAAGTCAAATAGTTTTATTGAGCCGACTTACTCAAAGGACCCTGCTCCTGAGAGTTTAAGAAGACAGTGTATGGTTGATCAATATCCCATTGCTAGTTATTCTATGTCGAACATCAAGGAAAACTATGAAGAGTACCGTGCGTGTTTTAAGTGCGGGGAAAGGGGGCATTTACTTGCCAACTGCCCGTATGTACGACACAAAAGGCACGAGGTGGAGATGAAGCAAAGGTATGACTGTCCGGTTGATAATCACAGTTATCCACAGAGACGGTTTATCCCTCAACAAGCACCTTTTTATAACCAAAACAACTATTTCAAAAGGAGGGAAAATCGTCCGATGACTTATGATAGACGCAACCGGATAGCCACTGAGAAACCATTGAAGAAACCATTGGTGAACGCAACTGTTGAAAACAAAAAGGTTCCTGCTAAACCTAATGTCAAATCAGTAGTTGGACCTGTCTCTGTTAAATCAGAGAAGGTAACCAAGAAAGTATCGTTCAAGGAAGAAGTAAAGAAACCGGCTGAGACCTCAAAATCTCAGATCCGGATCTTGAAACGGACTGAACAATCTTGGTCATCAAAGGGTTCTGAGGGTGCTTCAACTTCACAAAATTTGAATTCTGAGAAAGAAAAAGATTTGTGTGAAAAGAAAGAGGTTGATAAAACCCATGATGTTTGTGAGACAACTGACTCTTTGAAACAATCAGTTCAAAGACCCAAGACCAAACAGGCTTGGGTCCCCCGAAAAATCTAACTTTTCTACTTGATATGTGCAGGGAGCTTCAGCTGGCCCTGTTAGCAGTCTTTGGATTGTTGACAGTGGAGCTTATGGCCATATGACTGGGGATCTTTCGCTACTGTTCGATATTCGAAATATCAATGGAGGCTATGTAGCGTTTGCCGGGAACAAAGGAGGCTATATTACCATGGAGGGTAGTGTGAGTAATGGGATTGTGAGCTTCGAGAGAATTTCTTATGTGAAGCAGATAGATTACAATCTTTTGAGTGTCAGTCAGATATGCGACAAGCAATTTTCTGTGTACTTTGACGACAAATCTTGCTACATACTCAAGCCGGGGTTTGAATTACCGAAAGAGTGGGTGATGCTAAAGGCGCCGAGAGTGAACAACCTTTACATTCTCGATATGTCAAAGGCAATGACCACCCAAGGCCAAGTCACGTATTTCCTATCCAAGGCTACAGAAAAAGAATCCATTATGTGGCACAGGAGTATGGGACACATTCACCTCAGAAAGATGAATCCATTATGACAAGTGTGTAAGTTGTAAAAAGGGTAAGCAGCACAAACAATCCCATAGACCAAAGAAAGTTAATTCCGTTGAACTGCCACTTGAACGTTTGCACATGGATCTGCTTGGACCGGTCAAGCGTAAGAGTCATGCTGGGGAGTTATACTGTCTTGTGGTGACTGATGATTATTCAAGATTTTCATGGGTGATGTGCTTACACAGGAAGAGCGACACATTTGACAACTTGAAAGTTCTGTTCACTCGTTTGGAAAATATCTATGGTCTCAAGATCAAGAGGATTAGGAGTGACAATGGGACGGAGTTTAAAAATGCACAGATGGACGATCTTTGTGAAAACAAAGGAATTCATCATGAATATAGTGCTCCGTATACCCCACAACAGAACGGTATCGCGGAACGTAAAAACATGACTCTAATTGAAACGGCGAGGACAATGCTTGCGGACTCAAATCTTCCGGTAATGTTCTGGAACGAAGCAATTTACGCAGCTTGTTATACTCTCAATCACGTTCTAACGGTGAAGAAGTATGGCAAAACTTCTTATGAGCTGTTGAATCGTCGCAAGCCGAATTTAGAGTATCTAGAACCGTTTGGAGCTCCTTGTACTATGCTTAATCCATCTGAGAAGTTCTCACCGAAGGCTGAGGAAGGATACTTTGTTGGATATGCAACCCCGCTCAAATGGGTATTCAACACAAGAACTCGTTAGGTCGAGGAGTGGGCTAACGTTGAAGTGCAACGGTACACTCAGAACTTACAGGGAAGCGGTCCAGACTGGATGTTTGATTACAAAGATTTCTTTGAATCATTCAATCTAGATAGCTTGGTTGAAGAGGCTGTACTACGTTTATATTACGAAGTCGAAAACGCAGTGACTTCACCGTTAGTGCGTCCGATTACCGTGAATCCTCAAGCAGCTTCTAATGATACCAATGTTCCTGTCGTTGAAGAAGAAGTATTTCAAGAATCTTCCACAACGTTGAATTCATCAGAATTAGAAGATGACGATGATGATGTTACAGGCGAAGCTATCTTAGACCATGCTACAGTGACACCACCAGTGAACCCAACTACAAATGGTGCTTCAACATCGAATGTGGGTAATGATCTGGTTTCTGCAGAGAACTTAACTACTCAAACGGGAGTCCTAGTACCTGATTATCCGGAATCTCGGATACATCGAATTCACCCGATCGAGCAAGTTATTGGTGATCCTGGTAGCAGTGTGATGACAAGAGGACAATTGAGGAATGCAAACTCACCAGAAAACCTTGGCAATCTTGCTTTATATGCCAAAATACAAAAATCTGGTTTTCAGAATGACTGGTCTTTTGCTTGTTATGTTTCGCAGGTGGAGCCGCGAACTTACAAGGATGCTCATTTGGGCGACGCTTGGGTGGAAGCAATGCAAGAGGAGTTGTTGCAGTTTCAGAAACTTGGTGTCTGGACACTGACAGATCTGCCCCCGGGAAGAAAGAAGATTGGAACGAAGTGGGTGTTTAAGTGCAAAAAGGATGATAGAGGAGTGATCGTAAGGAACAAAGCTCGTTTGGTTGTACAAGGATTTCATTAGGTTGAGGGAATTGATTACAACGAAATCTATGCACCAGTTGCACGCTTAGAGGCAATCCGAATGTTTCTGGCGTTTGCATCATACAAGAAATTTAAGGTGTACCAATGGATGTCAAGAGCGCATTTCTTTACGCTGTGGTCAAGGAGGAAGGATACGTAGGTCAACCACCAGGCTTTGAAGACCCTATTCACCGGGATAAGGTCTACGTACTGAACAAAGCTCTCTACGGGTTGCACCAAGCTCCAAGGCAATGGTATGAGGAGCTGAGCACGTATCTTCTCTCAAAATGATTCAAGCGAGGTTTGGTAGACTGCACACTGTTCACTAAACGAACAGGCGATGACTTGCTTCTAGTCCAGATTTATGTTGACGATATTATATTTGGGTCTACTAACGAACTTATGTGCAGAGAATTTGAACGTGTTATGCAGGAAAAGTTCGAGATGAGCGCAATGGGAGAGATGCAGTTTTTCCTAGGCTTGCAGGTGGAACAAAGACCAACGGGGATCTTTATTCACCAGACGAAATATGTTTCTGAAGTCTTGAGCCGATTCCAGATGGATGATTCGAAGCCGATGGATACCCCAATACAACCTAATCACGGGATTGGAGTTGACGCTAAGGGGGAGCTAACTGATCCATTTACATACAGAGCAATCGTCGGATCTCTGATGTATCTCACTGCCTCCAGACCTGATATAATGTTTCCCACATGTCTCTGTGCACGTTATCAATCGAAGCCGAAACAGAGTCATCTTGCAGCTGTCAAACGTATCCTTAGATATCTGAAGGGTTGTCCGTCGAGAGGACTATGGTATCCTAATGATGATAATTTTGACCTAATCGCTTTTAGTGATGCAGATTGGGGCAGCTGTGACAAAGACATCAAATCCACAACGGCTGGATGCCAGTTTATGGGGAGCAGGCTCGTGACCTGGCAATGCAAGAAACAGACCGCAGTTGCTTTATCCACATGTGAAGCATAATACGTTTCAGCATCGAGCTGCTGCTCACAGGTTCTTTAGATCCAACAACAGATGGTGGACTACGGTTTGCAATTTCTTAAAACCCCTATTTACTGTGATAATGAAGCCGCAATCGCATTAACAAAAGACTTAGTAAATCACTCAAAGGCTAAACATATCCGGATTAAATATCATTTTATCCGCGATTGTTATGCTAAAGAGTTGATCGATATGGTCAAAATCCACACTGATTACCAACGCGCAGACCTTTTTACCAAGGCTTTTGATAAATCGAGATTTGAATTTCTTTTGAAAGCTAATGGAATTAAAGAAAAACAAGATTGATCACCACCTCAGTTTATCGCTTTTTAGTTTAATTTTTACTGTTTTTTAGAAAAATTTCGAAAATCCAAAAACATTGAAAAATTTCAAAATCCATAAAAAAAATTAGAAAATTTCTTTGCTGACTACTATATCTTCTTCCCTTAGATTAATGCCGTCAGATTTCTGTGAACAAACGATATCTGGGCAGTCACATATTTGAAATGCTCCAGCATATCCTTGGGAACAGTAAATTCAAAAATTTATAAAAATCATAAAAACCAAAAATGATTTCCGGGAGAAAAAGGGGAAATGATAGTACATCAGTGGGGATCTGACACATTCTAAAGAAATGTAATGCTATATAGGGCGTGTGTATGATACATACATATCTGTGCGATGTGCTGATAGGCTTCGTAGACCTAATACTGCGTGCCTGATACATACATATCAAACGAATTGTTGTGTGGATGAACTCCTCATTGGCATATGGTCTTAGTACCGTAATTTCGTTTGATAGGGTATTTGTACAAAACTCGGAGGTTTTGGGTCGTTATGTTATTACTTGTCTTGGGATAGCCTCTCTGATCTTCTGCTGTAAGTCATTACGGACCTAGATCAGATAGGGTGTCTTTATAAAAGAGCTTTATGCCAAATCCTAAAGTTACCGAATTGAGGAACTTTCCATGTTTTATGATGATCAAAGATTATCTATTACATCGTATTAATCACTGATGCAAATCATGATTAATATCAGTCCTCAACCTGGTAGAGTGCACATGTTACTTTGTTGCATTAATTTGCTGACCTGTATACCTCTGTGCATTATACCTTGTAAATTACAGACGACGAAAGCATAATCACGCATTACAATGAGTCTTTGTGCATTTACTTCTTGATACAGGAGTATCTCGTGTGCGTGGGAACCACAGACAATTATGTTTATACTATACATAATAGTATTAGTCTAAAGCACTGCACAAAAGTCTGCATGTGAGTTTATGTGGATCACAATATCAGCAGTTGCCAGATCACACATTGTCTTTAATGATAATAATCAAAAGATCAACTGTGTGATCAGATTTCTCAATAACTGATATGATCCCTTTACCGGAAATCACAAAACATTTACTGTTTTCTCTTTACATTTTTGCATTTTATTTTCTCGTCAAAAATTGCAAAACTCAAAAAGATTTTAGGTGTGTTTTAACACAAACTTTAGAAAATCCAAAAAGATTTTACATTTCTATCTTATTTTTGATAGATGATGGTGGTTGATGACGATTTTCTAAACCTTGATGAACCATTTGAGCTTTGTTATCTTTAACTGAGAAAATATGATTGTCGGATGCTTAAAAGTTGGAAAATATTTTGACCGGGACTCGATTTTGAGATTTGGTAAAATTTTCAAAATTCCTGATTTACTTTCGCCCATTCAATTGGGTCGAAAGAGGAATTTCATGTTCATTCGTATGTTTTATTTTGGGCGAATGTGAGAGTTCTTAAGATGTTTTTCTCTTTCGAACCCTTTTATCTCATTCGCACCTTTCATTAGGGGCGAAGGAGACAAAAGCTTCACATTCGACCACAATGAACGGTCGAAGGAGCAATCTATATATACTTATCTCTGCTCATTCGACCCCTTACAAATTTTTTCAAAATTTCTGATTTAAAGTCCACTTGTTGCTCGTGCATTTTAGATCTTACCATTGTGTTCGTCTCATTGTACTGATCATTTTGCCTTAATCTTTTCAGGTTATCATCCATTATTGAATGTTTAATCAGTGCTTTTGTGTTCTAACCCTAACTATTATTGTCCAGGGATTTATACAGTATAATTGACCTTTTTGTTGATAAGGATTCACTGATTAAGTGTTTTAGGGTGAGATAATCCTAAAAATAGGGTTTTAATTTAATAGATTGTGTATTTGATTATTGAACAGGTCACGAACCCTAGTTTTTAAATAAAAACACATAATCAGTGATTGTTTGAAGAAATTGATAATTAGGAAACATTAATCGGAGGTTTTAGGTGATAAATGAATCAAAATAACAAGTTAAAATCCACTGGTTTTTCAAAATTGAAATTTGAATTGAAGAACATTCACCTTCACCCCTTTCGAACGGTCGAACGTGTAAAACTGGGCGAAGGAGATGTTTTTTTTGGGCGAATGAAGTTCAAACGGTCGAATGAAACATTTAATCAAAGATTATCACATTCGCACCTTTAAAACTTCACATTCGTACCCAGAATCTCTCATTCGCACCTCCGTTTGGGCGAATGTAGAGATCAAAAACCAACTTTTCAATTTTTGATTATTTTGTCGATTTTTAACGTATTTACTTGTTTTATTTTGCAGTATAAATCATGTCTGAATAGGAAAAATCTACTGAACAAGCTGCATCATCTGCACAAGCTGCTGAGAAAGGAAATGAAGAACTTTTGCCTTTCGAGAATGCGCATAACTGTTGTGCATATCTTGGGGATATGAAGAAGCACACTGAGTTCACAGAGATTATCGAGTTTCTGAAGAGAAGTCGGGTGATAGATGCAATTGCTACACCTGCTATTATCTACCGAGACATGCTACAAGAGTTCTGGATGAACGCGAAGATGGATTTCTGGGAATGTGAAACATCTCTGGTTAGCAAGATTCAAGGAAAATTGGTTATTGTTTCAGAGAATGATATCAGGGAAGCTTTGAAGCTTGGAGATGAAAAGACTGATCCTAGAGAACTTAGTTTTATTGAACAGGGAAAATGCTTTCTAAGGATGAAATATAACGGGTCGATTACTGATGGTTCGTTACACAAGGGAAAGCTGTAACACCCCAACCGATGGCGGAATCATCGAGGTGTCACGTAGTGACGATTGTTCAAAAGCTCATGGTACTAAAATGTAAATATTTGATTATTGAATATTGTTTTACAACATGTGAAAATGAATACACAACAAAAATTGAGATAGCTGATTTATTTAGTCTAAGTCCAAGGTCCTATATGAAGCGTCAAGCAGCTTATCGTGAAACATGCACGAAAATAAACTTTTGTCAACATATGATGTTGGTGAGTACTACCTAGCTTTGTACATATAGTATAAGTTTTGAAAAGTGGTGCAATTCATGTGTCTAGCATCCCCAAGGCATTATGTAAACACGCAAGTAACCAAACAAGACAAAGATCAAATGTAAAGTTGATAAGATGAAATTGATAATGAGCACCCTAACACACGTCAAGTCTAAAAGAGCACCATAACATAAGTTATGTCTAAATGAGCACCGTAAAATAAGTTACGTCTATATGTAAAGAGCACCATAACATAAGTTATGTCTAGATGTATGATTTTGTACGTAAGCTACATTCATGTTCAAACATAAAGCACAAAGATAAACAAGACACGTATATGAATTGTAAATGAAGAAAATGTATGTGTAAATGAATGTGCAAGTTTTGTATACTTGTGCATGAATCACCCCAAAAGTGTATAACGAAAAAGGGGATAAGTAATACTCACAGTTTGCGTGATAACTTGAAATCTATCGAACAACGAGATATGGATTAGGATTATCCCAAAGGATTAACCTAAAGAAATAAATGATTTGTAAGGAATTGAACTTAGAGTCTAAGTTATCTAGTATTAAGCATTTAGGGTTTCTAGACTAGAATTTGAGGATTTTTAGGGTTTTTGAATTAAACTATAATAGGTTTTAAATAATTTTAATATTTAAAGAAAATTTTTAGGAACTCCATTAGTTATTTC
Source organism: Ambrosia trifida (assembly GCA_028751855.1). Classification (NCBI taxonomy): domain Eukaryota; kingdom Viridiplantae; phylum Streptophyta; class Magnoliopsida; order Asterales; family Asteraceae; genus Ambrosia; species Ambrosia trifida. The sequence goes on from CM054122.1 coordinate 141,638,641, forward strand.
AAATTATGAAGATATGTAATAAATAATTAACAACGTAAATAATGGAACGAATTGAATATAAATATTTGATTTTATGTAATTAAATATGAAATAAAAGTACAAATAAATGGAAGAAATAATTAATTCAATTAAATATGAAAATCATAAGTTCATTTTATGCAGAGATACTAGAAATAATTTCATAATTTTAAAACTTATAATTTTGATATCTTTATATTTTAAATTGATTTATTAATATTAAAATGAAATAATTAGGATTTAAATAAAAAAATAAAACAAAATATTGTTTTCATTTTATTACAGTATTTATTATGTTTTATAAGTGAAAAATAATTTTTAGAATTATTTTTCATATTATTTTCATTTAAAACAAAATTTAATTGAATATAATCAATTAAATATGATTAAATCGTAAAAATAGGCAAAAATATTATTTTAACAGAAAGCAAAGTTACCAAAAAGTTTTATATGGTTAGAGAAAACACCATAAAAATTTTGGTATTAAAATGATTAAAAATGAATTTTTTTTATGAATTAATTATGGTTTAAACAAAATAAATACATTAAAAATAATAAATAAACATTTTTCTGAAAAATAAAATTAAAAACATAAACTTTAGGGTTTGAATAAGCTAGGATAATTTTTATAAAAGTTTTGGACAAGGGTTGTTATTTTTAATAATTAATAGATTTATAATAATATAATAAAAAATTGTTGTTTATAACAAAAAAACTAAACAGATTCGCCCCTCCAGGGAATCGAACCTGTGACCTATCTATAGTAAAGTGACGCACAGACCAGCTGGTCTGGGTGTCTGTTTGTGATTATCTCAGACTCAATTTCTTTTATAACACGTATCTGAAATCATAAATCCCCAATTAAAGCCTTATAAACCCTAGCCACAAATCGATTCAATTGAACATAATAACGATACAGATTATCAACGAAATAATAGGGCTTTTATTCCCTATCAGAAGTCGATTCTAATGGATAAAAAAATTGAGTTTAAAGTGTACCAAAATATGGTGAAACCCGAGCACAAGATCACGACTCCAAGGCTTCAAATTCAAGGAGTTCCAACGAATGAAAGGTATATGTGATAGAGGGGTTTTCTTAGTCGGCCTCTAGTGAAGGTTTGGGTGAGAGGAATTGATCAAGGATCGATTATATAGGCCGATTGAATGTTTGTGTTAAGGAAACTAATAAACTAAAATAAATGAGAGTAATTAACCATAATTTTCGACCTTAATACGCGTTAAACTAGATTAGGAAGGTAGAGGAGGTCAAAATGAGTTGATTGTGGGATTGGATTGATGTTTGGCGTGCGTGTCGGACCTGCAGCGAAGAAGAAGGAGGGGTTTACATCTTCGCAGGATGCCTTTAAAACTAATTAGGATCCTATATTAATAAACAGACCTCATGTGGACTAGTGGTAGTGTTGCAGTCCTGTTTGGTGACCGACTCGGGTTCGAGTCCGGGCAGCTTCACATTTTTTTTTTCTTTTCAGTTTGCTGTAAAGAAAGGATCAGAATTTGGGCCAGTTGTTATTGGGCCTGTTGATGTGGGCTAATCTTAGGTTGGGTTATGTGTTGGGTTTAGTTTAGTTGTTTGAGAAAAAGACTGACATATATATATATATATATATATATATATATATATATATTCTCATTATTATTATTATTATATACAAAAATAAAATAAAAGAAAAGTGACGGATGTCACAAAAGCTTTGTCCCCAATTCAAGTATTTGGCGCATGTTATGATTCATGTATTCGGTTCAGCAGCAGGAGGTTATGATTTGATGAGGAAGAGTATTAGTTCAATGATGGTTGCACTGATATTGAACAAACCGTTCAATGTATCAGGAATGCTTATGGAACATCTGTTGGAACCTGTTAGAGGCACAAGGAATTTGAAGTTTTTGTTATACCCTCGATTCCTTTAGATGATATTTGATCACAAGTATAAAGAGTTGAAGAGGGATCCGAAGCAGATTGTAGTTCAAGAGCATATGTCCATTAATACATTGGCAAGAATGAAGGCTTATAAAGGCTTGTCAGTGAATGAACGACCACTTGTTAGACGTTTATTTGGACATTTGGCGAGGATTGATTATGAGGATCCAGGTAAAGATAAGGTAAGGCATGCTGATAGTGCATCAGACGAAGACAATCCATTACATCATGTTGATCCAGAGGCAAAGGCAAAGCGAAAGCGACAGGTTGTGAATGTGGGAGAAAAGAGTGGCAAAGGTAAAGAGAAAGAAATCAGGATTGAAGTTGTTCCTGAAACTGAGCCTGCAAAGAAGAAGAAAGTGTCGAGAAGACATAAGACCATGGCTAAGAAAGGGTTACACCTGGTTGATGAAGCGTCAATCAATTCTGAAGAGACGCGGGAGGATGAACATTGGGATCCGGATACTAAGACTGTAAAGACTACCACACCCAAGGCCACTATGGCGGGTGAGTCTGCCAGTTTGAATAGATCAGTGGAGGAATAGAGAATGAATAGCCCTATTCACTTGGATGAAGAGGATGAGGGTTTAGGTTTGGGAGCAGGGGACTTTCTTGGTTCACCAGTTCAGGGGGAGAAACCAAAGAAGCCCCAATTTAAGAAGAAAGAAAAAATGTTAAAGCCCGCAGAGAAAAGAGCTAGAGAGATTGAATCGTTAATAGTAGGAAAGAAGTTGCCACCTGCTTCAAGCTCGAAATCACCAGTTGCTGCTCCAGCCTCGAAGAAGCAGAAAACCACAACTACTTCCAGTACTGAACAGGGAGCTGATATACATGTTGACGCCTTTAATGAAGCATTGGATAATGTACTGAAGAAGATGAAGAAGGGTAAACTGCCTGAGGTTGCTGAAGTTTCTACTCGAAAGGTTACAGTGGATAGTGATGTAATGAACACTGTTAACAGGAAACTTGCTGAGATGATGAACATCATAAACAAGCAGCAGACAGAGATTGACCAATTGAGAAAGAACGACTCAAAGATGTTGGATGTAGTGGTTACATCACATGAGAACAATGAGGAACTGAAAAAGAAGATTAAACGGTTGCAGAAGGATAATAAGAAACCGTTAAAACATGAGCAAAGAAACACCAGAAGGTTCATTGCTTTGAAAGAAGAAAATAAGAAGCTAAAAGAGAGTAATAAAAGCATGGATAATCTAATTAAAGATTTATACTCTCGGGCTCCTCAGTTGAAAGAAGGTGAAGAGGATAAAGATCAAGACGAGGAGCAGGTTGATTTCGAACTGTCTGATGATGATGAGGAGGATGATGAGGATCTTGATGAAGATGCTGGAAAGGCTCCTAAAAAGAAGAAGCATGATGGAGATGATGATGGTTCGAATGATGGATCTGGTGATGATAGCAGCTCTGCATTTGATGATGATGATGATGATGATGATATAGACAAATATAAGTATGAGAAACGGGAATCTGGAAAAGGAGGAGAATCTAGTTCTAAAGCTCCTGGAGGATCAGTTGATGATGATACGATCTTCTGGAATGAAAAGCTGAAGTCTATGTCTGAAGATGATAAACAGATGTATCGCCAGATGCTTACTGATCGAGTCTGGACGATTGACATGACCAGCAGATTTTCTGAGATCTTTGAATCTTGTGACAGGGTGCTTGAATTAGAGTATAATGATCCAGATTTGGAGGATGGTGAAGTTTCGGCGGCAGTGACAAAAGAGATTTTTGAAGGTTTAGTGAAGCAGGTTGGGAAAACGTTAGAAGAACTATTAGAAGAACTATTGGCTGATAACCAGATTCCTGATCTACCTGAAAAGGAAGCTGGAAATCATTCTGATGATCGTGACGTACCTGTGTTTAAGGATATTGAAGTTGAAGATGTGACTAATGAAGAGTATCCAGAATATTTTAAGAAAGACAAGGATTCTGGATTTACTGCTTTCACTGATGATCTATTGAATGAAGCCGAGAGACTTGCAAAAGAGAAGAGAAATAAGTTTGTTGATGAAGTGTTCAAAGGGCATGATAAACCGCATATCAAACAATCCGATAACTTGAAAGAGTTACTGAGGAAATTAAAAGAGAAAGAAGCCAATCGTCCGAAAGCAGAGATTCAGGGAAGCTTTTATAAATTCCACAACGAAATGTTTAAAGGAAAAGCGTTGGGTTGGAAGTTTATAAAGCAGTTGAAGTGTGTTGCAGTGAAGTGGGAGAAGGGGATACTCTACTTTGATAGATTTCATGATTTGAAGACTCTCCCATACTGGGCTATTCGTGATATTTGTCGACACAAGTTGACTGGAACATAAAATGATCAGATTTCCTACTTTGCTGATAAAATGGCAAGAGAAAGCATGACGAAGTGGAATCTTTTTGAACCTCAGTATCCAAAGCGGATTGTTCACAAGAAAAACATTGATGATATAACCGGTTTGCCCAAGGTGACTCTAAAGTACAAACCACCAAAAGTGTTGAGACATATTCCATTGTTGCAGATACCTCAACATTTTGCAAAAGACTTTATCTGGTGGTACTACGATTGGAAGATTGCAGAAGCTGTGATAGTGTTGAAAGACGGAGACAAGAATTTCAAAAAGATACACATATTTGATCCCATGTGGTTGGTGAATTGTTCACAAGAGGACATCATTATGTTGTATTACAATCCCATTTTCAGCGATGTGAAGGATGCTGAACAAGCAAGTAAATACCAGCGTGTGGTATTTCTGTGCTTTGCTCATGACATTAATGCCGGATGCGACTATGATAAGAAGCTTGGAAAGTTTGTTAAAGTTCAAGAGGTTCCTGAAGCGAAGAAGAAAAAGCCGAAGCAAGTATTTGAAAAGGTGATGACGTTGGAAGAGAAGAAACTATTGCGAATAAAGCTGATGAACAAGAGAATGGATGAAGAACGAAGGCTTAAACAATCCAAGCAATAGTCGAGGGGGAGTTTGTAGATGCATTATTGTGTGACTAATGCTTTGGATTATAATAAACATGTGTTTTGGTGATTGTCGAACGGGCGAAGGAGTAGATATGTGGGCGAATGAAGAAATTGATAGGTGCGAAGGAGAGAAAAGATGCGAAGGAGAGACAAAGGGGCGAATGTAGTTTTATTTGTTATGTAATGCTTGGTTCGCACGATGTGTTTGGGCGAACCTGCACATTCGACCATGTAATATGGGCGAATGTGCAGGCCTATAAATTGGTTAAGCAATTTTTGAATGTTAGTAGTTGGTCATTTTATTCCCTCTTGTTTTGTGTCTCTCCCTAGTGTTTGTGTCAACTTATTTTCACGTTAGATTTGATTGTAATCATTATTAAAACGTGTAATTTGAGTTGTTTATGAATGAGAAAAATCTTTGAAAGATGATTTCTGTGTTTTGATTGTTTGATTATCATTATTGTGATTGATTCAGGGATTCCGCACCTGAATCAAACTTGTTTGATCAATCTCTTTGTAGATTTGACGATCCTAAGCGCATACAGAACCCTACCCTATTATATATATATATATATATGGTTTCATAATAAATCACAAATGGCTTGGTGGTGGAGTGGTTTGTGGTGCATTTGCGTTCTTTTAGGTTTCAGATTCGAATCTTGGGATTTTTGTTTTTATTACAAACACTTATTTATTAATAAATATATATGATTTCATAATAAGTGACAACATGGCTTGGTGGTGGAGTGGTTTGTGGTGCATTTGTATGGTTTGAGGTCTCAGGTTCGAAACATGGGAATGGCAAGTTATTTTTTTAAAGGTCCATACAGTGTTTTAGTAATAATTATATATGATTTCACAATAAATAACAACATGGCTTAGTGGTGGAGTGGTTTTAGGTGCATTTTTATTGTTTGAGGTCTTAGGTTCGAAACATGGGAAAGGCAAGGGGCGACTCCTTTTTTTTTCATTAACAACATGTTATTAAGTAATAAATACAAATATACACATGTTTGTGTGAGATGTCGTTTTTAAATTATGGTATGAAAATTGGTAGTTACTTTGTTGATAATAGCTTTTTAGTGTGTTGGATACGACAAAACACACTAGTTCTCTTTATCATCAATCTGAAATGAGTTGTTTGTAAGTTATTAAAGTCGGTCAGTAATTTAAATATAATATAAATAGCATGCAATCTCGTGTATTACACGGGTCGATAAATATAATGTAATATAATTAATAAGAGAGCTATGTGTTAACCAGTCATATGCATTTCACGGTTGAAAAAAATCGATGTATTGTACTAATACAATAAAATAAAATATAGTTTGTTAACATATACAGTAGTGAAGATATGTATTTAAAAATGAACATTATCGTGACAATTACAAATTTTGTTTAGCTAATTTTTAAAGCATTTTTTTCCAAATGGGAATTAACTTTGATTTTTTAATACCACCAACTTTTTTTTTATTATTTAACATCTTGTATTTTTACTATTATTTACCCTTCCACCACATCAACTTTTTGAAAATTTTTAAATATCACTTAATAAAACAATTATTTTCCTTTCTTTTAATTTTTAGTATTTTATTTAATATAGGTTTAAACTTGGTGAAGTTTTCAAATATCACGAATAATCAAATGCACATTAGATAATCAACTAGATGATTTTGAATGGAAAAATAGACGTAAAAGCGCTAAACCACACACGCGCATTACCGCGTGTTAACTCACAAAATTTAAACCGAAGTGAAAAATATAAAAGATGAAAAGTATTAGGAATTAAAGTTGAAAGTGAAAAAAAAATTGGGGTTAAATTGTAAAATATACAAAACTTTGGGTTAAAAGTATAAAAAATAAAGATAAAAAGCTATAAGTACAAACATCTTATGCATTAAACACCTCCAAAGCATAGAGTACAATAAAGCATTGCAGAAATGCTTTGGTAATTAGTAATATTTAAATTTCTCAAGTATAGAGAAGAATCAAGTTTCACACAACAAACAATCATATTTTTGGAAAAGTCTTGTAGGATTAAGAATCAAGTTTTTCAATTGTCTGCTTATCATGGAAATCGAGTTTGTGATCAGAAGAGGCTTCCTTTTTTTATTTAAAGATGACTTTTAAAAAATGCAAGGGTGATTGAATTGTTGAGGTTAAATAGTTCAAACTAATTGGGTTTAGACCTGAATATTCCAGTGAGTCGGGGAATTCAAACACGATGTTGGGTTTTGAAAATCGGGATTTTATTGAGGCGTTTTGGTATAATAGACTGTAATTAATTCGTTTGAATAGGAAAGAGTGATAGGTTAAAACCTTTTCGTCAAAAAAATTTGTTATGTCAATAAATTATTACATAAACATTTGAAAGTAAGTTTGATAGAAATAAAAGACTCTTGACATATAAACATCTATTTACTACAATTTATGAATTCTTCAAATGGTGAAAGTTTGAAAAAAGTTCGAAATATTTAGTTTTGGTGCTATTGTATACTCATGGGGCTATAGCTTAATCAAAGACTTTTAAAATCTTGAGTGTGATGAAATTTTATCGTTGAAGATAAAATACAGGGGTGGTTTAATTTCAAACATGTGGGTGACATTGTAAGATTGTAAGATGAAGTATGATTGTAGAATCAACGTATGAGTTACGAACTTTGGACTGATGAGAAAGAAAAATGGATTTGCGAAACTTTTGTGATTCAAAACCTAGATTTAATGAGAGTGAGGGAATTTTAATAAACTCACGCAAATGAAAATGAAACCCAAGGTTTGTAGTCATTTATTCATTAATTAAAACAAATAAACGAAAACGTTGACTTATCAAAGTGATTAGGCTCTAATAATATTTATGAAGTTGTGTTTTAGTCTATAGTGAACACTCATCCTAAGAATTCCTAGCTATGCATACGGGTTCCTTGGTTGATTGGGATTTATGCGAAATGTTAATCCTAGCCAGAAAACTAAGAATACAGGTGCTCACCCTTCCAGATTGCACGTGTTCATTATTAGAACTTAAAACTTTGACGAGATTAACAAAACGATTCATGCCTGAGCCTAAGGAGTTTGTCCTAATAATATACGGTAGATCAGGACTGCAGCAGGTGAAAAAGAGAAATCAAGATGCAATGATAAAAATAGTGTAAGGATAGTGAGTAGGTTAGAGATAGAGATAAAGGTAAGGTAGAGATGCAAGTAAAAGAAGCAAGTAGTGGTTAATTCCTAAGGCTATAGACTACGCCAGTTTTCTAATAACTTAATTCCCTATAACCATGGCTCTGATACCAATATGTAACACCCCAACCGATAGCGGAAACAACGGGGTGCCACGTAATGATGATTGCTCAACAGCTCATGGTACTAAAAGTTTCAATATGCTTATTTATTCCAAATTTTTGTACAAGTAAATACAATATACAAACAAGATAAAACTTAACAAAAGAATATTCAAATCCAATTATTTTCTAAGGCCTCAAGCATTCTATGTGTCCAATAGCTTCTAAATCCTACATGCGTCAATAAATCCGAAAACATGTTAAGTTGAAAAGATAGATGGTCAACTATAAATAGTTAGTGAGAATACGTAGGTTCTATAGGTAACAGAAAGCAATATTTTTTAATAGAAATCATATAGTCAATATATATCAAAGAGTAACTTATGAGGATGAGTCAAATACGTAACAATGCGTCTGTGTACAATCAAACCTTATGTCGACTGAGACCTAACTCAACGAGTTAGTAAAATGTAACTATTTTCAATTATCCCTGAATTTATGCGGGATGATGGGTTTGTTAGAGCTATAGCGCTATAATCTAAATAGGTGGCGTGATCAATGTTAATGATTGTACTGTGTCTTTTGTTACATAAACAAACAAGTCAAAATGAGTCAAGAAGTTTCAACATACTAAGACTAAGTAATTACTATTGAGACTAAAAATGTTTAGATATGTTTCACCTAAAAATGAAAACAGTAAAAAATGGGCTATGTAACTAACCTCCATTAATTGTTGTTTGTGCTAAAAGTGGTATACGTTGGCAAGAATCCTGAGGTATTATATCCTATTTTAAATAAAAGGATATATAAATGAGGTTGGGATTTAATTATGTCTATGTTATCTAAGTCTAAGGCATTGTAGGGTTCTAGTTAGGGATAGATGTTTGTTTGAAAATAAAATAATTTTCTTATGTTTAATTAATTGGAAAGATAAATACTAGTTGATACTGAGACTTTAAAAATAATAGAGTAACAAAATAATGTGCACATTTGTATATATTTTGTCAAGGAATGTTGAAAATATTTTTTTTATAATTATTTTTGGTTTTTTATTGCAAAACAATTTATTTTTTAAAACCAATAAATGCTTTAAATAGGTAAAAAAATATTAAATTATAGTTTGTTTGAAAACAAACTAGTTATAAAGTAAAGTAATAATAAAGATAATGATAAAGATTGTAAAGTAATAAATATTAGCTTATATATTATCTTTAATTAAGTAAATTAGGTAGCAAAAAAAGTGAGAAAACAAAATAATATATGCTTTAATATCCTAAAATGTGACATAAAACAATTAGTGTTAAAACCAAGGTATGTCATGTTGTATATCTCGTCTTTGATGATTTTTGATGATTCTTTCAAGGAGTTATATAATATTAAATCATATTTTTATTGCTAAACTACGATTCACCACATAACTAGAAAGAAAATAGGTGGGAAAAAAAAAAGAATCATTACATAAAAGTAGGGCTGGTAATTTCAGACATGTATATGATAACACGAAACTACGCGATCTTAATAGGTTTCATGTTTGATATTATCAGGTTTCTTATCTTAAACAGATCGACACACTAAGACCTGTTAATTTTCGTGTCTTAACAGGTTAAATACATGTTAACATATTAAGCACACGTTAAGAGATGTTCGTAATTTTTATTTAGAGATGGTAGGATATAGGGTTGGGATTATACTGACACACGTGGCTTCACAATTAGAAAACCAAATTTTGAAATTGCGTCTCATATTCTTCCTCTCCCTGTCTTAGGCTCTCTTTCAATCACATTTACGACCCTCAATCAACAACAACCCCATCTTAGCAAGTCCTATCATTTTAACATGTTATAAAAAGATCCGTGTTCATGTTTGAAGAAAAAAAAATGACACGATGGTCTAACACAATATGCCAGCCCTAACTAAAAGTAGCAGTTTTTTAACCAACTGACTCGGTTAACATTATATTCACACTTCCTATTAGCGAACAAGGGTCTGCATAATGTGATTGAAAATATTGTTGTATGTGGGGGTCATTTTGGGGATTTCAGGTGGAGGTTGGCACCTCTACCTGCGTATGCTTTCGTGGCTTCTAGGGGTCAGTCTTGGAGGTTGATGAACCACATCTTGAGAGGTAGTGGTATGGTAGGGGCTCAATCTTGGAAGTTGCAAGACCACATCTTGATTTAGGCGGTTTTAGTGATAAGGACTCGCCTTAAGAAGACCCAAAAAACCTTGGCAAGTGCCCTTTATAGTAAACACTTTCAAGCCATGGGAGAGAAGTTTGATATGTCCCATGATAGAAAATGGTGCTTGAATGCCTTCAAGGAGCTCATACTCAAGATTTCTTGACCGTCGTAGAGGTTCGTCCATAAACAATGACTCATGATTCCTCTTTTGCCTAACGGTGAGCCTTGCCCCATTTGTAAAAAGGCCAGCCTAGAAAAATTTGGGGAACATTCCCTCTACTTTTAGGAACTGCCAGGGAGTTTTGAGGGATGTATTGCACGAAGCTAGGATTTCTTCAAAGAAAGAGGCTCTCGTGAACTTTTTCACTGACTCGAGCGAAAGGAGGTACGCCCTACGATCAGCGGATGTTATGGTACTTGGTTGGGCGGGAGGCAAACTTTCTTGTGTTGATGTTACCAGGGTGCCCCCCTGTTGGGACTGCAAGACAGGAGGTTTGTGAAGGGGTAAGCGGTTTTAAGGGCGGAGGCCTAAAAGGTGGAAAAGCACGAAGCAACTTGTTGGGAGAATCAATACGTGGTTTTGCCTTTTTTTTCTTTCGATACGTTTGAATCCCTTTCCCTTAATACGCTTCCTGAAACGAGTGCAGAAAGTGGTCCATAGTAATTCGCAAAGTTCCAAGAACCAAGGGGTTTTGTCTTTAAGCGAATAGGTTTTATAATTCAGAAACAGGTTATGGCGCAACTTGTTGCCCATTTACCTGTCATCCTAATCTAATATGTTTGTTTGTGGAATGAAATATAACAAAAGTTGTTCTTAAAAAAATTAGCGAACCACAATAACAAATTATTGCATTTTTTTATGAAACAGTGTATTCTTCACTAATCGAATCTAATTCAAAATATAAGTTTAGAATTTTGGGTTCTTTAAACTGATATTCTAATTTTAATCTTTTTAACATCAATAGTGTAGCTACATGTCACACCCTAGGAAAGGGTCGCAATATGTTGAGAAGGGGGAGCGGAGCAACATGGAACTTTGTGCTGCCACCAAGCCCCCTAAATTTGCGGGATCTCTGTGAGATAGGTACCTCTCACACTGCTAGCTATTTTAAATGTCGAAACATATGACTGTTGAAAAAACTACAGTTGAGAGGGTTAAAACATAATTTAACTATTTTACAAATAACCCATTTTACTCCAATTTTAACCATCAACTACCGCTTTGAGTTATAAAATAGGTAAAATTGTTATGAGTACTCTAATACATTGTACGATATATAATAAAATATAATGCCAAGTATTAATTTCATATTTAAATTTGGTTGATATACCGTATTTACCAAAAAATTACTTGTACCAATATCAAAGTACCAAATACTGAAATTAATAAAATGTTGTACCGATACATGTACTAATATACAAAATCGATAAGAGTACAATACAAGTATTCAAAATAAAAGTTCCATACCTAGTATAGGCGTTGGTTCCAATTGATAAAACCTTTACCATTAAAGTGGTGCTCCCCTTAAAGGTTAAAAGCAGAAGTTTTGAGAAAAAATATAGTCTCTTAGTAATAATGATGATAATTAGCGGGGTAATGGTGTGGTGAATCTTAAATTTTCTATTTCTCTCCCATATAAAATAATAATATTAAATCAAAATTTTTTGTCATGTATTTCTTTTATATATATATACTTTTCTCAACTATTTATTTTATTTTCTCAGCTGATAACTAACCATTTAATGTTTATTGATTCAACCCCTTATAATAAACTAGTAGGGAATTCGCGCGTTGCGGCGGAGTCGACAATATAGGATGGAAACATAATTCAAACCTTAAAACGAATAAAAGAATCAATATGTAAGGTGTATGTTTGTGTGTGTAAGCACCTCTGCTTCGTAGTGGGGTTTTTAAAGGCTACAAGGAGACATGATAGCATGTTACGTTCTATATACCATATGTAATTTGACCTACATGCCGGTAAAAAAATGGAAGTAGCGGTTTGACTCATTAGCAATTATTATTATACTAATAGTCCTACTCAATATATTGAAAATGCCAAATCTGGAGAGATTCCCGAGAAGAAGAAAGCATAAGGACATTTATAAGATCCATATTAAGAGGATATTGGAACGGCTCATATGTAATCAACTTGCAAATAAGCATACCACAAAAAAATTTCACATGATAAAAGCAATGCAATACAATTGCTAATCAAGTGCACCATAAATTTCTATCATTGGCATCGGAAAATGAAATTGGAAGTTAGGTTAATTGAAAATATTCCACATAAGACATCTCAACCGGAGAACTTTATAGACATGCACAGATCGGTCTTTTTTCTAAGGACCGAACCGGTTCCAAACCAATTCATGTCTAAACTGGTTTCGCTGGTTAGAAAGATCGGTTTCGGTTCGGTTTGGGTTCATGAACCAATTCATGTGCATGCCTTTTCTTTTTTAAGAAAAGGCATCACAAAATTATTTTTTTATGTAAAGTTTGACTTTTATTGATTCTTACAATCTTTTTAAGGTGTATAGGTATATATTTGTATGTGTAGAAACATTTTTATATAATTTTGTTATATATAAATATTTTTATATAAAATTACAATTTTTTTAATAAAATGTTGTAATTACTTAATGTTTGATACCCTTCTCAAGTCTAATATAATATAATATAGATTATAGTTATAGATTAATAGTAATTGGAGGTTATGATTAAAGAATGTGTAGAAATATGTTTTGTATGAAGGGTAGAAAGGGAAAAAAAATTACATGTCATTTGAGTTTTAAGCATGAGACTTTTCCTATGCCATCTTAAAATTCATGTAAAATGACATTTGTAGACATCTTTTCTCCTTTATAATGTAGTAAGTACTAGTGGGAAGGCCCGCACGTTGCCGCGGGTCATATGTTTTATCGCCTCACATTGCACGACGAGTTTCACATAATTTATTTTTTTACCTATATCCAAACAAGATGCCCATAATTTATTCAAAATCCAAAAATACACTTGCCCATGTTTAGTCAAAATCCAATAGAAACATGTTCATAATTTAGTCAACACCCAATAGATAGAAGGCTAAAAACAAGAATGGAACCATTCTTTATTAACCAAACAATCACATAAATTTATAAACCGCGAATCGCTTTCACGACTCGTAATTAAAGAACATAAGTCTGAATTAAATCATTATGTCCATCGCTAGAAAACAAGCCTGCGGTTCCCACAATCTACCGCTTATTTTCCGAATTCAAGATTTATATATATAAACATAAACATATGTATCCAAAAACCCCTTTTACTGTTTCTTATCCACTTGTTCCATCTATTTCACCAGCCTCTTATGAAACTATGACACCTGTAAAAAAAATCATGCAATAAATTTAAAGTGGAAATGAAATAACATAAAATTAGATGTACCAAAATGAATGGGTTAAGTTAAATGTCAAAACCTATCAAAGAAGCACATTAACTGAATCTCCAAAGTGTCACATAGATCTAAATAGGCTTTGCTTTCTTTTGGTGTAGAAGACACCCGCTTCTTCCTTCTCTCAAACCCTAAACGTTAAGGTCAACATGTAAAGTCAACTGTATTTGAGAAATATTATGTTAAACATATGTTATATGGTTAATTCTAGCTTGAATGCATCTTCATCTGTTCTGTCATCCCCGATATAGATCGAAAGCATGTCATCATTGTTGCTTAGCCCCGTTTCAATTTGATTGTAGGATATAAATCAAGATTAGAATTAAAAGAAAAAAACATAAAAGAACAACTATTAGAATTAACAAAACAAAGATATTGCCAATAGTAAAACAATCAAGACATAATGTTACTAAATTGAGTTACAAGCCAAAAAGATGATGACATAAAAAAAATGTGTCACCGGATTACCTTACCTGACGCAACCCTTTTAACTAATTAAAGGTACCTTTCTATTCGTTAAAATCAACTTCAAGCCTGGTAATTTTGATGGTTACAATGATTAAATTTGACCTATAAGGCTCTCGGGTGGAGATATACTCTCTTAACACATCAAGGAATAGGAAAATGAGACATCAAATGATTAGGATATGGATGTGGATATGAGATGAATAATCAAGTAGACAATCCAAGAGACAAACATGTATAAGACAATATTTAAAACAAAACTTTTGCATAAAACCACTTTCAAAACAAAGACGATACCTTACTCAATAAATGAAACTAAAATAATACGATAATATATTTTAGTTTGCATCTATATTAAATTAAATTAGTTAAAAATTACCTCCAAAGTCATGGATGTCCCTATAATATTTGTTAAGATCACCAGCCTCCTTATCTAGTTATCCTTTTTGTAATGTGCCTCCAAACATCCTACACTTCATCAACAAAAATAAAAAATAAAAACAACCAAGTTTTATGTGCTATAAATAACTATATAATAATTAATTCAAGTAAATTAATGCATTCAGATCAGAACTTACCAGGTGATATTGTGCTTCATTCATAAGCCACACTTCCCCGATTTCCTAATTCTTTACCTTTCAAATTTAGTATTCAACCTTTCTGGAACCAGTTTATCTTCAGTGATATAATTCTTATTGTCTTCAAACATAAAATGTACCTGGTTATAGATGTGAAGGGTAATTAATATGGATGATTGGGAGGATTCATTAGTGATTCATTATAAAGAAGCCCTAGGTTCGTAACTGGTTGGAAGAATTCATTGGCAATAGATTATAAACATTGATAGTATTGAAGACCAACATTCAAACTGATTAGGAGTTATATCTCGGTTTGCCTTTTGATTGTCTGTTCTTGATAAAGGGGTTTTCATGAAATCAGCATTCAAACTTGCATGTCTTAATTGAGATGAAATTTATATTTTGTTTTAATGAAATTGATGAAGGGGTTTTATTTCTCAATTATTGTGTTTTATAATGAAATTGATGGAGGGGTTTTATTTCTCTATTATTGTGACACTCGGCAAACTCAGGGTAACATTTTTCAAACATATAAGTCTACCTTAGCGAAAACATTCATTTAACATACCTACCTAGGTCAGTTAAGTAGGGATACATTACGTATTGTCCAGGGTTCAATGATTCGAAGGATCATTGGGGTCATTTTACGCACACACGAGTCTGGAGTCCCGTTGTTGGTAAATTACATGAATTGAATTAAGTAACATACTTAGATTGATCCATATATGTTATATAATGTGCAAATACGTGATTATACATGATTATATATGCTTAACATGTGTTAGGATTGCAAGTTCATGTGTTAGGATGTGTTAAAACGTGTTTAAATGATAAAACTGGAAAATATGGAAAAGACAGAAATTGGTTTAACCATAGGGGGGTCGAACCAAGTTGATGAACCTTTGAAAACCCTCATTCGACCCCAATAGAAACTGATGTGTGTAAATGTATATATAAAAATAACACAAGCTTTAATTAAAACGACTCACCTAAAAAATACACACGCACGGCAAGTGTACCGGTCGCAAAGCAGTAAACAGATAAGACCGAGTATCGAACCCAAAGACGCGAATGCAACTCTAGATCACAACCTCTACCGAATACTAGCCTAAATAAATAGATACTTATATGGGGGGTTAAACTAATAATTACAAACTTAATTAAAACTAAATTACTAATTAAACTAAGAAACTGAAAATACACGAAAGCTAACGAACTGGTCTGGAACTCTAGTGAGGAGGAGACTAGTAACCTAGGTAGAATCCCTAGACTCTGGTTATAAAAGCTGACCTATGTAATCTGGTTAGAGACCTTGTTCTCACCTAATAAACCTCCTGTCAAGGATAGCTGAATAGACTCAAGGCGGGACAAGTATTGAGATGCTAAAATGAAAGTGGATCGCCCCAGCGAAACCAAATCCCACAGTAATCCTTTAATCAACCACTCTTGGATTGAGAACTCCCAAACTGTGAAGCAGACTTAACTAATACGAATGAAATCCTAGGAAAACTCTAAACACGAATAAGTAACCTGTCTCGCCCCAGCGATAACCAAACTACCAAACAATGCCTAGTTAGTCAACCTTTCAATCCCGAATTATATTCCTAACCTTCGGGAAGGGATTGCACACCTTAGCTAATTGATTTTAAAAACCTGTTAAACGTGCGCTATTCCTAACTGCAAGAACTAGCTCGACAACAAAAGTTAATCAAACTAGAATGATTTCTAGATCTAGGGGATATTCCTATATGCCTAGAACATCAAAACCAATAAACAAGTAATCAAATCAAAAAGCGTCAGTACACAAATATTCAAAATCAAACATAAAAATTAAATCATGTAACCCAACACATCCAAAATGGAAAACATAAGTCTATAATTAAAAACCAAACTCTAGTTCATCATCCCAAACACCAACAAAAGGTTTAGCTCATAATATTTATAAACATCACAAAATAAATAAAAATAATGTTGATCATGTCTATAAAAAAATATAAACGAAAACTAAACCAAACCCGGGGTTCTTTGAATACTAATCTTTAACGTGCCCGGCACCTTCTCTCCTCCAAAGTTCCTTTAGTCGATCAACTGCCGAAGTCGTTTGAATGTGACTGTTTGCTTCCTTCATCCAATGAAAAATAATAAATCTTCGAATGAATGTTTCCTGTTCGAAGAATAATCCTCCACCCCATTAATTCCTATGATGCGGTTATGTTCGGATTGTTGTGCTTTTTCGGCATTGTTTTTTTGGGTTCGCTAGTTCCTTGCTAGCTTATTAATAAAAGTTGGTTGGCCGTTAAAAAAAAAAAATTCCTATGGTGCGGCGCCTTCCTCTTTATTTTATAATTGCCGCATACATAATAATGCCCAATTAAAATTGGGCTTTTGCTCTCTAAACCGTGACAAAGTCACGTTTATTTTACTATATATTTTTTTCTTATTTATTTATTTATTTTTTATTATTATTATTATTATTATTATTATTATTATTATTATTATTATTATTATTATTATTATTATTATTATTATTATTAGTAGTAGTAGTAGTAGTATAACTCTGTGTTCCCGACTTGGGTGTTCTTGGCTTGACCAAAGTAGCTCGTTTATGCTTCAACGTTCATAAACACCTACAAAATATAAAATAAAATAGATAAATACTAAAAAAGACACAAAAATAATAAAAATCTACAAAACGCTTAATAAATAAAATAGAACGGTACAAGCCTAAAACTAATAAAAACACTATATAAACGACTCGAAAACTATACAAACTTTACACTGGAAATAGATGTATTTTACAATACATCAAATATCCCCACACTTATCTCTTTTTCGTCCCTGAAAAAGAATTATGCTATGGAATCACAATCAAATAACCTGGCCTCAAATCATAGGTTACTTTAATTTTAAAAATCTAATCACGTGCCAACTGCGATTGCAAGTATACTTGTCCTCTTAAACCCAACCGCCGGTTTCTAAACCCCTTATCATGTTAGTTTAATTTTAGGTTCATTTAGTCTACCTAGGGTCTCACACTAAAGAAGCCACAGTTTCACCTATCCCGCCTCAAGCTTATGAAACAAAAGGAACAACCAATTGACTATTCCTAACCGTTTTATGTAGAAAACCGAGAGAATTTAAAATCATTTGTTTTTTTTTCATCTCAGCATACTTAACTCAGAGGGTATGATCAATCCAAGTCGCTATCCCAGTGGCCAGGCACCTTAAGTTTCAGCATTTTCGCTTTGATTCTATTTAATTCATGAGCTTTTTTTTTAGATATTTATTTTCAGACAATCCTAGAGGGAGTCGAGTCCGGAGTCACTATCCCTAGAAACGACACCATTGGCCTTGCCCTTATTTTATATCGAGCTCTTTTTTTTCAACTTTTGATTAGAAATTCTAACGGTTTTAAACTTATAACGGCATTCCTTATACTATTATTGGCGGTTTCAGCTTCCCCATTTTTTCCTAGATGAGAACCCACAAGGTATCCTAATATATTTAGGTGTATTAGCTCAAAGGAAACTTTTCTACCGGCTGGGCCTACCCACACATCTCAAGTCAACACGCTTTTGATTATTTATTCTTCTAATACATATAATATTTGAAAACCGGACACTTGATTTTATATATCATTTCCCATATTTTATAATGCAAACTTCAAAATCAGGGACATTTTTTTTCAAAATTTTGTTTTTTTTTTTTTTTTTTGAAATAAAGACTAAAACTATACTAAAACGCAGTTCCCATCCCCACACTCAAAATTGCACATTGTCCTCAATGTGTAGCGACAAGGAACTAAAAATAAAGTAGAATGAAAAATATATATATATATATATATATATATATAACAAGTAAAGTGGAACAGACTCCCCTGGATATACTGTGGTGTAATCCTTGCAAAGCGTATCCTGAGTTGTCTCATCCAAGTGCAAAGCAACCTATAGCATTTCATTCGCGGCTGCATCAATAACCTGCAAAACAAACACTAAAAAGACAAAAAGTAAAACAGAAAAAACACAACTGTGTTGGGATGACTGTTTACAAAAATGATTTTTAAAGGGTCGCCTCGCCCGAATGGAGATTGAGTACGGACGAGAGGATCCCACTATGAAAAGAATGCAGACCATCCCCACACTTAGACTCAAACAAAGACACAAACTAAAAGTAATAAACAAAATACCTACAAACTCTACAACTTGAAAAAAAAAACAAAGTATTAATCATGTGGCTTATATTTAATCCAACCCATGTCCAACCCGTTCAATTCTTTTCGTTCACCATTGTTCGTCAAAAAACAATTGGTGAAAATATAAAGACGTCTGAAAAATTCAAACGTGTTGGGCCACCTATCCCTAGACTTACCTGGACCAAACCTGATATGTGGATGAGGCTTGTGATTCTGGTCCATGTAACTGGGAGCCTTCTCCCGTGGTGGTGGCCATGGTGGTGGCAATGTAATATCCAATGTCTGCACGGGCCGGCTGTGGTGTTCTTCTTCTTCCACCACTGCTTTTTTCTCATCTTCCTTGTTTGGTGGCTCCTGAATTTCCACAGTCAGGCATCCTCTCAATAATGCCTCTAAGATATCGAGGTCACCTACTGGGTCAAAATCTTTGTCCAATTCTGGAGCTGACAAGTCAACCAACTCGTCACCAAACTCTGCTTCCCAATCAGCTGCTTCTTCAAGCAGGTCAGTGGTGTCTTCCTCTTCCACCACTTCTTCCTCAAACAGCCAGCCTGTGGATTCTGAAAAATCCATATCTTCCTCAGCCTCCCCTATCTTCTCCATCATGGCTTTCCTGTACGCGTCCCCCTCTATCCTTTCTATCTCCTCATCATCACTCCAGACATCTACCTCCCAAGGATATGCTACTGAACTAGAGATCTGGCAAGGCTGCTCATCCTGCTGAACCGGAGGTGGGACTAAGGCGTCCATTATGGTCTCTGGCTCTAACCCTGAATCCTGCAAAATATCATCCTCACAAGACAAGTGTAAAGAATCATATGGGTCAGTTAAATCATGCACAGAATCAGATGAGTAAGGACAAACAGTTTCAGCAACGAGCCTAATGCAATCAGGTAATGTAAATGTTACCATCTCGTCTGGGTCATCATTTATGAAATAAACCTGCTAAACTGGAGGTGGGACTTCAACGTCTATTATGGTCTTCAGTTCATCCACCTGAGCCTCTAGCCTCTTAAGTGACGCATCTTGTTCCCTCAAATAGCCGGTGCGCTTGGATAGCAAAGCATCCACATCCTCGATCATGAGCTGTTGTTTAGCAAGTAAGGCGGCAAAATCGGGTCTAGTGTGAGACAAGACATCCCGATAATCGGGATGTGGATACAAATGTTGGCTAGGTGGATACTCTGACGAGTTACCACCATGCCTTTCCTCATACATCTCAGCTTGTAGACAATTAAGCTGACGTTTTGTTCTATCTAGTGACTCAGATGTTGCAGGGTTAAACCACCGGTTAGCCTGTGGGTATGAAGGTTGGTATGACTGATATGGCTGCGGCTGCAAATACGTGTTAGAATAATAATCCGTGGAATACCCCGATGAATATGAATGAGGGCATCTTATGGTAAAGTGGGGTCCTCCGCAGATCTCGCACATGATAAAAAAAATATATATTATGTAACATCGCGAAATTTGTTCTCAACTAGATACTTGAACCACCTTTATTTTCTAAATAAATAATAATAATAATAATAATAATAATAATAATAATAATAATAATAATAATAATAACAATAATAACGAAAACAAATAGTCTGATTATTTTGTTTTGTCAAATAACCCATTCTTTGTTTTATTTCGGAGCCCAAATTAAAGCCCAAGCTGGAGCCCAATAGCTGACCCAGCCCACTAGTCCCCTCCCCCCCTTATCTGTTTAAAAAAAAAATTGCCATCTATAGGGTTCGAACCATAGGGAATTAGGTTATTAGAAAAATGATCTAGTCTATAACCATAGGATTATAACCAGTATTTGCTTCTTTTACTTGCTATTCTCTATCTCCCTCCTACTGCTCATCCCTACTTTCATCCTTACAAGAAGGTTGCTCTCCATCATTGGATCTACTCTTAGACTAATAGGACGAAATCCTTAGGTTTAGCCTGAACCACCTTGAGATCTCGTCAAAGTTCTAGATTTTAATAACAAACACGTGCAATCTGGAAGGGTGAACGCCTGTATTCTGAGTCTTCTGTCTAGGCTGGCATTGCGCATATATCCCAATCAGACGAGGGACCCGGATGTCTACCTGGGAATTCTCGGGATGAGTGTTCACCTATAGGCTAAAGCATGTCTTCATTATGTTAATTAGAACCTAGAATCTTTGATAAGTCAACGTTTTCGTTTATTCGTTTTAATTAATGAATAAATGATTACACTCCCTATATAACCTCATTCATTTCATTGTGTCTCCTACAGATCATGCCTCCACGTTGCAGCACTCGCAATAACAGTGGTGGAAACCAAGAGGAAAGTAGCAACAACCACAACACTAACCACAACAACAACAACAACAACAACAACAATGGTGTTGATGCCCAACTGGTTGCGATCATTTCCCAACAAATGGCACAGCAGATCGCGACTCTGGTTCCTAACTTACTGGCTCAAGTCATCCAGATGAACGGCAACGGAAACGGTAATGGAAACAGAAACGGCAATGGAAACCACAATGGGAACGGGAATGGTCTCCCAGTCTGCACTCTCAAACACTTTAATACCTGTAATCCCCTTAAGTTCAGTGGAGATGAAGGAGCTACGGGTCTTCTACAATGGTTCGAGGGTATTGAGAATACCTTCATTAACAGTGAGTGTCCCGATAACTTTAAGGTCTGTTATGTTATGAGTGTTCTTCACAAACGAGCACTCACTTGGTGGAATGAGGAAAAGCGCACCCGAGGAGCTGAAGTTGCATTTACCATGACCTGGGATCAAGTCAAGGAGATAATGAAAGCTGAATTTTGCCCACGTAACGAGGTCAAGAAATTAGAGGACGAGTTCCACACCCTTGCTCAGGATAGTGGGGAAAACCTTGCTTATAATACCTGCTTCCATGAGCTCAGTCTGTTGTTGCCCCATAAGGTCACTCCGCTACCTGTAGCCATTGAGAAGTATATCAGTGGTTTACCCATGCAAATTCAGGACACGGTATGGGGAAGGAACCCTGCTACCCTCGAAGAGGCCAAACGTCTAGCAGCTACCTTAACTGACAATCACGTAAAGAACAGTACCTTAGTTCGGAAAAGCGAGAAAGCAAGCATTGTAGCCGCGGTGACTACTGAGAACCAGAAGCGTAAGGCCAGGGATCCTGATGTCAACCTCACTACACAAGCTTCTAACAAGAAACCCTATATAGGAAACTATCCATTGTGTAACACATGCAAACGACATCATCCCACTGCTTCAGCATGTCGCTTGTGCACCAATTGTGGTAAGTATGGACATCTAGTCAACACATGTCGCGAGACCCCAAATCCTAATGTCAACCAACCCACCAACCCTACTC
The DNA here is from genome assembly GCA_028751855.1 of Ambrosia trifida. Classification (NCBI taxonomy): domain Eukaryota; kingdom Viridiplantae; phylum Streptophyta; class Magnoliopsida; order Asterales; family Asteraceae; genus Ambrosia; species Ambrosia trifida. The sequence continues at coordinate 141,661,034 of CM054122.1, forward strand.
AGGCTGTTAATCCTAATCGATACAACTATGGTCAGTGCTATGAATGTGGAGACCCAAATCACTTTCATAACCGATGCCCTAAACTAAACAGAGATCAAGACCCTCCAGCTACCTAACAACAAGTCCCACCATTTGGCTATTGGATGCTTTTTATTGACGCTATTTGATTCGAGTAATAAATTCTAGTATTGAAATTTTTGTCTGAGAGTTGTTTACATGGTATAATCATAACACTTGAATGTATGCTTGTTTGAATGTGAACTAATATACTGTGCTTGTTATAAACTTGCTTGCATAAACATGTTATCAATTTGCAATCTATGTGTATAATAAATGCTGCACTTAATAGAGGTCATCATGCCTTTTCAACAGTCGGGAGAGGCCCTACAACCTGCTCCATGACTGGTGGAGGCTATCGAACCTACTCAACGATTGGTAGAGATCATTATGCCTTTTCAACCGTCAGGAGAGGCCCTACAACCTGCTCCACGACTGGTGGAGGCTATCGGACCTGCTCAACAATCAGTAGAGTAATAGAAGGACACAAAACCCTAATGTAAGGTAAATTGGTGATTGCGATCCGGAACGTAATCATGAATTTACAGGTACGTTAAGGTAATGTGAAATTCTATCAAGGTTTCGGGAGATAACCAAATGAAAACTCTAGTTATCTGGTAGATCATTTAGTCAAACAACTCATAACACGCCTCTTATCCACACTATTCGAGACAGATTATTCTATTCATGTCATGCCTTAACACGAAATTTTCAGACCGCACCTTCTATCCAATTACTCCCGACCCCCGTGCTTTCAATAAACTTCGGGACGAAGTTTCTAAAAGTAGGGGAGACTGTAACATCACGAAATTGGTTCTCAACTAGATACTTGAACCACCTATATTTTCTAAATAAATAATAATAATAATAATAATAATAATAATAATAATAACAATAATAATAATGAAAACTAATAGTCTGATTATTTTGTTTTGTCAAATAACCCATTCTTTGTTTTATTTCGGAGCCCAAATTAAAGCCCAAGCCGGAGCCCAATAGCTGACCCAGCCCACTAGTCCCCTCCCCCCCTTATATGTTTAAAAAAAAAAATTGCCATCTATAGAGTTCGAACCCGGGTCAGTGACCTTGTCAGACACAACACAAACGAGCACAACCACTAGACCACAATCCTGATTTGGATTCAATCTAATTCACATTACATAAATACTAAGAGTGTTCATCCAAATCAAAGTCAACCTTCATAGAACCCCTTAATTAACGCGTCTAATCTCAATTTTTGGAAACGATTCGGATTGATTGGTGACCGACACAATCAAACCTTTAATTCTGCAATAATAATCGTCCCAATTATTCCATAATTGAACCAATCAAACGCGTGTTTGACTATTCCTAGTCAAACAATTAAAAACTTCCAATTATATGATGGAATCTGTGATTGTATAAATTGAAACTAATTTACTACCCTAAACAGACCAAAAACAAGAAACCCTCTATCTAATCCCACCCTATAACTCGTTAAAACGTCGAATCGATCATTGTTTTGACTTCTTGTTTGACTGTGGATTAGAGAAGCTTCGTATCTGGTACGTATTAATTCTTTGTTCTAGTATGTTAATCGGCCATAGTTAAACAATAACCCTAAGGTTAATTGGCCGATGTTTTTGTGATTGATTCGATTGGATAGTTAGGGTTCATAAGCATATAATTTGGGGATGATGACTTGAATCGAATATTGTATAAAAATTTTCTGGACTGAGGTTAAATACCAACAGAACTATAGAGCAGATGGTTTTCTGATGTATGTTACACGGCTTGGTCAAGGGTTCGAAACCAAGCCACAACATTTTTTTTTTATTTATGCATTCATTCTATTATTTAAACAGATGATATAACCAGTTAATTATGAAACTATCATGTTCTTAGGGTCTAGACCAGCTGGTCTAGGCTTGTGATTATAAACATACGAACCGGCCAGAGGCTCGGGTTCGATTCCTGGCATGTGCAAGTATTTTTTTTACCTTATTAGATATATATATATATATATATATATATATATATATATATATATATTCATCAATATTTTAAAAATGGTTTTAAAATACTAAATTGCTTTATAAATTTTACAAAAAATAATTTATGTTATTTTAGTAGAAAAGTTTAACATACAATTTTTAGTTTTTCAAAAATTATTTATTTAATATATATAATAAATATTCCAAGTTTATTCTATGTTATTTATAAAATTCTATAAAAATATCAAAACGATTATATAAATTTTCACAAAAATTATTCTACGTATATATAACATTAAACATTTCTGAAATGATTTTTAATTCTGAAAAATCATTTAATTAATATTTTTAATCAATTTTTGTTAGTTTTAATCATAAATAAATCATAATAAATTCATTTTTCAATATTTTTACACCAAAATTTTATATAAATTAATTCTATTTATTTGGGACAGAAATACAATTTTTAATTTAATAATTCTTTAATATTAGTATTTTTTTAAATATTAAAGTTATATTTTGACAATTTAAAATAAATAGATTTAATATTCTATTTTAAAGAAAATAATTTTATAAAAATTATTTGCATACTTAAAACTTTATATTGTGATCATCTTTAATTCAAAATTTACAAAAAGACTTTTGTTTATTTATTTGTCGAATCTCTTTTATTTAATAAACAATTTAATTGTTAATCAAACGAATACCTATCCCCAAATTCGAAACCCTAGAATATATTTTTAGACTAGAAAGACTTAGACATATTTATTACCTTAATTATAGGGTAATACTTGGCATCGTTGGGCAACACATATTCTATTTTCACGAGATATAACATTTTGCTATAGGTCTGACAAACCCATCCCCCCGCATAAATTCAGGGATGATCGATAACAGTAACAACATTTAACTAACTTGTGAGTTAGTCCGTTAGTCCTCAGTCGACACAAAGTTTGATTGTACAAAGACGCATTGTTACATGTCGAACACATACTCTATCATTATACAACTATGACTGTTGTACAAACTATTGTTATCAATTATATTCGAAAACCTATGTATTCTCACCAACTTTTGTTGACCCAAAATATTTTCAAACTTAACATGTTTCAGGTTATACTTGCTTGAAGATTGAGTTAATGCTTGAATATGTGTGCATAGTATTATTCATTTTGATGTACAAATTCTTGTAGAACAAGTGTATGTAATTTATTTAAATCATTTAATGAAATTTATTATTCACCATGAGCTACTGAACAATCATCAATACGTGACATCCCGATGTTTCCGCCATCGGTTGGGGTGTTACATATTATGAATAAAAAATAATAATAATAAGAAAAAAAAATAAAAACAAAAATTATTCACAAAATAGTAGACCAGAAACGGATCAGATAATTCTCAAGAGTGCCAATTGCGTCCCCGGCAACGGCGCCAAAAACTTGATGTGTGTAAATGTATATATAAAAATAACACAAGCTTTAATTAAAACGACTCACCTAAAAACTACACAGGCACGACAAGTGTACCGATCGCAAAGCAGTAAACAGATAAGACCGAGTATCGAACCCAAAGACGCGAATGCAACTCTAGATCACAACCTCTACCGAATACTAGCCTAAATAAATAGATACTTATATGGGGGGTTAAACTAATAATTCCAAACTTAATTAAAACTAAATTACTAATTAAACTAAGAAACTGAAAATACACGAAAGCTGACGAACTGGTCTGGAACTCTAGTGAGGAGGAGACTGGTAACCTGGGTAGAATCCCTAGACTCTGCTTAAAAAAGCTGACCTATGTAATCCGGTTAGAAACCATGTTCTCACCTAATAAACCTCCTGTCAAGGATAGCTGAATAGACTCAAGGCGGGACAAGTATTGAGATGCTAAAATGAAAGTGGATCGCCCCAGCGAAACCAAATCCCACAGTATTCCTTTAATCAACCAATCTTGGATTGAAAACTCCCAAACTGTGAAGCAGACTTAACTAATATGAATGAAATCCTAGGAAAACTCTAAACACGAATAAGTAACCGGTCTCGCCCCAGCGATAACCAAACTACCAAACAATGCCTAGTTAGTCAACCTAGCAATCCTGAATTATATTCCTAACCTTCGGGAAGGGATTGCACACCTTGGCTAATTGATTTTAAAAACCTGTTAAACGTGCGCTATTCCTAACTGCAAGAACTAGCTCGACAACAAAAGTTAATCAAACTAGAATGATTTCTAGATCTAGGGGATATACCTATATGCCTAGAACATCAAAACCAATAAACAAGTAATCAAATCAAAAAGCGTCAGTACACAAATATTCAAAATCAAACATAAAAATTAAATCATGTAACCCAACACATCCAAAACGGAAAACATAAGTCTTTAATTAAAAACCAAACTCTAGTTCATCATCCCGAGCCACCAACAAAAGGTTTAGCTCATAATATTTATAAACATAACAAAATAAATAAAAATAGTGTTGATCATGTCTATAAAAAAATATAAACGAAAACTAAACCAAACCCGAGGTTCTCTGAATACTAATCTTTAACGTGCCCGGCACCTTCTCTCCTCCAAAGCTCCTTTAGTCGATCAACTGCCAAAGTCGTTTGAATGTGACTGATTGCTTCCTTCATCCAATGAAAAATAATAAATCTTCGAATGAATGTTTCCTGTTCGAAGAATAATCCTCCACCCCATTAATTCCTATGGTGCGGTGCCTTCCTCTTTATTTTATAATTGCCGCATACATAATAATGCCCTATTAAAATTGGGCTTTTGCTCTCTAAACCGTGACATAGTCACGTTTATTTTACTATATATTTATTTATTTATTTATTTATTATTATTATTATTATTATTATTAGTAGTAGTAGTAGTAGTAGTAGTATTAGTAGTAGTAGTATTATAACTCTGTGTTCCCGACTTGAGTGTTCTTGCCTTGACCAAAGTAGCTCGTTTATGCTTCAACGTCCATAAACACCTACAAAATATAAAATAAAATAGATAAATACTACAAAAGACACAAAACTAATAAAAATCTACAAAACGCTAAATAAATAAAATAGAACGGTACAAGCCTAAAACTAATAAAAACACTATATAAACGACTCGAAAACTATACAAACTTTACACTGGAAATAGATGTATTTTACAATACATCAGAAACCCATTCGACCCCTGCAAGGGTCGAATGAACAGGTAGTATAAATACTATACGTTGCAATTTTTCATCATTTCACAAACCCTAAACGCCTCTAAGCACTCTATCTCGACGTTAAACACAGCGAAAGGAGTTTTGATCTTGTTTTTCATAATCTAACCTACAATCATCTTCCATATCATAAACAAGAGAAGATCTAAGGCGTGTTCTTGATCTAAAATCCTTTTTAATCATTTTTTATTCATTTTTATTAAACCCCAAAGGTCCAGATCTATTCTAAGAGGGTTTTCATGATTAAAAACCATTCTAACACCTTTCTAAACTTGAGTTTTCTTACAAATTAACATGTGTTAATAGTGTTTAATGTTGTGTATTGTGTTGTTTGATGATTGAATGTTGTTTAGATGTTATAACGATGATATAGGGCTGCTATTGATGATGGTTTATGATTATCTTATGTTACAATTGGTTATTGATGATGTTTTGCTCATTTGGGGGGTTTTGTGTTAGATCTAGGGTTTGAATCATGTTGTTATTATTAATGAAATGATTAGGGGTTTTCTTACACATGATAATCTGAGCATGTTGAGCTAATTGATAGATGGTTTTGATAACTTTCCATATCGGGTAAAGATTTTATGCATATGATGTGACATTTCCATAATTTGCTATTTTGGATAACTTGTAAAACGGACCGATTTTGAGGTAAAATTGGTAAGGTTTTGTGGGGATAGATTAATGATAGTGGACTGCTGCGATTTGTGGTGTTTCGTGATAATTTTGGACTGTTTAGATGCGATTTGGTGCATTTTGTGACATTGAAGCTGCCCGGGATCGAACCAGAACCTCCTTCGACCCAACGTGGGGTTGAATGGAGATGGCAAAGGTTGAACCAACTTTCATACAGGTCGAATGGACTTCAAATAGGTCGAACGAACATGATTTAGATCGAATTAACACGTGTTAGGGTCGAATTAACATGTGTTAGGTCGAATGAACTTGTGTTTAGGTTGCACAAACATGTGTTAGGGCCGAACCAACTTTTGGATGGGTCGAATGGACTTGCATATGGTTCAAACCAGTCTGGTAACTTACTGATTTGACCTTACGACTTCACACGTGCGATTTTTGATGCAAACTAAGTGTTTTATGCATGAACCTTATGTGTAATCTATATGTACTTGATTTGTTTATGTAATGGGTCACCAACGGGATGTCGGGTCGGTCGGGTTTGTCGGTTCAATAGTTAAACACGTTTTTAAACATACTTAGTCATGATCTGGACAATCGGGGACTAGTTAACCTAAGGGTTATTAGTCAAAACACTTTTACAAACTTTTATGATAGGTCATCGATATTTGGGATTGTCTGGTCGTATTGGTAATTCCTTACTAGAAGAGGCAAACTAAGGTGAGTTCATAGCCCCACATTTTACTGTTTTCGTTTTCGGGGGAGAAACATGTGGTACAAACTTATAAACTTACAAACTTATAAACTTGCAAACTTACGAACCTATAAACTTTTAGACCAACATATTACATTATATCACATGGATACTTAATGACATTTCTTCATCGGTAAAGACCTCTCAAACTTTAGTGAACTATAATATGTGGATACATAGCGGGGAAAGTGTGAATAGATCTATTGGGTCTGGTAAGCCCCACTCGGGCCAATTTGAGGTCGGTGGTGGGTTTATATTTGTCCTACCAAACTTATGGCACCGGGTGATGAACCGGTGATGGGTATAGAGGCATTCTAACGTTCACGACACTATAGTATCATGTAACGATGTCTAGCTAGCATCAGGTATAGATGTAAGGATTGTGTGGACTCATTTACAAACATTATTTAGCCAGGGTTTACAAACATTATTTGGCCAGGGTCTACAAACATTATTTGGCTAGGGTCTAGAAACGTTATTTGGTCAGGATTTACAAACATAAATTGACTAGGATTTACAAACATTGATTGGCCAGGTTTTACATCGATTGGTTTGGGCATTTCAAACAATACTACTTTTGCAAGCTTAAAACTCTGTGACTCACCAGCATTATGTGCTGACGTTTTTAGCATGTTTTCTCAGGTCACTAAGGTAGCAGCAGTTGATAGGCGCATGGTGTCGCACGACGTCTAGGATTCATTTGCATAGTTTCAAACATTGTTAAACTTTTGTCACTCATCTTATGGGACGTTTTATGCTTCCGCTGTAGTTGTTAATACTTTTAAGCTTAATGAATGGTTTTACGTATCTTACATTTAGTTGTCGTTTATTGTGACCGTTGATTTGGATCTTGGTGTGTCACACGCCTCGCGGTAAAACCCCGCACGTGGAATTTGAGGGTGTAACAATTATTGTGTTTTAATAATGAAATTTAAAAAGGGGGTTACATATGGAGAGGGATAAAGAGTGTGTATTACTTATACTAGTAGGAATCCGCGCGTTGCGGCGGTGCTGTACAATGTTTGGATGTTACCCGATTCGACCTGAAAATTCAAATTGAATTATATATAACTTGAATCTTGTTGTAAAAAACGGCACACTAGCATACAAAATATAAGAACTATAAATAAAGATTATAGGAAAATTTAGAGAGGGATAAAAGAGAGAAGTCTTATTCATTGAGTATGTCATATAACAATTACATGAAGCCTCTATTTATAAGGCTCTTACATTAATACAAATCATATGAAGAGATGGGAGTTGGAATGTGGATAGTCACCATAATAAGTTATTTATAACACTCCCCCTTGACTATCCACGTGATAAAAGAAAATAATGTAGTATACGCTTGGTGATGCTGCCTCGTTAAAAACCTTGCCAGGAAAACCCAATGGAACAAAACCTCAGCTAAGGGAAAAAAGAGTGCAGGGCGTATTACTCTTCCCGATACTTCTAGATCATGTATGTTGCCTCATTAAAAACCTTACTAAGAAAACCCAATGGGACAAAACTTAGTTAAGGGAAAAAGAGTGCAACGCGTCGAATACTCCCCCTTATTTTAATATGTATCATTTGAATGATGGTGTCGATCTTCTAAGAAAGTTGCTCAATTTTTTGTAGTTAATGATTTGCGTTCTTGATCACTTGACGTGAAAATCTTTAAGTTGAATCATTGATGTGTGATCTTCATTCCAAAATTTTAGTCCCTGCTCTCGTAAGTGCAATTCTTTAAGTTGAACTAATGTTGCCTCCTCTCGTAAATAAATGTCACAAGATCAACAAATGTGATGTGTTATATTCCCTGCATTTACAAGACTAACCAAACTTGTTTGCATGGGTTAGTGAAATATAATCAAATATCGCTCATACCTAAAGTATTTGTTTTAACTCATTCTGGTGTCTCCTCACATGACATAGACTATATTATGATAATAAGTTCATGTGGAAGAAATAATAATAATGCATAACTAGCAAGACATATACTAATGTACATATATATTTAACTATAAGACTTCTAGAGTGAAAATCTCTACTTTGGTAGAAGATGAAATGAATAATTTTGCATATCAAGTAATTGGACCACCTTTAATGCACTTTAAGTATGAACTATGTCCATTGTAAAATGTCTCACCATCTTTACAAGATATACTTTGATGGATTGGTAAACATATCATTACATATATACTCAAATTGTAGATCAAGCAAAAAGTGCACTATATCAAGGACTTTCAAAAATCCCCCTTTTAAAAGTTCTACAGAGTCTCTCGATAATGCTTAGACATCAAGCAAAAAGTGCACTATATCAAGGACTTTCTCATGAGTTTTACGACACTCAACCCCCTTATTTTAGTCCATATATATTTTATTACCTTTACATAATACTTCTTAAGGTATTCATATCAATGCTTGAGGCAACCTCAATCCATCATGGATTTTTCCATCTTGACCAATTACGGAAGTGCATTCACTCTTCAATTGGAAAATCAATAACATCTATTTCTCCAATATATATAGTACCATTTTTCTACATTGAAGTATCATAATCACTAGGTTTAGTTTATCACCTGAAGTAACATCTATTTATAACAAATCTCTTTTATAAAAGGTGCATACATATATATATATATATATATATATATATATATATATATGTAATTTTGTTTATTTAGCTCGATTTGAATTCAAACATAAATCAAATTGTAATTTAAATAACGTGAATAACCCGAAAACAGTCGCGCTAAACATCCATATTACACTTATTACTTTTACCTGTTATATTATAGAGATTCAAACCAACTTATAACTAGATCAAATTTATCCTCTATTATTGATTAAAAAACAACATTACGCTGTTACCCGAAAGCATGATGGGTAAAGTGCATTCTTGCTAGTTGTTTGTTAATCTCTACAGGCTAATTCCAAAAATTATATAACGAACATGTGAGTTTGTTTACGGTTAATTTATTGTAGATAAGACATACAAAATATAGGGGGTTAAAATTGTGAATGGTGTAATATTATACACACTAATTTTTTGTTTCTTGTTTTTGCCTTTTTTTAACCTTCAACTATTAATCATTAGTCATTAATTTCTTGTTTTTTGTCATTAATTAATAAAAATTAATAATTGTATTAAATTTGTCTTGTCATTCTAATGAAATTACAATTTTACCCTTATGTATAAACATGAAATGACAACATTACCCTTTCAGCACCCACTATATAGAAGTATAGAAGTATAGATATAGATATAGATATAGATTATATAATAGGCTTTACATCTTGTACACAAGCGACATAAATGGAAGAAAATGACCAAATTGTATCTATTTGAGAAGAGTCTTTCTAACTCCTATCTTAAAATTAGTGTAAAATTACCTCATTAGACATCTTTTGTCCTTAATAAGGTAAAGGAAAACGTATAGGCTGACGTGGCGTGCAATGGAGGCCTCAACCTTCTCTTGAGAGTGCCACGTGGCATTATAATGGAGAGTTTTTGGTGTTTTTGAATTGTTTCCTTTTTTAATTAAATTGAGTTATTTTAGGAAAAAAAATTAAAAATAAATTTAAAATTTTCTCTCTCATATTTCCTCCCATAATTTTTAAACGTTTATATCTTTTATATACGGGATTTTTTAAAGAAAAAAAATTACACCAAATTAACGAGCGTTTTATTATCTTTCCAATGAGTACCATAGTGATATATAAAAAACGAAAAAAAAATCGACTATTTTTTGTGAGGTTTCGTTCATACAGAAAAAAAACACACAAAATGTTCATGTTATCACGTAAAATTAGATTTTGTGGGGAATATGAGTTATTACAGATTAGAATACTATGAAAATGCAATGATTGGGAGATTTTGTGGTTAGTTAACTTAAGCCATTTACAATAGGTTATCACGTAAAATTAGATTTTTCAACCCCGGGACCTCCCGAGATAATTAGCTAGTACATAATACACGAATTTATTAAACTCGTGTCATATAGGGTTATCTAAACCCCTTTTTCTTAATTCTAGATTATTTTAGTGGTGTAGAAAATCAGAGGGTAGAATTGGATATTTTTTTTTAATGGAATATATGGTCTGTGGAGCATTTTAATTTATATGGTGGTTTAAATAGTTTTTTTAGTCAATGTATCCCAAGCCCACAATAATGCCCCACTGTGTCCGTGTTCAGAGTTGACACCTACAATACATTCTATATTAAGTAGTCTAATATCATAAGCTCACAACTTTCTTTGCAATTTATTCTTAAGAGTAAATTGTACGAATGATTCTTGTGATTTTAAAATATAAAAAATAAAAATAGTTCATTGGTATGAGAAATTACATAGATAAATCGATCTTTTGTAATTTGTAACACTTTTAGTTTAACCTTTTATAATTTGTAATATTTTTAATCCTTGAAATTAGATGATATACAAGGAGTAAATGTGTTACAAATTAGAAACATTGAACTAAAGGTCGTAATAAAATCTTGTAAAATCACATGTACTATCCATGTAACTTACTCTTTTTTTTAATGGAACAACTTTCTCGACAATTTATTCTTATCACAACTTTCTCCATATTTTATTCCTTTTATATCATTAGAAAAAAAAAAAAACAAAAGTTTAAAGTTTTTTTGAACTTTTTTCCCCTTTTATGCCTTTTATAAACTATCACACTAGGAAAAGAATAAAAGCATAAACCACAATTTTAAAGTTTCATACCTTTTTTAAACTATTCTATAGGGCCACACAACCCAACCAACTTGATTCTTTCCTCTATATACGTAACGAATCTCCCTATTTTCCTATTCTCCTATTTTCCATCACAAAATTTCCAACCACCAAGTTTTTGTTCTAAACCACAAAAACCTTAACCAATTTAACCATGTGTCCGACGGAATCCTCAACCTTTCCGGCACGAAACATATCCGACCTACGGTCCGCATTCAACGTCCTGGACGTCGACCATGATGGAAAGATTAGCTACGAGGATCTCAAAACATCTTATGCCGATGCCAACGATGATGTCATTGGAACAATGATAAACGTCGCCGATTCAAACAAAGACGGGTACGTTGAGTACGACGAGTTCGAGAGCGTGTTGAAGAGTGATGGGGTTGCTAGTAGCGTGTTGGAGGATGTGTTTAAGGCTATGGATGGAGATGGTGATGGGAAAGTAGGGTTTGGAGACCTTAGGAGTTATGTTAGGTCAGCTGGATTGGAAGTTGATGATGATGAGATTAAAGCTATGATTAGGTTAGCTGGAGATGGTGATGGTGTTACGTTTGATGGGTTTGTGAAGATACTTGATGTTTGATTGTTTATTGGGATTGATGATGATGATGAAATTGATGATTATGATGATGAATTATATGGTTTGTGGTTATTGGTTAGAGCTCTCTTTTTTTATTGTTCTTGTTTTGTGAAAGTTATTGAAATTACTCAATTAGTCAATGAAATAATGGAATATATGGAAATCATCATTAAGTTTGTAGATTTCTTTTTTTTTTTTTAACGCTAACGAAATTCATCAGAAACATCCTTCGGAGTCCCTACCCAGTTAAATCAGGACTCATTCCACCCGGCATATCCAGACATGTAAGGAACTCCTGGTTTCGCCAAGTCCACCAGTTTCGGGGAAAACCTAACTATCTATCCGTCCAAAGGCACGACAATGGAATAATCGGTAAAACCCGACGCTCTCAAGAATCGAACCCATGACTTTTCAGTCATGAGTCTTCTATCATTTAGCCTCTATACCACTCCACCATAAAGTGGTTGGTGATTTCTTTTTAAATGTTGTTTTGTTATACTTTGATGATATTTATCTTTGAATTTAGTTGAGGATTGATTTACTTGATGACGTGATATATTAAATTTGAATTTTGCATTATTTGTAAAAAAAATCCTAGTTAGCATACACAATTAAATGGGAATGCCTAAGGAACATTTATATGTATCTTAAAAGAATACTACAAGAATTTCAGGCTTTAGGGGCGACCCGTTTTTTGATCACCCCTAAAGGTCAATCCAATCCTTGTCGTCGGATCAACGAGCAGATCAATGACCCACGTTTTATCGTACCTATAGGCTTTAAGGGTGACAGTCGCCCCTAAAGGTCCTAAAAACACCCGCCTATTTCCTTTTTTCCCTCTTTTCCTTTTTCCTTCTCTCAAAACCTTCTCTGCTTCTCTCTCTCGATCACTCTCAATCTTTCATCTCTCACTTTCCTCACTCTCAATCTATCAATCTCTCATCTCTCACTCTCCTCTCTCTCAAAACCTTCCCCACCACCGAACCACCACCACCACCAGACCACCCCACCACCAAACCACCCTCCTCTGCCTCTCTCCCTCTGTTCTCCTCTCCCTGCTGTCCCAATAAGTTTTTTTTTTTCGTGTTTTTTCGTTTATTATTGAAGTATATATGTTTAATTTTTTTTAATAATAATAATATGAGTTGTAGGAAGCTCCGATCTTCCAAACCAGCTAAAGATTCGCCCCATATACCGGTTAGTAGTCGCCCCAAATTATTATTTTTTATTATTTATGCCTTATATTTTATATATAGGTTTGTATGTGTGTAAATAGGTTTGTATGTGTGTAAATAGGTATGTATGTGTGTATTTAGGTATGTATTATGTTTTTTTTTTATTTTTTTTTGTTTTTATATTTTTTTTTTGTATTTTTTTCTGTATTTTTTATTTTTTTTCGGTTTTTTATTTTTATGTATGTATGTATGTATGTATGTATGTATGTATGTATGTATGTATGTATGTATGTATGTATGTATGTATGTATGTATGTATGTATGTATGTTTGTATGTATGTATGTATGTATGTACGTACGTACGTACGTACGTACGTATGTATGTATGTATGTATGTATGTATGTATGTATGTATGTATGTATGTATGTATGTATGTATGTATGTACGTACGTATGTATGTATGTATGAGTATATGTGTATAAGTGTATGTATGTATGTATGAGCATAGGTATGTATGTGTGTATTTAGGTATGTATTATGTTTTTTTTATTTTTTTTTTCTGTTTTTTATGTATGTATGTATGTATGTATGTATGTATGTATGTATGTATGTATGTATGTATGTATGTATGTATGTATGTATGTATGTATGTATGTATGTATGAGTGTATGTATGTATGAGTATATGTATGAGCTTTAGGAGTGACAGGCATCGCCCCTATAGCTCCAGACTGTTGTAGTGGAAGATGATATCAACTTTATAAAAAGATGTAATTATATGTTGATTGGAGTTTATAACCCCGATTAGGCCGTTTTAGTTTCGGTTTTGGTAAAAGATGAGCAAAACTAGTTGGTTTTGATAATTTTTTGCTATTTGGACTATGAAGCTATATAGGTTTTCTAAATATGGTGTAGAGGATCATGCACAATAACTTCACGAATGAACCAGGAGTTTGTTTTCAGTAGGATAGGATTCGTATTTAAAAGGGGTTGCGGCGCAACCTTTCTCCGGTTATTTGTCATACGGTTGTAACTTGCTATTTATTATGAAATAATAAGTTTTTTTTTTTTGTGAAAGAAAAACAGAAATCAGATTTGTATCGAAATTTCTTCTATACAAAGATTTTGTTTATGAGAGAGTGTATCGTAAAATAAAGGAAAATACACATTAACATTTAGATCATCTTCAATGATTGGTCAAACAAATCACTCAAACCCCTCACGTCATCATGTCAGATTATTTCAAATCATTTTAAACCAAACCCCGGTCACTTTGATTCTCTAACCCCAAACCATTCTAAACATCCACCTCATCACCTACTTCTCCTTTTATTTAATTTATGTCTCACTCACAAAAAATTAAAATAAAAATAAAAATAAAAAAAATTAACTCCTTTTTTTATTTAATAACTAAAGTACAAAGAGAGGTGCACCTACTTTCAAACAAATCAGTCCGTTGTGATAGACGAACCCAGCTTGGTCCACTCCAATGATATCAATCTATTGCTAGTTCCGTCCATTGGTATTAAACCACTACAAATCAAAGGCTAGAGATGCTAACATATGATGTAAGCTGTCCTATTTATAAATATAAATAATATAAAAACATGAAATGTTTTGAATAAGTGATAATGATCTGTACGAATTTTTGTCCTGGTACAGTTAACAAAAACAAAAAAAATTCTGTAATTATTATAGTGTCATCACATGCGTAATTTGCACGTGGGCGTATCTATGGTGACAAGGATTGCCACATCACTTATTTTTGCCACCGAACGCTATAGGGTGTGGTCATAGGAGGTTATGGAGCGACATATGATAGCGACGTCAGTTCTCCGTCAACCCCTAAAAAACATGGGTGGTGGTGGCGGGATTTTTTTTAATCAACTAACTAATAAAAAATCACACATAACCCAAACCAACGACAACCATCCGCCTCATCCTTACCTTTGCCCCACGCCACATATGGGGTGGTTTTGGTTGTGTGGAGGAGCTCTATATCTTCTTCCACGCCCCCACACCGTGTAGCCTAAAGGTGAAGGGGCACCTTAGGCCTTAACGGTGGAGGTTTGGGTTTATTGGCTAACGAAGATGGATGGGCACTATCAACATGTATGTAAGTGCATGATGTCCCTAGGCTAGTATATATGTTGTTTGGACGTGTTTCGGGGTGTTTGGAGATGTTTATACGCGTTTCGGGACGTTTGGGACACTTGAGGCGAGTAGGGAGTGGCTTTAGGCATTTACAACCTATACCACATTGGCTTTAGGCATTTACAGCCTATACCACATCAGTATTGATGTGGTATAGCCCTACTTGCATGAAGCTACTAGCGAGTACGGCCCTACTCGCTAGTTGATCATGTTAGATAGCCTCCTACTCACGTAAACAGGTCTGTACGAGTACGGGAGGTATAAATAGTCCCAATCATTGCCCTAATCATGAGTTCTTGCCACACACACTCTCCAAACACCCTCCCCTGGTCTGTAAGGTCTGATTTGATCATTGTAAATACTCGAGCTCTGTTTTAGTGATAAATCTTTAATCTTTTGACCCATTTGTGTGTGTTAATTACTCATATATCATTGTTTCGTATTCGTTACTGCTATTAGAACATATTTAGAGGATTCCGCACTCTAAATATCAAGCTCGTGATTGTCGGGTGACCCGTTAGTCGATCCTACAAGTGGTATCAGAGCCGAGGCTCTTATCACGAGTGTTTTGATAGCAAAAACGAGCAAAAACAGGTAGGTTTTTATGGGAAAGTTGTGATTTTTGAGCAAAAACCTGTTTTGAAGTTTGAAACTTTGAGTTTTTGATAAAAACCCTTATTTTCAAATTCTTGGTGTGTGTTTATGGATTAAAACGTGTGTTTTTTATTAGGTTTTGTTCTAAAAGTATTTTGGAAACTTTTCCAATCATTTGGGGTATAAACACATTGTTTTGGTTAAGATTTTGAGGCAAAACGGCTGTTTTTGAGCAAAAGTGGGGTTACAGATCAGATCTAGTGATTACGCAGACATTCTAGCATTTAGGAAACCCTAATCGCCTATCTTTAGGCGCTTACAAGAAGTTTCCACACGAGTGTGATCCTATTCGCCTATATTCAGGCGAGTACAATATTTTTCACAAGAGTAGCCCTACTCGCCTATATCTTAGGCGAGTACAAGGAGTCTTCACACATTTAGGCTCTAATCGCCTCTAATTCTAGCGAATAGAGGCCTACTCGCCAAAACCTCGTGTGATATAGCCCCTACTCGCGTGAAAGGTCCCCATACACTAGCATTTACACCCTAATCGTGTGTAATACTAGTGATTACAACCGTACTCGCCCCAACAAAGCCCTAATCGCCTATAAACACAAGAATAGAGTTCCTACTCGCCTAAAAGGACCTGAAACTGAAAAATTTGACTAAGTATCGGTCGTTTGACGAACATTGACATATGGCAAACCCGTGGGGTCATCTGAACCAACCTAGGCAACCTAATAACCAACAAATGAACAATCAAACGAACATACCCACAAACCCTTGGCAATACTCAGCCGAGCGAAACGCGCAACGGATGCAACAAGGGCAGATGCAAGCGAATGTTGCCGGAATCAATCCGTGGGCGCTAGCAGCTCAACAACAGGCAATGAATGCAAATCCTTGGGCACTCGCGGCTGCTGCAAACTCACAGACGAATCATCTGTCTTCCGTTCTCATGAGTGATTTAGAGACGGGTAGTTCGAATAGGGCGCCGAAATTGCAATACATGTCCGACTACCATGGTTGGAAAGGAAGATTTCAGACGTATGTTGAGGGTATTGATGGTCTTGTGTGGTCAGCGATAGAGACCGGGTATAGTAGGCCTATGGTTGAGAATTCCACTACTCCGATCTCAATTGAAGATATGAATGAAGATCAGAGGAAGAAGTATAATTATGAGAAGAAAGCGATGGCGGCTTTGAAGCAAGCTCTTCCCAAGGATATACTTCATCAATTTGCTCAGTGCACTACATCACAGATGCTTTGGCTAGCACTTGCTGAGCGGAATGAAGGAAATCTGAAGACGCGGAAGGTTAAAATGGATCAACTCAAGAAGGAGTTCGAGAACTTCAAAGCTATCGGGAACGAATCACTGAGGGACTTGACTGCTAGATACTACCACCTGATGTCTGAAATGTATCAGTACGGGGTCTTATATTCATCTGCGGAGCTTGTAGAAAAATTTGCTGAGGCACTACCTCCTCATTGGCATCAATGGTTGGATATTCTAAAGTCAAGCAATGCATACCAGACTCTCTCCATCAACGAGTTCATTACCGAGCTGGAGAACAAGGAGATAGAGGAGATCAGGAGAGCAAACAAGGCACTCATTCCACAGAATCCCAGCATCTATTATGGGAATCATCTTCAGGACACCAGTGTGGGTGGAACCAAACCACAGACTGCTTTTGTGGTTAACCCGGACCCAGTTTATGCTTTCGACAATTATGGTCCCCCAGCTGATGTTCCTCCTCCTACATATCCTTTTGGACCAAACCAGTATCCTTTGAATTTTAATACTAACCAGTTTGGTGTTAACCCATTTTCTCATCTTGCAGCACCAGCGCAGGCAACTGCAAACTTTGGTGGACCA
Organism: Ambrosia trifida; assembly: GCA_028751855.1. Taxonomy (NCBI): domain Eukaryota; kingdom Viridiplantae; phylum Streptophyta; class Magnoliopsida; order Asterales; family Asteraceae; genus Ambrosia; species Ambrosia trifida. Next base: position 141,678,780 of record CM054122.1, read on the forward strand.
TCTACCACAGGTTTCGGTGGAGCTCCAACCACAAGTTATGGTGGATATGGAGGTGCTTCGACTTCTAATCAAGGTGGCTATCGGACCAACACAGTCCCAGAGCAGCTGAATACTGCGGGTTTAGAAAAGGTGACTGTAGAGCTAGCTCAAGAACACATGGCTCTATTGTCGACCTTGGTAAACTCCTATAGTGGACTGGTTGCTGGACAGATCGGGAATCCTCATCTCACACAGGAGGATTACTTGCAGATTGATAAAGACGGCATGGATCTGATAGACATACAGTGGCACTTCGCAAGCCAGGTGAGAAGGGCAAAGGAATATATGGACAGGACGGGAAGAAGAGATGTTTTGATCAATAACAACACCAAGTTTGGGTTCGACAAAACAAAGGTCACATGCTACAACTGTGGCACAAAAGGGCATTTTGCAAGGGAATGTGACCGACCTAAGCAGCAACGACATCAGAATCCATTCAACAACAACAGAGCGAATCAGAATCAGAGGCAACAAGCTCAGGCACAACCAAATACTGAGCGTGCTATTGTCCCAGTCAACAACCAGAACCAGAACCAGAGGCCTCCTGCAAACAACAATCAAGGTCAAGCCCTGGTTATTCAAGCTGATGAAGGTTTTAACTGGAACCATCTGATCATTGGAGAAGAAGCTCCTCAAGGTGGTGCAGCCTGTTTTGCTCAACAAGCGTCTGAAGCACCAGCCAAAGTTAAAGAAACTTCGAGTCAGTCTGACATCATTACTTCTGAAACCCAAGCGTCTGACTGTGACTCGGAGTGCGATTCTGATATGGGAGAAGATTTGGAGGATCTGTTAGCTGAAGCAGATGCGCTGATTGGTAAAAGATCGTTTCTTGTGGATGCTGACTGCACAGAGAAGAACTTCGGCGAATTCTTTGGAGCTCAGAAGACAGCAGCTCATTATGCATTGATGGCCATTACTGAATCGTCGAACAAGGTAAGTTCTTCTTCTGATTCTAAATTAGATTGTGTAGAGTGTAATCAGCTAAAATTCGGAATTAAAGAATTAACTGAAGAAAATCTGAATTTAAAAGCTGATGTTGGTCCGTTGCAAAGGTCAATTGATTCCATAAGACAAAAGGAGAAAAATTTTCTTGTTACAATTGAAAATTATAAGAAGGATTTTTTGAATTGTCAAAAACCTTGGCTAACAAGCAAATTGCTATAAATAATTACATCAATGAGGTCGAAGACACTAAGAAACAATTGGCCATTATTAACTATGACTATGAAAAGATCATGAAGAAGCTTAAGAGTTACTTAAACTGCAAGTATGTCCTTAATCACATAGTAGAACACTCTGAAAAGGAAGGCTTCTCCACCAGTCCCAAATATTCTCAATGTCCATCTCCGGTGAGATTCGAAAATCATAATTTTGATGTCTTGCCGAAGGAGGAACTAGTGGACGTGGCAGCTGAGGCAGCAAAAGCTGCAAAGGCGGCCAAAGTTACTGAAGCAGCTAAACCTGCTGAGGTTACTAAGGCTGCTACTCCTGCTAAAGCTGTCAATCTGTGTGAGAAAGCTGATGATATTAGTGTATATGACACTGACTCTTCGGATGATGAGCTCGATGAACCTCCTAGATATGCACCGGTCAAAACTAAAGATGTTCCTCTTGAAAATCATATCATTACCACTGAAACCTTGAGTGAACTGGAACCGAAAGTGCAAATCGAGGGTGGCAGGAGGATTAAGGTGTTTTATAAACTAAAAGGGTCTGAAAGGGTGCATGCTGATGAGGAGGTTCCTCTCAAATGTATCGCCCCTGGTCTTGTTGCCAAAATTTGGCAAGAATCAGTCATTACCGTAGAAAAGGAAACCTGGAATAAAAAGAAGGGTAAGGGTAAGGGTAGAAAGGATCAGGTAATCAACCTAATGAGAATAACAAGAAAAATCAAAAGACAAACACTGTTAATCCTCAAAATCATGCTCAAAGAAAAAGTCCGAAGAAGCATGTAACTGAGTTCGTTAGATCGAGCGGCAATGAAAGAAACGACGATCCTCAAGTCGATCAGCAAAGAAGATGTCTTGAGGATCTAAAACACAAAAACTCATTTGCCGGCCCACTAACAAAAGGAACAAAAAGGAGACCAAATCTGAATCTCCTAGATTTGAAGAATATAGATCCTGTCACAAGTGCGGGGAACGTGGGCATTTAGTTGCTGCGTGCCCTGAATTGAGACGAGAAAGGATCAAGGTGGATGATCCTCCCAGTTCTAGCAAACCCAAGCAACCTGTTTCCCCTAAACTCTCTGAGAAACAAAAGGGAAAGCAGGTCGTTTATGATAACCGCAACAAGATTGCTATGAACCAAAAGCCAGTTGATGGCAGGGGTCCACAGCTGAGGGGGAACACTGTTCCCCCAAAGGTTGAAGCAGCGCCTAAGCCACCAGCAAAGGCTGCAGCTAAACCACAGGGCAACCCCAAAGCTGCTCCACGTACAGTTAAGTCTGAAGTGGATCAAAAATCTGTTCCTCCAAAGGAATCCAAGGCTGGACCTTCTAGCCCACAGGCGAAGAAGAAGCCCAAGCCAAAGAAACCTGAACAGATTTGGAGACCCAAGTCACCAACCAAAGGTGGAGAATCATCTGCTGGAGAAAGCAATGTCGTACCATCGGAAACAACACCAACTCCAAATGGAAGATGGGTTGACTTTCCGACATTAGATGAAGATGGTAGACCCAAGACCGTGAAGGCTTGGGTCCCCCTTAACCACTGAACTTTGAATGTTTGTGCAGGGAGTTCCACAGGGCCTTATCAGCAGCCTATGGATTGTTGATAGTGGAGCTTCAGGGCACATGATAGGCGACTTATCCCTGCTTTTTGACATAAAGAATATCAACGGGGGGTATGTTGCCTTTGCTGGTAATAAAGGGGGTTATATTACAAAAGAAGGAAGTATGAGCAACGGTATTATAAGCTTTGAAAAGATAAGCTTTGTCAAACAGATAGACCACAACTTGCTGAGCGTTTCGCAGATATGTGACAAGAAATTCACTATGTTCTTTGATGACAATGCATGTTTCATTCTGAAGCCTGGATTCAAAATACCGAAAGAGTGGGTCATGATCTCAGCTCCCAGGGTCAACAACTTATACGTCCTGATATGAGCCGAGCTATGACAGCGAAAGGTCAAGTCACTTGTTTTCTGTCAAAGGCGACAGAAAAGGAATCGATAATGTGGCACAGACGAATGGGTCACATCCACTTGAGGAAAATGAACCATCTGGTTCAGAATCAACTGGTGGAAGGTGTTTCTGTTAAGAATTTTCATTTAAACGACGTCTGTTTCTCATGTAAGAAAAGGAAGCAGAAAAGAAAGTCTCACAAGCCTAAGAAGACAAACTCAGTTAGTCTACCTCTCGAACGACTGCACATGGACCTGTTTGGCCCGGTCAATCGGAAGAGCAAGAACGGTGACGTATGCTGCTTAGTGGTTACGGATGATTATTCTAGGTTTTCTTGGGTTGTGTGCATGAAGCACAAGAGTGAAACTTTTGATTACTTGAAAAATCTGTTTACTAAACTGGAAAATCTATATCAGCTAAAGATCCATAGGATCAGAAGCGATAACGGAACAGAGTTCAAGAATCACGTGCGTGTTATACTCTGAATAGGGTTCTAACGGTAAAGAAGCTTGGAAAAACCTCTTACGAGCTTCTGAACCGAAGGAAACCGAACTTAGAGTTTTTGGAACCTTTCAGAGCTCCATGCACCATGATACATCCCGATGGGAAGTTTGGTGCAAAGGCAGAAGAAGGTTTCTTTGTTGGTTACAGCACTCCCAATAAAAGAGTGTACAACAAAAGAACCAACAACGTTGAAGATTGGCTTAATGTCGATGTTCAGCGTTATACTGCCAATGCACCTGGTGTTGGACTGGATTGGTTGTTTGACTATAAGAGTCTATTTGATTCCTTCAACGTGGAGAATTTGGTTGATGATGCAGTAGCGCAAATGTATTACGAATGTGAAAACACAGCTAGCTCTCCGCTAATGCATCCGATCGTGGTGAATGCACCTGCGTCTGCTCCATCTGATGCCTCTGCATCCACGGGTCCCCCTGGTAAAACCGCAGCAGCAGAAGATGAGGAAGTCTTTCAGGAGGCGTCAGCAGAGGTTCTCGAATCTTCATCTTCAGACGACGATTTTGCAGAGTCTCATGAAACTCTCACTGAGGAACAAGCTGGAAATGGTGAATCTACCACTACAGCTCCAGTTAATCCGACAGGAAACAATCAAGCTGGTCCTTCTTCTTCAGCAGTTCCAGGGATAGGTCTTCGGATCGATCTCTCCGGTTTTAATATGCAACTCGCTGCTCCCTCTAGTTCAAGCGCCACAGAGACAAATCTATCTCAAGGTTTGGAGAACCTTAATCTGCATTCGGATGATCCAGTGCCGGCACATCCGGAATCTCGGATTCACGACACTCATCCGATGCAAAATGTGATTGGTGATCCGGCTAGCAGAGTCATGACGCGCAGTCAGCTCAGAAATGCTAGTCCAAGTGACAATACAGGTACTCTGGCACTCTACTCGGGAATCAGAAAAGCAGGTCATCAGAACAATTGGTCCTTCGCCTTGTATGTTTCTCAAATTGAACCAAGAACTGTGCAAGAGGCACTGAGGGAAGAACCATGGATTGAAGCAATGCAAGCCGAGCTTCAGCAGTTCCAAAAGCTAGGAGTGTGGGACTTAGTTGACTTACCTCCAGGCTCAAAGAAAATCGGAACAAAGTGGGTCTACAAGTGTAAACGGGTTGACCGCGGGGTGATTATACGAAACAAGGCTCGATTAGTTGTCCTCGGCTTCCGTCAAATCGAAGGAATAGATTACAACGAAGTATACGCTCCAGTTGCGCGCCTTGAAGCTATCCGGATGTTCTTAGCTTACGCTTCGTACAAACGGTTTAAGGTGTATCAAATGGACATGAAAAGTGCTTTTCTGTATGGTGTCGTGAAGGAAGAGGTGTATGTTGCTCAGCCACTGGGTTTTGAGGATCCGCTTCATCGCGAAAAAGTTTACAAATTGAACAAAGTGTTGTACGGACTCCATCAGGCACTGCGTGAATGGTACCAAATGCTTAGCAACTATCTGATATCCAACGGGTTCAAACGTGGACTCGTGGACTGCACCTTATTCACCAAGGAAAAGGGTGGTGATCGTCTTCTGGTACAGGTTTATGTTGATGATATTATTTTCGGGTCTACTAATGATGTCATGTGCAGGGAATTCGAAAAGCTTATGCAGGATAAATTTGAGATGAGCTCGATGGGGGAGATGCAATTCTTCCTCGGTCTACAAGTAGAACAACAAGAGTCGGGGATCTTCATCCACTAGACAAAATACGTTGCTGACATCTTGAGCCGGTTCCAGATGGAAGACTCTACTCCAGTAGGCACACCGATTGAGACCAATCTGTAACAACCGGCAAAAATAAGGTAATTCCGTACAGATTAATTAATATATGATTAACGTAATTAAATGCAATTATGTGTGATTTAATTATCAAGGCCTTAGGAGATAGCAATTTCCAAATAGTGCATAGGAATGCATACGTTTAATGGTAAAGCATGATTGGATCATGTGCGAATAAGCTATCCGGTATGGAAGTTGGCAATTACCCGGTAATAATTAAATAAACGAAACGGATCCCGGACACCCAGGATATAAAATAAAGGGTATTTTCATGAAATATAATGAGTTTTGGAACTCCAAAACCATAAATGAAAACGTCTTGTACAAATCTCCCGGTAACGAATAAAATGCGCGTACCGCACCCGATACGCGTATAACTCATAATTTCACCCGGCAAAGGCCTAAATAACCAATCAACGCTTAAAATAGACTATATTTAAGGGTTCTTAAAGGTATTTTTAATGTCCGGATAACGCGTGATTAAAACTCGAAAAATACCCGAACGACACCCGAACGACGGGGGATTAAACATAACAAACAATGGGTAAATATTTGAAGATGTGAACCCCACATAAACCCACATGGGGGCCGGCCTAGAGGCCATAATTATGCACATGTATGTGTTGTAATAATAATCTATGATCTTAACATAAAGCATGCACACACAAAAAGCCAAAAGGTGTAAGGAAAAGGTGTAAGAAACACTAGGACAAAAGCAAGCCACCCTCTTGTCCCCTTGATGAAAAATTTCGGCCATATGGCCTTGAAAACCCAAGACATGAACCAACCATCATAACCTAGTGTATGTACACATGCTTGTAAGAAGATTATAAAAGATTACAAAGATATTAGCAAGATTTGCAAGCAACAATCCCACTCCTACACACATACATACACGGCACTTATACACACACACATATCATCTTTTCAAAAATCTCCCAAGTACACATATGATCTTCCATAAGATCTCTTGAATCTTTAGCATCATTACATGTGATAAGAGTATAAAATAACATGTGTTAGGAGATTGAATAACAAAGCAAAACTCTTCTTTCTTCTTCCTATTCTTGGCCGTGAGTTTCCATCATCCCACACACACATTTCTTTCAAGTTTTTACATCTCCAAATTACTCAAAACAATCCATCATCCAAACCCCTATTGTGTGTTTCAAGAGCTTGGAGCTAAACCACTTGGAAGAACACACTAAACCCCTCTCAAATCCAAGGTTTTTGTCTTCCCTAGCCTTGTGCTAGTAGTAAGCTTCTTAATCTTGTTTTTGATTGTTATTATTCATGTATGTGTTCCTAGTAGCAAGTTGTACATGAAGGGTTTAAAAATGGTTTTGAACATAATCTTTAATAGGTTTTCATGTGTAAAATGGAAGATTAAAGATATGAAAATAAACCATGGATTTGTTGATGATGATGTATTAGTCTTGAAAATATATAAAGTTTACATGTAAGACTAAGTAGGATGATGTTTTGGTTAAGAATATGGAATGAACTTGAATATGTTAAAAGTAACATTAAATCATCTTATTATGATCATCTAAGTTATAATATGTGGTAAAACATATTAGAAGTTCATAAATGAAGAAAATGGAAAATCTAAGTTAGCTTACTTAGATGAATGATATTTTGATAAAATGGACAAATACATAAAACACACATATAATTAGTCTTCCATATGGAATACAAGACTAACATAAGTGTTTTGATACAAAAATAACTTACCAATAAAAAGTTGAATCTTCAAAGTTTACTATTTTGAGTGAAAAATGCTAACTTTGGAAGTTAGAGTGGAAAAATGCAACTTTTGGAAGTTAAGGGACTAAAGTTGTAACTTTGAAAGTTAGAGGACTAAAATGGATATTTTAGAAACTATTAGTCCAAAAATACAAGTATGGAAAGTTTGGTGTCAAAAATGCAAGTGATAAAGTCTAAGGATGATTTTTGTAAATACTAGTAGAAATACTTGGGTATTTCGTATAAAAGTGTATTTTCGAAAGTTATAAAAATATAAAGGGTTTTAAAATAAGGATTTTTATAAAATAGAGATTTTATAAAAATATTAAACAAACTTGGGAAACTTATACAAAAATGAATACTTTTATATAAATGGGAATATAAAAGTGTTGGAAACATTTTTGTAGTTAAGTTGACAAGTTGGGTTAAAAATACATAAGTATTTTAACCATCCAAGTAACATGTGAAATTAGGGAGAAATATGGATAATATTTCTATAAAATACATGTTGGGAAAAACTTGGAAAAATTAACTAAACGAGTTAAGATATCGAACTAAAACGCGTTAACGAACCGTACCCGGACAAATCATGAGAAAAATGCCATTACGGCAAGATAAGAAAAATATATATTTTAAGAAGTAAAATATATATATACATTGGGTGAAGACTAATAAACACTTTCCTAAGTGTTAAGAGAACTATTCGTGGGAGAAACGCATGACATAAACAAATAAGACGTTAAAAATAAACGTATATACTTAACAAGAAAAATTACACATTTATATATATGTACGCTCGTCTCGGCAAATTCTAGTATATCTACTTAATGGGAAAGTAGATATGTGGGAAGGAAAGCCGCGACGAGAAGACAAAGATATATATATGTGTATGTCGTACCAACGAGATCCTAGTATATTTATTTGAATGGGAAAATAAATATACGGTATGGTGAGTTGAATCGGACGTTAAGAATACACAATCGAACGACAAGATCTTAGCATATTTGTTTAAATGGGAAAACAAATGTGTGGCAAAGTGAGTCGGGTCGAGCGTTGAAATATATATTATATCGAGCGATGCGATCTTAAGTATAATTATTTAAATGGGAAAATAATTATATGTTAAGTGACGTCGAGTCGATGATAATAAGATACAAGTTATGGAAATATTAACAAGAGTAAAATATAACTTGTAACACAAAGGGTAATGTAACGCCAACAAAACCTAGGATACGCGCTTAATTAAACGGGATTTGGAACAACTTGTGGTCGGGAGTTGGGTGTACAACTTACCAAGGCACATGCACTATAGGAATAGTGACTTATACGTCTAGGACGTTTGTAGGTGCGAGACCACCCACTTGCTATCTACCCTTTGAGCCAGACACAGTTTCAGGTGAGTTTCACGGCCCCATTTTAAACTATTTTTACGTTTTCGGGGGAAAGATATGTTAGGGAAATGTTTGACGGGTTTATTACTTGAGGTGTGACCGCCACTCGGGGTTGAGTCCTCGCCTCTATAATCATTTATTCGGAGATTGAAACCGGAGGAATATTCGAATAGTACTATTGGTGCCTGACAAGGCCCACCCCTAATCGATAGCGTCGATTGTGCATTAGGTTATGCCTGGGGTGCAAATATTCTGAACTTAAGTCGTGGGAAACCGAGTAACGACTTGGAGCGGGGCACAATTATTATATGTCTTGGTTTGATTATAGTCTCAAGTAGATTTATAGGAATTTGCAACTCCTATATATTGTCATAACATGGTATTCCCAAGTATTCAAGTTTTAGAAACTGAAAACCTGTGAACTCACCAATATTTTTATATTGACGAAACTTTTAAACATATCTTTCAGGTAACTAGACGATGAAGGATCAGGCGAGCTGGGTCGGAGAATCTCCCAATGCGACGTCGAACTTTTGCGGGGTTTCACTTTTATTTCCCAAGGCATTTGGGATATATATGAGAAACCTCTATGTTTATCTCAAAAACAATTAACTTTTGTGTAATGTTTGAAACAGATTTGACGTCATAATAAATGACCCATTTTCTTAAATTACTTGTGTTTAGCAATAACCTTGACTTTATGCTTTTGAACCGTCGCGCCACGTGTTTCCGCCTTTGTCGTGGTGTGACACAATCACGGGATTGGGCCTGACGAGAAAGGACAAACCGTTGATCCTTTTCTCTATCGAGTTATGATAGGCTCACTCATGTACCTCACTGCATCAAGACCTGATATAATGTTTGCGACATGCTTACTATCAAGATAGCAGTCAAGGCCGAAACAGTCCCACCTGGTTGCTGTGAAGAGGATCTTACGTTATCTAAAGGGTTGTCCGACCAAAGGTCTTTGGTACCCTAATGACGATAAGTTTGACCTCATCGCATTTAGTGATGCTGACTATGGTGGATGCAAGACAGACTTAAAATCCACATCAGCTGGATGCCAGTTTTTGGGACCAAGACTAGTCTCGTGGCAGTGCAAGAAGCAAGCCTCAGTCGCCTTATCCACCTGCGAGTCGGAATATGTAGCAGCATCGAGCTGCTGCTCCTAGGTTCTTTGGATACAGCAACAAATGAGAGACTACGGTTTGAAATTTCTTAATACTCCCATTCACTGTGACAATGAGTCCGCTATAGCTCTTGCTAAAGACTCAGTTAACCATTCCAAGGCGAAACATATCTTGGTTAAGTATCATTTCATACGCGATTGCTATGAAAAGAAACTTATCGATATGGTAAAAATCCACACAGACTACCAACGTGCCGATTTATTCACCAAAGCTTTTGACAGTCCTCGTTTTGAGTACTTGTTAATCTTAAACGGCATTAAAGTTAAGCAGAATTAGATCCTCATCGGTAATCGTTTTTGTAAATATTTTTCTTTAAAAAAAATCAGAAAAATCCAAAAATATTGTCTTTTCGGAAATTTTTAGATTTTTAGGGGAGAAAGTTTCAGAAAAATACAAAAACATTCAGAAAATGCAAAAATTCAAAAAAAAAAAAAATGAGAAAATCCCAAAATAAAGAAAAATGAAAAATGCAAAAATGAGTTTCTTTGGTGAAAATGGGAAGATGATATTAACCAATCAGTCGGACTGTCTGGACCCTTATCATCTTAAAAATATTGGAACTGATAGGTAGCCTCTACAATGATGTGTCGGTAGGCTCAAAATCATTTCCAAGTTCGGCACGGTGATATAAACCTAAATCAACTGAATCATGTGTGGATCAACGTGCGTTGGCATATGGTCTTGGTACCGAAATCTCGTTTGATAGCATGCCAAAATCCGAGGTTTCATGGTCTTTAAGAGGTTGGTGCATCCGCGGTGAACTGGAAGTCTCTCAGAATAAATAGGAGTGGCACACGTGTCGTACGTTGGGGTCGCAGCCTACGGCTGAGACACCCCTATGTCATTTCCTGAAAAAAAACAAACAAAAAAAAAATAGAATAAATTCTGATCAGGGGACGTCCGGGAATCCTAAAAGAGCAAAAAGATTCATATATGCCAAAACCCTATTCTCAATGAGAATTCGCTCTAAGGTATAAAATCATATACCTAAAGCATCGTACCGTGAAAAATCAAATATACGGTATTTGACTTGAACCCTGGTTTGGATCTCACTGGTCTCTCTGTTGTAGCGTTTCTGCAGACCTGATCACCACTGAGTCCACTCCTTGTAAAATACGGATGACAACAGCTTACTCACCGGTTACGAGGAAGCTTTGTGCATGACTTGATACGGGAATGTGTCGCGTGGCGGGGAACACCTTGTATCTCAGTCTTAATATTACCTTAAACGTATCTAAAGTGCCTAGCGATAAAACTTGATTTTGAGTTTAGGTGGACAACAATATCGACAGTTGTTGTAGGATACTTATTGGTAATTTAAGCAAAAACTGAAAATATAAGGGTTCTAGTAAAGTCCGTACAATGATATGATTCCCTAACCGTTGAAACTCGCAAAAATATGATAGTGTACAGTTAGTTGATCTCCCGTTTTTTTTATTTATGCTTAGTTTAGCTTAATTAATCATTCTTGATTGCCGATGATGGAATCCTAATCCATTGTAATCTTACTTCTTCAAAAATAAAACGCCAAAAATCAACTAGTTGAAAATTGTGTTTTTGTCGGGTTAAAATCATACTTTCTCTTAAGTACAGGGGTCGAAAATGAAAGTTTTCTCAATGTCATGAGTCGTCATCTGTATCATGTGTTTAAACGAGGTGAAAAACGCATGTTTTGAACCTTAACGGGTCAAAAATGCGAGAAATGGTGCTGCAGGAGCAATTTGGTAATTTGTGTGAATTCAATATGCATTTAGAGCCCTATTCGCGTGTTACTTTAGACGATTAGCCTAATCATGTGACTTTATAAGCGTTTATACTTACAATCGCTTATTTTGTCTTATTCGTGTGTTATACACAAGCGATTAGTGCATCAGCTTTCCTTACTCGCGTCTACATACATGCGAATAGAACTCTTTGATCCCTTATAACATGCTAAGAAACTTTAAGCAATTAGAAACACTATTCGCGTGTTGGCTTAGGCGAGTAGACACAATCGTGTGCTCCTTTAAGCGAGTAGAAGCCTACTCGCATACTCTGTCATGCGATTAAAGTCAGGTATAAAAGGGGACACTTGAACGTTAACCTTCATAACTTTTCAAACCAACCCACTGTTACTCTCCTTTCCCTCTAATCCGAACACAACCATACCCTCTCACCGTGATTTATTTGTTCTTGATATTTGTTACTCATCATTAAGGTATATATCCCTCATAATTTCAGTCCATATCATCATGTCTTAAGGGGTTAAATCCGGGTCTTAATGTCGAAACCCTAGGATAAGAAGTTTTTGATTGGGTAACATGAATACATGTTTGTTGATCCAAAATCTTGTTAAGGGTTTGTTTATCAGCAACTATAGAATCTTTGTATACAAAGATTTTGATCTATAACATCCTAGAATAAAAAACCCCAAATTTAAACTATGAAGAACCCTAATTTTTCAAAATTTTCAATTAACCCTTGTTTATAATCTTTTAGTGTGATAGTTGATAGGGGTTATGTTAGTTGGGTGTTATAGGCCTCATGGTGAAAATATCCGGACTCGAAACAAGACACGACAAGATTTTGGCAATTTTGATAATGTTGAACACTGTCAATGCGAGTAGAAGCCTACTCGCATGACAAGTATAGCGAGTAGGACTCATTAACTCCCTAATCGCGTGAACTTGGTAGCGATTAGGGTAGCCTTTGTTCTAATCATGCCCTTTGAATCCTACTCGTGTGACTGGTACACGATCTGAAGAATTATTCCCCTAATCGCATGAACTTTGTAGCGATTAGGGTAATGTTTGTTATAATCGTGTCTTATTATCCTCTACTCGCGTATATGACTGGCGATTACATACTGTAATCGCCTGTTACCTTATGCTCACCAAAAATTGTCAAGTTTTGTTCGTTTGTGTCCGTTTTTGTCCGGTTTATGAATATATGATCAACGTATGATACTTATTACGTGTTTTGGTGTTCAGGATGGAGAATTGGAAGACATCACCAAAGCACAACTGTTGTGCTTTTCTCGGACCGATTACTTTGGATAAAGGCAAAATCTTTCAAGGCGTTATTGACTTCTTGAAGCGATCGAGAATACACTATGCGATATCCAAGCAGCACGCTGCATACAAGGATATCCTACTGGAGTTCTACCGTAACGCCAAGGTTGATCCCAAGGCTGATCCGATCGTGATTACTAGTTCGATTCAAGGAAAGGATGTTATTATCACCGAACAGATAATTCAAGAAGTGCTACAGTTTGGAGATTCTGATGCTGATCCTACAGTGTTTGACGCTATTCTGATACGTGGCGGCTTTCTAAGGATGAAGTATTTGGGTAAAGTCATCAAACAGACGATGCTTAAGAAAGGATTACTTCCGCCTGAGATCAAATATCTTACACATGTAGTCGTGAAGTGCCTTGGTCCGAGAAAAGGTGCTTTTGATGCGATTAGAGACACATTGGCCTCTGCGATTGTCGCTTTGACACTCAACAAGCCATTCAACTTCTCCAAGATGATTCTGCACCACTTGAAAGAAATCATACTAATGAAGCCGACAAAGAAGTCCTTCATAGTCTATCACCGGTTCTTACAGTTGATCATTGATAATCAAGTACCTGATTTGGTGAAGCATCCTGCTGAGTATATAGGGACTGATGATATTACTCAGGCTGAAATGAACAGGATGAGGAGTTACAAAGGCTGACCGAAGTCTGAATATCCTCCAAGTAGACGACTATATGGGCACTTGAAGAGAGAAGACTATGTGTTACCACCAGGCAATAGGTGGAGACACGAAGATAGTGATTCAGAGTATGACTTCCGTATCCACAGGTTGGTATTCAAAGAGGGGGATAATATAGGGCGTAAAACAGATGAATTGGGTGAGAACGCCCCGGGCAGGATCTCTGACACGGCTAAAGGTGATGAAGAGGAGTTTGATCCGAATGTATTAGATTTCTCTGAACCTTCTGGTACTACACAAGAACCTGATGCCTCTCAGTCTGGGAGAGGTAAAGCACATGTTGATGAAGATGCACCAGTTGACATAACTGATGCAGATGATGACTCTGATGAAATAGAAAGTGATTCCCCCGACACAGATGCTGGAAAACAGCTAAGAGCAAAGAGAAAGGCAGCGGGGGATTTAGCTACGACTACTGCGATTAGAGAGCTTGCTAAAGATCCCACCTATGTTGTGGAGGCGGATCAAATAGCAGAAATAGATGCAGAGCTTGCCTCTTCTCCTCCAGCAAAGAGACACAAGACGACTGCCAAGAAGGACAGTGTTCGAGGTAAGAAGACAATGTCTGTCAAACCTCAAGCGGTGAAGCCCCCAAGAAATAGGCGATTCACCCTTCCTGAAGCTTTTGGGGATCCAGTCACTCAATCCTCTCAAGCGGCAGCAGCAGCTACAACAACAACAACAGCAAAAACAACAACAACAACAACAACAACAACGACTTCTTCGGATCCTATTACAGTTAGTGCAGCTATGCCTGCCAGCGACACTATGTCGATGCCTGCTTCGATAATCTTCACTGAGCCAGTCTCAGTTACCGAGGCAGCGACAAGCTCACAGATTGTTCCTAATACTATTGGTGACAGGATTCGGAATATTAGACAGAAAGTTCGACCCACAGCTTCTGGGTCAACCGATCAGACCTCTTCGTCAGCTTCTGCTACAAATGAACAACTTCAAAGAAAGATCAGCGAGCTAACTGCCATAGTTGCTGCGCAATCACGTGATATAGCAGAGTTGCGAACGAAGAATGCAAGCATAGAAGAAAATGAGAACGCAATGCTTGAGCTGATGGAAGAATCTATCCAGTCAAACACAGAGCTGAGATCGACGGTTGATGCGCTCACATTATCTAACCAGCAGGTCATAGAGTCGAACAGGCTGCTGATGCAGTCGAACCAAAGTACTTTGGAGAGACTTGCAAGTGTAGAGGCCTCAAATAGCGAGCTTCGCCTGATTAATGTGAACAATGAGCGAAGGATCACGAAGACTGAAAAAGAAAATACCGAGCTGAGGGCTAGGATAAATGAGTTGACTGGAACTCAACCTAGACTCACTGGTGGTCCTAGTTCAGAGGCAGAGGCTGGTGCTGGTGATGATGATGATGAAGATAATGATGATGAAGAAGAAGATGATGAGAACGACGATGATGATGAGTCAGATGGTGATGATGATGTTGGAAAGGGTGGTGATGGTGATCCTGGTGCCACAGGTGGTGGCGGATCATCAACTGGATCTGGATCTCAGTGTACAAAGAAGAGTCACGACAAACAAGGCAAGGATCCCGCAGCAGGTTCTTCTGCTCAGGGGGAGTCTGATCCAAGGAAGAGCAAGATTCAGCAACTCAGAGACTCACTGAAGCGAGCTATAGTTCCTGTAGAGAATGTCGAGCCCCTGAACAGTTATTTTGACTATGATGATGATGGTAACTTGTACGTGCCTCCTGTGTCCTCTGATTATGATTTGGAAGAAGGTGAAATACCTCCTGAGGTTACACCTGAGGACCTGGAAAAGATCTTTGGCTTGGCACCTGGAGAATCTTCCAGTGCAGGCCACACTGCTCCAGAACTGCATCCAGACAACCATGAAGTGGAAATGGAAGATGGAACCAATGTCACTACACCCGAGTATGTGGTTGGTGAGTCGAGCAGCGGGATACCTAAGATCTCTGAGGAGATGCTTAATCAGTCTGAAGAAAAGCTTAAGTCTGATCCTACACCTATCCCAGACAAAGTGAAAGAACGACATGACAAGATCAGACAGAAGTATCCTGATTGGTTTCCATCTGGAGGCGAGTCTGAGAAGAAGAAAGATCCAGTGCAAGCATCAATATTCAAGAAGCAGTTGGTAAAGATGTCAGGAAGTGTGATCAGCTGGGCTTACATAAAGCATGCTAAGATGTTGGGAGTAAAATGGCAGGATAGTCTTCTCTACTTTCAGCCGTACACGAAAGTCCTCAGTTTGCCTTTCTGGCATATTCGTGATCTGGTTAGATTGCAGCCTCCTTTGTATCATGAGTCTCGCTTTGAACTTCAAGGTTTCTACAATATTATGAGAAGAGAAAGTGTTGAGGGATGGGACCAGTTCCAACCACAATACCCTAAATCCATTGTGACAAACAAGATTCATCCCATCACAAAGAGTCTTATTTGGAAGCACATCATCAAGCCACCCGAAACCGCGTCAAAGATTCCATTGGTTCCGGTTGAACAAGACTTCTCTTCTAAGTTTTATTACTGGCATTATGACGCAGAGACAACAGAAGCCGTAATAGTCTTGAGCAACTCACCAAAACCGTGCAGGAAAATTAGAATATGGGATCCAATGTGGCTGATTAACTGCTCGGAGAAAGACGTGGAGACATTGTTCCTATATCCCATACAACATCTGAAGGCCGAATCCGATCAAGCATTGAAGTTTCAACGGGTGATTCGTTTCTGTCACGCCAACAAAGTTCATGTGGGATGCGACTGGTCAAGACTTTCTAGGATCGGGACAATGTCGATTTGATGAAGACTAAAGATGCTGCATGTTTTGTTTATGTTATGTTTGATGTGTATGTTTTCAATTTTGAGTCTGTAAAGTTGTTGGTAGTTGCTATAAACGATGTCTTATGTAATCTTTGTACGTATACTAGCCTGGTCCAAGGGGGAGTCTGTAAGTGCATGATGTCCCTAGGCTAGTATATATGTTGTTTGGACGTGTTTCAGGGTGTTTGGAGATGTTTATACGCGTTTTGGGACGTTTGGGGACGTTTGGGACACTTGAGGCGAGTAGGGAGTGGCTTTAGGCATTTACAGCCTATACTACATCAGTATTGATGTGGTATAGCCCTACTCGCATGAAGCTATACTAGCGAGTATGGCCCTACTCGCTAGTTGATCATGTTAGATAGCCTCCTACTCGCGTAAACAGGTCTGTACGAGTACGGGAGGTATAAATAGTCCCAATCATTGCCCTAATCATGAGTTCTTGCCACACACACTCTCCAAACACCCTCCCCTGGTCTGTAAGGTCTGATTTGATCATTGTAAACACTCGAGCTCTGTTTTAGTGATAAATCTTTAATCTTTTGACCCATTTATGTGTGTTAATTACTCATATATCATTGTTTCATATTCGTTACTGCTATTAGAACATATTTAGAGGATTCCGCACTCTAAATATCAAGCTCGAGATTGTCGGGTGACCCGTTAGTCGATCCTACAATGTATCATAGCACCACTAATCTTGTACTGCCATATCATTTTATATCTTAAACGCACACAAACCACAAAACTACTCGTAACACTACCCATAAATACCCTTACACCATCTCTCCCTCTTCCTCTCACGCAAATACATGTTAACACTCACAAACATAAAGTTATGCGTGTATAGAAACTGGGTGTAGGTACATGCCAGCCTACCCGCAAGGGGGTGGCGATAGTGTTACTGTGTGTGTTCGAACTCATGAACGGCTACATACAAGGACGCCCAACCCCCTAAGAACGGAACACCGTTGTAAATGGCTTACTACTATACGATTTTGGTAGGGAATTCATGCGGGTAAACCCATCTTGAAGACAAAGGGATAAATATTACAATTTGTGTGAAATGAAATTTAGGCTCATAAGATTTATTTTTGCAGTCCCTTTACAATTTGGATAAAATGAGGTGGTGTTCCTTTATTGATGGGTTTATCCAGGTTTAATTAATTGTGTCCCCTAACACCCAGATAAATAAGATTGAGCTAAAATAGGTCATCATATATTATTTTACTAAACGTAACACTCCTCGCTTAGTGATTTTTGGTCATTTCATCTCTTTACGTAGCATGCATGGGTATGCTTAGTCAATCCACTAACACAAACTCATAATTGCAATTATCTTGTGTTATCTTGTGGTCGAGCATTAGGAAGCTGGTCGAGCAGATTGGTCATGCATGTTAGAAGTTGATAAGAAGATTGGGCTTACATAAGGAGCTGATTAAAGTGTTCTCATGGGCTGATATAAAGACTTGTATGATTAGGCTTGGAGATACATATTGGGCTTATAAGGAATCATCATTTAAAGCCCAATCTGTGTGACATTCTCTTGACTAGTCTCAACCGTTCACATTGTGTTGAGGATTTAATCCTGATCGTTCAGAAGAAGCACAATAGAAGCTTCGAGAGTTCAGTATATAAACACTCTCTTAGCTTCTCTCTCTTCAGATTATCACCATTCATTCACTTTTCTCTCTGGTTATTACTCCCCTGTACTTAGAAGATTAGGGTTACAGTTTACATATTGTTAGTATACATCTTGTATTCTGGTTTTAGGGCCAATCATGTGTCTGTAGTATGATCATTGTGGATCTAAGAGTTTAGAGAGTTTATTTGAAGGTCTTTCAGTTTATAATAGTTGGTTAGATCTTTTGAAGTCTGTCATCGTCTTTGTTTTCTTTCAATAATATTTGGTTAAAGTTCTTGATATCATGTATTTCTGACACAAAGGTTTGTTGTGTGGTTTGTGGCTTTACCAAAAATTGACGCACGTCATACTATTAATACATGTATATAGGCTTGCTTGACTAGACAATGTTGAAATAAAGTTACATATGGAGTATCGGTCATATTGTTTGAGGCTTTACACTCGATGCAAATTATATTAAGATAAACCATTTCAGGAATACGTATTGAAACAACAAGGATAATAACCAATTTAGGATAGGGAGTGACATCCTAGCTTAGTGTTTCTTGTATATGCTAAGAATAACTACACCATTAGTCTTATTGCAGGAGAAGGCCTCTGCCATGAAAATAAGTATAATAATAGAATATAAAGAGAATGTAAGAATGCGGAGTGTAAGAATAAAATAGAAAGAAGATGAAAAATGAGTTGAGTGAGCCTGATATTTATAGAGTTTCCCATCTAATAGCTTCCCTAGGTTAGCTCATCTTCTATACTTGGTAGTGCTTATCTCCTTATCTTTTCTTATCTAGGTTATCTTGCTCTTTTAGTGTAAGACTCCATTTTTCCTATTTCCAAGGGGAGCTGGCAAGGGCGGGCGTATAGTGTAATGAGGGATTGGGCCCGCTACCTCTCAAGTTTTTTGGCGTAGTGCATTTTTTATTTTACTTTTGTATTACGTTACTTACCCCCTAAAAATTATGTAATGTAACCCTCATAAGTCAAAAAAAAAAAAGACAAGCTAAAGAAAGAGTGCTTGTTTTGTGAAGCACTTGTATTCGACTAGGGACGTGGTTATTTGCTTTATGATGAAAAAAAATAGTAACATAGAAGAGAAAAAATATTATAATCTATATATTATAGGAAACTAAACATGAATAGTATGCCCAGTATTAGTGAAAGAGTAAAAGTAAATTTGATGAACATAAAATTTTTATGGTTTCTTTTAAAGCGGTGCTTCGTGTCGGAATGAGAACCTACTAATACGCATGTTAAGCCACGTTCTATAGGCAAATGCATTTATCATCCACGTTTCTCCAAGCAAATACACTCATGAGCCACATATCATATTTATGCCACGTCGGTGACCTGCATATGATTTAAATAGATTCCAACACAGATGTAAAAGCAAAAATTAGCAACTTCCGTCAACAAATATCGGTGAACAAAGGGGCATGTGGCGCCTCCGCCAAGCCTAGGATTAAGAAGACCGAAGCTGTAATACCCCAACTGATGGCGGAATATCAAGGTGTCACGTAGTGACGATTGCTCAATAGCTCATGGTACTAAAGTGTAAATTTGAATACATTGAATTGAATAGTTTATTACATGGAAAGAAATACAATGATTAAAAACGAACAATCTAACATGAAATATAGTAAACTAGCTTTTATCCCGGGAGTGTCCCGGGGTTAAAAAATATAACAATTCTAATAATACTAATACTAATAGTAATAATTATTACTTTTGTAATTAAATAAATAAAAAAATAACTTTGCTATAAGGTGACACCATGTGTTGCAGTGTTGTGCGATTCTTTCTCCTAGCTTCTCTTGATGAAGTATACCTATGCATCTTTAGAAGAGTAAAATTCCAATGAAAGCATGGCGATTGGGCCGAGTTTCAACATCGTAGATAAGAACCTGGTTTAAAAGAAAAAACATGATTAATGAATAACCTGAACACTTTGTGTTTTTTTTCCTGTATGAACAAAGCCCACAAAAAATAGTCGTTTTTTTTTTCTCCATTTTTTATATAGCAATATGGTATTAATTAGAAAGATAATAAAATGCTCGTTAATTTGGTGTAATTTTTTTATTTAAAAAATCTCTAATATAAAAAATATTAACGTTTAAAAATTATGGGAGGAAACATAAGAGAGAAAAATTTTAATTTGTTTTAAAATTATTTTTTCCTAAAATAATTCAATTTAATTTTAGTAATTGAGAATCGAGAGATAGAGAGATAAATTTAGGGTTTTATGTTTATCTTTTTTTAAGAGAAAATTGCTCGAATAGTCCCTGTGGTTTGCACAATTTTCACCTATAGTCCCCAAGTTTTTAAAATTACAGGTATAGTCCTCAACTTTTGGTGTTTCTGAATTCGGATAGTCCTTGGAGTGGGTGTGAAATTACTAAATTACCCTTTTGATGGATGGAGGTTAAATAATCAAGTTAAGTGGATGTAAAATTACTAAATTACCCTTACCCTAATAAAATAATTTAAAATTATGTGGGCCCCACCTACTTCTTCTTCCACACTTCATCTTCCTCACCCATCACCTTCATAAACCACCACCACCAACACATCCCCAAACCACCACCACCACCAACACATCCCCAAACCACCACCACCACTCATTTCTTCTGTTTATGTTCAGCGCGGAGTAGTAGTCCGAGGCAATAACTGAAATCCTGCCAAAGCCAAATGTAATTAAAAAAAAAACCCAAAACCATATACAAATTCCACCTGCACACCGTAACCCTAACTTACAAATCAGGCGACATGAATCATCGAAACAGATGACCAGAGGTCACCACGACACCACACCGGAGCTATAACAGTGGTGGGTTTTTGTTGGGTCAGACCTGCAAGAGAAACATATATCAAGAAAGTGATGCTTTTATATAGTTTCGTGGAATTGGGGATCCCATGCTATCTTATTATGACCTAATTTGAACTTTAAATTGTTTTGGAATATTAAATATATAATACAATAGTAAATCCATCAAGACAACAGATCCAGCATCCATGTTTATGGGCCATTCTATTTTCTCAATCTGTTTAACTAAATAAATCGATGGATTTAGTGGAGCACGAGTGGTTTTTTGACGCGTCAGCCAACAGAAGAAAGGAGTGGTGGTGGTGGTTTGGGGACGTACGTGTTGGTGGTGGTGGTTTATGAAGGTGATGGGTGAGGAAGATGAAGTGTGGAAGAAGAAGTAGGTGGGACCCACATAATTTTAAATTATTTTATTAAGGTAAGGGTAATTTAGTAATTTTATATCCACTTACTAGATTATTTAACCTCCATCCATCAAAAGGGTAATTTAGTAATTTCACACCCACTCCAAGGACTATCCGAGTTCAAAAACACCAAAAGTTGAGGACTATACTTGTAATTTTAAAAACTTAGGGACTATAGGTGAAAATTGTGCAAACCACAAGGACTATTCGAGCAATTTTCTCTTTTTTTAATTAAAAAAAGAAATAATTCAAAAACATTAAAATCTTTCAATTATGATGCCACGTGGCAGTTTCATGGAGAGGTTGAAGGCACCATTACACGCCATGTCAGCAATGTTTAATTCTTTTATATATATAGATAGATATAGTTTGGACCACCGATGGTTATTAGACCAACATATGTCAAACACTTCTAGGCGTCTTATGATAGGTGTTACATAGTGAAAACTATTACACAAACTTTTGAGTTATTATTTAACAAAGACACAACCTAAGGTGAGTTTCAGAACCTCTTTTATTGTTTTTCTATTGGGAGAGAAACATGTTGTAAGAACATTAACATTATAGACCACATTTATTATATTATGTCACATGTGTACTAAGAAACGTTCATCTAAATTCCTTCTAACTTTTTAACCATGAATATGTAGAAATATAATGGAGAAAGCGTGAATAGATCTATTGGGCCCGGCAAGCCCCACTCGTGTCGACTGAAGGTCGAGCGGGTGCATATTTGTCCTATCTAACTTACAACACCGAGTGATGACCGGTTAGGAAACTTACTAACGTTTAGTAGTGGTTCATAATGCTTTAGTAACATGTAACGATGTCTAGATAGCATCAGGTATAGATGTAAGGATTATATGGGTCTGGTTTATAAACATTTACTTATATTTGCAAACATAACTCTGTGAACTCAACAGCATTTTATGTTCACAAACTTAGTATGTTTTCTCAGGTTGCTAAGTTAGTAGCGAGGCTAGGCGCACTGGAGTCGCACAAAGTCTCATCTTGTTATGCATCTTGTCGAACACTACTTTTAAACTGTTTGAACTATTTTCATTTATCACTATGGGTTGTAAACTTATTGCTGATTCCGTTGTATTTTTCTAACTTGTCTTAAACTGCATGGTTGTTTAAACATTCTTTTACTCATATAGTTGTCATTTATTGTGACCGTTGACTTGAATCTTGGTTTGTCATGTGCCTCGCGGTAAAACCCCGCAAGTGAAATTTGAGAGTGTGACACATGTTGTTTATATTTATAAATACATATGCTTAACGGGGCACAAAGGTTACACACATATATATTACACATTCATATACCTAAAGACACACATAGTAACATGTGTCGGTGAGTCTACCGTGCTAGACTCAACCGCATTTATTCAAGCACACACATTCCTTAACCATGTTTTCCTTACTTATATCATAGAGATGCTAGTTCCGTGGAGTCGCTGGACGATTGGGAAAATGATATGTGTGGTGAGAATCCGTTCCATCATCAGTGTTGAAATTGTTTGCATTCATTGGTTGTTTTTCGATGGTTGATTTTGTTTCAGGTGCAACGCTTTTTGTGGTTCTCACTCGCCAATGATGATTTGAACGAGCATCAATAGTCCCAAATATTAGCATTAGGGCAAGAAAGGGTATAAGCCAGTTGATCTTGATTGGCATATTCTTGATATCTTTCCAAAATTCCTGATACACATGCGATTAGAGCTTTAAGATATTAGGTCTTTCAAAGGATTGATAACTGATTCAATACCGGGGGATTATACAATTACTATGTACGTTTCTAATCAACCCCTAATGATTTAATATTATATTGACATATAGGGTGACGTAATTTGTTAGTATATATTTGTATATCGTATTGTATAATACAATATACGTAGCAAAATATGGTGACGATTTGTTGGTATATGCCTGTATATCGCATTGTATATCACAGTATATGCATGTGTAGGGCACCTAAAGGGAATTGTCTGGTACAGTATGTGCCTGTATAAGGCATAAGCATGATGGTATACACTTGTAAAGAGGTACACTGTTTAATGATTCTATACGTCAGGTCTGTATGGCATTTGACTAATGAATTAATGTTATGGTTAGTGGTGTGCATGTAGTGAATTCCCAACTTTGATCTTTTAAAAACTACCAAAATTTAGATCCATTAAAAACTACCAATATTGGCAAGTGGACCACCAAAATTAACAGAAACAACAATATTGACTTTTACATTTGTTAAAGTAGTCATGAAGTTTTACCATTAGTTGGCTATGAATGTTTCGGATTATTAGAGTATGGAACTATGGAGGCACTAGCTTATGTGAGTGTGAGCTAGGAAGGTGTCATCCCTCCTTATTTGTCCTCATCTATGTTATCTTATTAAGGAGGAGAGATAGCTAGGATAGTAATTTCACAACCATTTTAAGATGGCATATCAAGAGGCACAAGCATAAATCCCTAACTTTTACCATTTTCTTCCTATTGTGCCCCTATGTACAATATTTGATGGCACATTATAAGTCACTAATACAACTTGTATAATCCTCCCTATCCAAATAAGTAGTAATGTTGAAAAGCAATTGTCTTTTTCAATTAGTTGCAAATTTTTAACAAGTAGGGGTTGAAAGTCCTAAAAAAATAGAGGATACACACATACATGCATACATACATATAACTTCTACATTATTTTTTTTTTATTCATATTAAGGTTTGAATTATATTCCCGCCTTATATTATTGACTCCGCGGCAACGCGCGGGTTCCCCACTAGTCTAATTAGTTGCTTTGGTTTGCCTATTTTCATGATATTCTCTTAAATAAATCTTTCTTTAACATAGTAGGTGCTATATATATGTATCCAAACGGAAAACCCATAGGCATCCGTAGTTTGAAAGTTTTAAATCTTATTAAAAAAGCATTACACAGTGAAAACCCAAAATAAAGGTTGTAACTTGCTGACTCGTATCTTATAGGAAATTTATCTTTCGGCAAAATACATAAAAGTACTTAATCAAATTAAGTATTTTGTGTGTTAGTATACCTTTATAATTACGCACGTTATCTATCTAGAAACAAACAACCATGTAGAATAGATTACATATATAGGATATGTAGGTAGATAATATACATAGCATACTGAATATGGTGTTGTGATACATCTAAGTTTAGATGAAAAACTGATTAAAACATTATGTTGATTAAGTTAACATCAAAACTACATGGTTTTGATTATTATCACATATACATTAACAAGAGTATTAAGTTTTAACTGAAAGAAAGGGTAAGAATGACATACCACTAAATATATATTTTTCATCCTTTGGAGAACATGTTTTGGTGAGTGGCTTCAATAACCTGGGATTATATAGGGGCGGGTATTTACTGTTTTGCTTATTTTCAGTATCTCATGATAATTGTAAGATTGTTCGTTGTGGCCCGCCAGCAGCTTGCCGCGAGCCACAACTTTATTCACGTGGCTAGCGCCAACGACGAAAGACCCACTTGAAGCAGTCAGCGAGTGACCGTACGTGAGCTAGCTCGTGTCCGTTAGCAGGCTGGCTGGCTTTTTGAAATTGAAAAATTCAATTTTTCACCAACCAAATTTATTACTCCCCCTATATTTATTTATCTTCTTCTTCTTCACACATAATTCTTCTTCTTCTTCAAAATTCTCAAACCCTAAACTTTCAACTTTTAAAACCCAAGTTCAACATGGTGCAGTGGACTGAGGAAGAGTTAGCACTCGTCATCGCGTACCAACAAGTACGTGCACGGTGACGCTGCTTCGTCAAACCGTGGATATGGGGCTCGCGGACCACAGTGGCACAGGATATAGCCGAGTTTAGTACCCTTGTCGGGGGTACCAACCGTACCAATGACTCCATCTCCCACAAGTTCGGGGACTTGAAATCAAAGTGTAAAAACTTAGAAACCGCGTACAAAGCGGTGAAGAATGATATGCCCGACGAAACTGATGACGTGCTCGTCGCCTTCGCCAAAGTGAAGTACCTTCGGACGGTTGGCCATAACTTTCAACACGTTTCGGCGTGGCAAATGTTACGCCCGGGCCGACGTTAGGTTTTTTTTTTATTTTAGTGTAATTTTCTTTTTTTAGTTTAATTTTATTTTTTTAGTGTAATGTTTTTTTTTTTTATTTTAGTGTAATTTTTCTTTTATTTTTAGTTTAATGTTTTTTTATAAACAAATTGTGGTAAATATTTAAATAGATTGGGTAAAAAAAACTCACTCACCTTGATCCATAACACCTTCTCGTGAGCAACCGTCGGCCGCTAACCAGTTCCAAATTATAAGCGTTGACGTGATAAAATATTATTCGATAAATTCCCTCACTCACCTCTACTGATAATAGATAGTCTAACCTTTTTTGATAAACAGTTAAAAAGAGATAAATAATGTTTTATGAAAAACCAATTAAAACAACAAAAAATTAAAATAGACAATTCATATAATTAGTACATGTAGGATATAAACTCGTGACTTTTAAACCTGAGATGATACTTAAATATGTAAAGGTCATCTTGAATGAATTCAGGTGGGCATGGCAACGGACAAAGTTTACACCAAAATGTATATAAAAACGTAGATAAAAAAGCACCTCTTAATGGTGTATTTAACATCGGGTGGTTTAAAATATCAAACGGTTTGAAAATAAGTGTTATGAAAATTCACGTTGAGAGATAAATAAAAATAATTAATTTTCGCGGAGCATTGAAACAAAAAACGAAAACCATAAAAATCACGTAATAGAGAATTCGTTAAAAATTCAAAATGATAACATTAATCAAGTCCCCCGACGTAGTGTAAATTAGTTAAAAAAAAAGAAAAAAATATCAACCAATTAAATTTTCAGTGGTGTAAACAAAATTTAAACTAAAGTATAGGGAGAAAAAACCAAACTAAATTGAAATAGGTGCAAGCCAAAGTTAAACTTAAGTGGAGGAGGTAAAGTGAAATTATTTAAAACCAAAGGATGTAGATGAAACTTTGACAAAATGATTTATAAAAAAGGCGAGCTAAGATTTCATGAATTGTTATAGACAATAATACGACGAAGAGTACCGATTCGTCAACCAACAACGGGTATGCGAATGGTAAAAGCTTTGACGGAGACAATAACCAGGGCCGTCTTCAAAAACGCTAAAAAAAAATTGGGCCTTAGCGAAAAAAAAAATGGACCCAAAATTCTGTAAAGAGGAATGAATTTAAAAAAAAAAAAAAAAACTAAATATGGTGCTACCTAGAACAGTCTAGGTCAGAGATGAAAAAGATGATGCTGGTCGTGGCTGATGACCTTGGATCTTCTCTGATACAGATGGCGGTGGAGAAGCAGCTCCCAAAACAGTGGGATGGTAGCAAGTGGCAAAGGGAAGATGGCAGTTCCGTAAATAAGCGGTAAAGCAAGACAAGTTGATGCAGGATAGCGACGTTTTACTGTAGCAATGATGGCGACGTTTTATTGTAGCACTGACGTGTTTCAAAATGATATATATAATAATGTTTTATTTTTGACGATTTTATCTTTGTAATTAAGGGAATTTCTTTATATAACAAGTTATAAACTTTTATATATAATTTGTATAGGTAAAAAATAAAGTTTAATAAATGGGAATAAAGTATAAAAATTGGTGATAATATGTAAACTAATAAGCCATTTGTAAGGGTGAAATGAATCCATCATTTTCAAATCTTTCATCTCGAAGTTCATTTTCATATACATTATATATATATATATATATATATATATATATATATATATATATATATATATATATATAGGGTAGGGTTCAATTGAGAACCAACCCTTAGTTAAGAACTTTAGGAACCAATCTCATCCATTCATCTTCAATGGCATGATGGTAAATATGTTAAACATTGATTAACTTTTTAATTAAATCAAGGGGTAATATTGTCTTTTGGTATGTGAGTATTAATAGGTTATTTAGTATACATTGTAACTGACAAAACAATTATAGAACAGTGTTTAGTATCGTCATATTCAAACAATTATACATCGGTGTATACAATATACATCAGACCCTAATAAAATTGATGCTATAGAACAGTGTTTAGTATCGTCATATTCAAACAATTATACATCGGTGTATAGTCCAATCATTGCTACAAAAACATTATACTGTACGATAACATTAAACAACTATACGTCAGTGTATATTCATATTCCAACAATTATACATCAGTGTATAGTCCAATTAGTACTACAAAAACATTGTACTGTATCATAATATTCAACAAATATACATCAGTGTATATTTATATTTCAACAATTATACATCAGTGTATAGTCCAATTAGTACTACAAAAACATTGTACTGTACCATAATATTCAACAAATATACATCAGTGTATATTCATATTTCAAACAATTATACATCGGTGTATATTCCAATCATTGCTACAAAAACATTATACTGTACGATAACATTAAACAACTATACGTCAGTGTATATTCATATTTCAACAATTATAAAAAAAAACTCATTAAAAACAGACCCCCAAACACAGAAAATGGGTTAACCGTGAAGGTGATTTATGTCTCCATATAAAAACGATCTAATTAATTCGACAAATAGTGAAGAACTATTATTATTATTATTATTACGAATCAAATAGGGCTGAGGAGTTGAGAGATCGAGGGTTTGGGTTCGGAGTTCATGCCGATGAAGATAACCAATGGTATGAAACCGAAATGGGTGATGACTTTAGCTTTCTTCATGGTCCATGTGCTCCATTCCTTCAAGATCTTTGATGTTGACTTATCATCTGAGGGTTTTGATCCTTTTGTTGATTTACCCCTCGTCTTCAGAACAACCTTGGACGACATGTTGTGCGTCTGTTTTGATCGATGGAAGTTTTGAGTGTGTGTGTGGTGATGAAATTGAAATATAACGTGATTAAGATGTTGATAGATTGAAGGAATGCAATTGAATGATATTAGGAGGAAGTTATGAATTTGTAGAAAGAAGATGAATGCAATCAAACGTGTATTTATTAACTTCCATTTTTAAAACTTTTTTTTAAATTAAAATATAAAACATAATTGTTTAATTACCATCCTACCCCTAGATCAAGATTAAAAGATGAATGGCTCAGATTGGTTCCTAAGTTCCTAACTAGTACCTTGGTTCCTAAATGATCTTTTTCCTATATATATATATATATATATATATATATATATATATATATATATATAGGGGAAAGTGAATATGAGGCTGTTACGCATCTAAACTTAGATGCAAAACCAATCAAAACTACGTAGTTTTGATTAAATATAACTAAAAAATTAGTTTTGTTCTTCTTATTTCCTTTTCCCCTCCACTAAACACGGCTCACATAATTTTTCCTCCATCTCAAATTGAAATGATCGGATAAATATGTATTCGATTTCGCAAGGGAAAAATCATATTTTTCCATGTTTAATTTGGACAACGAATTAAAATTTTGGAAAGCAAGACGTATACATGAAATTCTAAAGTGGACACTTTACTAATTAAAAGTTTAGATCTCTGTATAATACATTCAAGTGGCAGCTATCAAATAATAAATAACTCCAGTGGAAAATTAATATTGTAATTAGAAATGAAATAAGAAATTTTAATTGATTTCATTGTCAATTAATTTCAGAAGTTACGATATAGAAGAAAATGGTTGTCATAGCAAATTTTATGAATCCTGTACGTTTTTTTTAAAAGTAATGCAAAATAGTTGAGAACGAAAGAATTTGAAGAGACATCCAAGGATAATATTTAAACATTTTGGGTTTTAAGTTGCTTTCATTCATTTGGTATGTGGAGTTTTTCATGATGAAACTAGATAGCTGAAATCAGGACAAATAGATGAACAATAAGCGCAAATTTGATGAAGAGGAAATAGGGAATAAAAATAAAATAGATTTTTAGTTGTGTTGAATCAAAACTACGTAGTTTTGATTGGTTTCACATCTAAGCTTAAATGCGTAACAGCCTCATATTCACTTTTCCCATATATATATGTATATTATCTTATTAAGGAGGAGTGATGGCCAAGATTGTAATTTTGTCAAGCATCTAACTATTCAAGCAACATGTACAATTGAATTATCCTTACATGATGGGGGTAGAATTGGAACTTTATGGACATTTAAGACACTTAGAATGGTATAAAAGTAAATTTAGCATAATCTAATACCTCACATCCTAAAATCTTATCTCAATTCTACCCTCATGTCCAACATTTATAATACAAAATACAACCTATGATGCATCTTAAATGTGAGACCTTTTAACCCCTCATAATCATTAACCTATCATAATTATCAACCTTTCATCATTATCATGATCAATTTATTAGTAACTTCTTCCTCTTATATATCTATATATTATTTATATGGGGTCAACAACAACAAGAATCACCACATAAATCACCAAACACAATTCTTTAGTTTCTCACCTCAAAACCCTTCTATCATCTCAGGTTCCTTACCGTATCTTTCATTTTATTTATCATTTTCTTTTTTTTTTCTCTATGGCATTTCATTAAAGCTTGATACGCAAACATTATTTCTTTTCCGTATCTTTCATTTTATTTATTGTTTTTTTTTTCTCTATGGCATTTCATTGAAGCTTGGTACACAAAGATTGTGATGTTAATTAGTATTTTTTTTTAGGAATCTTGATTTAGTGGGTCAAATAGTTTTTTTAAACATGAAACTGTGTTAACGGAAAAAAAATGAGTTTGTGGATTTATGGTGATTGATGATAATTGACAGGTGGGATTAACATTGTCTCTAAATGGCAAAAGATGGATTCGAGATCACCGGGGATAATGTGAAAGGTCTCATCATCTCCTTATACTCTTATAAAGATTTTCAAAATCAGAGGTGATTTTTGTTTTAAGTGCCAATTTTTATACGTATCAAGCATTTTGCTACACGTTGTTTATAAGATTCAATACGTGTTGTCTCTTTATGTTTTTATTCCCTTAATTTTGATTCTTAACTCTTTAGTACTTTTCTATCATCATGAATTCTATATTTTCTTTGGCAAATATCGATATCTATACTATATTATAAAGCATTTGGAAAGGATGACTACAAAATTTAAGTAATTACAATATCTATATCTATACTATATTATAAAGCATGAGTGAAGAGTACCCGTAAAATTTAAGTAAATACAACCTTTATTGGTTATAGTACAATGCTTGTTGAAGTCATTTAGGGAGTAAAATTGTCTTTCTACCCAACTATTAAATTGTTGAAGAAATTAGCAATAATGTGGTGACTCTTTACATTCATAACATCCATGTCTTTATTATGTTTGTATCAATGTTATAGTCTTAAAATATTATTTGGTATCTAAATAACGGGGTGACTCTTCACATACATAACCTACATATCTTTCAATTTTTATAGCCTTATAAATAGTTGTCTTTAATTTAGTATATGAAACATATCAATGAATAAAGTTCTCTCTTCCTTCATTCTTTCTTTCCATACATGATGTTTAGAGTCTTCTTCTCTTGTTTATATAACTTGTATGTAGGTTGCTACTATATTGTTATTTTCCAACTCGTTATTAGCACGAGTTTTCTTGTTGCTATTTGTTTTAGCAATCTTAATAATGCAGTCTTAAAATCATATTTGAAGGAGCGCAAACAGGCTGAAAAGTATGATGCATGAAGATCAAGTGGTGAAACCATGTATTACATGTAGGCTTGACGTTTATACAAGCAAATATGGTAGAGATACTTCATGAGCAACGTTATCGTCTTCCTCGATGGTTTTTTTGTTTTCACTGCTACTATAAGCTTTTAGGAATAGAATTTAAGTTTCTGATCTCATGAAGTCACCAATTGTTTACATATAAAAAAAAAAGACAAGTTCTTATCAGTCGATTTGGTAGTTTTAGCTATATTGAATACTAATTTGTTTGGTCCAATATATTTGTTACGGCGCTTGTCAAACTAACATAAAACGAGAGTATCTATGCAAATCGTTGACTCCGCTGCATCTTGCGGGTGCCCTAAAATAATAGAAATATGTTGCACACTACAAACTGCATTTTAGTAATTACATCACTTCCACTACAATCTTATGGTTATTAAGAGATACAACGCCACTTCACTACGCTAAGCACCGCTCTACGATGACATAGTTATCTGCCTTTGAGATACATAAAAGGGTCCCACCGAAGGACGTGGGCCAATCTAAGGGTGTTGCAAGGAATAGTACGGCCTATTGTTATGTCCCATTTAAATTTTCAGAAGATATACTTATAAGTTTTAGTTTTTAATAACATATATTTTATACATCGTTGTTTTCTACTTCATCATAACGAATAACCAACAAACACGATGCACGAAGGGCAAAACAGATGCACCCGCCGCAACGTGCGGGCATTCCTGCTAGTATATTAAACAGAGAGGTATTAGGAATAGTCCGTTTTCAACATTTTGGTTTCCGCCACCTTTTTTTTTTTTTTTTTTTCTTTGTTAAGTTTTTTTTTTTTTTTTTTTTACATTTTTGCCACCAACTTTTTAATTAAGTTTTTTTTCCCTATTTTTGTCACATTTTATTTATTTTTCCTTTCTTTAGGTTCTTTTTTTCCCATTTTGCCATTGAAAGCACGTTACATTATGGCAGGGGAATGTTTCACAGTTTAATCCCCCATTTTTTCCCCGTTTTGACCACCAACTTTTTAGTTAAGTTTTTTTTCCCGTCTTAGCCACAATTTTTTTTTTAGCGTAGTGTCCGTCTACGTTTGTATAGTACTTTCGTCTCCGTTCGTCTGCAACACCCGCTCTTTAACCCAAGTTTCCCTCCGTTCGTATAGTGTTTTCGTCTACGTTTGTACAGTATTTTTTTACGTAGCGTTAGTCTACGTTCGTATAGTACGTTCGTCTTCGTTCGTCTACGCTTTCTTTATGTAGTCTTCGTCTACATTTGTATAGTACTTTCGTCTCCGTTCGTCTACTTTTCTTTTACGTAGTGTTCGTCTATGTTCGTAGAGTATTTTCGTTTCCGTTCGTCTGCAACACCTGATCTTTTCATCTCCGTTCGTCTAGGTTTTTTTTACGTAGTGTTCGTCTACGTTCGTATAGTATTTTCGTCTCCGTTCGTCTGCAGCACCTGATCTTTTCGTCTGCGTTCGTCTACGTTTTTTTACGTAGTTTTAATCTACGTTCGTATAGTATTTTCGTCTCCGTTCATCTGTGTTCTTTCTTGCTGATTTTCCTGGTTTTGGTCGTTGTTTCGTTGCTACGTAACACGGTTTAACACCTTCATCTCGAACTGCAGTTAGCACGGTTGTGGCACAACACGCCACAGGATATATCATGCAGCGCGCAATCATTAGAACACCTTGTTAACCTTACAATATTAGATCTTTCTTCTTCTTTTTTCTTTTCTTCTATTCCTAAACCTTGAAAATGGATCTGTCTCATCACTCTCATCAAAAGGGCATTAAAACGCCAATATTTCCAATAGGACATATATATTTAAAGGTTTCCAATTCCACGAGACCAAGGAGCCAAGAGTTCAATAAGATCCAAAAATCGGTAAAAAAAAATTAAGTGCATTTAGTATTGTCAATTTTATTTTATTTTATTTTTTGGTAATGGTAAGAGCTCCTGATATATCTAGGGAGTATCTAAAATTATAGCATAAATTGTATGCATGCATTATATTATATCATATTATATAAATATATATACTTACTATAAAAGTTGAAGGATATGTGTAACCGTTGGTTCTTGACGTTGGAGGCATAATATATGATATGGCTAATGACATGAAAACAGTTAAGTTTGTCACCATGTTATTCAATAGGAGGAAAGTTTTAATAGTTGTATGATTGGAAACAAATTGCGTAAGAGAAGATGATCATCTCTTGCTATCAATTTTCGGCTTAGTAGTGTATTTCTTTAGTTCTGAAAAAGAAACTTATCTCCTATAAATTATAAAACCCGTGTAAGGTTTTGGAAGAGATATAGAAAGATCAGACCTAGTTCTCCCCAATAGAGAGGAAGGGGTAACATATTCTCCTACATATATGTAGTACATGACTATTCCTTATCCATGTATGATGAGTGTTGGAAAACTTATGATATGATTTTTATTTTCTACGTACACATTGATATTATGAAGATTTTATTTCCTTGTTGTTCACTTGCTACAACGTAACCGCTGTTCATACAAATTTTTATTAAATTTGTATTACTATTTCACCCAACAATGATTTTTGCTTTGCTTTTCTTTTCGTTTTTTTATTTTTTGATTAAATAGTTTATGTTGCGAAAATAACATACATTATCAGTTATTTATGATGCAAAACTTTTACTTTCTATTGGACCTTTAAATTATATCAAATTTGCCTATAGCGGAGATTTAAGGGGGGAGGCAACACCTTAATTTAAATAACTTTATTAATTAGACATAACCCACCAGCTACGGAAAAAGTTACTATGCTTAGGAAAGGTAAGATTTACATAGGTCGCAGGTCATGCACATTTATTTTGAACTATTATCAAGTGTAATGGTGGTAGTACGTCATTTGCTCATAATATATCACTAATGAAAGGGAAATACCTGGGAAGGTGAGATGTCTAATTTTCATAGGTGGATTATTGAATTTAGATAAGTGATAATGATGAAGAATAAGAATATTACTAATTAGGAAATTTTAACCACTTCAAAGAATTTTACAATTTAATAATATGGAAGATTTGCAATTATCATTCACCTGGGTACCTAAGTGGGGATTTCATAATTGTTGATAAAATGTTCTACCTAGAAATTATTAGCAAACACTCTGCGTTCAATATTCACTCAGGTAGCGTTTGGTACGAAGGAATCAAAGGTGGAACAGAATGGATCATTCTTATGAAATGAAATTAAACATGTTTGGTTACCATGTAGTAATGGAATGAATCATTCCATAAGGAATGTGATTCCTTCCATTTTAAGAATTTTTATTCCTTGGTAAAGTGGTGTTTTTTTTTCACTCCTTCAAGAAATGGAAACAAATATATAATTATTATTATTATTATTATTATTATTATTATTATTATTATTATTATTATTATTATTATTATTATTACAACCCACCATCGTTGTCATCATCCAACCACCACCGCCTATTGCCGCCACCCACAACCATTGCTACCATCGTCGTAACCCAACATTGTCACCACCGTCCAACCACCACCACCACCTGCGTCACTGCCTCCACCATTGTCATCGCCACCACCACCCACCGTCACCGCTGCAACCCACCACTGCCGTCGTCGCCCACCCACCATCGTCAGCGCCATCGCCCACTGCCACCACCACCGTTGCCGCCGCCGCCACCACCGTCACCGCCGCACACCACTCACCATCAATTTTATATTTTTGTTTTTTCTTACATACCAAATAACATAAAGTAAGAATTCATTTCATTCCCACATGATAACCAAACAAGACATGGAACGGTAATGATCCATTCCATTACCTCTTCCATTCCATTCCCTCTCTCATTCCATTACCCCATACCAAACAGACCGCGAGGATTTAATTAGAGTATTAGACGTTAAATAGAGAGTAAAGATCATGTATGAAGGTTTTTTTTTTTTTTTTTTTTTTTTTTTTTTTTTTTTGAGAACTGTGAGAATCAAAGGAAGGTATTTTTTTATATTTGTTTTTCAAATTTTTTCCTATATTGTTAAACATGTATTATAGTATTGAAATCTAAAAAAAAAATAAATAAATAAATTTTGGTGTAGAGTAATTATGTAATTACTATTGTAGAGTAATTACATATTTACTCTAGTGTAAACTAATGTATTTACTTTAATGACATAATTACACTAAAAAAATTAATTTTTTTTTGTATTATTCATCTAAAAGTATGTTTAAGCACATGGGAAAAAAATTATAATAAAAAAAATAAAATTTCCCTTCCCCCTTTAATTTTCACAAGTGTCAGAAAAAAAAAAAAAAAACACTTTGTATTTGATTTTTAATCGTTAAATATAATGGTTAAATTAGGTTTGTTTCCTGTCACACGCGCTACCATGAGCATGTGAAAGATTAAGATCAACTCATAGTACTCATAATATTTAAATCAGTGTAATAGTATGGAAACTTGAAGATATGGCATGTGAGTTTTACAAGTGTTTTAAAGACTTGTGAATAGGGTCGTATCCGAGAACCAAAAACGTCTTTTGTTTTCAGGCAACATAAAAAAACTAGGCCCAAAAGTAAAAGGATAATTTTAAAATTTTTTTTTTATTTATTTTTTTTTGAACAACACGCAACTATATATAAATATAGCGCCCAGCAAGAAACTGAGAAAAGAAACGTACACCGAAAAACGACAAAAACACAGACCACACCAACAGGCACGCAGGCCACAAAACCCGAAAACGACTATCTACTGTTACAGCATTGACCCGATATCAAATTGCAGCCAACACTCCCATGGCGGAACGTTAAGTTTGGCCCTTTGGGAGATCCAAACATAAGAGTCTTCTTTGATCAAATCAGCGCAGCCCTGAATCGAAATAGTTTTACCCTCGAAAACCTTCATGTTTCACACAAACCAAAGCCTCCAAGTAAAAGGATAATGAATTAGCCATTGGGATGGTGGCCCAATGGTAGAAACAAAACTTCTAGGAACACCTAAGGAGGAGGTCATGGTTCAAGTCTCACAAGGAGTGAAATTTGCCGTTAAAAAAAAAAAGGATAATGAATTAAAAAATACTACCTAAGTACTAAAGATACAACATAAATTTGAGAGCTCCACATTTAATTAAGATGGTTTTTCCAACTTTATTAACAACAATTTTATCTATAGTAAGCCAATTATTTTTCTGTTCGAAGAAATTAAAGCAATTTGGTTTCTTTGGCTAAGAATCGATCAAATTTACAAGATCTAGAATGGTCGAGGTACTGTAGCCTAAATATCTCGTGATTGTAATTTTTTTTTTTTTTTTTATCATCGTCGTAGCTAGTTTGTGCTTTTTAGTAACAAATTGTGCGCCTTTCAAAAAAAAAAATCACTAAGCTTTTTCATTAAAAAAATAAATAAGGTTTAAGAAAATGAATACCCGGAATTAAACAATACAAGTACATACGAACTAGATAATTAGGTAAAAATCAGAGTTGGTACATAAGTTTACACAACCTTGAACGGTTTTGTTTAAAACTATAATAACACCTGTCATACCCATCTGGTTTGCATTGCCATAAATTCGTACCTTTACATTGAATCCTAAATGACTACACCATGATGATGTAACATAGTTTTAACCATGGGTTAAACTCATACTCTTTTTTTTTGGAATGCTAATTTCATTAAAAAGAACAACCCGACCCAATAATTTCTAAGACAGAGACTATCGAGACACGGGAAAGATTACATCATAGAAAAACAAAAATTACACCAATTTTTCCAATCAATCGAACCCTCCTTAAACAGGCATGTAAACCACAAATACGCCAAAGATTTGACGTCCGCAACCAAATGAGCGATAGAAAAGACCGACCCATTAAAAATCTTGTCGTTCCTAGCCTTCCAAATCCGCCAACAAGCGATAATAATTATACCATACATAACTTCCTTCTTCTTCGCAGAGTACGGCAGATTGTCCAGAATATGCAGCACATCCGATAGCGAAAAAACGAAAAACTTTGGGATATGGCACCAAGAAGCAATAGCGTCCCACAATCCGAAAACAATTCTACACCCGGAAAACAAATGATCTACCGACTCTTCTACTTCACCGCATAGACCACAAAAACTATTTTCGACATAAACATTACGGTGTAAAAGAGCGTCTTTGGTTGGAATTCGATTCATACTCGCCCTCCACGTAAAAATATTACATTTACCCGGAATCCATTTGCACCATTGATATACCGAATTAGTTACAACATGACCATTCCCTTTCAGCCATTGGCGAACGTCTTTGACTGAATATCCGTCACCTGCATCATTCCTCCAAACCCACTGGTCTTCGCGATCACTAAGAACAACATTAGAAAGATCCCGATGACATTGAATGAGTTCTTCTATCTCCAACTCGGTGCTCGGATAGTGTACCCAGTTCCAGCAAATCGCATGAGACCCTACACCATTTTGAAAACGCTCTGCGACTGTGCAACGCTGGTTTTGATCCAGTCGAAACAGCCTAGGATACTTAATTTTTAGCGGTTCAGTATCGAGCCATGGATCAATCCAAAACTTCAGTTGAGTTCCATCACCCGCTACCCCTCTAATCAAAGACATGAAGCCTTTCCCATCCATTTTAAGCTTGTAACCAACCTTAACTAATCTGGACCAAGCACCGGCAAATCGAGAATTACATTGAATAGTTTCCCATCTTCTATTAGAACCATGAATAGCATCAATCACTTTCCTCCAAAGCGCATCCTTAGATAAGCGTTATCTCCATATCCATTTCAACATGAGCGCAAAGTTATTTTCTTCCAGCTTGGATAAACCCAATCCTCTTTCCTTAACGCTCCTCGTCACCCTATCCCATGCCACCCAATGTATTTTATTCTTATCATCACCAGTGCCCCATAAAATTTTTTTATAAGCACCTCCAATTTATTAATCACCGTCACTGGGGCCTTGTACAAAGAAAAATAATACGTTGGAAGACTCTCCAACACTGTCTTAATAAGAGTGATCCTACCTGCCATTGAAATCACACTAGCCTTCCACGAGGATAAGCGTTTTTTAAATATATCAACTATAGGATCCCAATTGCTAATACGATTCATATTAGCCCCCACCGTGATGGCCAAGTATTTAAACGGAAATATTCCCGGTTTGCACCCCATATTGTTGGTAAACGTAGCAATCTCCTCGCCACTCTTCCCAACCCCAAACAAATTAGATTTGTTCAAGTTAATTCGTAGCCCAGAGCACATATGAAATATACGGAGAATCCGCTTCACCGCCTTCAAATTACATTGAGACCATTCACCCACAACCAAAGCATCGTCGCCATATAAAAGATGTAAAATACACAACCCATCGCTATTCAAACGGACACCTTGAAAAAAACCATTACCACAAGCCGACCTAATCAACGAAGACAAACCCTCCATTACAATCAAGAATAAAAATGGAGATATATGGTCACGTTGTCGTATCCCCTTTTCACAACTGAATTCAAACGTGGGTGAACCATTCACAAGAACCGACGATCTAGCCGAAGAAAGGACTCCTTCTATCCACTTGCCCCATCTATCAGGAAAATTCATTTGCTTCATAACCGAGATCAAAAACCCCTAGTGAACATTGTCATCAGCCTTCTCGAAATCAATTTTTAATAAAAATATTTCTTTCCCCATTTTTTTCGCCCAAGAGAAAATCTCGTTAATAATAAGCGGACCATCAAGAATATACCTCCCCGATAAAAAAGCCGACTGTGTCTCATGAATAATACTACCCATCATCTTTTTTAGTCGATTCGTAAGAACTTTAGAAATAACTTTGCTAATCGCACCAATCAAGGTAATAGGACGATACTCGTTCAGGCCCACCGGATCTTTAACTTTTGGAATAAGCGTAATAAAAGAAGATCCCACTCCCTGCTTTATTTGGCCTGTGTCATAAAATTCCTGCAACACTTTACAAAAATCGTTAGCAAAAAGCGGCCAAAACCGCTTGAAAAACCGGAAGTTGAACCCGTCCGGACCAGGAGCCTTGTCACTCCCACAATCAAACACCGCCTCTCTAACTTCCGCTTCAGAAAACTGAGATACCAAACCCTCGGCTTCCATCGAATTCAATTTTTTAATCCCATAACACTCCAAAGTCGGCCTATCAACCAACTCCTCCTCGAAATGGCTCCTAAAAAAATTATACACCTCTTTTTTCACTTCATTCGGTTTGAAAATCCATCTACCATTCGTATGCAATCCCGGTATATTATTAGATACCCTATGCATATTAATACAACCGTGGAAAAAACTAGTGTTCTTGTCCCCTTCCCAAACCCATTTAACTCGAGCTTTTTGTTTAGTATCTCTCTTGATCATGTTCCCCAACTCCTGAATTCTATGTTTAGACTCATCAAAAAACCATGCCTCTGCTTCGGTCAAGTCCCTAACCTCATCTATCTTGTCTAACTCACGTAATTCAGCTTTTAAGTTTTCTACTTCCTTCACCTCAGAGCTCACCCACCCCTTTTTCCATTCCAAAATAAATGATTTCAATCGCCGTAATTTGTACAGCAACCCCAATTGAAGCGAACCATTACCAAGAGCTAGGATATCTTTTTTAAACAATTCATCAAAATGTCATCTAATTTTACCCTTCAAAAATTGGAACCCACGTCATTTTTATCAAACACTATATTGTCATACCACTTAAATTAATACCTAACAAATACAATCAAGTAGTTCTTGTTTTTGTATGTAATAAACTAGATATTATACCCCGGGAACGTCTCAGGGTTGAGAAATCTAATATGATATATCAATTTTACATATGAAATAAACTGATGCGCTTTACAATTACATGCAAGAAAGATTCGTGCAGCACCTAACCTAAAACAATTAACAATGTATCTACAATGTTAACGCCTAACCTTAAACAATGTATAACTCTAATATTAAAACCTAAACTAAAATAATGTACAGCTTCAATGCTAACACCTATTGATAATAGAATTCATATTTACTGGTTTGAACATAATTAATGACTTTCCTATACACGATTAATGAATTACCTGAACACTTTGTGTTTTTTTTCTGTATAAACAAAACCCACAAAAAATAGTCATTTTTTTTCTCCATTTTTTATATAGCACTATAGTACTCGTTGAAAAGATAATAAAACACTCGTTAATTTGGTGTAATTTTTTCTTTAAAAAAATCTCGTATATAAAAGATTTTAACGTTTAAAAATTATGGGAGGAAACATGAGAGAGAAAAATCAAATTTTGTTTTTAAATCTCTATTTTCCTAAAATCACTCATGCCACATGACATCCTACGTGGGGAGAATGACTATATGAGTGTCATGTAAGATTTAACCATTTGAAATATATATATATATATATATATATATAGGGGAAGGATAAAATGAAAACCCTCTTGAGTTGTGCAAACCCTGAAAACCCTATGTAAAAACTTGTTTTTTATCCTGATTTTTTCAAAATAGCTTTTATATTCAATTTTATTAGTTTTGGCAAAAAAAATCAAAAAAGCGCCGAGTAGATTATTTTGTTACACCGTGTTACACAAAACTCGATTTTATCATTTGTCAGCATTGTTACATATGTAACATCTGTGTTACGTAATTTTTTTAAAAAAAATCTATTCGGCGCTTTTTTGATTTTTTAGGGCCGAAAGTCATAAAATTAAGTATACAAGCTATTCTAAAAAAATTACAAAAGAACAATGTTGTTACATAGGGTTTTCATGGGTTTGCACAACTCAAGAGGGTTTTCACAGGATACTTAGCCTATATATATATATATATATATATATATATATATATATATATATATATATATATATATATATATAGGATTGGGTTCATGTGAGAACCCTCATGAGTTGAGAGAACTTAAGAACCAACATGGTGCAATGAGAAGGTGACACATATGCATGGATTGGGTATTTTATAAAAGGGCTTTTTTTGTCTAAACACATGGTTTAGCTTTCAGTAAGTACAATCAAGAGGGGTTTAATCAGACTTTTGTGTTGAATAATTGCACACTTTGTCAGTACTTTATACACACCCCAATGTTTCTTTTCCCGCCCACTTAGCTGTCCAACACACTCCATACAAATATATACACATCCATATATACACAGACATGCAGACAACCCAAAAGTAGATCAAACTCATATAACCCAATTACCCAAACCAGAAAGAAACCCTAAAAAACCTCACGATTTTGTCTATCGTGAATATGGACGACGAGGATCACGCTGGTGATGGGCTTGGAATATTCTCCGAACAAGAAATAGAGGATGTTGCCGTTTTCGTCAATAATAA
Organism: Ambrosia trifida; assembly: GCA_028751855.1. Classification (NCBI taxonomy): domain Eukaryota; kingdom Viridiplantae; phylum Streptophyta; class Magnoliopsida; order Asterales; family Asteraceae; genus Ambrosia; species Ambrosia trifida. The sequence goes on from CM054122.1 coordinate 141,720,006, forward strand.
AGATCAACACAGGGCCGATAAAGGCAATGGAAGGGAGGAGAGTAGTGTGCGTTCGACTCCAGACAAGGGGAAAAGGGTCGTTGTTGAGGGGGAAGAGACGGTGGATGTGTTTCAAGAGTCGATCGAGGGTGGAGTTTTCTCGTCAGACGATGGCGGGTCTTTTGCCGATCCTTACAACATTTCCCCGGTGAGCCAGCCGGCTGTGGATGATGATAATGGTAAGATGTTCAACACAACCCTATTCTTTTTAATTTTTTTTTTCTATTTTTTTTGTTTGTTTTTTAGTATAGGGTTTTTGGTGTGTTGTTTTGGGTTTTGGCTTAATCGTTTACGATTTGGGAAGGAAAGTTTTTTTTAGGGGGTGGGGTTTCATGTAAAAAAACACAGTAGGTGTATGTTTGAATGGTGCAATGAGAAAGATTAGTGTTTTAGTAGTAGGTTACACCAGTGTAATGGGCAGGCCTTAACCAGGTTTACCCCGATGTAAGAGGGTTTAGTGTGTTTTTCCTCGTGTGTTCATGCATTTCCTTTTGTGGGTTTTTTTTTAATTATTTTGTAGGGGCTGGATGTGCTTACTGGTTTACGCCAAATGGTACTCGCTACTGGAAACCCATAGTAGATGACAATGTAAAACCGGACATGAACGCTAGGTACAGGGAGTGGGAAGATGTTGTTAAAATGTATGAGTCGTACGCGGAGAAGTGCGAGTTTTCTATCAGGATTGGAACTGTGAAAATGGCTAAAGGTGTGATCACTCACAAGTACATTTTATGCTTAAAGGCTGGTAAACCCCAAAGCAAAAGGAAGTTCGACTTGCTAGACGAAAGTTCCCTGAAAGTGAGGCAGTCAACGTTCCAGGTGTGCGACTGTAAGGCAAGCATCAGAGCCAAGATATGCAACATATCGTCGATGTGGCAGATCTATCATTTTGAAGAGGCGCACAATCATATGTTGGTTCCTGCTTATAACAGGGACTTAACCAAAATAGGGAGGAAGCTAGATTTCGCTACGAAAGATTTCATCCATCGGCTAAGCCTCAACAAAGTTGGTCCATCAGTAGCGCATAGGATGCAAGTTACTTTGAAAGGAGGACACCACAATGTGAAGGGCACTCCTGCTGACTACAAGAATTTCGCAAGGAGCATGCACATGTTTATCGGAAGCAGGGATTCGCAGATGTTGATCGACAAGTTGAACGACAGGATGAAGCATTTGCCGAACTTCTATTTCAAGTGCAGCGTTGTTAATGGGTAGCTTAGGCACGTTTTTTGGGCGGATGAGATATCGAAGATAAACTACCAAGCGTTTGGTGATGTTCTTGCTTTCGATGCAACATACCAGACAAACAGGTAAAAACTAGCAGTTTTTTGGGTTTGCGTGTTTTTTAATCTGTGCGCTATGTTTTGTATGCGTTTTTTCTTAATAATTTTTTTTTCGTTTTTGTTTTTGTTGTGTGTGTGTTTTTTTTGCCCCTAATCAGGTACAATCTGATTTTTGTCCCTTTTACCGGAGTCGACCACAACAAACGATGTGTTACGTTTGGGGCGGGCCTGTTGTTCAATGAGACTATCGAGTCCTATTGTTGGTTGCTTACCACGTTCCTCGGAGCCCATGGGAAGCAACCTAAGTTGGTCTTAACGGATCAGGATCCGGCGATGAAGCAGGCGGTGGCTGCGGTGTTTAATGAGGCAAGGCATCGGCTCTGTATGTGGCACATCATGAACAAGCTGCCAGCCAAGGTAGTGCACTTTTTAACTGTTTTACACCAGTGTTTTTGCTCTTACACCAGTGGGGGGTTTTTTTTTTTATGGCTGAAATGTGGTTTTTTTTACAAAAAAAAAATAGCTTTCTGGGGGGGATGTTGACAACTCAGAAGTACGGGCCGCAATCCATAAGCTTGTTTGGAATGTCTACATAAAACCGTCCACATTTGAAACCCGGTGGGGAAAGTTACTTGACAAGTATGGGCTGACCGAGAATGACTGGTTAGGAGACATGTTCAACATCAGGGAGCTTTGGGTGCCAGCATACTTCCGCGAAATCCCCATGTCGTGTCTAATGAAGACTACATCGCGGTGCGAGAGTTCGAATGCAGCATTCAAAGTTAACTCTAGCTGGGCTAATACGCTTGTGCAGTTCTTGTTGTGTTTTGATACCACCATGGATTCCCAAAGATACCAACAGAGGGTCGCGGAGTTTAAAACTGATAGTCGGGTCCATGAAATAAAAACAGGGACGGAGATTGAGAAGCATTGTGCTGTGGTTTATTCGCAAGCGATATTTTACGAAGTTCGTAAGGAAATTCAGAAATCGTTTCTGTGGTGTTTCATAACAAACCAAGCAGAGGTTGATGGCTTGAAGGTGTACACCGTTACGCACCTTGACAAGCGGACAGATCCGGTGAATGACTACACGGTACGACTTGGGTTTTTCCCTGTTTTAGTTGGGTTTTTTTTGGGGGTTCTTCCTGTTTTTTATTTTTTAACAACTGTTCTTTTATTTTATTTCTTTAACCCCTATGTAAAATGTTCCATGTACAGGTTAAGGTCGATCCTGCGAACGGTGATGTAACATGTTCCTGCAATTCGTGGACGCGAATCGGATACCTGTGCCGCCATATCTTTTGTGTTTTTAGGTACACTAAAGTTGAGCAAATTCCTGACAAGTACATCATGGACCGGTGGAGGCGTGATGCGCTCCCTAAATATGTGTTTTCTATAGATTCGCGTTACGGGGTCGACAATAGCGATAGTGCTGTCAGGCGGAATGAGTTGCTAGATATGTTCAACGAATGTGTTGATCGCTTGAGTCTTTCACCTGACCGGTTAAATGTGTTTTCAGAGCAATCGAAGGCGATGAAGGATGATTTGGTTGGTAAGGCCGTTGAGTCAGCCGAACCAGAGGGTTCGAACCAGAATGTTATCGCCAACTTGTTAGGTGTCCCAGAAGAGGTCGAAGTTTCCTGCAGCAATCCACATGGCATTAGGAACAAGGGATGCGGTACCAATCGTCGATTAGTGGGTCCTGGTGAGAAAGCTGTGACAAAAAGCAAGAAGCATCCGCGCCAATGTAAGACCTGTTTAGAGTTTGTGACTGGGCACGATTCCAGGAATTGTCCCTTGAAGAAGAAGGATGCAGACCCGTAGTTATGGTATGAACTGGGCCCCCAGCAGCAGCTTTTATAACCTCCCCCCGTTTTTATTATGTTTTTATGGTATGTAACTAAGAATACTGCATGCAAAACTCGCGCGCCCCGTCAGTTTTTTGGTTTTTTTAGGTGTTTTTTCTGGGGGATTTTTGGTATGGTGTAAACGTTCTCTCCGCATGTACGTAGTACGTGTGGAACGGGCATTTTTTAAACCATGACAATGTCTAGGAACAGGTGGGGGGTGGGGGCAGGTGGTGCATAGGGTTTCTGCATGGGGGGTTTCCCTCTTTTTGGTTATAAATATAGTTTATATATGTTTTGGTTTTTTATAATGCTTGGTGTTTTTGTCCACTGAATTCACTGTTTTTACACCGAGGTAAAAATGCATAGATAACGGAAAAAGTTCACAGGGAAGGTCACAAAAACATAGAAAATTCAAACAGGGGGTGGTTTTCAAATTACACCAGGGTAAAATACTCCCACCCAGCATACATAAAGTACAACACACATAAAACACACAGCCAATCCTACATTATTTATTTTTTTTACATACACAGACTGCATCAGAGCCAGAAGGCAGATTACTGGTGTTCTTAATAACGCCCTTTTGGCGACATGACTGCATCTGAATCTGTTTCGTCCTCGGATGGCCAGTCGAAACCCACAACGTCGTCGTCAACGTCAATGTAAGCATCCCAGGCGGCGTAGGGTTCGTCGTAATCTTCTTTCGAGTTTTCTGGCGTTGGAGTCGCGACTTGTCCTGCGCGGTTAGGACCAGTCACTGGTACATTAGTTCCCTTTCCACGATCCGTGTACGGGACACCAGAGCAGGTAGTCCGCCTCCCTGATTGGGGTACACCGGGTAGCGGCCCGTAGCCCTTGTGATTAGTAAACACCGGAGGGGGGTGCAGCTTGGCCTCGGGCCATAGCCTGTTTTAGGTCTGTAGACATCATGTGCGAGCGACTTGCCCTTGTGATTAGTAAACACCGGAGGGGGGGGGGGGGGGTGCAGCTTGGCCTCGGGCCATAGTGAAATGTGCCCCCCTGACTGGGGTACACTGGTAGCGGACCGTAGCCTGGCCTGGGGGCGTACATATTGTGCGCGGGCGCTATGCCCCTGTCATCACTGTGCTGAACATTGAAAACGGCGGGGGAGGGGGGGGGGGTAGTCGGCCGTTGCATTGGTGGGGGGCTAATCATTACACCGCGGGTTGGTGGAGGAACGGTGGTGTTATACGTTATACCCATTTGCGAACGATCCCATACTTGCACTAGCTTCCCCGTCCTCTCGTTACGTGGAAATTTGTGAGGTCGTTCGTCACCGCCACCCATTTCGTGCACCTGTTTTTAGCAATCCCTGTGTTATATTTCCAACAAATGAAATTTTTTCAGAAATAAATGACAAAGTCTAGTAAAAAGCAAAAATAAAGACCAAATAAACAAACATAATCATTTTTTTTAGAGGCATGTTTTTTACACCGGGGAAAAAGGGGGTATGCTTTTTATTTTTTGTTTAAACTACCTTTGTTTGGGAAGAAAGATTTTTGCAAAGTGGGGCATTTTTTGTTCCTTTTCGAGGATCATATAAATAGACAAAGGAACTGACCAATGTCTATGCATAGCATCATGTATGCAGTTGAAAAAAACATAAATGACCCATGTGAAAATGTAATGAATAAATCAGGGTTCCTATTTTTTTTCTTGCATACCTACCCTTTTTTGTAAAGGTTACAGTAGTGTAAATACCTTTTACACAATAACCAATGTTATCAAAAAGTGGGCCACGCTGCCACACCATCATCTCACAATTTACCAGTGTTTGTTTATCTTTCCTTTTTTTTTTTCAACGGCCCCATCATTTTTTTTTTATCTCGCTGTGTGTGTGTGTGTGGGGGGGGGGGGGAGAGGGGAGATGTGCGTTACACCAGTGTAAATACTTAAAACTATAACCAGGGGGTATAAAGTGGGCCACGTTTTTGCCCCTATCACATCAATAGTGTGTTTTGTACCCTTTTTCCCCTGTGTGAAGCTATAGTAGTGTAAATACCCTCGACACAATAACCAACGTCATCATCTCAGATATAAGTATTTAGTTGTTTTTCTTTTTTCACACGGCCCAAATCATTTTTTGAGAATCCTCTATGTGTGTGTGTGGGGGGGGGGGGGGGGGGAGCGGCGTCACAATAGTGTAAATACTTAAAACAATAACCAGGGGGGGTATAAAGTGCCCCATGTTTTTGACCCCCCATCAAGAAAAGTGTCCCATGTAAAGTTTATGTGTTTTATTTTTTTCAGTTTACACCGATGTAAAAACATATGCAACAGATGTAGTCCTCTTTTTTTTTTACATTTTTTTTAGTTTACCCATTGAAATATAAATTACATAGATGTAAAACATAACACCAAGAAAAGCACAATATTAAAACATACAACCAAAGCGTGATTTTTTTACACCAGTGTTATCCAAAGTAAAACCATCCCATTAACCTACAGAATACCCCCATTTAAACTGTTTTTCACACACAACTTCTGTAAAGCATGATCAAAAAACAACAGTTGTCTTTTGTTAAAACCCGACACCCCCAAAAACAACAAACCAAAAGCAGGCAACTTTGGACTAGCCCCGTCACTTGGTGTTAGCGTCGTGCCAAATCCTATTAGTGTAGATGTTTGCGCATGACAACAGGATAGTTGCCGCGTACCTCTTCCTCAACGCGTCCAGCTGTGATTGCTTTCTTTTACCATTCACGTTGAAGCCACACCTGAAAGGAGCCGACACCCCACAGTAGTTCTCCATGTGGCACATAACGAAAACGCCACAGTCTTGAGTGTTCTTTGAGGTAGCCCATGGCACGGGAACCCGTCTTACGGTGCATTCCCTCATTGCGGCTGCCTTAGGGTGATTAACTGTAAGAAGGTAGTCCATGAAGATTTGTTTCTGCGTAAAAAAAATTAGGAGTCAGTGTTTTTTTTCCACAAGTATTGCCACGTCTAATAAATAACAATAACTATACTTCTTATCATAGTAACGCGCATTTTTTTTACCACTTTGAAAGGTGTGCTTTTAAGCAAGTACACGTTGCTGTCTGCTAGCACGACAGGAGACTTCTTAGGAACGATGTTGTCTATGTAACAGATGTCTTGATGCTTAAAATCGAATATCAGAACATAATAGTGCTCCATATCTAGCATTGGTATGAAAACCAGGTCGAACGACTGCAGATCCAGCCGTGTATCATCGCCGCACAGTGCACCTAGAATTCCATTTTTCAAAGACGCCACGCGGCCACCGGTCGGGTCGTCATCCAATGCCAACATCCACTCAACCTGATAAAAACATAACCAAAACAGGGGAAAAATAGCAAGGCAAAATAAATAAATAAATAAATAAATAAATAAATATATAAAGGTATTATACTCACAATCGCCGTAGTTGGAAGAAACAAGCGACGCACCCCGCCAGCAGACTGGTACAGCGGGTCGTTGTTAAGGACGTTCACCCACGCATCAACCACTGACTCGTACAGCCGCCTACCGACCGCAAGAGATTGCAGCAGTGGGGTTTCACATCGAAAACCATATCTGGTTTCAAACAGCACGTACCTAAAAAAAATAAAGGTTGGGTGTATGTAATTTTTAGATGAAAAACATAAAATAAAATCTGCACAATATGTATTTTTTGCAACTCACGGGTAATGCTCAGTAGGGTCAATGTCTGCTACATCCACAGAAGTTCCAACGGCATGTTTTCTACGGCGCCACACAGAAAATAAATTGTTAAAAGTATGTTTTTTTTCAATAAACAGTAAGTTTTTTTTATCATTTAAAAATTTTTTGATGCCTTACTCTTTAGTAGCTTCAAGCGTTGCTCGTTCCATCATCTCTCTCTTATCAGTAGTCTTGAAAAGCCACTCCCAGACAAGTTTCTCCCTTTTGGTGTTGTGTATGTCTATCTCAGATTCACTGTTTATGATGACTGGCAACCTAGCTACCATATCCCTTGACACGCCCCTGGACACAGATGGCTTGCCCCCTGTGGTTTTTACACCAGTGTCAAACAAATTTGGTAAAAAAAAGATACATATAACTGTAAAGCTTCTTTTTACTAAAATACTAACCTGGTGCAGCCCCCTGGCCCAGTGGCTTCTGAATAGTTGAGGTGTTCTTTACGGTGGGCAGCAAAACAGCCGCCGCTGCATAGACCAAAACAGTACGTCACAAACACGACACCGGTTGGTTATGTGGTTTTTTACACCAGTGTCAAACAAATTTGGTAAAAAAAGATACATATTACTATAAAGCTTCTTTTTACTAAAATACTAACCTGGTGCAGCCCCCTGGGCCAGTGGCTTCTGAACAATTGAGGTGTTCTTTAAGGTGGGCAGCAAAACAGCTTCCGCTGCATAGACCAAAACAGTACGTCACAAAGAGGACACCGGTGTAAAGAACACCACTTATACAAAGTTTATAGAGGTATAAAAAAAAAGACAAAACCTTGTTTTTGTTGTGTAGCTAGTGCATCTGCTTTTGCTGTTTTTGCCACTACCAAACTGACCATATGCCCCTCAGTGCCCCCAGCAGAAACGCCGGCCCCCGGGCTCACAGACTCTTTTGCCTCTTGGGTTAGCCCCAAGCTGAAACTGGGCTGGCTCAGAGCCGCAGGCTGTTGCGGCGTCAAGCAGAGGCCAAAGCTTGGGATAACAACGCTTGGCCCCACAGCTGGCGGTATGTCCTGCGTCAGCCCCAAGCTAAAACTTGGCTGACTCAACGACCCCTCGACTCGACCTGACGTGCCTGCCACATTTTTTTAACATCATTTTTTTTTGCAAAACCATGAAGATGGGTGGCGACTCGAAAAGGTAAAAGGCACTTACAATCATTGCTGGTCCATATACTCGAAAGCCCGAATCTCCGCCTGTGTGCATCCATTTCTTTCTCAACTGAGGTCGGCCGTTGCCCACTCACCTTTACCGCCGCTCCACTTGCTACGGTTTTCGCATCAGGTGTCAAACATGCACTGGGTGCCATAGCCGGTTTTGTCGCAGCACCTGTAACGACTCCTATGTTTTCATTTTCAGATGCCTTCTGCTTACCGCTATGGGGGACACCATCATCAACAGCCATTGTCAATGTGTTCAAACCATCATCCGCCGGCACCCGGTCTGCGGTTCGAGGCGAAACCCTGGCAATCACCCATTCAACACCTTCTGATGATTCACACGAATCTGACGCGCCACCAGCAGCCCCACTGCAGTCTGAACGGGAAAAAAAATACATTTTTTCGTTAATATGTGTTCTTTTTACACCACTGTATCAAAAAACTAGGGCGTTCTTTTTCACCTTTTTTAATGTCAAGTGTACCTTGTGAACTATTCGTTCCATCCTTTTGCGACTCCTCGTTGTGTTGCTCAGCCAAATCCGCAACAACCTTTTTTATCGCCTTCGATGGAGTTTCAATAAGTGTTGGTCCCTTAACGCCAACATCAGCCGGGGGATGTAGCGCTGCTGTGTACTCTGCGCGCATGGCAGCCACGATACTGTTATTCGGATAACGTGCAGTTAATGATGCTAAACTCCCCTCCATTCGCAACTTTGATGCTTTAAAAGCCGTCAAATTTTCACGCGCCGCACACAGCTCTGTCTGCAATAAAATAGTGTTACATTATTTTTTTTAGGAACACAAAAAACATAGAAAAACATACCTCCAGGTCTTCATTCCTGCCACCCACTAAAACATCTGTGAAATCAGTCTGCCCACCCTCTTCAATCGCGCCAACAGTCACATCCTTCAACCTCCCCAGCCCAAAACCCCCATGTTGTATCTCATAGTCTTGACGTTTGCTTAGCAGCTCAAGCGACCAGTAACATGTAGGCCGAACCCCTACTGGAGTGTTCATACTCCCAACAGTAAAACTGTCAACATATAGTAACTGGAAAAGAAATTTGTTCAAAAAAAGTCAGACGGTAAGACAAACGGAAAAGTATATAATATCACTAAGTTCATGTAAGCCACTAACCGTTAAGAAAGTCAATGGCCCAGCAAACGCGCACCCTAGATCGCTGCGTCTCCATTTCTGCTTACAAGTCTGCAACGAGGTTATCATGTAATCACACCAATCAATACTCGCAAAGTCCGTGTCGCTAGTAAAGCACTTTGCAATCTCTTCCCTACAAAGCCCATTCCCATGTGAAGAGATCATTGTGGTCACAAACAACATAACAAAGTCAACTTTGAAGAAGAACAAGTCTTCATAATCATTATCTTGTATCTTAGTAACAATCAATGATGGTGAAACATAACTTTGCGATGGGTAACGACCACGCCAGATTTTTAATTTTGCATCCCAGTCGTCGGGCTCAGTAAAAGATGAAAACTTTACACCGCCAGTTGGGATACCAAACACCCTATGAACAACAGCTGAATCTATTGCTACCTCCCACTGACGACACCTTAGTCGCATCCGTTCTGGCTGGAAAACATCTACCACATAATGCGCCAATTTTACCGGGATACCATCGACTACAAAGCCCAACAACGCCCCGAAGCCCATCTCTTTAACCACCTCGCGCTGCCTAGTAGTAAGTCGCGAAACTGCCAAAAACAACTGTCTAGGGGACGACCGCGTCTTCAAGCTCCCCCATGACTGTTTATGTGGGGCATTAGCCATTGTCCTATGTGGAGGCGTCTCAGACACGTAGTCGTCGTCTGATTCTAAACTTTGTATAAGCTTTGCTCGCGTGGTTTTTTTTTCGATCATTGGCAAACAACGATGTACCCTCCGATCCTGTAGAAGATCCTATATTAATTGGAACGCGTGAACGTTTTCTGGTACTAGGCCCTGGCATGACGTCCCCTGCACACCAACGCTTTCAGGGATTAAAAAAAAATGCAAATGTACCAAAAAAAAATAAATAAACCAAACGAAATCTTGGGAAACTAACCGCTTAGGCCGGAACTGACGCTAACAACCTCCTCAATTGGTGAAAGCTCCCTATGGCCTCGTTTAGAGCTTCTTGTACTCGCAACCATTTTTATGTTTTTGGAATTAGGGGGGCTGAGACAAAAAAAATTCGTGTGTTCCATCAGAAAATGTGCAAGCCCGCGGGGGGGGGGGGGGGGGGGGGGGGTTTACCCCAATGTATTTTATAAAACCATCAACCAACAAAGTTGTTCAAACCCTAAAACAGATCAGAAAATGAACAACAAAAAATATACAGCTATACATAACAAAAAGCCCCAAAAAACCCTAATACATACATTTTTTCCCTACAACTGCATTTTTTGGAACATAGAAGAACAGGGATTTTTTAAAATAAACATTTTTTTTTTTACTCCAATGGGGGGGGGGGGGGGTTTACCCCAATGTATTTATAAAACCATCAAGTAACAAAGTTGTCAAAACCCTAAACAGATCAGAAAATGAAAAGAAAAAACAGACAGCGATACATAACAAAGCCCCAAAAAACATGAATACATACTTTTTTTTTCCCTACAACTGCATTTTGTTGGAATACAGAAAAAAAACAAAAACAAAAAAACATGAATACATACATTTTTTCTAGAACTAGGGTTTTTTAATAACTATTGATCGTCCAACACCCAAAATCAGGAAACATACCTTGTTTGCGAAGAAAGACAATACAAAAAAACAGAGGTTTCTTGTACTAGAACACCTTTCGATTGACGGATTTTCTTTAATCAAAGGGTTTTTCTTCGATGGTCGCCGAACGGTTTATATGATGAGAGGATTTTGGTTATGAGAGAGGTTATAGAAATTTCAAATGTTTTGTTTTAAACCGAGGAAAGAGAATGTGTCAGGGTAGAAGGAAAAGGAAGAGAGAGAGAGAGTCTGCCATTTTGTATAGTGTGAAATACCCATTTAACCCCTCTGCACTCTTTTTTACAATTAAAAAATTAATTTCAATTCATTGGTTTGGTAAAAGACAAAACACACAAAGGTTTAATCTCATCCATTGATAGCTCAAGATCAATGGCTCTCAATGCTTCTCATGGTTCTCACATCTCAACATGGTTCTCAAAATAACCCATCCCTATATATATATAGGAGGGTTATCTTGAGAACAAGGAAATTTGTGAGAACACTAAGAACCATTTTCATCCTTTGATTATGATAAATTAAGGGCTAGGATTTAATAGGGGATTAAATGAACAAGGAACCATCAAATTAGATGTAAAAGGGCAAAATTGGAAAATTGACAAATAAAAAAACCCAGCTCCATACACCATTCTATATGTCGATCTTCTTCCTCAAGAAACACTCTAATCTCCATTGATCTACGATCAAGAACAACTTCCAGACACAATACTTCCAATCCCCGGTTAGCATAATCTCGATCAATCATTAATTGGTCTAATCCTATCCTGTGATTGGTAGTTCATCGATTCAATTCAGGTACCAACTTCATTTTTTAGGTTAACTTTGATTTGATTTTTGTCTATCATGATAAGATTATCTCTCCCTGTATAGTTAATTTGGATAGTTGTGTTCATGATATCATATTGTCATCTTGTTGGAATTTGAGAGTTACGTGAGGATGTAGGAAGGATAGGTGGGTTTGAGTAGTTGCACATATGGTGTTCGATGAAATGTCAAAGTGTGTGTTGTGATGATTTTGTGGGGTTACTTTTGTTTAACTAGTTGAATATGAGGTGTTTGATTAAAGGTATAGTGCTTGATGAAAATTTTAAGGTCTAAGTGTTTGTTGAGTTGATTTGTTGAAAGCTGGAGACAAATAAGTGACAATTAACAATTTACACATGTGTAATAAAACTGAACATATGTAAGATGGAGACAAATAAGTGACATTAAACAGTTTACACATGTGTAATGCAGATGCGAATGTGTAAAGCCGAAACAAATAAGTGACAACGAATATATATTGTTTATGTTGTGTTGATTTAATTATTTCATTTGATTGATTTTTGGTTAGTCTTGAAGAGTGTACACATGTGTAAGTAGAGGTGCTGAAAGTGGTAAGTCTTGAAACAAATATGACACATGAAATATCTAAAAAGTTTTTTGGTTACTAATATATAAATAATGAAAACTTACAAATGCTCTTTATTGAAACAGAAACACATGTTTATAGTCTACCTGAAATCGGTTGAAAATGCAAAATGGGAAGATTCAGAAGCGGTGAAACCAATATAGCTAAGCTTATCTTGGGCAACATAGAAAAACAGTCTTGATTGTGGTGTGTTCTTGATGATACGCATGGAAGCGTAAAAGGAAAGTTGTCTGAAGAAGTGAGAATATGGTTTTAAAAACGAGAAAAGCAAGAAACAGAAATTGACAACTGAACTTGCTACGAAAGAAATATGCCATGAAGATTGTGCTTTCCAAAGCAAATATTCATCGAGAACATGTGGTCCAGAAAGCATTGCAAAGAAATAACAAAAATGAATTGCTAGGGTAGTTGATATTTCAATTAATGATTAGTTTTTATGTTACCTTGCGAATCGCTAACATGGATTATAACTTTTATTTTTATGTAATCATGGATTATAACTTTTGATATATGATATATGGCTGTTTAGGTTGGTAATGTGCTGGTTGCAATGTTTGGAATGCTTGGGTTTGTTTAAAACGCAGTTAAGTTTGGTTGCAATGTCTGCAATGTACACATGTGCAAAACAGGCACGCACACATGTGTAATAATATACAATTGAATAAAACTAGACACTTACACATGAGTAAACCAGCTAGAAAAGTGTAATTCAGAAAAAAAAGGACAGAGGGCAATTTACACATCTGTAAATCAGTTTCCAAGTTTAATACAGAAATAAATGTGTGACAGTCAGCAATTTACACATGTGTAAAACAGACACAACACATATGTAAAACAACCGAACACATGAAAACTAGGACTAAAAGAGAATGAACAATTTACACATGTGTAAAATAGCTTCAAAGTGTAATCTAGAATCAAATATGTGACAACAAGCAATTTACACATGTGTAAAACAGGCACTTACCTATGTGTAAAAATACAATTGAACAAAACTAGATACTTACACATGTGTAAATAAGTTGGAAAAGTATAATTCAGAAACAAATAAGGGACAGAAGGCAATTTACACATGTGTAAATCACCTTCAAAGTTTAATTAAGATCCAAATATGTGACAGCAAGCAGTTTACACATGTGTAAAACATGCACTTACACATGTGTAAAACATACAATTGAACAAAAATAGACACTTTCACATGTGTAAATAAGCTAGACAAGTATAATTTAGAAACAAATAAGTGACAAAAGGGAATATACACATATGTAAAAGAGACACTTACACATGTGTAAAACAAACAATTTAACAAAACAAGCACTTAAACATGTGTGATACAACTTAACATAGGTAAACTATAAATAGAAGACATTGAACAGTTTGTACATCTATAAATCAACTGCAAATGTGTGGTCTAGAAACAAATGGTAGGAGCTCTCAATCCACTTTTATCATAAACTCAATGAATACAATACCAGTAATCCTTTATATATATATATATATATATATATATATATATATATATACACAAGAAGAGGATACAACCAACTAACTACTAACTACTCTCTAACCATAACCAACTCTATAACCGCTCGACTTTTTTTTTCTTCAGTTGTTAGTTATGTATACAATGGGAACACCGATGATATCTCAAACTTGCTGCTGGTTTTTTACCCTCTTAGTCGCCTTGCCGCATCATAGTAAGCACATGTAGCATCCTTTGCGGTATCAAACATTCCTAGTAGGCCTGCACCACCCTATCATAAATAAAATTTATAACCAAGTGAGTTAGATAATGGATGGAGAATATGAAATAATATGTCGAATAGTCAAAATGATTTGCTTGTGGACATTAACACTTCAATATGCCTAACAATATTCAAACTTTAGTGTTGGATTGTTACTTAAACTTTATTATTAGACTAAGCACATAAACAAAAATATTTTAACTACCAAAAAACATGATTAATTATCAAATGGTACAAAAAAGCAATGTAACTAGTAATTGAAAAAGCCAATTGATACCCATAAATCATAACATCCAAAACTCCACTTATCCTTAACCAGTGCTTCGTCAAAACCAATCTTGCACCTCAACATCCCCAATTTTTGGATACTTAGAAAACAAAATCGTTCACGACACAACACAATACCTAAGCATTTTATCGAACACATAGCGTGCATTACCCATTTTCCAAACAAATAATACATCATCTTCAAACTATTATCCACAAACCTATCAAACGCAAAACCAAATTTTAGAAATACATCATCATCATCATTTGTTTTAGGTTAATCTCTATCATATATTTTAGGTTGAACTACGAAATAATTGTAAGAATCTTCATATGAACACATCACCCGTATCATATGTTCTAAACACACATCAAAAGAAGAATCAACAAGCAGATCGAAGCCACGATTAAAAAAAACACAAACATATGATACAGATTAAGGAATTGACAAAAATCGAGTGAATGTACCTGTAATTGGAATGGGAGAATATCACATAAGGAATCCTTGGCGTTGATTTAGAATCATACCCCTATAAAAATCGAATGAAGATACCCCTAATTCATGATCTTCAATCGTGAATAAAACCCTAGTTCTTCATATTCTGGATGAGATCCAGGATGCTCAATTATGGCTAGTAAAAAAAAGAATGGTAAATTACCTACTTACCCTTTTATTAAATCATGAAGGGAGATAAATGAATGGTTGAGATTTGTTCTCATTATTCTCATAAAAGATGGGTGTTCTCATTTAAACCTTCCCCTATATATATATATATATATATATATATATATATATATATATATATATAGGGTCAAGATCGTGTACAAAGTGTTTTTTTGTGAGAAGTGTGAAAAGGACTAAAATTTGATACTTAGGCATCATTTTTTGAACTTAGTCGTGATGTTTTGGATTGTTTTGCCTATAAAAACACCAAACATAACAATTAAAAACCGAAACAAATGTATGTTAGGCTTAAAACTTAAAACACCATGCTAAGAACATTAGCAGTGTGTTTTAAGCGTTAAGTAGTGTGTTTTAGCTGTTTTTTAAATTTAATGACTATAATACATTGTATTGTGTTTTAGATTGTTGTGTTTGGTATTTTTCAAGTTAAAACAACCTAAAACATCATTCCTAAATCCAAAACATGATGTCTACATGTCAATTCTTAGTCCTTCTCACACTTCTCACGAAATATGTCATTTGTACAGGATCATATATATATATATATATATATATATATATATATATATATAGTATGTGAAATCCTGTGTGAAAACACGGGAAGACTATATCATATTTTAAGGTCTGTTTACTAAAGACCAAATCAAGAAGTCAATCGTTCGTTTTAAGGAAAATCTGTTTAGTAACATCTGTTCCTGTCACGATATCAATTAATAGTATTGATCATATGTTTAATACTGAAGGGTGTTATAACAATGGAAAGATAAATTAACAGACGGATGAGACCAGTGTTGGGATAACAGATGTTAAAAACAAACAGACGATTCCCTAAATATCAACGCCTCTACTACATTTTGAGAAAAATTCTTAGGTAACCTCAATACAGTAACAACTAAACAAAACTTTAAACAACTAAAAAATATATAAATAACTGAACATCTAGGTGAAACCCCATGTGAAAACACGGGAAGAATATATCTTTTCTTAAAACAATTACTCACCAAAATATAAAAAACATAAACAGACCAAAAGCTATGGTCTGTTTGGTAAATACCAAATTAAGAATTCAATTATAGTGGGTCAGTTAAGGAGATATTTTCTAAAACCACTGTTACTACAAACTGTTTTTTTTAATATTGAAAGGTGTTACAACTACGAAGAGATAAATAAACAGGCATTCTATAGATATGTTGGGATAACAGATATTAAAAAGAAACAGACAATCTTAAAAAATTGCTTTTGATTTGAATTAACACATTTACAATATCCAAGTTAACAAATTACATAAAAAAATACAAGCAAACATAAAAGAACGCTTCTAATAAACAAACGCTAGACAATGATATTCCTTGCGATAGACATCGAAACAAGAACACGAACAAACGAAAGTCGTAATTCAAGTTCTATCGCACTTGCATTAAATATAATCACAACAAACATTGACAACCCTTTCTAGTTAAACATCATGAAGTTTAAAAACCCAGGCTAAACTTTCTAAACAGGATTTGGATGTAGTAAAAACAGATTGATGTTTTTCTTTGACTATATGAATCATCGAAATCATCAATTCGAAGTTCATTACTGACGGATTGTTGTTAATCTAATTTTCTTTGACTGTAAGAATCATTGAGAATATTGGTGGAAAGGCATTTGAACGTAATATCATTATGCATAAGGGATAGAGAGTTTCAAAGTGAAAATAGTTGAAGGCATATAAAGTTGGAAAATGACTACTGGTATTTCCCCTCCTTTTATAGGGTGAATAAACTATATATCTGTAAAGTTAATGTTCAAGTATAAGTTTCATTTGAACTGAATGTAAACTTGAACTTAAGTTTTGGGGCCTTTTATAGAGTGAAAGACAATTGGACCAACAAAATAATAAAATAATATTTTTAATAAAGTAAGTTCAAATCATAATCATTAAGTTTGAAATTCTAGCCTTTGTTAATATAAAAAGAATCTCATTGACCCATTCTACAGTATTGAAAGATATCCTCATTTTGTTGTATATAATTTGGTTTATAACATCTGTAGAGTTGTCAACAGATGTTGTCACACAAAAGTCTCTCATTGTTTAAAATATCCTCATTATATATATATATATATATATATTCTATTCTATGTTATCACATCTATTGACTTGCCATCAAATTTGTCAAATAGCATAAACAATTTAACTTGTTTGTTAGGAAATAACATAAAAAAATTCAACTTACAAAACCACACATTAGGGATTTTGTACAAATTTGTTTTTCCTTATCATAAATTAAAATCTCCAAGTTCTTCCTAGTTTTCACCCTAGATACAACAACATAGATTTAGCAATTACTGGAAAACAGAATGCGGAATAAAAAAATCAGAGTTACTTATTCAAGTATTTGTTCTTCACTTTTATTTATTGTTGGAAGAAGACATCTTCAATGTTGAAAATATTCAATTGAATCAAAAGTAACATCACTGGAGATGATACTTTCAATACTACTTTATTTGAACATTTGTAAGTAACATCACTGAAGCTTATATAATTACGTAAATTAGTATTTAAAGTAGGAGCTCTAGTGAAGTTAGTTACAAACGTTCACAGACAAATAGATTGTAAAGTCTCATATAAATGAAGGGAAGCTTATATTGGAAGCTTCAAGGGAAACTTATAACGTAAGATTAATATATGACTTGCTGAAAGGACTAAAGAGAAGCTTATAGCGGAAGATTCATATGTTGATACACAATTTGCGACTAGTGCTTTTGGATTGCACATATATTTCTGTTTTGTTGATATCGCGAGGTCGAAAGTGAAATATTAGGGTCGAAGGTGATGAAAATAGGTCGAAGGTAGAAGTCTATGGTCGAAGGGAAGATTTTGTAGAAGGCTGTGTTGATTCACCCAAACGAAGGGTCAAACCTGCACATTCGACCTTACAAAAGGGCGAATGTGCAGGCCTATAAATAGGCTGATTTCATTTTAAAGTTAAGTTTTGGTCATTTTGTTTCCCTCCTTCGTTCTAGTTTTCTCCTTAGGGTTTTGTTAAGTCTGATTTGAGTCCTTATCATTATAAACAAGGTTTTGTAAAGATTATCATGAATGTTTATGAATGAAAAGCAAAGTTTAAAGTGATTTGTAAGTTTTGCTGATCTTATTATCATTTCGTAATTGATTCAGGGATTCTGCACCTGAATTGATATACTTGTTTGATCAACATCTTTGTTTTTGACAATTCGATCCTCATACAAAATGGTATCAGAGCCAAAAGGATCAAACAACTACGAATTGATAATATTTGAGCTGATTTGGACCTATTTTTGATCAAAATTTTTATGTTTTCATAGAACAATGGTTTTTGATGAACATTGATTGATTCGGACTAGTTTTCATGGATAAAATCCAGAATTCTCTTCACTAAACTTGTTCCAAATCAATTCCGAAGCAAAACCTGCAAAACATCATCAAAATTCATCAACTTTTGAAAAATTGAGGTCAAATTAACTGATTTTCAAAGAATAACCGTTTTTCAAAAAGACAGGGTTGAACCTAGGGGAGAACGGTCGAAAGTGTGAGTTTTAGGTCGAATCAGGGTATTTTAGGTCGAACGTGGTCTTTATTAAGGTCAAACCTAGAAGTTTTAAGTGTGTTGTTGTATATTCGACCAAATTGCTTACATTCGACTATACGTGAGGTCGAAAGTGGGTTTACTTTGGTCAAAAGTGATATAGTTTGTTATATTCCTCCTTCGAGTCATCAGAAAGGGTTGAACCTGGAATTTTTCCACCTTCGAACCCACGATTATTGAGAAAAGGTTGAACATAGAATCTGATCAAAAATTGTTCTAAGTGTTTCGTGTTTCAGGTTTCTTAGACGATATGTGGAACTTTCCAACAACACCGAGGCCTAATACTACACAAAAACAGCATGTGACGATGGATCCTTGGACTGTAGCAGCACAGAAGACAACTAGTCAACCATCTCAGCCGATCAACTACTTAGCCATGACTAGTTCAATGCCACAAACAATTGCTCAACCACCACAACAACCCATGACTGATTATTGGGGAGTTGCAGCAGCCGCGGTACACTCTCAAACTACCAATGCTATTTCTACGCTAATTCATGATTTATCTTCAGGTAGCGGGAGTCGTCCACCAAAGCTAATGGAGATGGTGGATTACAATCAATGGAAGACCAAGTTCAAAATTCATTTGGAGGGAATGGGAATGGAAGGCACCGAGGCATGGCAAATGATAGCTAAGGGTTATGTAGCACCGGTTTTGGAGAACACTGGTGAACCGATTCCATTGGAAAGCTTAGCTGAGGATGAGAAGAAAAAGTTTGCGGTGGAGAAGAAGGCGTTCTCTCAACTATCTGACGCTATCAACACAGATCTTCTACATCAGTTTGGGTCTTGCACAACTTCGAAACAGCTGTGGAATATGTTGAGGAATCGTCATGATGGGAACGAGAAGACTAGGAACTTAAGGATGGAAGAGTTGAGAAAAGAGTTTGAGAATTTTAGTTACATGGGAAATGAGACGTTGAAGGAGTTGATTCCTAGGTATTGCCATTTGTTGACTGAATTGTCAAGCTATGAGATTAATATACCTATGTCTGAATTGGTGGATAAGTTCGCTGATGCATTACCACCATACTGGAATCAACACATTGAGGTCCTAAAGGAGAAAGATGCCTATCAATATTGGACCATCAATGAATTCATTCAGAAGTTGGAGAACAAAGAGATGGAAGAGAAGAGGAAAGCAAAAAGAGCACAAGTTCCTCAAAATCCAGAGTTATATCATGGTGGTACATCTTCTACTCTGACTAGTTCAAGTACTAGTAGTTCTGTTGCTCCAAGCATTGCTTGTGTTTCAAGCGTTATTGAACCAACCAAAACCCCAATAAGCTATCTAGCTCAAACCTCATCTTATACACCACCATCAAACCCTACCACTTACATTCCACCTTTTTACCAATGCAACAAGCTGCATGCTACTCAGCTAGTATGAACCAACCTCAACAACAATCATACCTTCCTCAAGTGAATCAAACTCAACTAAATCAAAGCCCAATTGTGTTGGAGACATCTAACTTGAACAATGTCACTGTGGAAGTTGCTCAGCAACATGTAGCTTTGGTTTCTGCTATGGTAGCTTCTTATAATGGTTTGGTAGCTAGTCAAATTGGTAACAACAATTTAACCAGTGAAGACTATGCTCAAATCGATAAGGAGGAGATGGAGCTCATTGACATACAGTGGGCATTTACTACTGTCATGAGACGAGCGACCGAGTTTATAGAGAAAACCGGTAGAACTGATCTTTCTACTTCTCCCAACACCACATATGGCTTCAACAAAGCCAAAGTCACATGTTTTAACTGTGGTGGGAATGGTCATTTCATGAGAGAGTGCACACAGCCAGCTCAACAAGGAAACAGGAATCCATTCAACACCAATTACCAGAACCGTCAATCTCAAAATCAGGTATCTTATCAAAGCCAAAACAACACCAACTACCAACCACAAAATAATTACCAAAATCGACAAAACACCTCACCAAACAATTCTGTTAGACAAACCACTTCATCAAACCAGAACCAAAATCAAACACCACACAATCCAACCAGAACCATCATTCCAATTTCCACACCAAATAGCCAAACCCAAAAAGATAACCAAAACCAGGCTTTGGTAATTCAAAAGGATGAGGAATTTTGATTGGACTGGAATGCAACTAGGTGTTGAAGAAATTACAGTTGGTAATGTGGCGTGTGTTGCACAGAAGATTGATTTGGAGGAGCCGGTGGTAGTTGAAGAAGTTTTGGAGGTTGAGAAGAGATCTGAGGTAAAGATTGAGGAAATGGTGGAAGAAGTTGATGTTCCTGTTGAGAAGACTCCAAGATTGATTCTTGATTCAGTCACTGATAATTCTGAAGAGCGTGACTCAGTCTATTCTGATTCGGAAAGCGAACCTGATTCTGAAACTAGTGTTAACTCACTAGATGATGACATTGATCAACTTCTAGCTGAAGCTGATTTTCTTATGACCTGCAAGTCTTGCATAGTGGATGATGCTTTCACTAGAATTGATTATTCTAAATTCTTTGTTGGAAAGGAAGCACACTTTTATTTGACGGCGATGACAGAGCCTCCGAAACAGGTAAGTTTTGATTTCACCATAGACATGAATAATGACAAATATTGTGGAACATGTGATAGATTGATAGAAGAGAACAAGCAACTCAGGGTACAACTTGAGAGTGCTAGACATAACTGTCAATCTTATCACAAAGAAGCACATGAATTTAATAAAGTGCTTGATGGTTACAAAAAGGATATTTCTGATTTAAAGAAAACGCTTTCTTTAAAACAATTGGCCATTAACAGTTGTATGAATGAATTGGAAGAAACTAAACTTGAAATGGCAACCATCAAGTGCTTTGCTGAAAAGGTCAACAAGAAGCTAGAAAGTTACAAACATATTTCTTACGTTGTTGATCATATTATTGAAGAACCCTTACAACCGAGTAGTGCAAACTACAAGGCGGTTCCATCTCCCATGTTATTTGAAAATCACACTTTACATTCAATAACACCGGAAAGTTCAATCAAATCTGATTCTACATCGGATGATGAATCTAACACTTCCAGTGTTGGGGATCCAAATTCTGATGTTAGACCGATTTTGGGACTGAACAGTGAGGGGGTAACTGCTGTAACTGATGATTCTAATTCGGATGATGAGATAACTGATAAAGTGAGTGATATTCCCATTGAAAATCACATTATCACCAATGAACCGGTATCACCTTCCCAGATTATTCATCCAATGTCTAACGCTCATCGAGTGAATCGGTCAGTTAAGCAAGTTGAAAAGAATGAACCAAGTGACAAACTCGTCAAAGTGTTTTATCGGATGGAAGGATCCGATAAGATTATTTTTGACGAGGAATATCCAATTAAGTTTGCCAATTACTCCATGATTGAGAAAATTTGGCAGGAGAGTACTATTTGGTTCCCAAAACACGAGAGAACCAATGATGTACCTCCAGAGATCTTAAAGAAAATTTATTTGGATGTTCCTAAAGAACCCAAAGTTCATGTCACCGAGTTTATCAAGCCAAAGGAAATGCGAACAGTTTTCTTGAGCCGACTTACTCAAAGGACCCAGCTCCTGAGAGTTTAAGACGAAGGTGTGTGGATGACCAATATCCTATCACTACTTATGTAAAGTCGAATGCCAAGAACGTGTTTGAATAATACCGTGCGTGCTTTAAGTGCGGGGAGAGAGGGCATTTACTTGCTCACTGCCCGTATGTAAGGCACAAGAGGCACGAGGTTGAAGTGAAGCAGAATTATCAAAGTCCAGTCGACAATCACTGTTATCCACAACGACGTTTTGTTCCTCAGCCAACACCGTTTTATAATCAAAGCCGTTATTTTCAAAAGAGTGGATAATGCTGAAAGCACCGAGAGTGAATAATCCGTACATTCTCGACATGTCAAAGGCAATGACAACCCAAGGCCAAGTAACGTGTTTCCTCTCCAAGGCTACTGAAAAAGAATCCATTATGTGGCATAGGAGGATGGGACACATTCACCTCAGAAAAATGAACCATCTGGTGAAGAATGGACTTGTCGAAGGCATTAATTTCAAACATTTTCATCTAAATGACAAGTGTGTGAGTTGCAAGAAGGGAAAGCAACAGAAACAATCCCACAAACCAAAGAAAGTAAACTCTGTGGAATTGCCACTTGAGCATTTGCACATGGACCTTTTCGGATCTGTCAAGCGTAAAAGTCATGCTGGAGAGTTATATTGTCTTGTGGTTACTGACGACTATTCCAGATTCTCATGGGTTATGTGCTTGCATCGTAAGAGCGACACGTTTAACAATCTGAAGGTTCTGTTCACTCGATTAGAGAATGTTTATGGTCTGAAGATCAAAAGAATTCGGATTGATAATGGGACAGAGTTCAAAAATGCACAGATGGATGCCCTTTGTAAAGATAAAGGAATTCATCATGAATACAGTGTTCCGTATACCACTCAACAGAACAGTGTCACAGAAAGGAAAAACAGGACTCTAATAGAGGCGGCGAGAACAATGCTTGCGGATTCTAATCTTCCAGTAATGTTCTGGAATGAAGCCATATACGCAGCATGTTATACACTAAATCATGTGTTAACAGTGAAGAAGTTTGGTAAAATGTCACACCGTCAAATTTCCACTGCGGAGTTTTACCGCGAGGCGCATGACAAACCAGGACCCATAGCCATAAGTATCATGAACGACTCTAAATGCCCAAACCATTTAGTTCGTTTTTAAGAAAAAGTTTCAAGTTTAACCAAGCTATTTAAAGTAATGCGGAAGCGTAAACAAAGTAAAACAATTGCAAAAGTCTGCGCAAAACAACGCGCCCAAAACCAAAGTTTAAAATGTACGAAATAATAAATATTCATAACCCAACACACAAATGATGCATGTCCTAAAACGTGCTCCGTACCTAAGGACCTGCAAAGCATACTAAAACGTGTCAACATAAAGTCGGTGAGTTCATAATATAAGTAAGCGATGTAAATAAAAGTGTAGGTTCTCAAAACCCAAAAGTCAAGTGTACAACGTTGGCCTCTCAGACCCTGTAAACAATAGCTAATTCAAATGTCAGGGGTAGCTAGCCCACTCATGATAACTAAAACCGGCGAATACCGAACTACTAATGAACAAGTTCCCATAACCGGGATAAGGATGCCTTGCATCATTGTCCATCGACAATGACATTATGTTTAAAGCTAATAGTTCACA
Organism: Ambrosia trifida; assembly: GCA_028751855.1. Taxonomy (NCBI): domain Eukaryota; kingdom Viridiplantae; phylum Streptophyta; class Magnoliopsida; order Asterales; family Asteraceae; genus Ambrosia; species Ambrosia trifida. The sequence continues at coordinate 141,743,681 of CM054122.1, forward strand.
TCCATGCTCCCAGCACGATGTGAGGTTTGTTAGACCTAATAGCGCTATCAACTAATTAACCCGCTTGCCCAACCGGCAATTGATTCGGTATTTTGAAGGACTTAAAAGATGTGTTTGGTTTAGTTCATCAAGGACATAAATATGAATTAGTAAAAATAGATTCACCACGTGAACCATGCACCCCAAACCCGGGATGTGTAAAAGAAAGTTGTCTCAAGACAGACTAGAAAACGTTACCAATGTAGTCTCAACCCGAGACGCATGCTTTGAGAAAAAGTAGTGAAACTCACCTTAGGTTGCAAGCAAGAATATCCAAACTTCAACGTAATAGAGACTCGCTACCGACTCCCTATTATATGTGTCACTATGTGAGTACACTTGCATAACCAATATACCACATAGCACGTTTATTCGATTCTTAAAAGTTTCAAAATCGTGTAGTGACACCTAGTGACTCTACATGCACAAGTATGTCCTACGTATCCCGTTGGTGATCGTGGTGACCATTATAAGTTTAACGCATCAAACACATCTCATACAAGTTTTCACACAAGTACATGTCAATTACACACCACATAGAACTCCAAATAGCCACTTAAAGACCCCGTACACAATCTGTGTTTTTAGGACAGATTGTGCGCTGTGAAAAACAATTTATTTAAAATACTTAACGAATGAATTAGAGTCCCAAATTTTTAATGAATTTTATTTTGGATTCACTCGACAATACCTATTTTTTTTTTGTCTTAATTCCAAACACAAAAATTACAAAAATTCATACAACACAGCAGTGTCCAGAAAATTTCCTCAACAGGTCAGTTTAGTAGGAAAATTCTTAAAAATTTGTGTATTCATCCAAACGAGATGAATCCACTTGGAAAAGCTCTATTTTTCCAGTATTGACCTACTGTAAAAATTTCATAACCTAACTCCTTGTAAATCTCAAGTTATGACCATTTAAAGTTAGCCCAATTTATAAATCCGAAAATCTGATATGAACCCTAATCAATTAAAATTCCAAAAACGAATCATACGGTGTCCAAAATCGATGGTTTTGCCCATTATGAAAAGCTAAGACTATACACAACACAATCATGCAAAGAAATCATCAAGACTACCAATTTACCAACCCGTTACAGCCCCTACAAAACATACAAACGAATCTGCCAGAATTTAAAACTTGCATCCCAAGTTATTTACAAACCCTAATGATGCTCAAAAATCTCTAACACATGCATAATCCATACTCTCATGATTAAACACATATATTATCATGCAAAAACCCTAATCATGGCAACTAGCAACAATCATCAACATTAAATCATCAAGAACAATCAAGAACTCATACATATATATATATGCGATTGTATGCATATGATTTTTAAAGTTTTTAAAGTTTTTCGATTAACATAATCTTTCAAAGAACATATAAACGCATACCTTGTAGCGCTAAAACTCCCTAAAGCCTTGAGATTAAACCCGACTAGCTTGATTAGATGTGAAATTAGTTGATTGATTGAAAGATGAAGGGTGTGGGGTTGGGGGAAGTCCACGGCGCAAAGAGGGGTGGGTTAGGGGTTTTTTTTTTTTGAACTATAATTATAGGATAATGTTCCTTGTTCCCCAAGTAGTTGGGTATTAGGGCCCCTCTTGCACCATATCTTGACCCACTAAGACTATACTAGCCCAATACCGGACCCAATAATATTAATCCCTCTAAATTGTATAAAAACATTGTTTTTATTATTACGTAAGATATTAGTCATGATGTGTACGTAACTTGCATGGTCTACATATTAATCATCAGTCAAGTTATAATTCACATAATTCACGTAATTCATACAAGCAGGCACTTCGCATCCATCACCATTTCATTGCACATACTATGATTATACATGTCACATAACTCACCAACGTTCGGGATACAGGACTCATGTGTGTGTTAAACAATACTTATCCTATTTAACACATATGTTAATAACCTCTAACATGTGTTAGGCCTACTTAACTAACCCTAGTTAAGTATCTACCCATGCACAACGTAAGTTAACTAAAATATCTCATGTAAGTTAACTAGAGTTTAGTGAAAGTATTAACCTGAAAATGCGGGGTGTCACATCATCCCCAAGTTGAAAAGAATTTCGTCCCGAAATTCAGCAAGTAAACAATAAAGCCAGCTATAAAAAGGTGTGCTTGGTTCCCGGATGTCACATCATCCCCAAGTTGAAAGGAATTTCGCCCCGAAATTCACTTTGAAAGAGCTGCTTTATGTTCCGCGTTTGATCTATGTACGATTTCAGGTTCAGTAAAGAGATGTGGGTATTTGAGTCGCATCTGATCCCTGCGTTCCCACGTGTATTCTGGTCCAAGACGGGAATTCCACCGCACCTTCACAATAGGTATGGTGCTTTTTCTGAGTTTCTTGGCGCCCTGCTCAAGAATTTCCACGGGTTCTTCCACGAACCGAAGTTGTTCGTCCACCTGGATCTCCTCCAGTGGCACTGCTAATGTCGAATCTGACAGACACTTCTTCAGATTCGATACATGAAATACATTGTGTACCCCATTGAGTTCCTCGGGCAGATTTAATTCATAAGCTACTGGACCAACGTTGGTGCGTAGTGGGCTAACGTTGAAGTTCGATACAAACGAACTCGTCAGGTAGAGTAGTGGGCTAACGTTGAAGTTCAACGATATACTCAAAACGTACAGGGTAGCGGTCCAGATTAGATGTTTGATTACAAAGATTTCTTTGAATCATTCAATCTAGATGACTTGGTTGAAGAGGCTGTATTAAGATTATATTACGAGTGTGAAAATGCAGTGACATCACCGTTGGTGCGTCCGATCACCGTAACTCCTCCAACAGCTTCTAATGATGCCAACGTTCATGCAACAAAAGAAGAAGTGTTCCAAGAAGCTTCCACAACTCTTATTTCATCAGAATCGGAAGATGATGATGTCACAAGTGAAGCTATTCTAGACTTTGCTACAAAGACACCTCCAGTGAACCCAAATCCAAATGGTGCTTCATCATCTAACTTGGGCAATGATCTGGATTCGACAGAGAATTTAACTACTCAAACGGGAGTGCAAGTACCTGCTTATCTGGAATCTCATATTCATCGTATTCACCCGCTCGAGCAAGTTATTGGTGATCCTGGTAGCAGTGTAATGACTAGAGGACAACTTTGGAGTGCAAACTCACCAGAAAATCTTGGCGCTCTAGCTTTATATGCTAAGATTCAGAAATCCGGTTGTCAGAATGATTGGTCTTTTGCTTGTTATGTTTCTCAAGTTGAGCGCGGACATACAAGGATGCTCTTTTGGATGACGCTTGGGTAGAGGCGATGCAAGATGAGTTATTGCAGTTTCAAAAACTAGTAGTGTTGACACTAACAGATTTACCTCCAGGCAGGAAAAAGATTGGAACCAAATGGGTGTTTAAGTGCAAAAAGGATGACAGAGGCGTAATCCTGAGAAACAAAGCTCGACTGGTTGTACAAGGTTTTCATCAAGTGGAAGGAATCGACTACAACGAGATTTATGCACCTGTGTGTAACACCCCAACCGATGGCGGAATCATCGAGGTGTCACGTAGTGACGATTGTTCAAAAGCACATGGTACTAAAATGTAAATATATTATTGAATAATTTAAATTTTCTTACATGGATGAAATGGAAAAAATACATAAGACTGAACAAAAAATGAAATTTGAAATAAATTATTAAAAGCAAGCACTAAAATCCAATGCTATGGAACTAAGATCAAACTGCACCTGAAACATGTACAAAATAAGCTTTGTCAACATATGAAATGTTGGTGAGCATTCCTAGTTTTAATACATATAGTAAGTTGGAAAAATGTTATAAAATTCAAGTACAAGCTACAGTGCATTTATGTAAACTATGTATCATACAAATGAGCGAAATCAATCCTGTGACTTTATAATGTACTAAATGAACGGCGGTGTACTTATCCAATAAATGGATAATAACTTAACAATGACCATGAATTCTCCGATGAAAAAGGGGGAGAATCAACCTAGGCGGGTTGTCAATCCAATAGCGCTATCCAATGTTAAGGTCGGCTTGTACATGGCTAATGATTTCACTAAGTACAAATGTATTCTACATGTAATGTCTAAGCATAAAGCACGTATGTAAGCAAATGCACAATGTACTAGAATTGTATTGTAAAAATGTGAACTTGTATGTGTATTTTGTATAAGTATACATTTAACACCCCAAAAATGAATAAAAACAAAAAGGGGATAGGAAATACTCACATTGATTAGGATGAGATCTTTACAAGAAATCGGCGAGCATCAATGAATTTTGTTTAAACCTAAATTTTCATTATTTAAATTTAAGGACATTAATTTGGGAATATGAATTGTTAACTCATTGATTATACGACGACGAAGATCCTTACAAGTATTGACTAATTTCTATTTCAATAGTGAGTAAACCGGTTAAGGCCTATTATTCTAAACAGGTGCATGAGTACAAATTTAAATAACATCATGCACTTAAACAATTCATAATCTTTATATACCAACATATTTTGAAAACAAACATAATATATATGCTTAACGTACGCTTGTACATCAAATCATATATATGTTTTTTTTTGTAGTTTTTGTTTCAAAGCCACCAACTAATAAATTAAGTAGCATTTTGTAATAGTCAAAACCATATTGAAATTATAATGCTAGTGGACAAAAGTCAATTTAGAAGTAAATGAATAAAACATATATATGAGCTAACTTAATGGCTCATCATCTTCTTCAATTTTAAAAGCCATGGTGAGAAAACAATTACGGGTTTAAGCGTAAGATTTAAGCAAGACTCAAAATGAAATTAACAAGCCATTATAATAATAAACATGTAGTCGGAACGGATCAATGGTTGAACAATATAAGCGGACGAAATAGAAACAAAAGGTGACGTTTAATACCTTAAAAGTCTAACGAATCCATGTATGAGAGCGGTAGACTTCACGTTGGTGTACGGGCTGAATAGTGAGCCGCGTGTAGTTGCGGTGTTGGTATGGGCGGAGTACGACGACGAATGATGGTGGTGCGTGACGAAGATGGATGTGATTGGGGATGGTAGTTGTTTTGCTGGGATGTTGTGTCGGAGTGGTGAGTGGTGGTAAAACATAAAAGCGAAGGGACTACATATTATTGATGGGTTTGAGATAAAAATTGAAGGAGCTCAAATTCCGATTTCGTAACCGAAGTGCAAAGTTGAATTTGACGTCATTTTAGGAATTATAGATAGCAAATTAAATTGCCATAACAACTATGGAAAAGTGCTATTCAAGATTTTGATATTTACTTATTACTTTTTGTTTAGAAACATAGTCAACGTCATTAATGTTAAGTATCATTTTTTTTCCTTTCAAAACTAAATTTACTTTAAATACAAATTAATAATTCCATATCAAAATCATCAATAAAAATATACAATTACTTGCATACTTTTATAAAAAAATAAAATAATAATAAGATTTGATTAATCAAACAAAATTGTAAATAAATTGATAGATAGATATGAATAGTTGCTAGGAGAGTAAAACAGTGTTGAATTCGCGAACTATAATACTTGATAATAGTTTTAAAATATAAGTACAACATATGTAAATATAAGGAAAATAAGAGGGACTAAAGTTGTACAATATTGATTATGAAAGAAGACGAATGTCACAGTCTCCCCTACTTTTAGGAACTTTTTCCCGAAGTTATTGAAAACACAGAGTTGAGGGTGATTGGGTAGAAATTAGGGCAACTGTGGTTTGGAAAATTTGGGTTAAGGCACGACATGAATTTATAGGTAATAGAATAAACTGTTTCGAATAATTTGAATAAGAGGATTAATATGTGTGAGTTTTAAGGGTTGGATTAGGTTGGTCTGAAATAGCAAGGAGAATAAGAATCTAGCAAAACACTAAACTTAAGTTTTAGGAATCATAAAAGAAATGCATGAGTTGATTTGACAAATTTTGAAGTAGGTGTTTAAAGCGAATATCTTTGACGTTTGACCCGAGGTTAGGAACTTGAGAGTGTAAGTGAGAAAGGTTTTGGGAATGTGTAACTGGTGAAGGGCAGAGGTACTAATGAAGCAGTCTCCCCTACTTTAGAATGGTTTCTGACCGAACATTATTAAGGACATGCAACAGGATTTCGACTAACAGAGAGTGTAAGAGTATACAAAATTTAAGGTTTTCTGTAGAGGTGGTCAACAAGGAAGGCTCCAACAAAACTAATTGGAGCTTATCTAAAATGTTCTTTATCAAAAATGCTAGCTATTAGTCAACGACCTATTGAAGAGGTAGTAATGAGTAGGTTCTTGGTCAGACTCCTAGTCTGCTCCCGCAGTATCGTTTATACTTATATATAGGGTGTACCGCAGCTAACCCACCACACTCCCGATACTTTGGACTCGTACTGATTGTCAACCAACAGCCTAAACAGAATTACATACCACCCTCATGTACCTGTAAATCCATGATTGCGTTCCGGACCGTAATCATCGATTTACCTTACACTAGGGTTCTATGCTCTTCCATAACACTAACATAAGTAATACAAGAAACAATGTGTGCAACCAAAATGTAGGGCTAGCAAATCGTGTCCCTAACAGGTTAACAGGTCTCTGACGCGCGCGAACAATCAAGTTCTAAACATGAACACGACTCGTTTAACTCATTTATATCTCATGTTTATAACACAGTTTTATGTTTTATGTACCAAAAAAGGGAAATGAAAGATTTTTGCCTCTTAATTCTAAGTATTAAAAAAAGTCAAAAAATCAAATAGTGTACTTTTCAGTCAAACAGGTCTTATCGTGTCTTAACAGGTTACCCATTGCCAGCCCGGCAAAATGTGTTAAGTAGTAGATACTGCTCAAGTATAAGATGCGGTTAAAGGTTCTTCCCCTTTCAGGTTCACCCTTTAACCGTAATGAGATTAATGTGTAAGTATAAGACATGATTAGGGGTTCTTCACCTTTCGGGTTCACCCTTAACTGGTAAATTTTCTGTTCACATCATTAGGCTCTAAACAACCATATCGATAAACTCTGAGGATTACACTGTTCCCCTCAGGTTAGAGGAATACTCTGAACCAATTCGTACATGGGAATTGGCTTAGATCTCATACGAGCTATCAATTAGTATGTTCGTTGGCCATGATGATGAACAAAATAATGTAAAGTATAACAGGGTTTTGCTCACAACAAAACAAACAAAAAAAAATATGCATACCAAATATGCGTTCATATAAGTATAAAATTTCGATTGAACGAATAGCATAACGTAAATCGAGTAAATCGCACAATTTGCACAAAATGAAAGTAAACTAGTTAAATTAATGCTCAAAAATAGTGTTGTAAGAATAACTAGTAATAACTAGTGCGAGAATAGTTATGAATAACGCGTGAAAATAACTACCAACAAAAGAATAATACTAAAATAATAAGATACTGTACGAACGTAACTATAAATAGAATGGTGTAAAAAAATAATGAAATTTACAACGTAACTATAAAATGAATGTTGTAAAAAAATAATGAAATTTACTGTAAATGAAAGTGCGCAGAACAGACGTATAGTCTACTGGTATGAGAATGTTTTAAGTTCAAAACAGGTTAACTTGAAAAGATTTCATAGGAACACATTTTCATGTGTTTACGAGAAGTCGAGTTTGAAAAGTGTTATAAGGTATATTATTAGTTGCAAATTCCTCCCGAAAACATATATTGGATACGTTATATGAAAACATGCAGATTTACATTTGATTTGTAAAATATCCAATGCAAGTTTATAAAATGCAAGATGAAACCATTTCATGAAGTGCGTGTAAATCTAATGTGTTTTAGAAGACCAAGATTTAAAATGATGTGAAGGTTGTGAATGATCCCAGATGCCTTGACGAATTTTGGAAAATAAAATTTTCTATATTTAAACATTTATTTAACTTGTGGGTTGAAAAGTTGGAAATTTTTAATTGTTATGAAATGTTGAGAAAATCGAAATGTTACACGTTAAGACTGGGTAAACTTGAAACCTTTTAAATTTTCAAACTTTTACGAAATTTATACATTGAAGATCATTTATTTGCAGGATCGTTAAGGCATCTCTTTGGGCTCATAGCGGGCTATTTGTTTCAAGGCACAAGGTGTGAAAAGTGTGTTCTAATTTGGCGAATAGGCTTTGTGAAAAGATTTATAGAATAAGTTGTCAAATTAATTGTTTTAGAGAGTTGTGTACTAGTGCGTATCGTGTAGGTAGGCATTTATGTATGAGTTTAGTCTGGCTAAGAAGTGCTAGCTAATGGTGCTTCATCATCTAACTTGGGCAATGATCTGGATTCGACAGAGAATTTAACTACTCAAACGGGAGTGCAAGTACCTGCTTATCTGGAATCTCATATTCATCGTATTCACCCGCTCGAGCAAGTTATTGGTGATCCTGGTAGCAGTGTAATGACTAGAGGACAACTTTGGAGTGCAAACTCACCAGAAAATCTTGGCGCTCTAGCTTTATATGCTAAGATTCAGAAATCCGGTTGTCAGAATGATTGGTCTTTTGCTTGTTATGTTTCTCAAGTTGAGCGCGGACATACAAGGATGCTCTTTTGGATGACGCTTGGGTAGAGGCGATGCAAGATGAGTTATTGCAGTTTCAAAAACTAGTAGTGTTGACACTAACAGATTTACCTCCAGGCAGGAAAAAGATTGGAACCAAATGGGTGTTTAAGTGCAAAAAGGATGACAGAGGCGTAATCCTGAGAAACAAAGCTCGACTGGTTGTACAAGGTTTTCATCAAGTGGAAGGAATCGACTACAACGAGATTTATGCACCTGTGTGTAACACCCCAACCGATGGCGGAATCATCGAGGTGTCACGTAGTGACGATTGTTCAAAAGCACATGGTACTAAAATGTAAATATATTATTGAATAATTTAAATTTTCTTACATGGATGAAATGGAAAAAATACATAAGACTGAACAAAAAATGAAATTTGAAATAAATTATTAAAAGCAAGCACTAAAATCCAATGCTATGGAACTAAGATCAAACTGCACCTGAAACATGTACAAAATAAGCTTTGTCAACATATGAAATGTTGGTGAGCATTCCTAGTTTTAATACATATAGTAAGTTGGAAAAATGTTATAAAATTCAAGTACAAGCTACAGTGCATTTATGTAAATTATGTATCATACAAATGAGCGAAATCAATCCTGTGACTGTATAATGTACTAAATGAACGGCGGTGTACTTATCCAATAAATGGATAATAACTTAACAATGACCATGAATTCTCCGATGAAAAAGGGGGAGAATCAACCTAGGCGGGTTGTCAATCCAATAGCGCTATCCAATGTTAAGGTCGGCTTGTACATGGCTAATGATTTCACTAAGTACAAATGTATTCTACATGTAATGTCTAAGCATAAAGCACGTATGTAAGCAAATGCACAATGTACTAGAATTGTATTGTAAAAATGTGAACTTGTATGTGTATTTTGTATAAGTATACATTTAACACCCCAAAAATGAATAAAAACAAAAAGGGGATAGGAAATACTCACATTGATTAGGATGAGATCTTTACAAGAAATCGGCGAGCATCAATGAATTTTGTTTAAACCTAAATTTTCATTATTTAAATTTAAGGACATTAATTTGGGAATATGAATCGTTAACTCATTGATTATACGACGACGAAGATCCTTACAAGTATTGACTAATTTCTATTTCAATAGTGAGTAAACCGGTTAAGGCCTATTATTCTAAACAGGTGCATGAGTACAAATTTAAATAACATCATGCACTTAAACAATTCATAATCTTTATATACCAACATATTTTGAAAACAAACATAATATATATGCTTAACGTACGCTTGTACATCAAATCATATATATGTTTTTTTTTGTAGTTTTTGTTTCAAAGCCACCAACTAATAAATTAAGTAGCATTTTGTAATAGTCAAAACCATATTGAAATTATAATGCTAGTGGACAAAAGTCAATTTAGAAGTAAATGAATAAAACATATATATGAGCTAACTTAATGGCTCATCATCTTCTTCAATTTTAAAAGCCATGGTGAGAAAACAATTACGGGTTTAAGCGTAAGATTTAAGCAAGACTCAAAATGAAATTAACAAGCCATTATAATAATAAACATGTAGTCGGAACGGATCAATGGTTGAACAATATAAGCGGACGAAATAGAAACAAAAGGTGACGTTTAATACCTTAAAAGTCTAACGAATCCATGTATGAGAGCGGTAGACTTCACGTTGGTGTACGGGCTGAATAGTGAGCCGCGTGTAGTTGCGGTGTTGGTATGGGCGGAGTACGACGACGAATGATGGTGGTGCGTGACGAAGATGGATGTGATTGGGGATGGTAGTTGTTTTGCTGGGATGTTGTGTCGGAGTGGTGAGTGGTGGTAAAACTTAAAAGCGAAGGGACTACATATTATTGATGGGTTTGAGATAAAAATTGAAGGAGCTCAAATTCCGATTTCGTAACCGAAGTGCAAAGTTGAATTTGACGTCATTTTAGGAATTATAGATAGCAAATTAAATTGCCATAACAACTATGGAAAAGTGCTATTCAAGATTTTGATATTTACTTATTACTTTTTGTTTAGAAACATAGTCAATGTCATTAATGTTAAGTATCATTTTTTTTCCTTTCAAAACTAAATTTACTTTAAATACAAATTAATAATTCCATATCAAAATCATCAATAAAAATATACAATTACTTGCATACTTTTATAAAAAAATAAAATAATAATAAGATTTGATTAATCAAACAAAATTGTAAATAAATTGATAGATAGATATGAATAGTTGCTAGGAGAGTAAAACAGTGTTGAATTCGCGAACTATAATACTTGATAATAGTTTTAAAATATAAGTACAACATATGTAAATATAAGGAAAATAAGAGGGACTAAAGTTGTACAATATTGATTATGAAAGAAGACGAATGTCACAGTCTCCCCTACTTTTAGGAACTTTTTCCCGAAGTTATTGAAAACACAGAGTTGAGGGTGATTGGGTAGAAATTAGGGCAACTGTGGTTTGGAAAATTTGGGTTAAGGCACGACATGAATTTATAGGTAATAGAATAAACTGTTTCGAATAATTTGAATAAGAGGATTAATATGTGTGAGTTTTAAGGGTTGGATTAGGTTGGTCTGAAATAGCAAGGAGAATAAGAATCTAGCAAAACACTAAACTTAAGTTTTAGGAATCATAAAAGAAATGCATGAGTTGATTTGACAAATTTTGAAGTAGGTGTTTAAAGCGAATATCTTTGACGTTTGACCCGAGGTTAGGAACTTGAGAGTGTAAGTGAGAAAGGTTTTGGGAATGTGTAACTGGTGAAGGGCAGAGGTACTAATGAAGCAGTCTCCCCTACTTTAGAATGGTTTCTGACCGAACATTATTAAGGACATGCAACAGGATTTCGACTAACAGAGAGTGTAAGAGTATACAAAATTTAAGGTTTTCTGTAGAGGTGGTCAACAAGGAAGGCTCCAACAAAACTAATTGGAGCTTATCTAAAATGTTCTTTATCAAAAATGCTAGCTATTAGTCAACGACCTATTGAAGAGGTAGTAATGAGTAGGTTCTTGGTCAGACTCCTAGTCTGCTCCCGCAGTATCGTTTATACTTATATATAGGGTGTACCGCAGCTAACCCACCACACTCCCGATACTTTGGACTCGTACTGATTGTCAACCAACAGCCTAAACAGAATTACATACCACCCTCATGTACCTGTAAATCCATGATTGCGTTCCGGACCGTAATCATCGATTTACCTTACACTAGGGTTCTATGCTCTTCCATAACACTAACATAAGTAATACAAGAAACAATGTGTGCAACCAAAATGTAGGGCTAGCAAATCGTGTCCCTAACAGGTTAACAGGTCTCTGACGCGCGCGAACAATCAAGTTCTAAACATGAACACGACTCGTTTAACTCATTTATATCTCATGTTTATAACACAGTTTTATGTTTTATGTACCAAAAAAGGGAAATGAAAGATTTTTGCCTCTTAATTCTAAGTATTAAAAAAAGTCAAAAAATCAAATAGTGTACTTTTCAGTCAAACAGGTCTTATCGTGTCTTAACAGGTTACCCATTGCCAGCCCGGCAAAATGTGTTAAGTAGTAGATACTGCTCAAGTATAAGATGCGGTTAAAGGTTCTTCCCCTTTCAGGTTCACCCTTTAACCGTAATGAGATTAATGTGTAAGTATAAGACATGATTAGGGGTTCTTCACCTTTCGGGTTCACCCTTAACTGGTAAATTTTCTGTTCACATCATTAGGCTCTAAACAACCATATCGATAAACTCTGAGGATTACACTGTTCCCCTCAGGTTAGAGGAATACTCTGAACCAATTCGTACATGGGAATTGGCTTAGATCTCATACGAGCTATCAATTAGTATGTTCGTTGGCCATGATGATGAACAAAATAATGTAAAGTATAACAGGGTTTTGCTCACAACAAAACAAACAAAAAAAAATATGCATACCAAATATGCGTTCATATAAGTATAAAATTTCGATTGAACGAATAGCATAACGTAAATCGAGTAAATCGCACAATTTGCACAAAATGAAAGTAAACTAGTTAAATTAATGCTCAAAAATAGTGTTGTAAGAATAACTAGTAATAACTAGTGCGAGAATAGTTATGAATAACGCGTGAAAATAACTACCAACAAAAGAATAATACTAAAATAATAAGATACTGTACGAACGTAACTATAAATAGAATGGTGTAAAAAAATAATGAAATTTACAACGTAACTATAAAATGAATGTTGTAAAAAAATAATGAAATTTACTGTAAATGAAAGTGCGCAGAACAGACGTATAGTCTACTGGTATGAGAATGTTTTAAGTTCAAAACAGGTTAACTTGAAAAGATTTCATAGGAACACATTTTCATGTGTTTACGAGAAGTCGAGTTTGAAAAGTGTTATAAGGTATATTATTAGTTGCAAATTCCTCCCGAAAACATATATTGGATACGTTATATGAAAACATGCAGATTTACATTTGATTTGTAAAATATCCAATGCAAGTTTATAAAATGCAAGATGAAACCATTTCATGAAGTGCGTGTAAATCTAATGTGTTTTAGAAGACCAAGATTTAAAATGATGTGAAGGTTGTGAATGATCCCAGATGCCTTGAGGAATTTTGGAAAATAAAATTTTCTATATTTAAACATTTATTTAACTTGTGGGTTGAAAAGTCGGAAATTTTTAATTGTTATGAAATGTTGAGAAAATCGAAATGTTACACGTTAAGACTGGGTAAACTTGAAACCTTTTAAATTTTCAAACTTTTACGAAATTTATACATTGAAGATCATTTATTTGCAGGATCGTTAAGGCATCTCTTTGGGCTCATAGCGGGCTATTTGTTTCAAGGCACAAGGTGTGAAAAGTGTGTTCTAATTTGGCGAATAGGCTTTGTGAAAAGATTTATAGAATAAGTTGTCAAATTAATTGTTTTAGAGAGTTGTGTACTAGTGCGTATCGTGTAGGTAGGCATTTATGTATGAGTTTAGTCTGGCTAAGAAGTGCTAGCTAATGGTAGTTGGCTATGGCTTAGACGACTGGGTGTGGCTATATTAGTATTAGATATATCAGAATATATTGTCTTGAAAGTATTGTGGCTGTATAAACGGATACAAAAATCATAATTTAAGGATATACTGTGACTTCGATCAAGTAAGTTTGTAAACATGAAGATATAAGAGAGGTTGAATAATAAGTTTTGGGAAAACATGTTTATTTTTAACTGTATGATGACGCAATATTACTAAAATCAGGATGTGGTCGAAGTTAAACACAAAATTTAAAACTTAAGTCGTGGGTGAAAATGTTTTAACTCAAAAAAGAGTAATACCTTATAGCGTAAAAGTCAAAAAGCATAAGTGGAATAGTGTAAGCTTTAATGCGATAATATAACGAACAAAAAGTTTTAATAATGATTATAAGGAATCCAAAAGCGAATGATCAATGACTAATAGCATATGAAACAACAAGTGATTAATTTGAGTCTTCAAATGATAAACAAACATAAATATCAATGATATAAAACATTTGAATTATTTCCATAGGAAACTTTCACTAACTCAAGTATTTGAAATTTCCTAGTGACTTGTGGGGGCGTACTTTAGCCTATAAGTGAATGGTCATCCCAAGAGTTCCCAGGTAGGTATACGGGTCCCTCGTCTGATTGGGATTTATACGAAAAACCAGGCCTAGACATAAACTCAAGATACAGGCACTCACCCTTCCAGATTGCACGTGCCCCATAACTAGTGAATTCCAAAACATTAGCGAGATTAAAAACGAGATGCAAAAATAGATCCTTGAGATTTGGATTTAACTCCTAACTCAAAGATGTATTTCAAAATTGAAAATGATTGTGGAATGAAACCAATCACTAGGTTAAGGATATCACTCCTAGCTTAGTGGTTAAGTTTATTTTTGAAAGAAATACTCTTTGAGGTGTGGATGTCAGTCCTATCTCAAAGATATATTCCTAAGATAAATAACATATAGAGGAGTGAAACTAATCACCAAGGTATGGATGTCACTCCTAACTTGGTGATATCGTTTCGTTCGTGAAATACGAGTATCTTCTTCTTTAAACAACACACCGAAAGAATAACGAAAAAGAATCATAGCGAAAATATCTTGAAAGAAAATAATAGGATAAAGAGAAATAAACACGAGAGGACTCGTGAATGTAAGCTTGGGTATAGACTAGACAAAAAGGCATTCTAATAATCTAATTCCCTATAACCATCGCTCTGATACCAATCTGTAACACCCCAACCGATGGCGGAATCATCGAGATGTCACGTAGTGACGATTGTTCAAAAGCACATGGTACTAAAATGTAAATATATTATTAAATAATTTAAATTGTCTTACATGGATGAAATGGAAAAAATACATAAGTCTGAACAAAACATGAAATTTGAAATAAATTATTAAAAGCAAGCACTAAAATCCAATGCTATGGAACTAAGATCAAACTGCACCTGAAACATGTACAAAATAAGTTTTGTCAACATATGAAATGTTGGTGAGCATTCCTAGTTTTAATACATATAGTAAGTTGGAAAAATGTTATACAATTCAAGTGCAAGCTACAGTGCATTTATTTAAACTATGTATCATACAAATGAGCGAAATCAATCCTGTGACTGTATAATGTACTAAATGAACGGCGGTGTACTTATCCAATAAATGGATAATAACTTAACAATGACCATGGATTCTCCGATGAAAAGGGGGAGAATCAACCTAGGCGGGTTGTCAATCCAATAGCGCTATCCAATGTTAAGGTCGGCTTGTACATGGCTAATGATTTCACTAAGTACAAATGTATTCTACATGTAATGTCTAAGCATAAAACACGTAAGTAAGCAAATGCACAATGTACTAGAATTGTATTGTAAAAATGTGAACTTGTATGTGTATTTTGTATAGGTGTACATGTAACACCCAAAAAATGAATAAAAACAAAAAGGGGATAGGAAATACTCACATTGATAAGGATGAGATCTTTACAAGAAATCGGCGAGCATCAATGAATTTTGTTTAAACCTAAATTTTCATTATTAAAATTTAAGGACATTAATTTGGGAATATGAATCGTTAACTCATTGATTATCCGACGACGAAGATCCTTACAAGTATTGACTAATTTCTATTTCAATAGTGAGTAAACCGGTTAAGGCCTATTATTCTAAACAGGTGCATGAGTACAAATTTAATTAACATCATGCAATTAAACAATTCATAATCTTTATATATCAACATATTTTGAAAACAAACATAATATATATGCTTAAAAAAATCGCTTGTACATCAACTCATATATATGTTTTTTTTGTGTAGTTTTTGTTTCAAATCCACCAACTAATAAATTAAGTAGCATTTTGTAATAGTCAAAACCATATTGAAATTATAATGCTAGTGGACAAAAGTCAATTTAGAAGTAAATGAATAAAACATATATATGAGCTAACTCAATGGCTCATCATCTTCTTCAATTTTAAAAGCCATGGGGAGAAAACAATTATGGGTTTGAGCGTAAGATTTAAGCAAGAATCAAAATGAAATTAACAAGCCATTAGAAAAATAAACATGTAGTCAGAACGGATCAATGGTTGAACAATATAAGCGGACGAAATAGAAACAAAAGGTGACGTTTAATACCTTAAAAGTCTAACGAATCCATGTATGAGAGCAGTAGACTTCACGTTGGTGTACGGGCTGAATAGTGAGCCGCGTGTAGTTGCGGTGTTGGTATGGGCGGAGTACGACGACGAATGATGGTGGTGCGTGACGAAGATGGATGTGATTGGGGATGGTAGTTGTTTTGATGGGATGTTGAGTCGGAGTGGTGAGTGGTGGTAAAACTTAAAAGCGAATGGACTATATATTATTGATGGGTTTGAGATAAAAATGGAAGGAGCTCAAATTCCGATTTCGTAACCGAAGTGCAGAGTTGAATTTGCCGTCATTTTAGGAATTATAGATAGCAAATTAAATTTCCATAACAACTATTGAGAAGTGCTATTCAAGATTTTGATATTTACTTATTATTTATTGTTTAGAAACATAGTCAACGTCATTAATGTTAAGTATCTTTTTTTTTCCTTTCAAAACTAAATTTACTTTAAATACAAATTAATAATTCTTTATGAAAATCATCAATAAAAATATACAATTACTTGCATACTTTTATAAAAAACAATAATAATAATAATAATAAGATTTGATTAATCAAATGGACGTTTAGAAGACCAAGATTTAAAATGATGTGAAGGTTGTGAATGATCCCAGATGCCTTGACGAATTTTGGAAAATAAAATTTTCTGTATTTAAACATTTATTTAACTTGTAGGTTGAAAAGTCGGAAATTTTTAATTGTTATGAAATGTTGAGAAAATCAAAATGTTACACGTTAAGACTGGGTAAACTTGAAACCTTTTAAATTTTCAAACTTTTACGAAATTTATACATTGAAGATCATTTATTTGCAGGATCGTTAAGGCATCTCTTTGGGCTCATAGCGGGCTATTTGTTTCAAGGCACAAGGTGTGAAAAGTGTGTTCTAATTTGGCGAATAGGCTTTGTGAAAAGATTTATAGAATAAGTTGTCAAATTAATTGTTTTAGAGAGTTGTGTACTAGTGCGTATCGTGTAGGTAGGCATTTATGTATGAGTTTAGTCTGGCTAAGAAGTGCTAGCTAATGGTAGTTGGCTATGGCTTAGACGACTGGGTGTGGCTATATTAGTATTAGATATATCAGAATATATTGTCTTGAAAGTATTGTGGCTGTATAAACGGATACAAAAGTCATAATTTAAGGATATACTGTGACTTCGATCAAGTAAGTTTGTAAACATGAAGATATAAGAGAGTTTGAATAATAAGTTTTGGGAAAACATGTTTATTTTTAACTGTATGATGACGCAATATTACTAAAATCAGGATGTGGTCGAAGTTAAACACAAAATTTAAAACTTAAGTCGTGGGTAAAAATGTTTTAACTCAAAAAAGAGTAATACCTTATAGCGTAAAAGTCAAAAAGCATAAGTGGAATAGTGTAAGCTTTAATGCGATAATATAACGAACAAAAAGTTTTAATAATGATTATAAGGAATCCAAAAGCGAATGATCAATGACTAAATGACTAATAGCATATGAAACAACAAGTGATTAATTTGAGTCTTCAAATGATAAACAAACATAAATATCAATGATATAAAACATTTGAATTATTTCCATAGGAAACTTTCACTAACTCAAGTATTTGAAATTTCCTAGTGACTTGTGGGGGCGTACTTTAGCCTATAAGTGAATGGTCATCCCAAGAGTTCCCAGGTAGGTATACGGGTCCCTCGTCTGATTGGGATTTATACGAAAAACCAGGCCTAGACAGAAACTCAGGATACAAGCACTCACCCTTCCAGATTGCACGTGCCCCATAACTAGTGAATTCCAAAACTTTAGCGAGATTAAGTACGAGATGCAAAAATAGATCCTTGAGATTTGGATTTAACTCCTAACTCAAAGATGTATTTCAAAATTGAAAATGATTGTGGAATGAAACCAATCACTAGGTTAAGGATATCACTCCTAGCTTAGTGGTTAAGTTTATTTTTGAAAGAAATACTCTTTGAGGTGTGGATGTCACTCCTATCTCAAAGATATATTCCTAAGATAAATAACATATAGAGGAGTGAAACTAATCACCAAGGTATGGATGTCACTCCTAACTTGGTGATATCGTTTCGTTCGTGAAATACGAGTATCTTCTTCTTTAAACAACACACCGAAAGAATAACGAAAAAGAATCATAGCGAAAATATCTTGAAAGAAAATAATAGGATAAAGAGAAATAAACACGAGAGGACTCGTGAATGTAAGTGTGACACCCGGCATGTTCGGCTTAAACATATTAGTAACATCTAAGTCTACCTTAGCGAGAAACGTTTATAAACAAACTTAACCGGGTTAGTTGAGTTGGGTCAAGTTAGGATTGTCCAGGGTACAATGATCTGGAGGATCATTGGGAGTCGTTTTGGTAATACACTAGTACCGGGTTCCGTTGTTGGTGACATTACATGAACTAATTAAGTATATGTGTAGATTATGGGTTGTGTGGTGGTTTATATACATAGACGTGTTTAAATGATGTGTAAATGACTATCTGTGCTTTAATGTGTTAAATATAGACTAAGGATGCATGCTTATGTGTTAAGATGTGTTAGAATGCGTTAAACACGACAAACTGGAAAACTAGTTAAGAAGGGGCTCTGGTTCGACCACTTCGAGTGGTCGAAGGAGAGGAAAATTGTCTGGTTCGACCCATGCAAGTGGGCGAACCAGGGAAGTGGAATTGAAGAATTCCCTTCGACCTGGACAAGTCTCATTCGACCCTGTGAAAGGGGCGAAGGAGACCACCTTCGACCAATCAATTGGTGCGAAGGAGGATCAGTATAAATACCAACCTTAGTCATTTTTCATCATTTCACAAACCCTAACCGTCCCAAAACGCTCTCAAACGATCTTAAACACTAAGGAAGGAGTTTTTGCTCTTCTTTTTCATAATCTAACCTATCTACAACATCTAAACAAGAATCCAAGGTGTGTTCATAATCCTAAATCTTTTAAAAGCATTTTAATTCGTTTTCATCTAACCTTAATTGTCCAGATCTGTTCTAAGGGTGTTTTTTTTTTATTAAAAACCTTTTAAACATCTTCTAAAACAAAACCCTATCATTTAACATGAGTTTTCATAATAAATAACATGTGTTAATTGAGTATTATGTGGTGTAATGTGTTATTCAATGCTTTGCTGCCTTATCTATGTTAGAGACATGATGTAGGATTGCTTTTAATGCTGATTGGTTGTTGTTTAGGGTTAGAATCGATTGGATGATGATAGTATGTGTAAATTGGGGATTTTGTCGAATCTAGACGTAACATGTGGTGTTTAAAATCAATAGAACCCATAGGGATGATCGGATGATCGATAAACTGAGTATTTTAAATCAAACATGAGTCGATTTTAAGAGTTTCCAAATTGGGTAAAGATTTCATGCATGAAAGTGACGTTTCCATAATTTTTGCCATTTTGGGAAAGGGCTGAAACGGATATGGTTTGGGGCAAAATCAGTGGGGTTTTGTTAGGATAACATAATCATGATTGACTGCTGTGATTGGCGATGTTTCGAGTCGTTTTGAAGGTATTTTAAGCGTTTTTAGGCAAAATAGAACAACAGGGGCGAACCTGGCCTCCTCCGACCAGTCGAAGGTGCGAAGGAGGAATCCCAGGGTCGAACCAGGCTTTTCAGTGGGCGAACGTGGCAAAACGTGCGAAGGAAACATCAAACGGTCGAACGAGAGGTAAAACGGGCGAAGGAGAGTAAAAAGGTGCGAAGGAGGCCTTAAACTGACTGGTTCGACCGTTCTGATGCAGAAATGAGATTTTTGATACAAACTAAGTGTTTTATGCTTGAACCTTGCGTGTAATCTATGTGTACTTGATTAGTTAGGGTAATGGGTCACCAACGGGATGGCGGGTCGGTCTAGTGTGTCGGTTGAACATTTAAACACGTTTTAAAACATACTCGGTTATGATCTGGACAATCGGGGGCTAGATAACCTTATGGTTATTAGTCGGAACACTTATGTGAACATTTTGATAGATCTCCGGTAGAGGGATTATCAAGGGCTAAACATCTTTACTTATAATTGAAGAACGCTATCTAAGGTGAGTTCACGGCCCCACTTTTACTGCTTTACTTTGGGGGAGAAAACATGCGCTAAACTGTTTTGGTAACATATGTCATACTATGGTTTTAACTTTATATTGCTATACGATCTTTTGGAAAGTCCCGGGGGAAACCATGAATGTGCGGGTTTGCACAACGGGGGAAATGTGGATAGATCTATTGGGCGTGACCTGCCCCACTCGTCGGCTTGGAGGGCCGGGCGGGTGCATATTGTCTCGAACAGGAACATTATCGTGCTGAACATTACGGGCTGCTAAACATGCTAAACATTGCTAAACGTGTCCAGTAATGGTTTCCAATCGTAGTAGTAATAAAACATACGCCTAGCTAGCGTACTTGGTAGCATGGATATAGTATGGACATGGTAACACTTGGTAACTCTTTTTGAACAAACCTGTGAACTCACCAGCATTATATGTTGACGTCTTTTGGCATGTTTTTCTCAGGTCGCTAAGGTAGCAACAACTGGATCTAGGCGCACGAGTCGGCACGGGCGTCTAGGGTTTAGAGCATGGTCTTCATTAAACATTTGAACTATGTCTTTTGGGTTGTAAACATTTAAAGCTTCCGCTACAGTTTATGCTTTTATAATTATATCCTTTGGGTTTTTGTGTTATGCATATAGTGTTGTTTATTGTGACCGTTGACTTGAATCCTGGTTTGTCATGCGCCTCGCGGTAAAACCCCGCAAGCGGAAATTGAGGGTGTGACAGATTGGTATCAGAGCCAATGGTTATAGTGAACTAGGACTGCATTTAGAGTCTAGTCTATAGCCGAGTCGCACACACTAGATGGTCACATACTTGTGTCGGTTTGGAACATGTACTAACTTTGTCAGAGTGTCGTTACATTATCATCACACTTCTCTGTTACATCATCCGTTTTTATTTGGGTTCTTACCTACTCTTGTCTTCTTCTTCTGGATTGAAGGAGGAGGGGTTGATTTGTTGGTTCTTGCACACACATGCCTTCTTACACTTGCACCTATTGCCACATAGGCGACAATATTCGGTGACTAGGGTCTAGATTAGGGGCACATCTGGAGGACCATGTAGAGCAGTTTATCATTTCGGGTGCACACGAAATAATAAACTGGGATGCATGAAAATCCCGATGGACTTCGAGTTTGGATGTATAGTCCTAAATTTGTCCCTAGGTTAACTCTTGAAAAATTTCTAGTGGTTGACACTGGAAGTGAATCTGAATCTCTCGATTTCTTGGTTTGTTAGATCATGTCTGGTGCTCGTGGTGGTGGACGTCGTGGTGGTGGTCGTGGCGGCGGTGGTGGTCGTGCCGGAGGCGGTGGTCGTGGGAACATCAACATGACCCAAGCTGAGCTGAACAACTTGCTCCAGCAGCAAGTGAATATGGCTATGGCTAATTTCCAGGCCGGGATTAATGCCATGGGTGGTGAGTTGATTTCTGTCGACCTTGCCTCATTTTTGGGTTTCGTGTCCTTTCGTTTGTGTTTTACTCGTGTACCGTGTTTCAGGTGTTGGTGCCAATCCACCCCCACCTCAGTGCTCTTATAAGAAGTTTAGGGACTGTCAGCCCCATAACTTCGCTGGAACTGAGGGAGCGGTGGGACTGCTCCGATGGCTAGAGAAGGTGGAATCTGTGTTTGTCATGTGTAACTGTCCCGCTGGCGACCGAGTGAAGTATGCTACTGCGACATTTGAGGGGCCTGCATTGTCGTGGTGGAATGCTACTACTCAGAATATGGGACTGGGAGAGGCTATTGCTATGCCTTGGGCGGAGTTTGTGCAGCTTTTGAGAGGTGAGTACTGTCCGAGGGAGGAGATACAGAAGTTGGAGCATGAGGTCTGGAGTTACAAGATGGTTGGGTCGGAGATTGAGGAGTATACTGTGAGGAGGAACGAGCTGGCGGTGTTGTGTCCTGACTTACACACACCCGAGTACAGGAGGATCGAGCACTATGTGTCTGGACTAGTGCCCGAGATTGCTGGGTTGGTGGCTGCTGGGAATCTTCCCACTATTGCTGAAGTTGTCCGATCAGCTCATCGGATGACTAACCTGAAGGTGGCGGAAGGCGTTTTGCCACCCAAGGGTACTACTGTGAAGGCTGCTGAGGGGAACAAGAGGAAGTGGGAGAGTGTGGGGAAGAGTGTGGTGCCAGCTCAGCCGGCGAAGAAGTTTGATACGTCTGGGTCTTCTTCTGGGGCGAAGACGGGTGGGTATGTTGGGAAGCATCCCAAGTGTAACAAGTGTGGTTTCCATCATTCGGGGAGTTGTGACAGGGCTCGTTGTCATCGGTGCCATCAGTTGGGACACCATGCTAAGGATTGCAAGGTGGCGCTCACCCCAACTCAGACTCCTGCGGCTACTCCTGCTCCTGCTGCTCAGGGGACTCAGGGGAGGCAGGGGTGTTATAACTGTGGTGACACGGGGCATTTCAAGCGTGATTGTCCCAAGCTGAAGCAGGGCGATAATGGGAGGGGCGGAAACGGTAACGGTAACGGGAATGGCGGCGGAGGCAGGACTGCGCGTGCTTTCGTCATTGGGTCTGCGGAGGCTAGGCAGGATCCAGACACAGTTACCGGTACGTTCCTTCTCAACAATCGCTATGTTTCTGTTTTATTTGATTCTGGTGCCGATAAGAGCTTCGTATCTGTGGATGTTAGTCAGTTGCTAGATATAGTACCCACACCTTTAGAGGCTAAGTACTTGATAGAATTGGCTAATGGTAAGAACATCGAGGCGACTCATATCCTTAGAGAGTGTCACTTGGAACTGTCGGGTCTGTCATTCCCCATTGACCTTATGCCTGTACCTCTGGGTAGTTTTGATGTCGTGGTTGGCATGGATTGGTTATCATTGTATCGTGCGGAGATCGTTTGTTTTGACAAGGTCATTCGGATCCCTCTCCCCGATGGAGAGATCCTTTCGGTTCATGGCGAGAAAAGCGGTGCCCCGCTGAGTATCATTTCCAGCATGAAAGCCCGTAAGTATCTTCGGAAGGGCTGTTCGGCCATTTTGGCACTTGTTAACGTTTCTACTGACGATGAGAAGAAGATCGAGGATATCCCGGTGGTTCGTGACTTTCGTGATGTGTTTCCTGATGACTTGCCTGGTCTCCCTCCCCATCGTCAGGTTGAGTTTGGTATCGATCTTGCTCCGGGCGCAGCTCCTATTGCCCGAGCTCCATATCGTCTTGCACCTCCCGAGATGCAGGAGTTATCTAGCCAGTTACAGGAACTCTTGGAAAAGGGTTTCATTCGACCAAGCTCGTCCCCGTGGGGAGCTCCTATTTTGTTTGTGAAGAAGAAGGACGGAAGTCTCCGTATGTGTATTGATTATCGTGAGCTGAACAAAGTGACCATCAAGAATCGTTATCCTCTTCCTCGCATTGATGATCTCTTTGACCAGCTTCAGGGCTCTAGCTATTATTCGAAGATTGATTTGCGGTCCGGGTATCACCAGTTGCGCGTCAGGGAAGCTGACATCCAGAAGACTGCTTTTCGCACTCGCTATGGCCATTTTGAGTTCTTGGTCATGCCTTTTGGTCTCACTAACGCACCTGCGGTGTTCATGGATTTGATGAACCGCGTTTGCAAGCCTTACCTTGATAAGTTCGTCATCGTGTTTATTGACGACATTCTGATCTATTCCAAGAACAAGGCGGATCACGCGGAACATCTGCGGTTGGTCTTGGAACTTTTGAGACAAGAGCAGTTGTATGCTAAGTTCTCAAAGTGTGATTTTTGGTTGCGTGAAGTTCAATTCCTAGGACATGTGGTGAATGAACTGGGAATTCATGTCGATCCGGCTAAGATCGAAGCTATTAAAGACTGGGAAGCACCAAAGACGCCATCTGAGGTGCGGCAATTCCTAGGTCTTGCGGGTTACTATCGTCGTTTCATTGAGGGATTTTCGAAGATCGCTCAACCCCTCACTGCCCTTACCCAGAAGGATCGAAAATTCGACTGGGATGAACCACAAGAATCAGCATTTCAGATGTTGAAGCTTAAACTTTGTTCTGCACCTATCTTATCCCTTCCTGAGGGTACGGATGATTTCGTTGTGTACTGTGATGCTTCCATTCGGGGTCTTGGTTGCGTGTTGATGCAGCGCGGGAGGGTTATTGCTTATGCTTCTCGTCAACTCAAAGTTCATGAGAAGAATTACACTACTCATGACTTAGAACTGGGTGCAGTGGTCTTTGCGTTGAAAATCTGGAGACATTACTTGTACGGTACCAAGTGTGAAGTTTACACCGATCACAAGAGTCTCCAGCATATTTTCGACCAAAAGGTGTTAAACATGCGGCAGCGTCGTTGGGTTAAACTCTTGAACGACTACGACTGTGCGATTAAGTACCATCCTGGCAAGGCAAACGTTGTGGCGGATGCCTTGAGCAGGAAAGAGTCGGCGAAGCCTCGGCGTGTCCGAGCCTTGCAGCTTACCATTCATTCCTCCTTACCTGACCGGATCCGTTCGGCTCAGGTGGATGCCTTGAAGGAGGAAAACCTTAAGGCCGAAACGATGCACAGTGCGGACAAACACCTTGAGCTTAGGTCTGATGGCCTACACTACTTCGCTGGGCGTGTTTGGGTTCCTTTACTCGGGGGATTACGGGAGCTTGTCTTGGACGAGGCTCACAAATCCCGGTACTCTATTCACCCAGGCTCCGATAAGATGTATCAGGATCTGAAGATACTTTATTGGTGGCCGAACATGAAGGCTGATATAGCCTCCTATGTGAGCAAATGCTTGACCTGTGCTAAGGTCAAGGTGGAGTATCAGAAGCCGTCTGGTCTCCTACAGCAACCTGAGATTCCAGAATGGAAGTGGGAGCGGATCACGATGGATTTCGTCACCAAACTACCGAGATCACCAAGTGGCTGTGACATGATTTGGGTGATCGTCGACCGGTTGACGAAATCGGCACGCTTCATACCTATTAAGGAAACGGATGGACTCGAGCGGTTGGCTCGGCTCTACCTTAAGGAGGTGGTTTCTCGGCACGGGGTGCCTGTTTCTATCATTTCTGATCGTGATTCCCGCTTTGCTTCGCGTTTCTGGAAGGCTCTGCACAAGGCTTTGGGTACTCAGTTGGATATGAGTACGGCTTATCATCCGCAAACTGATGGACAGAGTGAGCGGACGATTCAAACCTTGGAAGACATGCTTCGGGCATGTGTTATCGATTTTGGCAAAAGTTGGGAGATCCACCTACCGTTAGTGGAGTTCTCCTACAACAACAGCTATCACTCCAGCATCAAGGCAGCTCCATTCGAGGCTCTTTACGGACGGAAATGCCGATCACCACTTTGTTGGGCCGAGGTGGGCGAGAGCCAGCTCACTGGTCCGGAACTCGTGTACGAAACTTCGGAGAAAATCGTACAGATCCGTCAACGTTTGGCTGCGGCACGAGATCGTCAGAAGAGTTATGCCGATCGCCGTCGAAAACCTTTGGAGTTCCAGGTTGGGGACAAGGTACTTCTGAAAGTTTCACCATGGAAGGGCGTCATACGCTTTGGAAAGCGTGGCAAGCTTAACCCTCGTTATGTCGGACCGTTCGCAATTCTGGATAGGATTGGACCGGTGGCATATAGACTTGACTTACCGGCGGAGCTCGGTAGTGTACACAACGTCTTCCATGTGTCTAACTTGAAGAAGTGTTTGGCTGATGAATCTCTCATTGTACCATTGGAAGAGATCAAGGTTGATGATCGTCTTCGCATTGTGGAGGAACCTGTCGAGATTCTCGACTACAAGATTCGTAGCCTTCGTCGGAGTAAAATCCGCATCGTTAAAGTCCGTTGGAACTCGAACCGTGGACCGGAGTTCACATGGGAACGGGAGGACCAGATGAAATCTAAGTATCCTCATCTCTTTCCGAAGCGCGCATTTGAATCAAGGCATGTTACTACTGAAGCGGAATGAATCTCGGGTCGAGATTCCTTTCAACGTGGGGATGATGTGACATCCGGTAAGTTTCTTTTTGTTCGGTTCTTTTCGTTTCTTTCTTTTTGGGCTTTGCACAATTTTCGGGACAAAAATTCTTTCAACGTGGGGATGATGTGACACCCGGCATGTTCGGCTTAAACATATTAGTAGCATCTAAGTCTACCTTAGCGAGAAACGTTTATAAACAAACTTAACCGGGTTAGTTGAGTTGGGTCAAGTTAGGATTGTCCAGGGTACAATGATCTGGAGGATCATTGGGAGTCGTTTTGGTAATACACTAGTACCGGGTTCCGTTGTTGGTGACATTACATGAACTAATTAAGTATATGTGTAGATTATGGGTTGTGTGGTGGTTTATATACATAGACGTGTTTAAATGATGTGTAAATGACTATCTGTGCTTTAATGTGTTAAATATAGACTAAGGATGCATGCTTATGTGTTAAGATGTGTTAGAATGCGTTAAACACGACAAACTGGAAAACTAGTTAAGAAGGGGCTCTGGTTCGACCACTTCGAGTGGTCGAAGGAGAGGAAAATTGTCTGGTTCGACCCATGCAAGTGGGCGAACCAGGGAAGTGGAATTGAAGAATTCCCTTCGACCTGGACAAGTCTCATTCGACCCTGTGAAAGGGGCGAAGGAGACCACCTTCGACCAATCAATTGGTGCGAAGGAGGATCAGTATAAATACCAACCTTAGTCATTTTTCATCATTTCACAAACCCTAACCGTCCCAAAACGCTCTCAAACGATCTTAAACACTAAGGAAGGAGTTTTTGCTCTTCTTTTTCATAATCTAACCTATCTATAACATCTAAACAAGAATCCAAGGTGTGTTCATAATCCTAAATCTTTTAAAAGCATTTTAATTCGTTTTCATCTAACCTTAATTGTCCAGATCTGTTCTAAGGGTGTTTTTTTTTGATTAAAAACCTTTTAAACATCTTCTAAAACAAAACCCTATCATTTAACATGAGTTTTCATAATAAATAACATGTGTTAATTGAGTATTATGTGGTGTAATGTGTTATTCAATGCTTTGCTGCCTTATCTATGTTAGAGACATGATGTAGGATTGCTTTTAATGCTGATTGGTTGTTGTTTAGGGTTAGAATCGATTGGATGATGATAGTATGTGTAAATTGGGGATTTTGTCGAATCTAGACGTAACATGTGGTGTTTAAAATCAATAGAACCCATAGGGATGATCGGATGATCGATAAACTGAGTATTTTAAATCAAACATGAGTCGATTTTAAGAGTTTCCAAATTGGGTAAAGATTTCATGCATGAAAGTGACGTTTCCATAATTTTTGCCATTTTGGGAAAGGGCTGAAACGGATATGGTTTGGGGCAAAATCAGTGGGGTTTTGTTAGGATAACATAATCATGATTGACTGCTGTGATTGGCGATGTTTCGAGTCGTTTTGAAGGTATTTTAAGCGTTTTTAGGCAAAATAGAACAACAGGGGCGAACCTGGCCTCCTCCGACCAGTCGAAGGTGCGAAGGAGGAATCCCAGGGTCGAACCAGGCTTTTCAGTGGGCGAACGTGGCAAAACGTGCGAAGGAAACATCAAACGGTCGAACGAGAGGTAAAACGGGCGAAGGAGAGTAAAAAGGTGCGAAGGAGGCCTTAAACTGACTGGTTCGACCGTTCTGATGCAGAAATGAGATTTTTGATACAAACTAAGTGTTTTATGCTTGAACCTTGCGTGTAATCTATGTGTACTTGATTAGTTAGGGTAATGGGTCACCAACGGGATGGCGGGTCGGTCTAGTGTGTCGGTTGAACATTTAAACACGTTTTAAAACATACTCGGTTATGATCTGGACAATCGGGGGCTAGATAACCTTATGGTTATTAGTCGGAACACTTATGTGAACATTTTGATAGATCTCCGGTAGAGGGATTATCAAGGGCTAAACATCTTTACTTATAATTGAAGAACGCTATCTAAGGTGAGTTCACGGCCCCACTTTTACTGCTTTACTTTGGGGGAGAAAACATGCGCTAAACTGTTTTGGTAACATATGTCATACTATGGTTTTAACTTTATATTGCTATACGATCTTTTGGAAGTCCCGGGGGAAACCATGAATGTGCGGGTTTGCACAACGGGGGAAATGTGGATAGATCTATTGGGCGTGACCTGCCCCACTCGTCGGCTTGGAGGGCCGGGCGGGTGCATATTGTCTCGAACAGGAACATTATCGTGCTGAACATTACGGGCTGCTAAACATGCTAAACATTGCTAAACGTGTCCAGTAATGGTTTCCAATCGTAGTAGTAATAAAACATACGCCTAGCTAGCGTACTTGGTAGCATGGATATAGTATGGACATGGTAACACTTGGTAACTCTTTTTGAACAAACCTGTGAACTCACCAGCATTATATGTTGACGTCTTTTGGCATGTTTTTCTCAGGTCGCTAAGGTAGCAACAACTGGATCTAGGCGCACAAGTCGGCACGGGCGTCTAGGGTTTAGAGCATGGTCTTCATTAAACATTTGAACTATGTCTTTTGGGTTGTAAACATTTAAAGCTTCCGCTACAGTTTATGCTTTTATAATTATATCCTTTGGGTTTTTGTGTTATGCATATAGTGTTGTTTATTGTGACCGTTGACTTGAATCCTGGTTTGTCATGCGCCTCGCGGTAAAACCCCGCAAGCGGAAATTGAGGGTGTGACAGTAAGCTTGGTTATAGACTAGACTAAAAGGCATTCTAATAACCTAATTCCCTATAATCATCGCTCTGATACCAATCTGTAACACCCCAACCGATGGCGGAATCATCGAGGTGTCACGTAGTGACGATTGTTCAAAAGCACATGGTACTAAAATGTAAATATATTATTAAATAATTTAAATTGTCTTACATGGATGAAATGGAAAAAATACATAAGTCTGAACAAAACATGAAATTTGAAATAAATTATTAAAAGCAAGCACTAAAATCCAATGCTATGGAACTAAGATCAAACTGCACCTGAAACATGTACAAAATAAGTTTTGTCAACATATGAAATGTTGGTGAGCATTCCTAGTTTTAATACATATAGTAAGTTGGAAAAATGTTATACAATTCAAGTGCAAGCTACAGTGCATTTATTTAAACTATGTATCATACAAATGAGCGAAATCAATCCTGTGACTGTATAATGTACTAAATGAACGGCGGTGTACTTATCCAATAAATGGATAATAACTTAACAATGACCATGGATTCTCCGATGAAAAGGGGGAGAATCAACCTAGGCGGGTTGTCAATCCAATAGCGCTATCCAATGTTAAGATCGGCTTGTACATGGCTAATGATTTCTCTAAGTACAAATGTATTCTACATGTAATGTCTAAGCATAAAGCACGTAAGTAAGAAAATGCACAATGTACTAGAATTGTATTGTAAAAATGTGAACTTGTATGTGTATTTTGTATAAGTGTACATGTAACACCCAAAAAATGAATAAAAACAAAAAGGGGATATGAAATACTCACATTGATATGGATGAGATCTTTACAAGAAATCGGCGAGCATCAATGAATTTTGTTTAAACCTAAATTTTCATTATTAAAATTTAAGGACATTAATTTGGGAATATGAATCGTTAACTCATTGATTATCCGACGACGAAGATCCTTACAAGTATTGACTAATTTCTATTTCAATAGTGAGTAAACCGGTTAAGGCCTATTATTCTAAACAGGTGCATGAGTACAAATTTAATTAACATCATGCAATTAAACAATTCATAATCTTTATATATCAACATATTTTGAAAACAAACATAATATATATGCTTAAAAAAATCGCTTGTACATCAACTCATATATATGTTTTTTTTTGTGTAGTTTTTGTTTCAAAGCCACCAACTAATAAATTAAGTAGCATTTTGTAACAGTCAAAACCATATTGAAATTATAATGCTAGTGGACAAAAGTCAATTTAGAAGTAAATGAATAAAACATATATATGAGCTAACTCAATGGCTCATCATCTTCTTCAATTTTAAAAGCCATGGGGAGAAAACAATTATGGGTTTGAGCGTAAGATTTAAGCAAGACTCAAAATGAAATTAACAAGCCATTAGAAAAATAATCATGTAGTCAGAACGGATCAATGGTTGAACAATATAAGCGGACGAAATAGAAACAAAAGGTGACGTTTAATACCTTAAAAGTCTAACGAATCCATGTATGAGAGCAGTAGACTTCACGTTGGTGTACGGGCTGAATAGTGAGCCGCGTGTAGTTGCGGTGTTGGTATGGGCGGAGTACGACGACGAATGATGGTGGTGCGTGACGAAGATGGATGTGATTGGGGATGGTAGTTGTTTTGCTGGGATGTTGAGTCGGAGTGGTGAGTGGTGGTAAAACTTAAAAGCGAATGGACTATATATTATTGATGGGTTTGAGATAAAAATGGAAGGAGCTCAAATTCCGATTTCGTAACCGAAGTGCAGAGTTGAATTTGACGTCATTTTAGGAATTATAGATAGCAAATTAAATTTCCATAACAACTATGGAGAAGTGCTATTCAAGATTTTGATATTTACTTATTATTTTTTGTTTAGAAACATAGTCAACGGCATTAATGTTAAGTATCTTTTTTTTTCCTTTCAAAACTAAATTTACTTTAAATACAAATTAATAATTCTTTATGAAAATCATCAATAAAAATATACAATTACTTGCATACTTTTATAAAAATAATAATAATAATAAGATTTGATTAATCAAATGGACGTTAAGAGTGCGTTTCTTTATGGTGTGGTCAAGGAAGAAGTTTACGTAGGTCAACCACCGGGCTTTGAAGATCCAATCCACCGGGATAAGGTCTATGTTCTGAACAAAGCGTTATACGGGTTGCACCAAGCTCCACATCAATGGTATGAGGAGCTGAGCACGTATCTTCTATCCAAAGGATTCAAACGAGATTTGGTAAATTGCACACTGTTCACAAAACGAACAGGGGATGACTTGCTTCTAGTCTATATTTATGTTGATGACATTATTTTTGGATCTACTAATGAACTTTTGTGAAGAGAATTCGAAAAAGTGATGCAGGAAAAGTTTGAAATGAGTGTGATGGGAGAGATGCGGTTTTTCCTCGGCCTGCAGGTGGAACAAAGACAAACGGGGATCTTTAGTCAACAGACGAATTACGTTTCTGAAGTCTTGAGCCGCTTCCAGATGGAAGATTCGAAGCCGATGGATACCCCGATCCAACCTAATCACGGGATTGGAGTGGACGTGTAACACCCCGCCCCTTTCACCACCAATATTGTCCGCTTTGCCCGTCCAGAGCTCACGGATTTGTTTTTGGTTGCCTAAGTGGAGACTTCCCAGGAGGTCACCAATCCTGGAATTTCTCCCACCTGAGCACGCTTAACTGTGGAGTTCTCCTCTCCTCCACTAACATTAAGCCAAGGATCTCTCCTGGCCACGGCCGATGTGGGATTTCCCGGGGTGTTACAGGACGCATCTAGACCAGATATAATGTTTGCCACATGTCTTTGTGCACGATATCTGTCGAAGCCGAAACAGAGTCCTCTCGCAGCTGTCAAACGGATCCTACGATATCTGAAGGGTTGTCCGTCGAGAGGACTATGGTACCCTAATGATGATATTTTTGACCTAATTGCTTTTAGTGATGCAGATTGGGGTGGTTGTGACAAAGACAACAAATCCACAACGGCTGGATGTCAATTTTTGGGGAGCAGGCTCGTGACCTGGCAATGCAAGAAGCAGACGGGAGTTACACTATCCACATGTGAAGTAGAATATGTGTCAACTTCATGTTGCTGCTCACAGATTCTGTGGATTCAACAACAGATGGTCGATTACGGTTTGCAATTTCTTAAAACCCCTATACACTGTGACAATGAAGCCGCAATTGCATTAACTAAAGACACGGTCAATCACTCAAAAGATAAACATATCCGGATTAAGTATCACTTTATCCGTGATTGTTATGCCAAAGAGTTGATTGACATGGTCAAAATCCGCACTGATTACCAACGTGCAGATCTTTTTACCAAAGCTTTCAATAGATCTCGATTCGAGTTTTTGTTAAAAGCTAACGGTATAAAAGAAAAACAAGACTGATCATCACCTCTGTTTATCATTTTTTAGTTTTTAGGAGTACTGTTTTTCAAAAATTCAAAAACCCAAAAATATGTTTTAAATTTTAGGAGGAGATTTAGATTTTCAGAAAAATCCAAAAACATTGAAAAATCCAAAAAGCCATAATAATTAGAAAAACACAAAATGATTTTCAAGAGAAAAAGAGGACATGATAGTACATCAGTGGGGATCTGACACATGCTAAAGATTTGAAATGTAATATAAGCCATATGTTGAGTCTATGTGATGTGCTGGTAGGCTTCGTAGACCTATTACTGTGTGTTAGATACATACATATCAAATGAATTGTAATGTGGATGAACTCCTCATTGGCATATGGTCTTAGTACCGTAATTTCGTTTGATAGGGTATTTGTACAAAACTCGGAGGTTTCGGGTCGTTATGTTACTAATTATTTAGGGATAGCCTTTTTGATCTTCTGTCGTAAGGTTTTACGGACCTAGATTAGATAGGGTATCTTGATAAAAGAGCTTTATTGCCAAAACCTAAAGTTACCGAATTGAGGAACTTTCCATGTATGACGATAATCAAAGATTATCTAATGCATCGTATCCAATCATTGATGTAAATCATGATTGATATTAGCCCTCAACCTGGTAGAGTGCATATGTTAGTCTGCAGCATTGACTTGCTGACCTGTACACCTCTATGCCTCAAAACCTTGTAAAATTACAGATAACGAAAACATAATCACGTGTTACAATGAGTCTTTGTGCAAATTATTCCTTGCTACGGGAGTATGTCGTGTGTGTGGGAACCACAGACAATTTTGTTTATACTATAGATAATCGTATCAAACACTGCATAAAAGTCTATATGAGAGCTTATGTGGATAACAATATCAGCAATTGCTGGATCACACATTGACTTTAATGATAATAAACACTAAAGATCAACGGTGTGATCTGATTTCTCAAAAACTGATATGATCCTCTTACCGGAAATCACAAAACATTTACTGCTTTATGTTTACATTCACGCATGTTACATTTTATTGTCAAAATACCAAAAACTCAAAAAGATCTTAGGTGTGTTTTGGCATAAATTTCAGAAAAACCAAAAAGATTTTACATTTCCATATTCTTTTTGATAACGGATGGTGATTGATGGTCGTTTTCTGATATTTGATGAACCATTTGAGTTTTGTGACTTTAACATGAAAAATGATGAAGGTCGGATTCTTAAAAGTTGAGAAAAATATTGAACGGGATTCGATTTTGAGATTTGGTAAAAAGTTCAAAAATTCCAGTCTCCATTCGCCCCTTCGATGGGTCGAATGTGGAATTTTTCCTTTACATTCGAGCCTTTTTAAACGGTCGAATGTGAGTGTTCATGTGTATTTTACACATTCGAACCCTGTTTCTACCTTCGAGCCTTTAATTAGGGTCGAATGTGGAAATAGTTTCACATTCGCTCAAGTAAAACGGTCGAATGTGGAGCCTATATATACATCTCTGCACCTTCGAACCCTCATTCAAATTTTTTTCAAATTTCTGTGATAACACCACCTTGTTGCTCGATTTTTTACACCTTATAACTTTGATCCTTGATACTTTCTAATCATTTCCATACCAGATTTGCAGGTAATCATCACGTATTGAAGGCAGAATCGTGATTTTTGAGATCGAACCTAGAACTGAATCGTTTCTTGATTTTGAGATAGTTTTAGTTGCAATTTTTTATTAGGATTTAGTAATTATGTGTTTTAGGGGGAGAGTATTACAAAATCAGGGTTTTAAACATATTAGATTGCTTAATTGATTTGATCAAAACTGTCAAACCCTAGATTTTAGGGAAAAACACACAATAACTGAACAATTAATGCAATTGATGGTTAATAATGGTTAATCGGTGATGTTAGTGTGCAAACAAATGAAAATGACATGTTTAAATGGTCAAAATTAAAATCTGAAAATTTGGCTTATGAACAGTCTGATTCGATCGTTCAAAAAGAGTCGAAAGTGACTTTTTGGTCGAAGGAGACTTGTTCATAGGGTCGAAGGAGGAATAAAGGTCGAATCAACATTTTTTAAACAAATGTTTCCACATTCGAACCTTATTTCCACATTCGAACCCACGTTTGGTCGAAGGTGGACTTCCAAAAACCAAAATTTCAATTTTGTGTATTTTGTCCGTTTTTTAATGAATTTTCATGTTTTGTTTTTTCAAATGTTCAAATGGCTGAACTCAAAATACTGATATTCCAGCAGGATCGTCTGATAAGGCAGCCGGAAAGAAGCCTGAGGATGAATTACCATTTGAAGAAGCTCACAACTGCTGTGCGTTTCTTGGCGTTGTCAAGAAGCATACAGAATTCACTGAGATTATTGATTTCTTGAAGCGTAGCAGAGTTGTAGATGCTATTGCCGCACCTGCCATTATTTACAAAGACCATCAGAAGGAATTTTGGAAGAATGATAGGATGGACTTTTGGGATAATCAAACGGCAATTATTAGTAACATTCAGTGGGAGTTGGCAATTGTGACAGAGAGTGGCATTCGTAAAGCTTTAAGATTGAAAGACAAGCCAACTGATCCAAGATGTTTATCATGGATAGAACAAAGGAAATGTTTTCTAAGAATGAAGTATAACGGACCAATCACAGATGGAGCCTTACACAAAGGTAAGATGTGTCCACAGTTTAAATACCTGGCTCATGTGATGTTGCATGTTTTTGGTTCTGTTAGTGGTGGATACGATGTTATGAGGAAGAGTATTAGCTCATTGATGGTAGCATTTATTCTGAACAAGCCGTTTAACGTATCTGGGATGATATTGGATCACATGCTAGAACCTTTAAAAGGTCTGAAGAACAAGAAGTTTCTACTTAATCCCAGATTTCTGCAGATGATTTTTGATCGGAAGTATTAGAAGTTGAAGAAAGATCCAACACAGATTGTCGTTCAAGATCATATGAGTTTGAGTACTTTGGTGAGGATGAAGGGTTATAAAGGTGTTCCTAAAAATGGAAGACCACCTTTGAAGAATTTGTTTGGACACTTGATTAATCCTGATTATCAAGATCCAGGTGTTGATAAGGCTAGGAATGCGAATAGTGAATCTGACAATGATGATCCTTTATTCTATGTGAATCCTGAAGCAAAAAGAAAGCGACAAGTGGTGAATGTGGGTGCTAAGTCTGGGAAAGGAAAACCTAAAGTGGTTGAAGAAACAGCACCATCTGCACCTAAGAGACATAAGACCATGGTTAGGAAGAAAAAGTCTGGCAAAACTAAGACATTGTTGGTTGATGAAGAGTCGATTGATTCTGAAGAGACTCAGGAAGACGAGAGGTGGGATTCTGCTGATGAGACTGTGAAGAAAACCAAGCCCAAGGCCACTGTGGCTGGTGAATCTGAAAGTCCCAACAAGACTTTAGAAGAGCAGAGTTTGAAGATTCCGATTGTGATGGACGATATAGATTGGAGTCTTGGCATAGATGCTGCAGATTTTAGTAGATCACCGATGACTGGTGAAAAGCAAAAGAAGCCTATGTACAAGAGGCAATTAAAGGCTGATGAGATTGAAAAGCCAATGAAGAGGAGCGCAAAAGAAATTGAAACTCTTATTGCAGGAAAGAAGGTTCCTGAGATGTCTAGCTCTAAGTCTGCTACTTCCATAACATCCCCAGCATCAAAGAAACAGAAAACATTTGCTGCTGAGAAAAATGTTATTCCAACTGATGATTTCAATGCTGCTTTGGATAGAGTCTTAAACAAGTTTAAGAAAAAGACTCCAGTTGCTGAGGCTTCTACTCCACAGGTTACTGTATCAAGTGATGTGATGAATGCAGTCAATCAGAAGCTGACTGAGATGATGAAAATTATTAACCAGCAACAAGAAGAGATTGATCAATTGAGAAAGAATGATAGAAAAATGTTGGATGTTGTTGTATCTTCACAGGAGAGTCAGGAAGGGTTAGAAGTCAAGATTAAACTACTCCAGAATGAGAATCAGAAGTTGTTAAAGCATGAACAGAGAAATACTAGAAGATTCATTTCTTTGAAACTTGAAAACAAACAAGTGAAGAAAGATAATAAAGGACTTAAAAAGCTGATTGATGATTTGTATGAAAGAGCTCCTCAATTGAAAGAAGGAGAGGAAGATAAAGAACGTGATGAAGAGCTTGTTGATTTTGAACCATCCGAGTCAGAGAAAGATGAAGAAGATGATGAAGATCTAGAATAGGATGCCGGTGATGCTCCTGAGAAGAAGAAGAAGGATAGTGATGATAAAGATGGTTCGGGAGATGATTCTGGAAATAATAGTTCTGCTAGTGATGATGATGATGACGATGATGATGACACTGATAAGTATAAGTGTGAGAAGAGAGATACAGGTAAAGATGCAGGAGAATCTAGTTCGAAGGATCCTGGTGGTAATACTGATGATATTTTCTGGAACGAAAAGATCAGATCTTTATCTGATGAGGACAAAAAGTTATATCGCCAAATGCTGACAAAGAAAGTTTGGACGATTGAGCTGACATGAAAGTTTCCTTAAATATTTAAATCAGATGATATGAGATTCGAGCTTGAGTATAATGATCCTAATCTTGAAGACGGTGAAGTTTCTGCAGCAGTTTCTAAAGAAATACTTGAAGGTCTGGCTAAACAAGTTGGGAAATCTCTTAAAGAGTTAATGAGTGAGAATCAGATTCCATGATATTAAAACACTACCTTATTGGGCTGTACGCGATGTCTGCCGACATACACTGTTAGGTGCAACTGTGAACAACAATGCAGTTGGCTACTTTGCAGATCGCATGGCGAGAGAGAGCGGAACTAAATGGGATGTGTTCACCCCACAATATCCGAAGAGGATTGTTCACAAGAAAAAAAGATCAGATAACGGGGATGAACAAGGTTAGTTTGAAGTACAAACCACCGACTGTGTTAAAACATATACCTTTGATGCCTATTCCACAACATTTTGCAAAAGATTTTATGTGGTGGTACTATGACTGGAAGACAGCGACATCTATTATCTTGTTGAAGGATGGAAAGAATGATTTCAAGAAGATACATATCTTTGATCAGATGTGGTTGATAAATTGCTCTTATGAAGATATTATCATGCGGTATTACAACCCGATCTACTGTGAAGAGAAGGACAGCGAACAGGCTTCGAAATACCAACGTGTGGTATATTTGTGTTTTGCACGGGATGTTAATGCGGCGGTGTGATTATGATAAGAAACTGGGAAAGTTTGTTGAAGTTTAGAAAGAAAAGAAGAAACCAAAACAAACATTTGAACCGGTGATGACTAAAGAGCAGAAGAAGATTTTGCGCATCAAGTTGATGAATAAACAGATGGACGAAGAGCGAAGGCTAAGGCTAAGGCTAAGGCAATCCAAGCAATAGTCGAGGGGGAGTTTGTTGATACACAATTTGCGACTAGTGCTTTTGGATTGCACATATATTTCTGTTTTGTTGATATCGCGAGGTCGAAAGTGAAATATTAGGGTCGAAGGTGATGAAAATAGGTCGAAAGTAGAAGTCTATGGTCGAAGGGAAGATTTTGTAGAAGGCTGTGTTGATTCGCCCAAACGAAGGGTCGAACCTGCACATTCGACCTTACGAAAGGGCAAATGTGCAGGTCTATAAATAGGCTGATTTCATTCTAAAGTTAAGTTTTGGTCATTTTGTTTCCCTCCTTCGATCTAGTTTTCTCCCTAGGGTTTGGTTAAGTCTGCTTTGAGTCTTTATCATTATAAACAAGGTTTTGTAAAGATTATCATGAATGTTTATGAATGAAAAGCAATGTTTAAAGTGATTTGTGTGTTTTGCTGATCTTATTATCATTTCGTAATTGATTCAGGGATTCCACACCTGAATTGATATACTTGTTTGATCAACATCTTTGTTTTTGACAATTCGATCCTCATACATCATATAACTTCACTCTGAATAATTCAATTATTGTTATGATCAAATGTTAGAAATATTACTAAGATATTTGTCTACCAACAGACGTTAGACGTTTGGTATAACAAATGATGTTTTCCTAAATAATACATTTACATAATCCGAGTTAAGAAATTACATATAAAACACTGACAAAACATAAAGAAGATATGTTGCTTTCTTCTTAAATATCAAAAAATAAACGACGATTATGCATCCGATGTATAATTAGCGAGAGACTTATGGATTATCTATAATAATCCTTCTCTTTAATAAGCTCTGGATGTTATAATCAAACGATTCAACCACGTTCCCCTTCCAACACGTATTTACTTGAGTGCAAGAATTTTCCAAGACTATCCATTCAAACATCATTACAAATGGCGCACAACACTGGTGGGAAGGCATTTAAAAATAAAATCATTATACATGCGGTATGGAAGATTTAAAAGCAACAAATATTCAACGGAGAAAGAGATAGAAAACTAAATAATAGTTTGCTCCCATTTTATAGACTGAAGAATACCCTTATATTTAATAAAAAATGAAATGACTATAATAAAATAATATTTTTAATAATTTAAAATAGTATATATTATTATTAAATTTTAAAATAGTACAAAAGTGAACAAACTAAGTTTCAAAAAAGTAATCATGATTTTGACTATCGATGGTCTAAATCTTTAATGGAGATTTTGTTACAAATCAGGACTGTACACAATTATTATCATAATGTCACTTGCTTGTAAGTAGACTCTTTAATTCCGAAGGGCCTGCTGTACAATTTTTTTTATTAAAGTACTGTTGAACTGAAGAGACGTTTAAATCAAACAGATTCACCGAGAGATCTATGCAGACCACATGAACAGATGAACTAATGTTCTGTTGCACATATTAAAACAACTGAATAATATTAACAGCATATGTTGATACAGACGTTCTTTACAAATTCTCATCAACAGACGATAAATTAAGTATTTCTAAACTACAAAAATAATAAACCATAAAAATTATAAATATACTAACAATATTATAATATTATTAATAAATAAAAACTGAAAAAAATGATACGGTTTAATGTCCAATAAACTGTTCCGCTCGTTCATTCAAATACATTTTCCTAAGTCTAATAATTTCTCTGAGTAAATCCAAATCATTAGAATACTCTACCATCAGTCTGTGGTATCTACTCACCAAACCATTATCATATGTCACCATCACCGTTTCATACTCATGAACGTAAAACCCACTTACTACATGATATGGCTGAATCCATTCTTCATCAGCAATTATTTCTTCCAACATTCTCATTAAAAGCATTTCACCAGAATACCTTAACCTAATATTCCTACCAACTTCATACATTCTTCTCAAAAATACAATATCCATTTGGGCTATTGCTTCTTTTGATCCATAAACATATTGTTATTATTATTCATGTACACAATATAACAGTAATTCTGAATAGAAAATTCCTAGTGTACAATTTGCTCCATTTTGAATGTATTTTTTTTTCTATAAGTGTAATCGATATATTATTTCAGATTGATAATTACAATCAATAGAAAAATTACTTAAATACAAATAAAATACCGCGTGAGTTTAATAAATCGAGTTTCAAGGTCTTCATTATTATTTGTCACTCACGATTCTTAATATTCTATGCTGAATTTCATTAGAAAACAAAACACTGTTTTACTATTTATAAAAATATTGGTTATTCTGTATAATTTAACTAAATTTATTTTAGATATTCTTAAGCTTATAACGGAAGCTATATGTTATGATTATACCTGCAGAATAATTGATGAAACACACTTTTCTATGTTAACTGTAAAATTTTGGCTCCAAAGTTTAAATTTGGGCGACTAATAATGTTATATATATATATATATATATATACATAGGTTAGGTCTATTAATATAATTTGACTCTACAATACTTAATAATTACTATGAACAATTGTTAGAAATATTATTAATATATTTATTCAACAACAGATGTTAGATATAATGCCATTAACAAAACAACTATAGGTAGACGTTTTTTTTAAATATTAAGTGTCTTTTTTTGTTATTTGTAATGTCGATTTATACTTCATTATTATATGACTTTTTGTATTTTTAGATGTATTATCTATTTAATTTGACGTGTATTATTAATTTAAAAAAATGGACCAATAAAAGTGAAATACTACCCTATATTTTGATGTAACTTGTCAAGTTTGCAAAATGAATAATCCTTTATAAGAAAAAAATAAATAAAACAAAACCAATGAATACCACCACACACCCTTCGTTACTCTAAATGTTGTCATCTTTAGGGGGGCTATGTATTTTCCTTATTCAGCGCATAGTCCTACTAAGACTACAATCAACCACACCTCATAGTCTAAAATATTTAAAACTTTTCTTTTAAAAACTAAATCATGATTTATGCAGTCGAGACTCTATAAATATTGAATGCAGATTTCATTAGAAATTACGAATCTAGAGAATTATTAAAGAAAATGCTAACAACTCTTAGATATGAAAATTATTATTTCGAAATCTGTAATCTAACAAATATTACCAAATTAGAAATGTAGTAAATTATTATCAATTTGCAAATTGATGATAAGTTGTTAGACTTGATGGTTCTTAGAGGGTAAATCCTAGTTTCAAAATTGATCATAAATTGAATGAAAATATATTTAATAAAAACAAACTCTCCTAAAAGGATATGTTGTTAGAAAAATAAAACTTCATTTTTAAAAATATTTAGGCCTGAACATTTGTAACACCCCAACCGATGGCGGAAACATTAAGATGTCACGTATTGATGATTGTTCAGTAGCTCATGGTAATTAATGTAATTTAAGTACTTTATTGATAATGCCAAAATATCTCAAAATGAAACATCATCTAAAGAAATTCAAATAGGAGTACATGATCATATAAATAATCAAATGACAACTTCAAATAAACTCTTCAAGCACAACTCTATCCTTCAAGCCTCATTGTTCCCTGAAACATGTAAATTTTCAAAATGTTTTTGGGTCAACAAAAGTTGGTGAAGACTACATAGGTTTGAATATTGTATCATGAGTATAAAACTTGTGCAATTCTAGTGTCATGGCAAATCTAGTCCATATGTGAAAACAACCTACTAGGTAAAGCGTTTGCATAATCAACCCCTGTGAAATGTTTATTGTGGTCCATCTCATACGTAAATGGTTCACTCGTTTGTGTATATGTTCGATAACAACCACCCATGTTGCCCATATCTGGGGTACACGTATCCGGGTGGGGTTGTCAATCCAATAGATCTATCATTGTGTATCGTCGGCTTGTACAGAGTTAATGATTACGCGAGTCTAATTGTGTTTACCAATGTATTTTTTAAGACATAATGCAACATAGATATCACACAAGACACGTAATAGAAATGTATATGTTGAGTATAAGTGTTTAACATGTTTCACCCCAAAATGTAAAACAATAAAAAGGGGTTATGTAAACTCACATTAACAATGGTATTGAATATTTTGAGATAGCCTAGATGTGGCCCAAATGTTTCCAAGTATCACCCTATGTTTAAGGCAATAAAATATGTGTCGGGAAAACTTAAAAGTCTAATTTTTCTAGTCTAAAGGTATTCTAGGGTTCCTAATTTGGGGATTGACGATCGTTTATTAATTAATTTGAAATAATTGTTATTTAAATAATATGTAAAGAAATTAAGAATATAATTACATAAAAAGGATTTTTATACGATTTTGACGAAGGGTGGTTGTACTAAAATATAATAGTGAAAATAATTTTTATAAAATTATTTTTCATAATAAAGTGTACATAATATAATATAACTTATTAATCAAAACATGTTAAATATATTCAAAAATATAAATTTTAGGTTATAAAATTATATTCCAGATCTAGACTAATAAAAATAATTTATGTGAAATTTTGGTGCAAAAATAATGGAAAATGAATTTATTATGATTAAAAATAGAATAAATTGATTAAAAATAATTAATAAATCTTTTTCCGAAAATAAAATTTAGTTTTGTAAATTTTATTAGTTTATAAGTCTAAGATAATATTTGTGGAATTTTTTAAAATTTTTTAGTTATATTATTAGAATTTTTAATTTATATATAAATAAACCTGTAATATATATATATATATATATATATATATATATATATACTCAATAAATGATTTTTCCAAAAATAAAAACTGTATAATAAATTTTATCACTTAAATACCATAAAATAATTTTTTTAGAATTTATAAATTAGATTTGATATTTTAAAACCATTTTAAAAGATAATACAAAAAAGTAAATTAAGGGAAAAGGGTTAAAACGTTTTTTTTGCGGTTTGTGGGAATCGAATCCGGGCCTCTGGCCGGTTCGATGTTTAGGATCACCAGCCTAGACCCTGAGAACGAAATCTTTTGGATGCAATTAAATGTATAGGTTTCTTGGTCAGATCATAATTATCAGAAAAATAAAAACAAAGTGCCTGATATCGAACACTAGGCAACAGTCGGCCCGACTTTAAACCACACAATGTTTCACCAACTGATTTGCAGATCAGTTTGTGTT
This sequence comes from Ambrosia trifida, assembly GCA_028751855.1. NCBI lineage: Eukaryota > Viridiplantae > Streptophyta > Magnoliopsida > Asterales > Asteraceae > Ambrosia > Ambrosia trifida. The sequence goes on from CM054122.1 coordinate 141,786,655, forward strand.
ATGTATTGTTTTGTTTTAAATATAAACAGATACAGTTACATATCATCTTCCCCAAATATTATGAACGAACCCTAGATTTCCAATCGAATCAATTCGACTATGATAGTCGAATTAATTATAGGGCTTTTCAGGGGCATGAGCCGATTAACATATAGAAGTGAATAATTGATTCGTACCAGTGGATAACAATGAAGAACAAGCTAATCAAGTGCTCGACAAAAAGCATCAAAATTCGAAGATTTGAGAGACAGTATTATGATGTGGGGTTAATGATTTTCGGCACCCTTAGGTTGTCTAGGAATGTTCAATTTATAGTATTACGTATGAGATCGACGAATTGGAAAGTCTACTAAGCCTTGAATGTAATACGCGTATAATCGATCAATTTTGGAATGATTTGGTGTAATCGAGAGCTGTAATTGACGAGGATTACTTGCTTGTTCTCCAAACCATCAAAATCTTTGCCAAATTCGGTTAAGAAGCGCGTGAAATTTGAAATCAATTGGTGATTGGATCTGGGTGTTGACTTAGGGGTTTGACCAAGGGATTTCAAGTTTGCATATAATGAAACTGTTTCTAATAAATATCACAAACACCTAGCTGGTCTAGTGGTTTGTGTTTGTGATGCTTATGTTGACTCGGCTTAGGCGCGGGTTCGAGTCCCGACCTGAGCATATATTTTATAAAGAATTTTTTAAATAAAGAAAATATTATTTTATATACTATTTTGAATGTAATATGATAAATAATGTTATGAAAATTTAATATACGCTAAAATGTCAAAATTTATAGGATTTTATTAGGTATCGATGATGACAAAATAAATGAAAATATGAAAGGTTAGTTCAATAATAAGTATCCAATCCTTGTGACATGTTTATTGTGGTCCATCCCATACGCATATGGTTCACTCGTTTGTGTTTATGTGTTCGATAACAATCACCCATGTTACCCATATCTAGGGTACACGGGTGGGGTTGTCAATCCAATAGATCTATTATTGTGTATCGTAGGCTTGTATGAAATTAATGATTACGCGAGTCTAATTGTGTTTACCAAAGTATTGTTTAAGACATAATGCAACATAGAAATCACATAAGACACGTAATAGAATAGTATATGTTGAGTATAAGTGTTTAACATGTCTCACTCCAAAAATGAAAAACAGTAAAAAGGGGATATGTAAACTCACCTTAACAATAGTATTGAATCTTTTGAGATAGCCTAGATTTGGCCCAAATGTTCCAAGTATCACCCTATGTTTAAGGCAATAAAATAAGTATTGGGAAAACTTAAAAGTCTAAGTTTCCTAGTCTAAAGGTATTCTAGGGTTCCTAATTTGGGGATTGAGGATCGTTTATTAATTTATTTGAAATAATTGTTAGTTAAATAATAATAAAGAAATTAAGAAAATAATTACATAAAAAGGATTTTTATACGATCTTGACCAAGGGTGGTTGTACTAAAATATTATAGTGAGAAAATAATTTTTATAAAATAATTTTTCATAATTATAGTGTACATAATACAATATAACTTATTAATCAAAATATGTTAAATATATTCAAAAATGTTAATTTTCATAAATTTTAGGTTATAAGATTATATTGTGGATCTAGATTAATAAAAATAAGGAAAAATTACAGAGTCCTTTAGGTTTACCTCATTTTTCAGTGGTTGTCCTTTCGCGTTTCAATTGCTGAGATTCATCCTTAACAATTTAAAATGTTACACCCACTGTCCTAAGAAAAAACCCAATTGATCAAGAGAATAAAAGTCATGAAAACCCTAAAATCCCTCAAGTTCTGGTCCAAAAAGAAGAAGAAAAAAAGGATCAACAACATCCGCCACCAGTCTCCACCACCATGCTGCTACAGCCACATCCACCACCACCATGGCAGCAGCCAGGCGTTTCAGCCGTCAGCTCCACCGTTGCCCTCGTGATTAGATTACGAAGAGGAGACCTACAATCAACCTTTATTGGTCTTTCCATACTGATAAAGCAATCACATTTCAAGAACAGTAAATTAATCTAACAAATTAGGCTAAAAATGTTGTTTTTTTTTACTTAAACCCTAAGTGCACTAATCAAGAATCAACACTTATATAAAATAATAATAATGGTTAAAAGATGATCACCGTAGGGAGCTTGTAAGGGCCAGGAAGCATGGAAACATGAGAAGGGGTGGGGGGGGGGGGAGGAAGAGATGCAAATGAGCAGAAAACAGATCTTTGGGGGGGAGTTGGAAGAGATTGAATTGGGATGTTGGGTGGTGGTGGTAGAGGAGGAGATGGTTGAAGTTAGATATAGGGAGAGAGAGAAGCAAAATTACCAACTTACTCACATGTGCAAGGCACATGACTAAAGCTAACTGAAATTTTTAACTGGGTTAGTGCCTTAGGACAGTGGGTGTAACATTTTAAATCGTTAAGGATGAATCTCAGCAACTGAAACGCGAAAGGACAACCACTGAAAAACGAGGTAAACCTAAAGGACGAATCCTGTAATTTTTCTTTATTTTTATTAGTCTAGATCTGAATATAATTTTATAACCTAAAATTTATGAAAATTAATATTATTGAATATATTTAACATATTTTGATTAATAAGTTATATTATATTATGTATACTTTAATTATAAAAAATTATTTTATAATAATTATTTTCTCACTATAATATTTTAGTACAACCACCCTTGGTCAAGATCGTATAAAAATCCTTTTTATGTAATTATTTTCTTAATTTGTTTACTTATTATTTAACTAACAATTATTTCAAATTAATTAATAAACGATCCTTAATCTGTTGATGCACGTTTTGCGACTAGTGCTATTGGATTGCACATTCATTTATGTTTTGGTGAAAATGTGGGGTCGAAAGTAGCTTTAAAAGGGTCGAAGGTGGCTGATTATGGTTGAAGGTGAAGTATACTGGTCGAAGATGGAGGCTTGAATTGCAGTGTGCTGATTCTCCCATTTAAAGGGGCGAACCTGCACATTCGACCCTTACGCGGGGGGGGGGGGGGGGGGGGGGCGAATGTGCAGGCTTATATAAACTGAAATTTTGATTTTAATGTTAACTTTTGTCATTTGTGTTCCCCATTGGACCTGTATTTCTCTCTAGTGTTCTAAGCTTTTCTGAAAAGTGTTTATTTCATTGTAAACAACGTTTTGTAAGATTAATCAATATTGTTTATTAATGAAATGGTGTTTAAAATGTGATTTGCGTGTTTTGTTCATATTATTATCATTTCATAACTGATTTAGGGATTCCGCACCTAAATTGGTAGACTTGTTTGATCAAACTACTTGTTTTTGACAAATCGATCCTCCCACAAAGTGGTATCAGAGCCTATATGGATCAAACAACTACGAATTGATAGTTTTTGAGCTGATTTGGACCCAAATTTGATCAAAATTTTTCCGTTTTGAATGAACAATGGTTTTTGATGAAAATTGATTGATTCGGACTAGTTTTCACGGATAAAATCAAGAATTCTCTTTATTAAACTTGTTCCAAATCAATTCCGAAGAAAAACCTGCAAAACATCATCAAAATTCATCAACTTTTGAAAAATTGGGATCAAAATAACTGATTTTCAAAGAATAACTGTTTTTCAAATTAACAGGGTCGAACCTAAGAGAGAAAGGACGAACGTGTGTGTTTTAGGTCGAATCTGAGATTTTTAGGTCGAACGCGGTTATTTTTTACGTCGAACCTAGAAGTTACTAGTGTTGTGTTGTACATTCGACCATATCTGGTACATTCGACCCTACAGGAGGTGGAAAGTGGGAATTTAGTGGTCGAAAGTGAGTTTGTTTGTTATATTCTACATACGAGTCAGTAGGAAGGGTCGAACCTGGAACTTTTCCACATTCGAACCCCCGTTTATTGAAAAGGGTCGAACGTAGAAGCTGATCAAAAATTTTTCTAAGTGCTTCGCATTCCGGACTTCGTAGACGATATGTGGAAATTTCCAACAACACCGAGGCCTAATACTACATAACAACAGCACGTTACTATGGATCCTTGGACTGTAGCTGCACAGAAGACGAACAGTCAACCATCTCAGCCAACCAATTATCTTGCAATGACTAGTTCGATGCCATAGACTGTTGCTCAAACTCCACAACAACCCATGAATGATATTGGGGAGTTGCAGCAGCCGCGGTACACTCTCAAACTACCAATGCTATTTCTATCTAATTAATGATTTGTCTTCAGGTAGCGGGAGTCATCCACCGAAGCTGATGGAGATGGTGGATTACAATCAATGGCATAAAAAATTCAAGATTCATTTGGAGGGAATGAGAATGGAAGGCACCAAGGCATGGCCAATGATTGCTAAGGGTTATTTTGCACTGGTTTCGAAGAACATAGGTGAACCAATTCCGTTGGAAAGCTTAGATGAGGATGAGAAAAAGAAATTTGCAGTGGAGAAGAAGGCGTTCTCCCAACTATCTCAAGCTATCAACACTGATCTTTTACATCAATTTGGATCTTGCACAACTTCCAAACAGCTTTGTGATATGTTGAAGAATTGTCATGATGGTAACGAGAAAACCAGGAAGTTGAGGATGGAAGAATTGAGAAAGGAATTTGAGAACTTCAGCTATGTTGGAAATGAGACTCTAAAGGAGCTTATTCCCAGATATTGTCATCTTTTGACGGAGTTGTCGAATTATGAGATTCAGATTCCAATGTCTGCGTTGGCAGACAAATTTGCAGATTCTCTACCACCATATTGGAACCAACATATTGAGGTCCTAAAGGAAAAAGATGCTTATCAATATTGGACCATCAATGAGTTTATTCAAAAGCTGGAGAACAAAGAGATGGAAGAGAAGAGGAAAGCAAAGAGAGCACAAGTTCCTCAAAATCCGGAGTTATATCATGGTGGTACATCTTCTACTTTGACTAGTTCAAGTATTAGTGGTACTGTTGCTCCACACATTGCTTGTGTTTCAAGTGTAATGGAACCACCCAAAACCCCAATAAACTATCTTGCTCAAACTTCATCCTATACACCACCATCATACACTATCACTTACATTCCACCTTTTTCACCAATGCAACAAGAAGCATGTTATTTAGCTAACATGAATCAACCTCAACAACAACCCTACATTCCTCAAATGAACCCAAGTCAATCAAGTCAAAGTCCAATAGTGTTGGAGACATCCAACTTGAACAATGTCACAGTTGAAGTTGCTCAGCAACATGTCGCACTGGTATCTGCAATGGTAGCTTCTTACAATGGTCTGGTAGCTAGTCAAATTGGTAACAAAAATCTAACCAGTGAAGACTATGCTCAAATCGACAAGGAGGAAATGGAGCTTATTGACATTCAGTGGGCGTTTGCTAGTGTTATGAGACGAGCAACAGAGTTCATAGAGAAGACTGGTAGAAATGATCTATCTACATCACCCAACACCACTTATGGCTTCAACAAAGCCAAAGTCACATGTTTTAACTATGGTGGTAAAGGTCATTTCAAAAGAGAGTGCACACAGCCAGCTCAACAAGGTAACAGGAATCCATTCAACACCAATTACCAAAACCGTCAATCTCAGAATCAGGTATCTTATCAAAGCCAAAACAACAACAACTATCAATCACAAAATAATTACCAAAACCGACAGAACACCTCACCAAACAATTCTACTAGACAAACAACTACACCAAACCAGACTCAAAATCAAACACCACATAACCCAACCAGAACCATTATTCCTATTTCCACACCAAATAGCCAAGCACAAACCGATAACCAAAACCAGGCTTTGGTGATTCAAAAAGATGAAGGTTTTGACTGGACAGGGATGCAACTGGGCGTTGAAGAGATTACAGCTGGTAATGTAGCTTGTGTTGCTCAGAAGATTGATTTAGAGTAGCCAGTGTTAGTTGAAGAAGTTTTAGAGAATGAGAAGATTTCTGAAGTAAAGATTGAGGAGATGGTAGAAGAAGCTGATATTCTTGTTGAAAAGACTCTAGGAATGATTCTTGATTCAGTCACTGATATTCCTGAAGAGCGTGATCCAGTATATTCTGATTCGGAGAGTGAGCCAGATTCAGAAGCTAGTGTTAATTCACTAGATGATGACGTTGATCAACTTCTGGCCGAAGCTGATTTTCTTATGACCTAGAAGTCATGCATAGTGGATGACGCTTTCACAAGAATTGATTATTCCAAGTTCTTTGCTGGAAAGGAAGCACATTTTGCTTTGATGGCGATGACTGACCCTCCAAAACAGGTAAGTTCTGAATCCACCATAGATATGAACTGTGATAAATATTGTGGAACTTGTGATAGATTGACAGAGAAAAACAAGCAACTCAGGGTTCAACTTGAGAGTGCTAGAATCAACTGTCAATCTTATCGTAAAGAAGCACAGGAATTCAATAAAGTGCTTGATTGTTACAAAAAAGGATATTTTTTATTTGAAGAAAACTCTTTCTTTAAAACAATTGGCAATAAACAGTTATATCAATGAACTTGAAGAAACTAAACTAGAAATGGTAACCATCAAATGCTTTGCTGAAAAGGTCAACAAAAAGCTTGAAAGCTATAAACACATTGCTTATGTGGTTGACCATATTATTGAAGAACCCTCACAAACAAGTAGTGCAAACTACAAGGCTGTTCCATCTCCAGTGTTATTTGAAAATCACACTTTACATTCAATAACACCGGAGAGTTCAATCAAATCTGATTCTACATCGGATGATGAATCTAACACTTCTAGTGTTGGGGATCCACATTCCGATGTTAGACCAATTTTGGGATTGAATAATGAGGGAGTGATTTTTGTGACTGATGATTCTGACTCAGATGATGAGAAACCTGAGAAAGTGAGTGATATACCCATTGAAATTCACATTATTACAAATGAACCGGTATCACCTTCTCAGATTTCACATCCGATGGCAAATGCTCATCAAGAGAATCAGTCAGTAAAGAAAGTTGAGATAAATGAACCAGTGGACAAACCCGTCAAAGTATTTTATCGGATGGAAGGATCCGATATGATTATTTCTGACGAGGAATATCCGATAAAATTTTCCAATTACTCAAAGATCGAGAAAATCTGGCAGGAGAGTACTATTCGGTTTCCTAAACATGAGAGGACCAATGATATACCTCCAGAAATTTTAAAGATAATTTATCTGGATGTTCCAAAAGAACCTAAGGTTCATGTCACTGAGTTTATCAAGCCGAAAGAAAAGGCTAATAGTTTTCTTGAGCCGACTTACTCAAAGGACCCAACTCCTGAGAGTTTGGGACGAAGGTGTGTGGATGACCAATATCCTATCACTTCTTATGCTAAGTTGAACGCCAAGAATGTGTTTGAAGAATACCGTGCATGTTTCAAGTGCGGGGAGAGAGGGCATTTACTTGCTCACTGTTCGTACATGAGGCATAAGAGGCACGAAGTTGAAGTGAAGCAGACATATAGAAGTCCAGTCGACAATCACTATTATCCACAAAGACGTTTTGTCCCTCAACCAGCACCGTTTTATAATCAAAGCCATTATTTTCAAAAGGGAGATAATCGTCAAATTGCATATGATCTTCATAACCGGATAGTTATGGAAAAACCATAAAAGAAACTAGTGGTGAACACAACTGTTGATAGACAAAAGGTTCCACCAAAACCTGCTGTTAAATCATCGGTTGGTCCTGTCTATGTTAAATCAGAGAAGGTAACTAAGAGGATTTCATTTAAGAACGAAGTAAAGAAACCGACTAAGACTCCAAAATCTCAGATCAGGATCTTGAAACATTTGGAACAATCTTGGTCACCGGTGGGTTCTCAAGGTGCTTCAACTACAAAAGCAAATGAAAAATCTGAAAGTGAGAAGAATTTAGTTGATCAGAAAACGGTCAATTCAAATTCTAATGTTTGTGTTAAAGAATCTTTGAAATTGAATGTTCAAAGACCCAAGACCAAACAGGCTAGGGTCCCCCGAAAGAACTAATGTTTTTACTTGATATGTGCAGGGAGCTTCAGCTGGCCCTGTTAGCAGTCTTTGGATTGTTGACAGTGGAGCTTCTGGTCACATGACAGGGGATTTGTCGCTGCTATTCGACATCAGAAACATTAATGGCGGATATGTAGCATTTGCTGGAAATAAAGGAGGTTACATCACAATGGAGGGAAGTGTGAGTAACGGAATTCTAAGTTTTGAGAAGATCTCGTATGTGAAACATATTGATTATAATCTGCTTAGTGTCAGCCAAATCTGCGACAAACAGTTTTCTGTACACTTTGATGACAAATCTTGCTATATTCTCAAACCCGGCATTGTTATTCCAAAAGAGTGGATCATGTTGAAAGCACCGAGAGTGAATAATCTTTACATTCTCATTATGTCAAAGGCGATGACAACTCGAGGCCAAGTTACGTGTTTCCTCTCCAAGGCTACAGAGAATGAATCTATTATGTGGCATAGGAGGATGGGACACATTCACCTCAGGAGAATGAATCATCTGGTGAAGAATGGGCTTGTCGAAGGCGTTAATGTTAAACATTTTCATCTAAATGACAAGTGTGTGAGTTGCAAGAAGGGGAAGCAGCACAAACAGTCCCACAAACCAAAGAAAGTAAACTCTGTTGAAATGCCACTTGAGCGTTTGCACATGGACCTATTCGGACCTGTCAAGCATAAGAGTAATTGTGGAGAGCTTTACTGTCTTGTGGTTACTGACGATTATTCTAGATTCTCGTGGGTAATGTGCTTGCAATATAAAAGCGATACTTTTAACAATCTGAAAGTTTTGTTCACTCGTTTAGAGAATATCTATGGTTTGAAAATTAAAAGAATTTGGAGTGATAATGGGACGGAGTTCAAAAATGCACAGATGGATGCTCTTTGTAAGATAAAGGAATTCATCATGAATATAGTGCTCCGTATACCCCTCAACAGAACGTTATCATAGAAAGGAAAAACAGGACTCTAATAGAGGCGGCGAGAACAATGCTTGCGGATTCTAACCTTCCAGTGATGTTCTGGAATGAAGCCATATTCGCAGCATGTTACACACTGAATCGTGTGTTAACAGTGAAGAAGTTTGGCAAAGCATCTTATGAACTGTTGAACAAACGAAAGCTGAATTTGGAGTATCTAGAACCATTTGAAGCACCGTGTACTATGCTTAATCCATCTGAGAAGTTTGCACCAAAAGCCGAAGAGGGATTCTTTGTTGGATATGCAACCCCGCTCAAACGGGTATTCAACAAACGAACTCGTCAGGTAGAAGAGTGGGCTAACGTTGAAATTCAACGGTATACTCAGAATGTACAGGGTAGTTGTCCAGATTGGATGTTTGATTACAAAGACTTCTTTGAATCATTCAATCTAGATAACTTGGTTGAAGAGGCTGTATTAAGACTTTATTACGAGTGTGAAAACGCAGTAACATCACCGTTGGTGCGTCCGATCACCGTAACTCCTCCAACAACTTCTAATGATACCAATGTTCCTGCAGCTGAAGAAGAAGTTTACCAAGAAGCTTCCACTACTCTTAATTCATCAGAATCGGAAGATGATGATGATATCATAAGTGAAGCTATTCTAGATCATGCTACAGTGACACCTCCAGTGAACCCAAATTCAAATGTTGCTTCATCATCCAACTTGGGTAATGATCTGGATTCGACAGAGAAATTAACTACTCAAACGGGAGTTCAAGTACCTGAAATTCTGGAATCTCGGATTCATCGTATTCACCCGCTTGAGCAAGTGATTGGTGATCCTGGAAGCAGTGTTATGACTAGAGGACAACTTCGGAATGCAAACTCACCAGAAAATCTTGGCGCTTTAGCTTTATTTGCAAAAATTCAGAAATCGGGTTGTCATAATGACTGGTCCTTTGCTTGTTATGTTTCGCAGGTTGAGCCGCGAACTTACAAGGATGCTCTTTTGGATGATGCTTGGGTAGAGGCGATGCAAGATGAGTTATTGCAGTTTCAGAAATTGGGTGTGTGGACACTAACAGATTTACCTCCACGCAGAAAGAAAATTGGAACTAAATGGGTTTTCAAGTGCAAAAAGGATGACAAAGGCGTAATTGTGAGAAACAAACCTCGACTGGTAGTTCAAGGTTTTCATCAAGGGGAAGGAATTGACTACAACGAGATTTATGCACCTATGGCACGTTTAGAAGCTATTCGTATGTTTCTAGCATTTGCCTCATACAAGAAATTCAAGGTGTATCAAATGGATGTCAAGAGTGTGTTTCTTTATGGTGTGGTCAAGGAAGAGGTATACATCGATCAACCTCCAGGCTTTGAAGATCCAATCCACCGTGATAAGGTCTACGTTCTCAACAAAGCACTATACGGGTTGCACCAAGCTCCACGCCAATGGTATGAGGAGCTGAGCACGTACCTACTATCCAAAGGATTCAAACGTGGTTTGGTAGACTGTACTCTGTTTACCAAAAGAACAGGGGATGACTTGCTTCTCGTTCAGATTTATGTTGATGATATTATTTTTGGATCTACTAGCGAACTTTTGTGCAGAGAATTTGAAAAAGTGATGCAGGAAAAGTTCGAGATGAGTGCGATAGGAGAAATGCAGTTTTTCCTCGGCTTGTAGGTGGAACAAAGACCAACGAGGATCTTTATTCACCAAACCAAATACGTATCTGAAGTCTTGAGCCGATTCCAGATGGAAGATTCAAAGCCGATGGATACCCCGATCCAACCTAATCACGGGATTGGAGTTGATGCTAAGGGGGAGCTGACTGATCCTTTTACATATAGAGCAATTGTCGGATCTCTGATGTATCTCACCACATCTAGACCAGACATAATGTTTGCTACATGTCTTTGCACACGATATCAGTCGAAGCCGACACAGAGTCTTCTTGCAGCTGTCAAACGGATCCTACGATATCTGAAGGGTTGTCCGTCGAGCGTACTATGGTACCCTAATGATGATAATTTGACCTAATTGCTTTTAGTGATGCAGATTGGGGCGGTTGTGACAAAGACAGCAAATCCACAACGGCTGGATGTCAATTTTTGGGGAGCAGGCTCGTGACTTGACAGTGTAAGAAGTAGAAGGCAGTCGCACTATCTACATGTGAAGCAGAATATGTGTCAACTTCAAGTTGCTGCTCACAGGTTTTGTGGATTCAACAGCAGATGGTCGATTACGGTTTGCAATATCTAAAAACCCCTATTCACCGCGACAACGAAGCCGAAATTGCATTAACTAAAGACGCGGTCAATCACTCTAAAGCTAAACATATCCGGATTAAGTATCACTTTATCCGTGAGTGCTATGCGAAAGAGTTGATTTATATGTTCAAAATCCACACTGATTACCAACGTGCTGATCTTTTTACCAAAGCTTTCGATAGATCTCGATTCGAATTTTTATTAAAAGCTAACGGTATAAAAGAGAAACAAGATTGATCATCACCTCTGTTTATCACTTTTAGTTTTAGTTTTACTGTTTTTCAAAAATTCAAAAACCTAAAAATATGTTTTACATTTTAGGGGGAGTTTTTAGATTTTCAGAAAATCCAAAAACATTGAAAAATCCAAAAACATTGAAAAATTCAAAAAGCCATAAAAATTAGAAAAATCAAAAATGATTTTTCTGGAAAAAAAGAGGAAATGATAGTACATCAGTGGGGATCTGACACATGCTAAAGATTTGAAATGTTATATAAGCCGTGTGTTGAGTCTATGTGATGTGCTGGTAGGCTTCGTAGACCTATTACTGCGTGTTAGATACATACATATCAAACGAATTGTTATGTGGATGAACTCCTCATGGGCATATGTTCTTAGTACCGTAATTTCGTTTGATAGGGTTTTTGTACAAAATTCGGAGGTTTCGGGTTGTTATGTTACTAGTTATCCAGGGATAGCCTTTCTGATCTTTTGTCGTAAGGTTTTACGGACCTAGATCAGACAGGGTATCTTGCTAAAAGAGCTTTAAATGCCAAAACATAAAGTTACCGAATTGAGGAACTTTCCATGTATGACGATAATCAAAGATTATCTAATGTATCGTATCCAATCGTTGATGAAAATCATGATTGATATTAGTCCTCAACCTGGTAGAGTGCATATGTTACTTTGCAGCATTGATTTGCTGACCTGTACACCTCTATGCCTCAATACCTTGTAAAATTTACAGATAACGAAAGTATAATCACGCGTTACAATGAGTCTTTGTGCAATTATTCCTTGATACGGGATTATGTCATGTGCGTGGGAACCACAGACAATTTTGTTTATACTATAGATAATCGTATCAAACATTGCATAAAAGTTTGCATGAGAGCTTATGTAGATAACAATATCAGCAATTGCTGGATCACACATTGTCTTTAATAATAATAAACACTAAAGATCAACGGTGTGATCAGATTTCTCAAAAACTGATATGATCCTCTTACCGGAAATCCCAAAACATTTACTATTTTATGTTTACATTTATGCATTTTACATTTGTTCAAAATTTACAAAAACTCAAAAAGATTTTAGGTGTGTTTTAGCATAAATTTCAGAAAAACCAAAAAGATTTTACATTTCTGTCTTATTTTTGATAACCGATGGTGATTGATGGTCGTTTTCTGAAACTTGGTCAACCATTTGAGTTTTGTGACTTTTAAATGTGAAATGATGAATGTTTGATGCTTAAAAGATATGAAAAAGATTGAACGGGATTCGATTTTGAGATTAGGTAAAATGTTCAAAAATTCTAATCTCCATTAGCCCCTTAGATGGGTCGAATGTGGAATTTTTCCTTACATTCGAGCTTTTTAAAACGGTCGAATGTGAGTGTTCTAGTGTATTTTGTACATTCTAACCCTGTTTCTAATTTCGAGCCTTTCAGTAGGGTCGAATGTGGAAATAGTTTCACTTTTGCCCTTATAAAACGGTCGAATGTGGGAGCCTATATATACCTATCTGCACATTCAAATCTCATTCGAAACTTTTTTCAAATTTCTCAATTCACTAACCTTTGTTGCTCGAATTTTCTAGACCTTTGATTATTATTCCTTGCTTCCTACTGATCATTTTGATATCAAAAACACAGGTAATGGACAAGAAACAAAGGCAGAATCAATGATTTTGTTCTCGAACCCTAGAATGGATCGTTTTATCATTTAGAGGATATTTTAGGACCAATTCTTGATTAGGATTTAGTCATTGAATGTTTTAGGGGGAGAATACAACAAAATCTAGGATTAAAACACAACAGATTGACCAATTGATTCTTTAAAAACTATTAAACCCTAGATTTTGGTAAAAACAGTCAATTACTAAATAATTGATTCAATTGATTGAGGAATAGGCTTAGTCAGTCATATTAGATGATAAACAAATGAAAATTACATGTTAAGATGGTCAAAATTGGATTTTGGACATTTGGTCATATGAACAGTCAGGTTCGACCATTTAAGAAAGGTCGAATGTGGCTTTTCCGGTCGAAGGTGACTTGTTCATAGGGTCGAATGTGGAATAAAGGTCGAATGTACATTTTTAAACAAATTTTTCACATTCTAACCTTCTTTTTCACTTTCGAACCTTGAATTTTCTACATTCGAACCACCGAAGGGTCGAATGTGGACTTCCAAAAACCAAATCTCAATTTTGCGAATTTTGTCCATTTTTAATGAATTTTCATGTTTCGTTTTTGCAGAATTTAAATGGCAGAACCTCAAAACACAGATATTCCAGCTGGATCATCTGACAAAGCTGCTGGAAAGAAGCCTAAAGAAGAGTTGTCGTTTAAAGAGGCTCATAACTTCTGTGCATTTCTTGGCGATGTCAAGAAGCATACAGAATTCACTGGTATTGTGGAGTTTCTAAAGCGTAGCAAAGTTGTTGATGCGATAGCCACATCTGCCATTATCTACAAAGATCATCAAGTAGACTTTTGGAAGAATGCAAAGATAGATTTTTGGGATAATCAAACAGCTATTGTTAGCAACATTCAAGGGCAGCTGGCAATAGTTACAAAGAGTGATATTCGGAAAGCCTTGAGACTGAAGGATGAGACGACTGATCTGAGAAGTTTATCATGGATTGAACAGAGGAAATGCTTTCTACGAATGAAGTACAACGGACAAATCACAGATGGAGCTTTGCATAAAGGAAAACTATGCCCACAGTTCAAATACTTAGCTCATGTGATGTTACATGTCTTTGGATCCGTTAGTGGAGGCTATGATGTGATGAGAAAGAGCATCAGTTCGTTGATGGTAGCTCTTATAATAAACAAGCCGTTCAATGTGTCTGGGATGATCTTGGATCATATGCTTGAACCACTAAAAGGTTTGAAGCACAAGAAGTTTCTGTTATATGCCAGGTTTCTGCAGATGATATTTGATCAGAAATACAAGAAATTGAGAAAAGATCTTACATAGATTTTGGTTCAGGATCATATGAGTTTGAACACTTTGATCAGGATGAAGGGTTACAAAGGGGTTCCTGAGAATGAAAGACCACCCCTGAAGAATCTGTTCAGGCATTTGATCAATCCTGATTATAAGGATCCAGGTGTGGATAAGGCTAGAAATGCGAACAGTGAACCTGACAATGATGATCCTTTGTTTCATGTTCATCCGGAAGCAAAGAGAAAGAGACAAGTGGTGAAAGTTGGTGCAAAGAGTGGGTAAGGAAAAGGTAAAGAAAAGGAGGTTGAGGATGAACAACCAAAGAAAACATCAAGAAGAAAGAATAGTATGGCAAAGAAAGGTACAAGGTTAGTTGATGAAGAGTCTACCGATTCTGAGGAGACTCAAACAGATGAAAGATGGGATTCTGCTGACGTGACTGTAAACCGAACCAAGCCCAAGGCCACTGTGGCTGGGGAGTCGGAAAGTCTCAACAAGACTTTAGAGGAACAGAGACTGAAGAGTCTAATTGTGATGGATGATATAGATCTGAGTCTTGGTATGGGTGCAGAAGAATTTAGTGGATCACCGATGGTTGGTGAAAAACAAAAGAAGCCCATGTACAAGAAGACAGATGAGATAGAAAATTCAAAGAAGAGGAGAGCGAAAGAAGTTGAGATTCTTATTGCAGGAAAGAAAGTTCCTGTTGTATCTAGTTCTAAATCTGCTACTCCCGTGACATCCCAGTAGCAAAGAAACAGAAGAAATCTACTACTAATAAAACTGTTCATCCAACTGAAGGCTTTAATGAGGCTATGGAAAGAGTCTTGAACAAGTTCAAGAAAAATACTCCTGTTGCTGAGGCTTCAACACCACAGGTTACTGTATCAAGTGATGTGATGAATGCAGTGAACCAGAATCTTGCAGATAGGATGAAGATTATTAACCAGCAACGGCAATAGATTGAACAGTGGAGAAAGAATGATAAGAAAATGTTGGCTATTGTTGAATCTTCACAAGAGAGTCAGGAAGATTTAGAAGCAAAGATCAAACAACTTTAGGATGAAAATCAGAAGTTGTTAGCTCATGAAAAGAGAAATACTAGAAGATACATTTCTTTGAGACTCGAGAACAAACAAGTGAAGAAAGATAATAAGAGCTTAAGGAAACTTATTGACGATCTTTATGAGAAAGCTCCTCAGTTAAAAGAAGGAGAGGAAGATAAAGAGCGTGAAGAAGAGCTTGTTGATTTTGAAACGTCTGAACCAGAAGAAGAAGAAGATGATGATGAGGAATTAGAACAGGATGCCGGTGATGATCCTGAGAAGAAGGATGGTGATGATAAAGATGGTTGTAGAGATGATTCTGGAGATAACAGTTCTGCAGATGGTGATGATGATGATGACGATGATGATGATACTGATAAATATAAGTATGAAAAGAGAGATGCTAGTAAAGATTCTAGAGAATCAAGCTCGAAAGCTCCTGGTGGTAACACTGATGATGATAATATTTTTTGGAATGAAAAGATCAGATCTTTATCAGATGAAGACAAAAAGTTATATCGTCAGATGTTGACCAAGAAAGTCTGGACCATCGAGCTTACAGGAAAGTCTCCAGAAATATTTTAATCGAATGATATTAGATGTGAGCTTGAGTATAACGATCCTGATCATGAAGATGGAGAAGTTTCTGCAGCTATTTCTAAAGAGATACTTGAAGGATTGGCTAGACAAGTCGGTAAATCTCTTGAAGAGTTGATGAATGATAATCAGATTCCTAATATTCCTGAGAAAGAAGCAGGAAATCACTCTGATGATAGAGATACACCAGTTTTTGAAGATGTTGAGATGGAGTATATTACTAGTGAGGAATATCCAGAGTATTTCAAAGACAAACAGGATTCTGCATTTCCTAAATTTTCTGAAGAAATGTTAAATCAAGCTGAGAAACTGGCACGTGAAAAGAGTAAGACATTCGTTGATGAAGTCTTCAAGAATTCAGAAAGTTAGAAACCAAATGTTGAACAATCTGACGATGTGAAAAGCTTGTTGAGAAAACTGAAAGAAAAAGAAGCCAACAGACCGAAGACTGAAATTCAGGGAGGCTTTTATAAATTTCACAACGAACTGTTCTAAGGAAGAGCTCTCGGTTGGAAATATCTGAGACAGCTAAGGTGTGTTGCAGTGAAATGGGGAAGGGAATTCTATATTTCAACAGATTCCATGACATCAAAACACTACCTTACTGGGCTCTACGCGACGTCTGCCGACATACTTTGTCAGGTGCAACTGTAAACAATGATGCAGTTGGCTATTTTGCAGATCGCATGGCTAGAGAGAGCAGAACGAGATGGGATGTGTTCACTCTGTAGTATCCTAAAAGGATTGTTCATAAGAAGAGTATTGATCCGATTACTGGGATGAACAAGGTGACTTTGAAGTATAAACCACCGACCGTACTGAAACATATTCCTTTGATGCCGATTCCACAACATGTTTCTAAAGATTTCATGTGGTGGTACTACGATTGGAAGACCGCGGAAGCTGTTATCTTACTGAAAGATAGGAGAGATGAATTCAAGAAGATACATATTTTTGATCCGATGTGGTTGATAAATTGCTCACACGAAGACATCATTATGCTGTATTACAACCTAATCTATTGTGAAGAGAAGGATAGTGAACAAGCTCTGAAATACCAACGTGTGGTATGCTTGTGTTTCGCTTGGGATGTTAATGCGGGATGTGACTATGACAAGAAACTAGGAAAGTTTGTGAAGATTACGAAAGAAAAGAAGAAACCTATACAAACTTTTGAACCAGTCATGACCAAAGAGCATTAGACGTTATTGCGCATCAAGCTGATGAATAAACAGATGGACAAAGCGCGAAGGCAATCCAAGAAATAGTCGAGGGGGAGTTTGTTGATGCACGTTTTGCGACTAGTGTTATTGGATTGCACATTCATTTCTGTTTTGGTGAAAATGTGGGGTCGAAAGTGGCTTTAAAAGAGTCGAAGGTGGCTGATTATGGTTGAAGGTGAAGTATAATGGTCGAAGATGGAAGCCTGAATTGCAGTGTGCTGATTCGCCCATTTAAAGGGGCGAACCTGCACATTCGACCCTTACGGGGGGCGAATGTGCACGCTTATATAAACTGAAAATTTTTTATTTTAATGTAAACTTTTGTCATTTGTGCTCCCCATTCGACCTGTGTTTCTCTCTAGTGTTCTAAGCTTTTCTAAAAAGTGTTTATTTCATTGTAAACAACGTTTTGTAAGATTAATCAATATTGTTTATTAATGAAATGGAGTTTAAAAGGTGATTTGCGTGTTTTGTTCATATTATTATCATTTCGTAACTGATTTAGGGATTCCGCACCTAAATTGGTAGACTTGTTTGATCAAACTACTTGTTTTTGACAAATCGATCCTCCCACACAATTCCCAAATTAGGAACCCTAGAATACCTTTAGACTAGAAAACTTAAGGGCTGTTTGGTAGCCTCTTAATGAGGCTCTTAACCATTCAGTGCTGAATGATTCGGAATTCAGCGCGTTTGTTTCAGCTTCTGAATGGAATGGTTATGGCTGAATAATTAAGACTTGGGATGTTGCTGAACCATTAAGCACTGAATCATTAAGCATTGAACTAGGCTGAACCTTAATGAAACTCTCATACCAATGTGGGACAAGAAAACTAAACATTAAGAGGTCCAACTTAATGATTCAGCACTTAACCATACAGACCTTTTAACCATTCAGACATTTAGACATTTAAGTTTTCCCAACACTTATTTTATTACCTTAAACATAGGGTGATACTTGGAAACATTTGGGCCACATTTAGGCTATCTCAAAAGATTCAATACTATTGTTAAGGTGAGTTTACATAGCCCCTTTTTACTATTTTACATTTTTGGGGTGAAACGTGTTAAACACTTATACTCAACATATACAATTCTATTACGTGTCTTGTGTGATTTCTATGTTGCATTATGTCTTAAACAATACTTTGGTAAACACAATTCGACTCGCGTAAATATTAATTCCGTACAAGCCAACGAAACACGAAAGGATAACCACTGAAAAACGAGGCAAACCTAAAGGACGAGTTCTGTAATATTTCCTAAAAATAATTTATGTGAAATTTTGGTGCAAAAATGATGGAAAATGAATTTATTATGATTAAAAATAGAACAAATTGATTAAAAGTTATTAATAAATTTTGTGGAATTTCATAAAATTGTTTAATTATATTTTTAGAATTTTGACGTGTGGTTCAAGGAACAACCCTTTATATTGATAAAACGCTTAATTTATCCGCATTTGATCATGTTATTGCTTGAGATTGGATAACTGCGATTATGTTGGTTACAGGTGTGAAAAGGAGCTTAAAACGAAGAAACACGGGCTTTGGAACGGACCGAAACGGGATGGAGCAAAGAAGAAGAAAAATGAAGAAAATGAGGAGCTCCACCGTACCTTACGGTAGCCACTGTAAGGTACGGTGGCATCAGGACAAGAAAAATCCCACCGTTGGTCAGTCTCTATTGGCCGTCAGTTTTTCAACCCCACCGTACCTTACGGTGGGCACCGTAAGGTACGGTGGCCCTTGCAACATTTTGCAACTCCTTCTATTAAAGACGACTTGATGGTGTCTTTTGGGTATCTTTTCACTTGGGAATGTTTCTAGACTATCTTTGAACGATTTTGGCTGCTTTTGATCATTGGAGGCTTATTACAAACATTTGGCTTTTGTTTTTGATGCTTATGAACAATTCCATGAATGTGTTGATGATTCACCAAGTCATGCTTGGCTAAACATTTGGTGATCATTCTTGGTGAAGGTTTTTCTTGAACTATTTTGTGTGATTTCTTGCATTTCTAGAATAATGACTTGGTATTTTGCTTTGTTATTATGATGTATGAACAATTGCTTGTAGTGTGTTGATTAAATTACTAATTCTTAGTCTCCATCGTACGTTCTTGGTGTTGCTAACAACTAAGATATCACGGGAAGGATTAGGGGTTGGTTATTGATTAATAGGTCATCGGGAAACAACCTCGCATTAATTTAATCCGAGTACTTTGTTCCCTTTTATCACAACAATTGTTTTTACATGAGTTATGTCTATGTAACTCTTTCTAGTGGAAATTCATACAAGTGTTTAGAGAAACCGGATCCTTGAATGGTCATTGTCCCATAATTTGAAGAAACACTCTTAAGTTTAAATCGATATTTAGTTGTTATTTTAGTTAAAACCAAAACAATCAAAAGCTTTATCATTTACTTTTTGTTATGTAGTTTAATTTAGTTAATTCACAAAACTAGAATTCACACATTTTCCAAAAACTTCCTGTGTTCGATACCTTCTTGCCACTATTTGTTAGTAGTAATTGGGAAATTTTACGTGTACCACGACAAGCACGTCAAATTTTGGCGCCGTTGTCGGGGAGTAGTGCGCAACGTGTGTTAATCTTTTAGTTTTGTTTTTTTATTTTCGGGTTTACACTGGTTGTGTTTAGTGTGCAGATACTTCACGTGTATGCATACTAGAGGCTCTCAGTAGTCATCACCGCTATTGTTTGATTCGGAGATTGAAAGGACATTGAGACAGAACCGAGTGTTGATAAGAAAGAACATAATCATTGATTCACCCACTTCACCGTTTACACCAGGAAACATAATGCAAGACTCCCACATACCAACAACGGTCAAACGACCTCATCACTCATGCCTACCTCTACACAACTGTCACCCAACACCACAATGCCTAACCTTTCCAACAATCCTGCTACACCAATCCATACCACCCAACCGAGTTCCACTCAAGTTGAACCAAACCTTACTTATAGTCCATCAAACACCATTCCACCATTTTCCCATTTTTTCCCAACTACGGGTCAATCATCTTCTACTATCCCATAACCACAAGGACACGGATCAACAATTGTCCACACCACATCTACTTACCAACCACCAAACCAATCGGGTTTTCACTACTCATCTTTTCCAGGTGGGCAAAATTCAAGACTTCAAAGGGATGTGTATGATGATGTGTATAATGAAGATGGGTACTACTATGGAGGTGATGGTGCATTTGTGGGATCTCAAGCTCAAACGAGTCAAGTAAGTCAACCAAATTTCAAGACCCGGGAAGACTACCGGCTGGGGTGCAACATGTTAGACCTCAAGGATTACAATT
The DNA here is from genome assembly GCA_028751855.1 of Ambrosia trifida. Classification (NCBI taxonomy): domain Eukaryota; kingdom Viridiplantae; phylum Streptophyta; class Magnoliopsida; order Asterales; family Asteraceae; genus Ambrosia; species Ambrosia trifida. The sequence goes on from CM054122.1 coordinate 141,807,232, forward strand.
GCAATGTCCTACACCACTTAACCAAATACGGCCTCCAAACATGCAAGCTCAAAATCAGAGACCGATTCAACAACAACCACCACCTATGCATCAAAACCTATATCAACAACAATTTGCACCACAAGGGCCAATGCAAGGTCAAATGGGTCAACCAAGAGCGCCATTGGGAGCACCTAGAAGACTTCACCGTGATGTTGTACGGGGAATTGAAGCGCATTTTTGGCCGATTATCAGTAATAATCCTTCACCAATAGTGATTCCTCAAAATGCAAATTGAAGAACTTTTGAAGTTAGAACATCCGCTCTCCAAAGTTTACCAAAATTCAAGGGGCTAGCAATGGAAGAGCCTTATTTTCATTTGGAGACATATGATTCTATTTGCAACACTATTGGAGGGCAAGGTTTTTCTGCGGATGATGTTAAGTTGGTTCTTTTCCAATTTTCATTGGAAGAAAAGGGAAAAAGATGGTTTCACACTTTACCATCCACATCTATCTTTACATGGGCTAACATGCAACAAATATTCTTAGATGAATTTTATAGCTCTCAAAAGACTAATGATGCAAGCAGAGGGTTGAGAAGTTTTCAACAACAATCGGGGGAGATGTTTCATGAAGCATTTGAAAGGTTCAATATGATGTTAAGAAATTGTCCTCACCATGGTATCCAACTTTGGAAATTGTTGAATGCTTTCCATGACGGGTTGAGTTCGGAGGATGCACGTGATTTAATGTCCATCACAAATGGTACTTTTGGTACAAATTATGAGCAAGATGATTGGGCATTTTTAGAGCAAATGGCGGTAACTTCCAAAAGAAAGGCTCAATCATCGAGACGGGCGAGGCATGTAATTCAAAGACCTCAAGTACATGGGGTAGAAAGTGGTAATGCGCAAACCTCAAATCAATTGTACAATGTTTGCAATAATTGTCAAGAAATAGGCCACACAACGGAGGTTTGTCAAGTGGTGGTGAATGAAGGACAAACGGAAGAGGTGAATGCTATTCAAGGGGGTGGTAGAAATTATGATATGAATTCCAATGTATACCACCTCGGGTACGAAATCATCCCAATTTTCGGCATGGAAATGCATCAAATCAATCCAAACCGAATTTTCAAGTTGCTCAAGGTAATTATGTACCTCGTCAACAATACAATCAAGGAAACTATAGGGGTGGATACAACAGTGTATACCAAGGGCAAGCTCAAACGGGTCAAAGGAATTCGTGTTAAGATGCATCAAGTGGAAATGAAGTCATGGAGATGCTTAGAGCTATGCAACAAGACATGCAAAAGAGAAACCAACTTGATGAAGCTCGGATACAAAAGGATGAGGATCGTGACAAAAGCATCCAAGCATTGACAACCCAAATGGGCCAATTAGCAACCGATATGGCGGAATTGAAAAAAGGTAAAGGAAAGCTTCCTAGTGATACTCAGATAAATCTGTCCCATGGCACCTCACGAGGTAATAATGTTAATGTTAATCAAGTGAGTGTGTTAAGAAGTGGTAAAGAGTTTAAGGCTAATTTGTCACCGGGTTTTGTTGAGGGAGTAGTTGAGGATGTTACGGGTGATGAAAGTGAAAATGATGAAGCTCCACCGGTTTTACAAAAAGAATCAAATGTTAAAAAACCGGAAGCGAGTGAAAATGAAAAAAATGAAAAAGTTGAAAATGAGCCGAGTCAAGTTCCATTTCCATCGGCTCTACTTGACCCGGGTAAGAAAAATTTTATTGCATCAAGAGGTCCCCAAAAAGAAGAAATGTGGGACATGTTTAAACAAGTAAAAATAAATCTTCCTTTACTTGATGCAATAAAACAAGTACCCGCCTATGCTAAATTTTTAAAAGAATTGTGTACACAAAAGAGGCAACAAAAGAAAAAAAATGCCAAAGCGGGTAAATGTTACCGGTCAAGTAAGTGCGGTTTTAAATGGGGAGCTTCCTCCTAAGCTTCAAGATCCGGGCACGCCATTAATAAATATTCAAGTTGGTAATTTTCAAATGGCAAAGGCATTGCTAGATCTTCGAGCCGGGGTGAGCATTTTACCGGGGGGTTTGTTTGATCAATATGACTTTGGTCCATTAGCTAGGGTGGAGACAACGGTTGTCTTAGCCGATTTGTCTCATAAGTTACCTCGGGGGATGGTTCAAAATGTCATTGTTAAAATTGATGAATTTTATTACCCGGTCGACTTTTTGGTATTGGATTACTCATCCGCGGATTCAAAACAACAACAAAATGTTATATTGGTTCGTCCATTTTTTAATACCGCGCATGCGGTGATTGATTGTAGATTTGGCACGGTCGATATGACATTTGGAAACCGGAAAATGCGTTTAAATGTTTTTACTAACAATTCTAATGATTCCGGTGTTGAAGAATGTTTTATGGCAGATATCATCGATGGGTGCAATCCACATGAATATGAGAAAGATGGAATGGACTTGTGTGCTTCTGATTTTTCTGAACAGGTACATGCTTGTGTTTTGGAGATTGAAGAGGAAAAGCAAGATGTGTTAGCGTTGAAGGAGGGTCGACCCCCATGGTCTCACCAATTTGATAGTTTACCGGTGGAAATTGATTCGGGTACAAAACCGTCGCTAGAAGAAGCACCAAAGTTGGAGCTCAAGGATTTGCCAAGCGACTTGAAGTATGTTTTCTTAGGGGATAATGACACATTACCGGCCATTATTGCCTCTAATTTGGAGATGGCACAAGAGCAAGCTTTGATGGAAGTCTCGAGAGAAAATAAAGAAGCTATTGGGTGGACGATTGCTGACCTTAAAGGAATTAGTCCATCAATTGTCATGCACAAGATCATCACCACCGAGGATGCAAAGCCCACAAGAGAAGCTCAAAGAAGGTTAAATCCGAACCTTAGGGAAGTGGTAAAGAAAGAGGTAATTAAGTGGTTGGATGCGGGAATTATTTATCCCATTTCAGATAGTGCTTGGGTAAATTCTACTCAAGTGGTCCCTAAGAAGTCCGGCATTCAAGTAATTAAAGATGAAAGTGGTGAACAAATTGCTACCCGACCCGTTACCGGGTGGCGGGTGTGCATTGATTACCGAAAATTGAATGCCGCCACTTCTAAGGACCATTTCCCACTTCCTTTTATTGACCAAATTATTGAAAAACTTTCGGGTCAAAAATATTATTGTTCACTACAACAAAAATGGGTTTTTAGTACGCACAAAAGTGTCCTAAAATGTTATTTTATAGGACCTTTTATTTAATAGGACCAACGGTAAAAGCGTTTCATGTAAGGGGGTCGTAATAAGTCACGAAACTTAAAAAGCGTCCTAATATCTCAAATGAGATTATGAAACCAATTTTATGGTCGCATAATATGTCCCATAAAAACTCCTAATAAAACATATTAGGACACTTTTACAAGGTTTTAACATGTGCTTACCTAGTTTTAATCTTTTAATACACATACAAGAGTCCTAAAAAATTAAGTTATAGGACCCTTATGATGTAACATTATAGAAGCATTAGTACCAAAAAAAGGGTCCTAATATCTCAAATAAGATTATGAAACCAGTTTTATGGTCGCATAAGATGTCAATGAACAAACAATATAGCGTCCTAAGAAAAGCATATTCGTACACTTTAATAGGACCCAATTTGAAAGTCCTAACAAGTCATGATACAACGGTTTTTTAAACATATACACACACAATTTTATGATATACTGTATATAACATCAACTAACGAAAGAAATAAAACTTTATTATATTTCAAATAAACATATTTCATAACAAAAACACTAAACATGAATAAGTTATAGCATCATCCAACATAAAGTTTTGTAACATTTAACAAAGAAACTAAAAGCAATGAAAGAGATAAGCAGCATAGAATCCTGAGTCATCATGTGTCCTCAATCCTCACGGACTACCTACAAATAAACCATCCGTGTATAAGCATTAAGTTCCAGATTATTAAAATTATTCGTATCACAAAATTAATAATTACATACCGAGATGAAAGGACAAGGCCATGCAATGGAGGCACCAATACAATCTTGAATTGTGGAAAATAACCCATATGGTCTCACCAACTTTTCATCTATTTTTATTGCTACTTGAACGTTTACCTCACACCATTCTTGTCCAATCTCTGTACCACCAACTAGTGACGTGTGCGTAACTATACATATTTTACAATGGATTTTAACACACGTTTTGCTTTAATATTTATAAAAATGGTTTAGACCTTAATATTAAAACACACACAATAGGGCAAGTGTACCCTGTCATATATGTAGTAACGTACAGATAAGAACCAGATATCGATCCATGGACGCGCGCGGAGCAATTGTACTAAAACTCTGTCCCCGATTTACCAGTAGGAAAAGATAAGTTTGAGTTTTGTTTAAGACTAAATTAATTCTAAAACATGTAAATAACTTAACTACGACTCCAAATAGAAAAAATAACTATATAAGCTGTAATACGCCAATCCTAGCATGTCATCTATATAAGAAATAAAGACGTGATCAACATTCCCATTTTCCGACAGTTAGTGTCCCTTTCGGGCATCCTAACATGACAACTATACAGAAAGCTAACACGAATACACACGTTAACCGCTTCAAGTCGTTCATTAGCGAGCAGCTGATATGATCTCACGCAGATCTTCTAAAGATAAGTTAGTCATCCGTTAAGAGTATTCTAACCTCACTAATTTAGGGAAGCGATACCGAATACACAACACAGCCACCTAAACTAGCATAAAGTAGAGCATTTCACAACCTATTCCATTTTACCAACTTTGACCCCAGATCTACTAAGATCGCCATTTTTACCAAAATAACTACCAAAGATCATTAACCGTGTCAAAGACTAGTAACGGCACCATTAGGCTTTTTAAACCCTTTTACGTGCCGGTAAGCATTTTTAACCGTTATTCGACTGACTTTAACCAAACCAATACCCGGTTACAGTTTCATGGCATAAACTATTTAATAAGTTAATTAGTCTACTACCGGACGATTAAACGGACGGTTTTTCAACATGTATCCGCCTAACACATTCGACAATCGCTAAAGTCATTCAAATACAGCTACAAATCCATCAACAACGAAACAAGGTTGCGCTATGATCATCAAGATCTAATACGTGAAAAACGCCAAATTTATACAAAACATGATTACATACTAAACGATTGTTTTACGTACTAAATACTATTGTTCTTGCCCGTAGGCGTACGAATAACTATAATAACATCAAAATAGCATACAAAAATCAGATTTGAATCATAAAAAGCTTCAAGGATCAAACCATAAGAATGCTAAAGAGATGGATCGGATGATGAAGGATGGAACGGATGGACTTCCGAGCTTGTTAAACGGCTTTCCAGCAGCTTGGATCGTCCAAAAATCGCCCAGAAAAGCTTCCCTCAAGATCCCATATTGATCAGTGAGCTGAAATGGGGATTTTATAGCAGAGCAGAGGGTTCGAGCGGCCGCGCGAAGCCTTGGAGCGGCCGCTCGCTTTATCAACAAGTGGACCAATTGCTGCAGACGTGACATAGGCCTTCTGGAAGGTCCCCAGAAATATCTAAGAGGGGCGCGCGGCCGCGCGAAGCCTTGGAGCGGCCGCTCGAAGGGCCTGATGGCCCGTTTTCGCGCCGAACTCTTTGTTTTTTCCTTCCTTGTGTTTCCGGGACATCGTTCAAGACCTGAAATCGTAAAGATACCCAAATAAGTACCAATTCCTATGTATGAGGTCAAAAACGTATGAAAAAGGGAGTTAAACGGGGACTTTTATATGTGTAATTTAACGTATATCAAACCTCCCCACACTTGAACTTTGCTTGTCCTCAAGCAAACACTTAAACAGAAAATAACTGAAAAACTCGCCAAGTGGCAACAAAGGCAAAATATAGCCTGTACAGACGATAATAGACAAGCCAACAAAGATTTATAAACAGGTGATAAGATAACTAAAAAGCAACGACTCACTTCCGATCTTACAAGCACGCTTACCCGTACACGACTCACAATGTTCACACACACTTGGTTTTATTTATGATACATACGTGTAATGTGTATGTGTAAATCGCTCCATTGCCAAGACAATGAATCGTGCAATATCATAAGCTTGTCAAAAGATCTAGTCTTCACCAACTAACGTGTGAAAAAGCACAAATCAAGAGGTCTTTCACGGGTTGTAATGTTAGGCAAAGGTAAGGGTGCGGAATGGATATTTAAAGTGACAAATCGGCTAAAACTCGGCGGTTTATGTCTAAATAATATCAACTGTACAAAACAAACGCGAATATAGGCGATTTTTATTTTAAATCGAGCTAACTTATAATTCTTAACTTTAAAGCTCTAAAAACTGCTCGAATACTGCTAATTCACCCTATTTTAGGGTGTTCTATTTTTCTGGAATTTTTTTTTTTAACATATATATATCTATGATATATATAATGAACTGAAACGGATTATATAATCAACAAACGGGTTCTAAACATATAAACCCGAACACGAACTATTTACAACATATAAACTAGTAGAACAATAACCTAAACCGAGTTTTAACACAAAAGGTTTAAAAGAAAAAGGTTATTTGGTTTAGTGGTGAAATGGTGTGGTAAATAAGAAAAAACATGGGATTAGGTTCAACATGGTTAACTAGTGGATAATATATTGGTGCGGGAAACAGATAGAACGAAAAGAAAAGGCTAAATCAAAAGGGTATCCTAATTGCCTCAATCATGTTCGTACAATCTTACACGTATCTGGTCTAAACAAGTATACTAGTGACAAGTTCTAAACTGCACAAAACATCCGGCTCACTCGCAAGCATGTCAAAGAAATGTAATATACTCTAAGGCTCAAACACTCACGTAACCGGAGGGAAAATGGGTGCAAGTGTACGAATATAACACGCTCGTATCTCATCTGTTTGTCGCGTCTCGAGTTGTCTTTATCAAAATCTAGTTAGGCTTGATGTTTATATATGAGAATATATACATATATGTACTTTTAAAGGTTTTTTTTTTTTTTAACATATATATATATATATATATATATATATACAAGAGGACAAACACGATTATAATCCCTCCCCACACTTGAACTTCACATTGTCCCCAATGTGACAATAGAAAGCGTTTATTAATTAGCTATCTATAGTGGGAAAAAGGAGAATAATACTCCCCTGGTATCGAAGAAACGCCCGGGTAAATGGACGGCATGAGCCCCGATAATGGTGCTCGCCAGTTCCCTGCAACATGAACATTCTTGACAAAACAAACTCATCAAATACACCCATTCATCGTCACACTTATTCAAACAAACCAAACATTACTGAAAATTAAAATGCGGAAAAGTAAATAGTTCAATTACAAAAAACAAAATAAATCCATGGGTGATTGCACCCATATATAGTACCAACAGGAATAACATAAACAAAATAGTACCATCTTACCAGCAATTTCTCAATCCTCGTCATCATGGCGAGTCCCTGATGATCCCGCTGCATCACCACCTCGCCTCCGCTTGTCCCCCGGATGTCCCCTCTGTGGGGGATTCCCAAAATGGTTTGGGAAACAAGCATGAAATTCAGAGACAAGGTAGTCTAGGGTCGCCCCTTGATGCTGTAGGGACTTGCCGTGCTGGTATAAAGTGTCGCGCGTTTCTGTTCTGAACGCGCCAAACTCATCATAGAAGCTTTGAGGATGCTGGTAGTAGTACTGCTGCTGGTGAGGCAGTAGAGGCTCCTGCGGGGGTGGCATGTGCTCATGTGGCCGCTGGGGCTGCTGTGGCTGCTCTGGCTGCTGCTGGTCGGGAGGTGGCATGTGCACTGCTGGCAGCGGGTCCCAGATCGTATTATGTTTACCTTTTAGCCTTATTACCCCGCTTGCGTACTCGTGGACAATCCTCATGTGTCTGAGGACATCCATGTTCACCCACGAGTCGCCGGGAACTTTGGTCAGTCCCCTTCGCACATTCTTCAAAATGCCCATCCCCTTTGCGATTTTTGTCACGTACTCCCCCCCGTATATCATGCTCCCGGGTCTCATACCTGATGCTGTACTAAGAAAAGAAGCAACAAGTGCAGCAAGGTTAACTTGAACACCACTTACTAGAGCATATAGAAATAACAAATCAGGTGTGGGGCAGCCGGTTGAATCGTCCTTTTTGGCAGCAGCGGTCCCGCATAGGACCTTTTGAAAAACCCGCAGCAGTGGGTCAATGAGCTGGCTTGCTTTGGCACCTTGGGGGTTATACTGTTGCTCCCCCGTTAATTGTGCCCAAAAAGAGTCTCTCAGAACGTTGTCATTCGGGAATTTGTACATCAGTTCGTTGAAGCTCTCATCCTCAACTTCCTCGTCCGTGTAGATTCCTAAGTGGACACCAAGCTCAACGACTGAAATGTCGCGCCACTCCCCGCACAGACGGAACTGTAATCCAAAGCGCTTACCGCTACTTTGGAAGTTCGGCTGGTCATATTTTCGCGGCCTCTGGTAGTGCAATGTGGAGAAGAACTCGAGGGTGAGTTCCTCAAAAACTGGTTCCTCTATTAGGAGCAGGTTTTCCATATGCCCGTCCATCATTTCCCGGAATCTTTCTTCATGGTTGAGCTCAGCTAATGTATCAAAGCAAATCCTTCTAGGCGTGGCGATAGAACGCCTGCGCTCCCACAGTTCTGTAAAGGTATCTATGCACCCGCGTTCTGGCGGGTCCGCGGGATTAAACTGAAGGAAGCGGTGCACCATCTGCATTAAAATGCTAAAATATGTCAGTTATAATCGAAGGAATAAGACCCGGACCCAAAACACGCGAAACAAAAAAGTAAAAAATCACATCAGAGAGTTCGAGCGGCCGCTCGGCCTCTTGGAGCGGCCGCTCGAAGGAGTCTGCGCGCCAATTTTCGCTCTGCAGCCCTGTTTTTCGATCCTGTGCATTGGCGTTTGCCCGGTTTCCAGTGTTTTAGCCAAATGCACTCCACAAGCGGCCATTCAAGCACTTGATTTTTGAAAAATTATTAACTTTGGCGCTTGAATGGCCGAACTTGCGCAATTATGAAGTTGTAAAGTGAATTTGGGATTTTAACACCTACGCGCCTTCACTTTGAAAATTACCTTAATTTTAAGTCATTTAGCGCAAGGTGTTTAAAGCCCAAGTATTTATGGCATAATCATCGAATTTGGGGCGCGTTTGTTTAGTTATGAAGAACGCCCCAAAACTCATGAATATCCCAACTCTAAACTACAATCTAATAACTAGAATCTTTAAAATTTGGGGATTTGTTAAACATTATGAAGAATCCCAAAAAAAAATTAAGAAAACAATACAATTACATAACCTAAACATGATGAATTTGGGGATTGATTGAACAATTATGAAAGGTCCCCAAAAATTCAACAAACCTAACTACATTAACATATATACTAGCATACAATCCTATAATGAAATTAATCTATAAACATACTAAACTATACCAAACAAGAGGCTACAAAATCATTCAAATCTTTAAAAATTTTCGGACCTTATTTAAACCTTATGAAGAAAACCCAAAAACTCAAAGATTTGAACAATAATCAACCACTAATCTACATTATCCAAGCAAACAATCCATTCAAGAACACTAGGGTTTGTTAAACATTATGAAAGAACCCTAAAAATTCAGAAAAAGATTAAAGAAACTAAACTATTTTACACTAGAACAAGAGAAATTACAAGAAAACTAGAGATTCATACCTTGTTCTTGAAGATTTGAAGGTGGAATTGAAGGGTTTGGTTGGTGTTCTTGAGAGCAAAGTGGAAAAAATGGTGGGTTATGTTTAAGGAGCGGCCGCTTGGATGTATTTAGGGTTATTGTTTTTGAGTTTTAAGTGTCAAATACCCCTTTTGCCCTTGCAGTTTTTTCGTTCAGAAGCTTCGCGCGGCCGCTCGGCCCCTTCGCGCGGCCGCTCGGATTTTTTTTTTTTTTTTTTTTTTTTAAAGCTGGGTGTTTGGAGCGGCCCGCTCGGAATATCCGAGCGGCCACTCGAAGCTACTGATGTGCATTTTTCCTGCACTTTTCACCCAAACATACCTGCACTTATCCGTTTTGACCCGAACAACCAACATACCTGTTTTTAGACGCTTTCAAGCATAATACCATGGGTTCGAAGCGACTATCCACACAATCACAAGGCGCGAATCAGACCTGCAAAGACTAAAAACAAACTACAACAACAAGTCAAAATTAAACAACTTAACTACAAATCAAACTACACTATGAACATATATACAATTTGGCGCGCCCATACACGCCGTGCTATATTTATTAACGAGTCGCTAGCTAGACTCACTTCCCCACACTTATTAGGCGCGCGGGTCGTAGAGATCGATCATCTCCACGGATTTGTCAACCGGCCCGTCAATGTAGACTTTCAGGCGATGACCGTTGACTTTGAAAGTCACACCCTCTGAATTTTCAATCGAGACAGTTCCGTAAGGATATACTTCCTTAACAGTGTACGGTCCTGTCCATCGGGATTTCAACTTTCCTGGAAAGAGACGCAGGCGTGAGTTATAAAGCAGGACCAAGTCGCCCACCTGAAAATCTTCTCGGTGTTTGAGGCGACTGTCGTGCAATCTCTTTGTGCGCTCTTTGTACAACATCGAGCTCTCATAGGCTTGTTGCCTAAGCTCCTCTAGCTCGTGAATCTGCAAGAAACGGGTCTCACCACCGGTCTTCAGATCCAAATTTTCCGTTTTAAGAGCCCAGAATGCCCTATGCTCCAGCTCGACTGGGAGATGACACGCTTTGCCATAGACAAGCCTAAAGGGAGTCGTCCCAATAGGCGTCTTGTAAGCCGTCCTAAAGGCCCACAGCGCGTCATCAAGCTTGTCCGCCCAATCCTTGCGGTTTTGATTAACTGACCGCTCAAGGATTCGCTTCAATCCACGGTTTGTGACCTCCACCTGTCCACTTGTCTGTGGATGATACGGGGTGGATAACCTGTGGTGGACACCATAACGTGCTAACGCGCGATCAAGCTACGCATTGCAGAAATGTGTGCCACGGTCACTAATCAATGCCTTTGGGGCACCAAACCGTGAGAACAAGCTCCTAACAAACCTCACTACAACTCGGGCATCATTTGTGGGCAAGGCTTGCGCCTCGGCCCACTTTGATACGTAATCAACAGCCACGAGTATATATCTATTGCCCCGTGAGGAGGGGAACGGTCCCATGAAGTCTATGCCCCAAATGTCAAAGACCTCACAGACTTGAATCGGGTTTTGCGGCATTTGGTCGCGTGCCGATATGTTCGTCGCCCTCTGGCACGAATCACAAGCACCAACCAGTATCTGGGCGTCACGAAAGAGTGTGGGCCAATAAAACCCGGAGTCTAACACTTTCTTAGCAGTGTAATTCGCTCCATGGTGACCTCCGGTAGGCCCCTCGTGACAATCGCGCAAGATCTGCGCCGCCTCCACCCCAAACACACAACGGCGAATCAACTGATCCGCCCCGACCCGGAACAAAAATGGGTCATCCCAGAAGTAATGCTTTAGGTCCGTGAAGAACTTCCTCTTTTGCTGGTGCGACAATCCTTTGATGAGGATCCCGCACGCGAGGTAGTTCGCAAAATCCGCGAACCATGGTGATACATCTTCCACCGACTCGACGCTCATCAAGAACTCGTGGGGAAAGTTGTCATTAATGGTATCCCACGCGCAGTTCTCGGCATCATCATGCTCGAGCCTGGACAGATGATCAGCAGCGACATTCAGGGCACCCTTCTTGTCCTGAATCTCTATATCGAACACTTGCAGCAGCAAGATCCACCTAATCAGGCGCGGTTTCGCGTCCTGTTTGCTGAAAAGGTATCGGATCGCTGCATGGTCCGTATAGACAATGGTCTTCGACAGTACCAAATATGATCTAAACTTGTCGAATGCAAATACTACAGCAAGAAGCTCTTTTTCAGCCGTGGTGTAATGCTCCTGAGCATCATGTAGAGTCTTAGTCGCGTAGTAGATCGGGTGGAAGTGCTTGTCCTTCCGCTGTCCCAAGACCGCCCCTATCGCGAAGTCACTCGCGTCGCACATAATCTCGAATGGCAGCTCCCAGTCGGGTGCTACCAATATAGGGGCCTCAACAAGCAACCGCTTCAGAAGGCCAAATGCCTTTACACACTCTGCACCAAACACAAACGGTGCATCCTTTTCCAACAAACGGGTCATCGGTCGGGCGATCTTTGAAAAGTCTTTGATAAATCGCCTGTAAAATCCCGCATGACCCAAAAAGCTGCGGATCGCTCTGACAGAGGAGGGTGGAGGGAGCCTAGAAATGATATCTACTTTGGCAGGATCAACCTCCAACCCACTTTGGGAGACCTTATGCCCCAGGACTATTCCTTCCTTCACCATGAAGTGGTATTTTTCCCAGTTTAGCACAAGACTGGTCTCCTCACACCTCTGAAGCATCCGCTCCAGGTTCCCCAGACATTGATCGAACGAACTCCCAAAAACGGAAAAATCATCCATGAACACCTCCATGGAGTCCTCGATCATGTCATGAAAAATGGCAACCATGCAACGCTGGAAGGTCGCCGGCGCATTGCACAGCCCAAATGGCATACGCCTGTAGGCGAATGTGCCAAAAGGGCATGTGAAGGTCGTCTTATCCTGGTCCACAGGATCGATAGGGATCTGAATGTATCCAGAGAAACCATCAAGGAAACAGTAATACAACTTCCCCGACAGTCGTTCCAACATCTGATCGATGAATGGAAGCGGGAAGTGATCCTTGTGGGTGGCGTCATTGAGCTTGCGATAGTCAATGCAAACTCTCCACCCCGTGACGGTCCTCGTAGGAATTAACTCATTCCTATCATTTGTGACCACCGTCATGCCACCCTTCTTGGGCACGACGTGCACAGGACTAACCCAAACAGAGTCCGAGATGGGATTTATCAATCCAGCATCAAGCAGTTTAATCACCTCGGATTTAACAACATCTTGCATGTTCGGGTTCAGACGCCTCTGGTGCTGCGCACAAGGCTTGTAGACATCCTCCATCAAGATTTTATGAGTACAGAAAGAGGGATTAATCCCCTTGATGTCTACGATCTTCCAGGCAATTGCCCGTTTATGAAGTTTTAAAACCCTCAACAACTCGCTCTTTTCTTCCACAGTCAATGAAGACGATATGATAACCGGTAGACGCCCCTCCTCATCCAGAAATGCATACTCGAGATGCGGCGGGAGCTCCTTCAGCTCTAGAGATGGTGGATCCTCAACAGACGGCTTCGCCTTCTCCTCTTCCTCTCGCTCAATTTCCACAAAACGCTCCGGACTTTGGGAACCATCATCACCGATCTGATAGACCGGCTGCTCATCTATATGGCCCTCCTGCATAATGCCATCTAGGCTCCCACACAACAGATGTGTGTCCGAAACATCTCTCTCCCAAGCACCTCTGACATGAGAGCTGACACACCGGTCTACTATATCAAGATAGTATAGTGTATCGTCTTGGCTCTCAGGATGGCACATAGACCTCTGAATGTCAAAAGTCACGTGCTCATCATTGACTAGGAGTGTGATCTGGCCCGCAGCCACGTCAACAATCGTCCTTGCCGTGTTAAGGAAAGGACGTCCGAGAATCAAAGGGACTTCAGAGTCCTCATCCATATCTAGGATGACAAAGTCCACAGGGAAAACGAATTTGTCAATCTTGACAAGCATATTTTCTACAAACCCCCGTGGATACTTGATCGAACGATCAGCGAGGCGAATACTCATCCTGGTGGGTGAAGGTTCACCCAGATCCAACTTCTCGAAAACCTTATAAGGCATAAGGTTTATGCTGGCCCCCAAGTCCGCGAGTGCATTACTGACAGTCATATCACCTATCAGACAAGGGATGGTAAAGCTACCAGGATCGCCCATTTTCATGGGCAGTCTATTCTGCAGAATTGCAGAGCAGTTCTCGTTCAACAGAACGCAGGACAGGTCCTCAAGTTTTTGCTTGTTTGTGAGGATGTCCTTCATGAATTTGGCATACATAGGCATCTGTGCTAAGGCCTCAACAAACGGGATGTTTATATGTAGCTGCTTGAACAGCTCGAGAAATTTCCCGTATTGCGCCTCGTCTTTCTGCTTCCTAAGTCTACCAGGATATGGAACAGGAGGAGTGTAGTCAGTGACTGGCTTCGGTAGCTGTGCTGTACTTGCTGGGACTCGCCTAGCGTGCACCTCGTCCGAAGACTCAGTCTGGACCGTCTTAGTGATCGGTGGTGAGCCCGATGTGTCAGGTCCCGTGGTTTTACCACTCCTCGTCGTTATGGCATTCACATGCCCTCTTGGGTTCGGCTCAGTGTTGCCTGGAAGACCACCCTGCTGTCTCTCAGACATCATTTTTGCCATCTGGCCAACCTGGTTCTCTATGGCCTGCATCGACGCCTTTTGGCCCCTCATCTCTCCCTCATAATTCGTGAAGCGCTCCTCATGCTGCTGGTAGCGCTGCTCAGCGATCTGATTGGAATTAGAGGTGTTGGTAAGGAGCTGAGACATCATCTCCTCCAGCTTAGACATACCATGAGGGGCGTGCTGCTGGGAGCTGCTCCCAGCGCCCTGGTTCTGGTATTGGTTCGGTCTCTGCTGGGACGATTGACCACGACCCTGGTAGGACTGTTGGTTGGACTGGTAAGGCTGTTGGGACTGGTAGGACTGTTGTGGTGCGGCGGCTCTCTGCTGGAATCCGAGAGGGTTCTGATTGGAAGTACCAGATCTCCACCCGAAGTTCGGGTGATTTCTCCAACCCGGATTATAAGTGTTGCTGTAAGGGTTATTCTGGGGTCTCGTTTGATTACCCATGTAGTCCACTTCCTCGTGGCCTGTATACATCACCCCCTGAGCACACGAGCCAGGCTCGTGAGATACCCCGCACTCCACACACAAACAATCGGACTGCGCTACGTGTTGCTGAGAGTTATCGAATCTCGTAGCCAGAGCCGCTATCTGTGCCGAAATCGCCGTATAGTTATCCACGGCATGCACACCAGCCTTGGCAGATGAAGACCTAGATCTATCATTCTGCCGGGATTTAGATTTTAGGGACGCCTTCTCAATAATGCTCCACGCTTCCCTAGGAGACTTTGTTCCGATGTCTCCCCAGCGTATACATCAAGGCGTTCCTAAGACGCATACCCGAGTCCCTGATAAAAAGTTTGCACCAAATGCCTTTTCGAAAGCTCATGGTGCGGGCAACTCAAGAGTAGGTCTTTAAACCTTTCCCAGGCTGTGTATAATGATTCATCGTCATCCTGACGAAATGTCATGATGCGATTCCTCAGTTTTTGTGTCTTTTCAGGAGGAAAATACTGCTGCATGAATTGTTGTGACAACTCTGCCCAAGTCGTGATCGACCCTGCGGGTTGTGACAGAAGCCAAGTCCGGGCTTTGTCCCGCAGTGAGAATGGGAAGAGTCGGAGATGGATAGCATCATCGGAGATGCCCGTCATCTTAAAGGTGGCTAAAACCTCTAAGAATGCAGCAATATGTCGGCCTGGATCCTCGTGCTCCAGTCCACCGAATTGCACCGAGTTTTGTATCATATTCACGATACTAGATTTGATCTCGAAATGGTCCGCCAAAATAGCCGGACGGACAATATTCGGCGCGAGTCCATCTCCTCCTGGACGACCACTATCATTCAGCGGAATGTCGTCATCCGCCATGATAATGTCGCTGTGGGCGTCCGACCCGTTGTCGTCGGCCAGATCGTGCCTCGCCTCCTCAATTGGGACCTCAACAATAGGAGCAGCAATAAGAATATCAGAAACAAGACGCAATTTATGAAGTCTAATCCGCTCGCTTCTCCTCAGGCGCCTTAGCTCCTCGTCAGAAAGATCACCAGAAGACCCTGGGTTTGTGGACATCAACCTGCATGTAAGAATGATATAGTTGCAACAGGCGAATATATGACAAACCCAAAAAGGCGATAAAAGACAGAAAAATAAATAAATGAAATAAAGAATCAATAAATTCATGCGAAAATAACTGAGCGCAAATATATTCAAGAAAGTCAAATATAAACAAATAGAATCAATAAAATGAACAGAAATAAGCAGACTAAGCCTAAAACTATACAAAGAATGAAATCAATAATTAGTCCAAATACGAACAAATAAATCTAATTAATCAAATAACGAACAAATTAAATTCATAGACAAACCAATTAATCCAATATTCAATAAATTAAATCTATCAACATCCTAATGAACGAAAAATCAAATCAAACAATCCTATAAGCAGATAAATGAACGAATCTATATGCAACCTATAAACCAATCTAAAATTAATCCAATATATCAACAGACAGATAAATCTAATAAAAATTCAAATAATCATATATGCAAATTAATGAATGAAATAACGAATCAAAGAAGTATAAACAAGTATTCACAAGCATGTACACTGGTAAAAAGTTGACTCGGTTCGTTCCTAAAGCTCGTCGCGTCCCCGGCAACGGCGCCAAAAACTTGACGTGTGCGTAACTATACATATTTTACAATGGATTTTAACACACGTTTTGCTTTAATATTTATAAAAATTGTTTAGACCTTAATATTAAAACACACACAATAGGGCAAGTGTACCCTGTCATATATGTAGTAACGTACAGATAAGAACCAGATATCGATCCATGGACGCGCGCGGAGCAATTGTACTAAAACTCTGTCCCCGATTTACCAGTAGGAAAAGATAAGTTTGAGTTTTGTTTAAGACTAAATTAATTTTAAAACATGTAAATAACTTAACTACGACTCCAAATAGAAAATATAACTATATAAGCTGTAATACGCCAATCCTAGCATGTCATCTATATAAGAAATAAAGGCGTGATCAACATTCCCATTTTCCGACAGTTAGTGTCCCTTTCGGGCATCCTAACATGACAACTATACAGAAAGCTAACACGAATACACACGTTAACCGCTTCAAGTCGTTCATTAGCGAGCAGCTGATATGATCTCACGCAGATCTTCTAAAGATAAGTTAGTTATACGTTAAGAGTATTCTAACCTCACTAATTTAGGGAAGCGATACCGAATACACAACACAGCCACCTAAACTAGCATAAAGTAGAGCATTTCACAACCTATTCCATTTTACCAACTTTGACCCCAGATCTACTAAGATCGCCATTTTTACCAAAATAACTACCAAAGATCATTAACCGTGTCAAAGACTAGTAACGGCACCATTAGGCTTTTTAAACCCTTTTACGTGCCGGTAAGCATTTTTAACCGTTATTCGACTGACTTTAACCAAACCAATACCCGGTTACAGTTTCATGGCATAAACTATTTAACAAGTTAATTAGTCTACTACCGGACGATTAAACGGACGGTTTTTCAACATGTATCCGCCTAACACATTCGACAATCGCTAAAGTCATTCAAATACAGCTACAAATCCATCAACAACGAAACAAGGTTGCGCTATGATCATCAAGATCTAATACGTGAAAAACGCCAAATTTATACAAAACATGATTACATACTAAACGATTCTTTTACGTACTAAATACTATTGTTCTTGCCCGTAGGCGTACGAATAACTATAATAACATCAAAATAGCATACAAAAATCAGATTTGAATCATAAAAAGCTTCAAGGATCAAACCATAAGAATGCTAAAGAGATGGATCGGATGATGAAGGATGGAACGGATGGACTTCCGAGCTTGTTAAACGGCTTTCCAGCAGCTTGGATCGTCCAAAAATCGCCCAGAAAAGCTTCCCTCAAGATCCCATATTGATCAGTGAGCTGAAATGGGGATTTTATAGCAGAGCAGAGGGTTCGAGCGGCCGCGCGAAGCCTTGGAGCGGCCGCTCGCTTTATCAACAAGTGGACCAATTGCTGCAGACGTGACATAGGCCTTCTGGAAGGTCCCAAGAAATATCTGGGAGGGGCGCGCGGCCGCGCGAAGCCTTGGAGCGGCCGCTCGAAGGGCCTGATGGCCCGTTTTCGCGCCGAACTCTTCGTTTTTTCCTTCCTTGTGTTTCCGGGACATCGTTCAAGACCTGAAATCGTAAAGATACCCAAATAAGTACCAATTCCTATGTATGAGGTCAAAAACGTATGAAAAAGGGAGTTAAACGGGGACTTTTATATGTGTAATTTAACGTATATCAACTAGCTCATTTGGGTCCAAGCTCTTCACCCATCCTCTTGCTACAATCTCGGCAGAGTTTAGAATGCTTTTGAGGACAACTTCATCTCCGACCTAGATTTTAGTTTTCAACAAACATATCAAACTCTAGTCACAATAGTACAAGTAACGTTTCACAAAAAAAAAATAAAGATTTATATAGAAAAATACCCGTAAACGTGGAGGTCCATTGGTTGCAATGGGAAAATGTGGTGATGTAAGAGGTGGAACACTAGGACCATCCGTACTCCCTTTAATCTCCGATACTTGGGCTTGTAACCGAGCCACAGTACTAGTAAGTTCTTCACATTTAGACTTCAATTGGATGTTTTCTCTACGACATGTTGAACGACTTGATGTTACACCCCAAACATCAGAAGCACGAACACCCAGACCATACATGACTGCATCACCATTTCGATCTTTCCCCATTACTTTAGAAAAAACATCATCTGGTCCAGGCTTATCGATCGAACCATCAGGAAGATTAGAACTAAGTTGTTGCATCTGTGCCTGTATTAGATATAGTAACAAAAATAAGATATGTATTTTTAACAACATCAAGAACATAAAGAAAAGATATGTATATGAATATATAAGAAATTACTTACAATTGCATTTGCAGCTTCCACATTTTTTGTAGTTCCATGTTTGGAGAAACATGCACGAAACATTTCCAATCGACTTGGGTCTTGTCCCACAGATGCCTGTTTGAATAAAAAGAAAATAGGTAGTAACAACGGATATCGACATGCTACATTAAGAATTGCACTATTTCATACAATCACCTTTAACTCTTTACGGACTCGAGCATAACTTTTTTTACCCGTAACTTGCACCATCTTCTTTTTTGACCGATTCACCTTGTTTTTTTCACTTACCATCTTCAATAGAAAATAAAATATCATAATGAGAAATAAACTAATTGTAACATCCCAAATTTTGAGGATTTATATTTGAAGTGTAAGGTTATTTCATACCTTAGACTTTGTTTTATTCCAATACTTCACAAGTCTCCTCCATTGTTTTTTTTGAACTTGTTTTGGCCTAAAATTTATTTGTTCCTGAAGTGACAAAGACGGATCATAGTAGCTTTCCTTAACTCTTGCCCTCCAGTTCTTGACCTTCTTCCCAAATGATTTCAATACCCAGCCTTCAGCATCCTCTGGAATATCAAATTTTGTCTAAAAATGGAACATGTCACATTAGAAAACATATACTTTAGTCATTCATTAACAAACATATTTTTAATTATGTACCTTTATGAATTCGAGCAACGTTTGTTTTTTGCTGTCCTTAACTTTATTCCATGGTTTATAAATCGGACAGTACTTTCCACTCCTTGAAAGGGTTCCCATGAAATGGGTTAGTTTACTAACTTTGTCACCAATAGGTTGTCCAAGTTCATTAACTAAAATAGGAATTCTATCCCCTTTTCTTGGGCCCAAACTTCTGGCATACGCGTAGGTCCTCTCACTCTTTTACGTACATGTCGAACTACAAAAAGTGAACATGATTTACAATGCACATGTATACATTAAAAATACTATATAAATTGAAAGGCAATATATTAAGTCTGTACGTTTTCTTAGTTTTATTATAGTTTCTTATATATTCATCATGTGTCAAACAATATATGTATTGAGAAACAAAAAAAAAATGAAGCAATCAAGTAAATTAGATAAACCTGCTTCATTTTCTGGTTGTGGGACTTCAAACTCTTCATCCACCAGTTCATCGATCTCATTTTCTAAACCATCCATGTGTTTATTTACATCATCTTCAGCGGCATCTTGCTATTAATTGATATATATAGTTACAAAAACAGTAAGCATCGAAAACAGTTAATTGAATCAAACTTAATACTAATTGAATATCATAATAAAATATTTTAGAAAGAGAAAATATAGGTACCATGAAATATCATGTCACGCTCCCCGTGGTCATCATTGTTGTCGACTGCAAATAACTTTCTTTTAGCTACAACTGATCGCCCTCTCATGTGGCCTTCATCAGACTCTGGTACACCACTATTTATTGGCCTCGTTGTGTCAATCACTTATACCTTTCGCATATGAGATTTTGCAGATGCTAGCACATGAGAGACATTAGGAGCAGTAACTCGTTTCTGTGTTGAATAAGCATATCTTTTCATGGACTGCGGAGCAATGTATCTTGGATGTTTCTGTAAGTCAAACAGTTAGAAAACAAACATAAAGACATTATATTATCCAAATTTGTTATTAGTACCTTTTTATTTGTAGCAACTTCTTTTAAAGACTTAGAAGCATTTTTCAATCCCAGGGCTTGTAATTGTTTTTCGTTCTCTAGAATATTCAACCTTCTACTCTTTTCATAAGCATTCATAGGGCTTTGGCCTTGCATGCTTTTATCTTCCATTAGTAGTGTACACAACAAAGAAAAATTCTTATCAGATCAAGTTATCAAGACCTTTTGGATAAAGATGACTATAAAATAGCAAGTAAACAATCAGAACGTAGCAACACACACTTTGACCTAAACCAATTAAATAAGCGAGATATGCCTATCAAAAAAGATAAAAAATAAATAAAGAAAGAAAACATAAAAACACTCCTTCCCACTTAAGTGCATTATAGAAATCCCATCCAATCTTAACCTTCAATCAAGCATCATAGTACTAATAAACATAAAAACACTCCATTTCACTTTCTTAGAAAGCTGATTATGCCATGCCAGGTTCATTAAGTTAGTGCAGCAACATGGTTTTTTGATTGATTGATAGAGAGAAAGTATGTGTGTAGAATATGAGGGATAAACCCTAGATTGATTGATAGGATAAACCATAGCTAAAAGTCTAAAACTCTTTTTTTTATTAAACACGACAAGTACACAAAACAGCCAAAACACCTAAAAAATCTGACGAGAACTCAAAATCAAGCAACAAACCGGATCTAAACACAAAAACCTACTTAAACCACCTTAAGAACATCTGAACATGTTTAACAGCATGCAGTACAGATCAATAACACAAAAAACTCCACAAACTCTTCTTGCTTCCCTCAAGCTAGCTTGTTCAGATATGTTAATCCTTTTCTCTTAGAAGTATATAAGATTTATTCAACAAATTTCAACCTAAAGAAAATACAATAGATTTATTTAACACACTACCTGATTGGGGATTTTTGTATGGTAACAGTTTGAAAGACACGACCGGAGGTGCGGCAGCAACAAGGTAAATCAGAGTTAGAAGAATACAAAATTTATCGGATAAGTATAATATGAAAACCCTTCTTTCGATCACCGCCGTTTGAACCGTTCCTCAAGTTCGGTTTTCCCTTGATCAACAGAGATTAGGTTAGTATTTTGATTTAAGTGGGTAATTCAAAAAGTTTTAAGCCAAATGCTCGCTGATTTCCTTTTTTATGAACCGCCCAACATAAAATTTTCATTACATATACTTTAATCAATTAAAGAAGAATAGTATAATTATTTTAAAGTTAACTAATAATTTATTTTCATATTATAGGCCAACAAACAAACATTTCTACCCGACTATCCAGGGGAATCCTCACACTATGGACAGACCCCCACGACCAACCTAATGGAGGGCCCATACGTACATTGGGCGGCTGGCGTAGTCAGGCCTGCCCATACAGTTCTCGAAACCAGGGAAAACCCAACCTCTCACCCACTCGTAGGCATGACGGTGAAGGATTGGTAAAACCCGGGAGAGATCAGGACTCGAACTCGTGACTATAGGCCAGGAGTCATCCATCATTTCTCATTATGTCCCTCGTGGGAATCAAACCTGGGACCCCCAAGAGGAATCCCCGGTCTATTCACCAACTAAGCTATCCGTGAAGGACTATGTTTTAAATCTAAATAAATAAATTTGTTTTAATGTAACTAGGAATGAGCAAATGGTACTAGGTATCAGTATCGGTATCAAATTTCCCGTACCGAATTATTTTTGGTACAAATTCAATACCGAATTTTTGGCGTTTTCGTTAGTGGTGTTGGTTTGATTCGATGCCAGTATTTAAGCAATTTTACTTACAAATCCTAGTACTGTACCGTACTGTACCAAGCATTTCCGGTATTTGTACCAATACCTAATTTTGGTGATTTATGTGTCGGTACGTTCAGGACCGAGCTCATCGCTACATATGACTCAAGTATTGACAAACCAACGCATCAAAGATTCTCGGATGGTAGTTGTTTGCATGCGAATTGCCAAACCAATACACCTTGGCCTATGCACCAAATGACATTACCAAACCAAGACTTCTTTTTGGTTGCTTGACATTACCAAAAAGCTCGAGCTCGAACCTAAACCGAGCCAGCTTGGCTCGGCTCGTTTTTCTGATCTAGCTGAAAAGTCGAGCTCGAGCTCTGCTCGTAAATGTTCGAGCCGAGCTCGAGCTGGCTCGAGCCAGCTCGATATATATTTTTTTTAATTTTTTAATTTTTTTACAAATATTTATTAAATAAAAAACAATAAAATTAAATAAAATTACACATAATCATGTATATTTTTTTTATTTTTCTAAATTACACAAGCCTAAGTCGAGCCATATGTCGAGCCATCGAGCCGAGCCACGAGCCGAGCCACGAGCTGAACACCCCTGGCTCGAGCTCGACTCGATTACAAAACGAGCCAGCTCGGCTCGGCTCGAAAACAAAACGAGCCTCTTCGAGCCGAGCTTTTTTCGAGCGAGTTTCGAACGAGCCTCGAGTCGCGAGCTTTTTGTACACCCCTATGTACTGTTAATCGTTAAAAAGATATAACGATTAGTGGGGTGTAGACACGTTGCGCGTTGTGAGTCCCTTGGTTTACCGCCAAAAAATTACTCCCGCTTAAATTATACTTTCACAACTCTGGTCAAGAATCTCTGGCCCATTCTCAAGACCTCAAGTCGCGAGCTTAAATTATACTTTCGAACGAGCCTCGAGTCGCGAGCTTTATACTTTCGCGAGCTTTTTGTACACCCGCTTAAATTATAATTTATGTATAAATTATACTTAAATTATACTTTCGAACGAGCCTCGAGTCGCGAGCTTTTTGTACACCCCTATGTACTGTTAATCGTTAAAAAGATATAACGATTGGTGGGGTGTAGACACGTTGCGCGTTGTGAGTCCCTTGGTTTACCGCCAAAAAATTACTCCCGCTTAAATTATACTTTCACAACTCTGGTCAAGAATCTCTGGCCCATTCTCAAGACCCACTTTTTATTTGAAGAAACCCTAACTTTCCTCTGTCTCTCACTATCACTAATCTGTACAATTATCATCATCTCTTAATTTACAAGTATGTTTGGTCTTGTTTTATTTAGTTTACAAATGAACATGATAATTCTGATATCTGCACATTTAGTAGTTTTCTCAAAGTTAGAACCACATTATGCATCCGCTTCTCTCACACTTTGCTTTGTTTCACTGATTTTTAGTTATATTGGATGGGCAGTTTTTAAGTCGTTTGGGTGTTAAAATATAGGAATAGGTGCATATATTTTGAACTCTAATTCAATATCATTGAAATTCTTACGGGAGTGTATAGCAATTGCTAAAAAGAAAATATTTCACGCTAACCAGGTTGTTCACCTTTCTTAGCTATCATATTCTAATCACAATTTGTTGTGTAAACAGTAAAGGAATTGAAGTCAAGATATAGACCTTGTAATTTAGAATTTAATATGTTGTAATTTTTAGTTTCTGGTATTAATTTCTACGCAGCAGGCATCAAAGTATCGACCATCGACTAGTCAGATTGCCCATTAATTTTAGAACTCTTAGAAGAGGTAAACTACTTCCAATTTCTTGATTTGCTAATACCTAGTGAAATTATTTTTTAGTTTCAAATTTCTTAAATTGCTTATGGTTATTAATTAGGTAAACTTCCAATAAATTATTAACACATAATTCAATTATTGTTGTTTAATAGTACCATTTACTTCATGTTCATTCAGAATCAATAGTGATGGAAAAACTCTCTTCATGAATGATTAGACATGCTAACAATGGTAAGATTTCTTTCCAACTTATATATACCATGCTTATTAAACATTGATCTGAAACAAAAAAGTGTAGTCCTATTCGCCCATCATCGGCAGCTCACAATCGCCCCTACGATTGATCAATAGAATACAGCAGATGTGATTTGGCTGTTGTCCTGCTGTAGTTAGTTGGCTGCTGCAATTCGGTCTATGGTGGTGGATGGCTGGACACAGAACACAGTAAACAACAATCAGTTACTGTTGGTAGTGGCGATGTTGAGCTGTAGATGATGGGCGAATAGGACTGCACAGGTCTGATGTGAATAAGAACTCTCAACTCTCCAAAAACAATCTACACGAAAAAAAATTACACGGTTCAGTTTAAAATGACATACATCCATGACTGCACTAGCGAATCTTTGTAGGGTTGAATTGTAGATAGTCTTCAAGTGACTCGATAGCCGTTTTATGTTATCACGTCTTTCTCGTATTTCATTATGTTTCCCAACCCGGCCCGACCTGGAAATTATAGCCTTGTTACTTGTTGGTTACTGGTATAACCTAGCGTGCTATCCAGTGACAACCTCGGAAGCTCTTTAATCTTCATCTTAAATTTCATCTGGTACCGCGATTCCCTTTCATCTAGTACCCCAATAGCCTATAAGTATAATGTGTGAAGACACTAAAGTGATGCACATTTATTTGCAAAGTTTCCTTTAAAACATTATAGTCGTAACAATGGAAGTTGCTGAAAACAAAAAACACTTAAATGCGAAACTGTTGATACACTCATACCCTCAGAATCTGAAGCTTAGATGCAAAAGCAATTGCATCCCAATAAGGCTGTGAAGAAGACCACTGCAGTTGTTCAATTTCAACAGCAACAGTATACGCCAAAATTGGATCCAACCCACCTTCAGCAGGCTGACTCATCGATGACAGATCACAAATCAACGACTGCGAATCATCACCCGCGGTACAAATATGACACGAACTACGTGGCGACCATGCATTCGCATTCACACTCGCCTGATGCCTTTGTAGTTCCACAGCCGGAAGCGTCGGGAACCGAATATCAAACACAATTACCGTCGCACTATCCATTATAATACTAGCCATATTTTCCTTTGTGTGTTGTTTATATGTTGATGCAAGGTCTAGTAGAAAACAACCAACCAAGTTCCTTAGAAATTCATCTTTTGTGATCAGCATATAAAAGGTAACATGTTTTGTAATAAGTAATACCACATGATCGACATATAAAAGTGTGTAGAATATAAGATTGAGGTCCTATTTATTAAGAAAAAAGTATAGGTTGCTAAGTATCACCTGTCCTTTACCTCTGAATGAGACGGTAAACAAAAGAATTTCTAGTTCTTGAAATATCGAACGTAAGTGGTTATTTAGAAGTTGTGAGTTCCATTTCTTATATTCTATTTGCAATTGTTATTGTTGTTATCATCATTATCATCTTTTAACATTAAAGAGAACATCAGACGATTGTTCATCATGAAAATCAGAAATTACGTGAGTGTGAGATTCAACGTTTACATAGCGAGACTTTTGAGTCGTGGTTTCAAGATCATGTAAGGAATATGCATAGGTGCATTACTTTTGAAATACAATTTAAATGATATAACATTTTTCAGCTTCTAATAGTTGGATGTATAATTTAAATTTTAAAACATCTTGCCTTAATTCAGGTTGCGGGGCTTCATACAAGAGGGGATCATAGAATCCCAGAAGATCTAAGAAACTTGGCAAGTGGCCCAACCGAGTTTGTGAAAAAATATGAGGGATTTATCATAAATGGTTTCCGATTTCACACAAAAAAGCTAGAAGAGATTAGGAAAACACAAAATAGTGGACTTACGCTTGAGGCCATGACTAATAGTTTCTCGAGTGCTAGAGATAACAATCCTACCGTGGGAGATGTAACATACTACGGGGTTTTGAATGATATCATTGAGTTGGAGTATGTTGTTAAAAATAGTTTCGTGCGTTATAATGTAGTATAGATATTGTATAAAATGGATTAGTTTGCCACATGATTTTTTTTTTGTTATGACTCAAACATCAACGGTCCTATTATGGTGTATTATAATAACACCACTATGATTAAGCGTCCTATAAAGGTTAAAGTTGTAAGACCCAAGTGTTAAGTGTCTATTAAGTAATGTTATAATAAAACTCTAGCGTATAAGCGTCCTATAAAACTGTTGTTTTATGACTCAAATATCACGTGTCATATTACGGTGAATTATAATAACATTACAATGATTAAGCGTCCTATAAAGGTTAAAATTAGACCCATGTCTCAAGTGTCCTATTAAGTTATGTTCTAATATGACTTCGGCTAGAAAGGGTCCTATAACATCAAACATTTATGACTTAACTATAAAGTGTCGTATTAAGTTATGTTATAATAGGACCCCCGATGATCAAGGGTCCTATTACATTACCACATAATGGGACCCCAACAGCTAAATGTCTTATAAATTACTTTATTAGGATCTATATTTTAAGTGTCTTATTAAGTTATATGATAATAGGACTCCAAAGAATCATCCATCCTATTAAATAGTTTTTTAGGACACCGGTTTAGTAGCACATATTATAAAAGGACCCCAAAAGTTCATTTGTCCTATTAAATAGTTTTTTAGGACCCCATTTTACAAGTGTCCCACACAAAAGGTCCTTAAAAGCTCGTTTTGTTGTAGTGGTTTTTTAGACGGGTATTCGGGGTACAACTAAATAGCAATACACCCGGATGACCAACACAAGACCACATTCACTTGCCCATATGGTACTTTTGCCTTTAGGCGGATGCCATTGGGATTGTGCAACGCTCCGGCAACTTTTCAACGATGTATGATGAGTATTTTCTCGGATATGGTTGGCGAGTCATTGGAAGTGTTTATGGATGATTTCTCAATTTTTGGCACTAGTTTTGAATTTTGTCTCAACGAGTTGCAAAAAGTTTTAAAAAGATGTGTTGAGAAAAATTTAGTGCTTAGTTGGGAGAAAAGCCATTTCATGGTGCAAGAGGGAATTGTGTTAGGCCATGTGATTTCTGAGCGGGGTATGGAGATGGACAAGGCAAAAATTCGGGTCATATCATCATTGCCACCACCGAAAAATGTGAAACAGGTAAGATCATTTTTGGGACATGCGGGATTTTATAGACGCTTTATTAAGGGTTTTAGTGTTATCACCAAGCCTTTATGTAATTTGCTTTTGAAAGTTGTTCCCTTTGATTTTACTAATGAATGTTTGCAAGCTTTCAATGTTTTGAAGGAACACTTAGTCAAGGCTCCTATTTTGCAACCGCTGGATTGGTCAAAGCCATTTGAGATAATGTGTGATGCAAGCGACACTACAATTGGTGCTGTTTTGGGTCAACGAGTGGATAAGAAGCCGGTGGTAATTTATTATGCGAGCAAAACTTTGTCCGAAGCGCAACTGAATTACGTCACAACCGAAAAAGAATTATTAGCGGTGGTGTATGCTTTGGACAAGTTTCGTTCATATATTTGGGGGAGCAAAGTGGTGGTATATTCGGACCATAGTGCGGTTCGATATTTGATGGAGAAAAACGATGCCAAGCCACGATTGATTCGGTGGGTTTTGCTCCTTCAAGAGTTTGATTTGGAAATTCGGGACAAAAAGGGGAGTGAAAATGTAGTAGCGGATCACTTGTCTCGAATTCCGATGGAGGGGATTGATGATATGAGTGAGATAAATGAAAGCTTTCCGGATGAACAACTTCTAGCCGTGTCTACTCGAGTCGCTCCGTGGCTCATTATGTCAATTATTTAGCCACGGGTGCTATTCCGGATCATTGGACCAAGAAACGAAGACAACAATTTATGGTCCAAGTGAAACAATATATTTGGGATGAACCGGATCTTTTCAAGATTGGGCCCGATCAAGTGATCCGAAGGTGTGTTCCTGAATCGGAAGTTAAAGAAATATTGACACATGCTCATTCTTCCGGTTGTGGTGGGCATTTTAGTGGACATAAAACCGGCTACCGGGTACTTTTGTGATACCCCGAAATTTCATGTTCTCACTTTAACGGAACTCTAGTTACATTCTATGCATTCTACTTAACTAGGGTTAGCTAGTTAAATCACACGTCGCACAGTTATAGGTTAATAATTGCATGAGGTGATAATTCGGGGAATTACCAGACTGTATACATGAGTAGTGAACCTCGGACGTTGGTGAACAATGAAATTAGATAATTGTGAATTAATTGATTGAGATTGATTGCAATTACGTACTTCTGTGATACTCGGTGAAACTATGTGCAAACCATATGTGATTATGTGAACTTAAACCAAATACGTTAATAAAAATCGTTAAAGGTGGACCATTAGGATGATTAGGGTCTTAACACATGGGGTTACACTTATTACGATCCGAAATAGCGAAAACGTCGAAGGAAAACATGTCGGGTGATGAAACGGGCCACCCACGCGGGCCAAGGCCCTGTGAGCGGCCGCTCACAGGGACCGAGTAGCCGCTCGCGGGTGTCTGTCGCCACCAAACCGACTTAATCACCTATTTAAGCAAACCTAAGCCTCTTGTATCACCTAAACTCAAACCCTAATCTCCCCTACTGCCCTAACTACGAAATTTTTAACCCCAAACCACCTTCTAAGGCGCAAGAACATCGATCGGGAAGCTTCAAGAGCGTTCTGTTGGTTGTTTCGAAGAGCTTGTGGTATAATCCTTAATCTACTATGCTTTAATCTTATTATTATGTTATAAAAAACCCTATAACTAAGTTTGTCTAGGTCTGAGACCTTTTTATAAATATTAAAACTTGATGTTTTTGACGATTTAACGGGTTAAACATGATGATAGGCGATTAGTGATATAATATATTACTTGTTGCGCAGGTTGTTAATGTTTTGACCGTTAGGGTTTATGATTTTTCATGTTTTATGATAGGTTCTGATCATGCTAGGTCTTATGAATTTTTTGTAATGATTGTTGATTGATATTGATCGATTATACACACACATGAGTCGTTTAAATAAAGGTTTATGCATGATTAAAATCTGGACATAATGTTTAGGTCAAATTGTAGGGTCTGTTACGTGGCTTTAACATGATGGTTTTGATGTTTTCTTTGCATGGTTATATTATACCTGGTCTTAGCTTTTCATAATGGGTAAAATCGAGTGATTTGGACGTCGTTTGAGTAGTTTTTGGAATTTTCTTTGAATAAAGGTCATATCAGAATTTCGGATTAATAAACTGAGTCGACTTTAAGCCATCATAACTCGAGTTTTATAAAGAATTAAGTTATGAAATTTTTGCAATAGATTAATATTGAAATAATTTGGCTTTTCCAAGTGGATTGATCCCATTTGGATGAATACACAATTTTTGGGAATTTTTCTACTAAACTAACCTGTTGTGGAGGTTTTCTGAACATAGCTGTGTTGAACAAATTTTAATAATTTTTGTGTTTAGTTTTGAGACAAAAAAAATTATGTACTGTTAAATGAGTACCAAAGAATATTCAGTAAAAATTTGGGAGTTTAATTCATCGGTTAAGTATTTTAAATAAATTAGTTTTCATGGCGCATAATCTGTCCTAAAAATACAGATTGTGTATTTCGTGTTTATGTGACTATTTGGAGTCTTAGGTGGTATGTAATTGACATGAACTTGAATGGACACTTATATGAGATGCATATGAAGTGTAAAACCGATGATAACCAACATATTCACCAACGGGTCCGTAGGGTTTACTTATGCATGTAGAATCACTAGGTGTCACTTACACGGTTTTGAACAATTAAACGTCTTGGACAAACGGATTATATGGTGTAATGGTATTACACATATGCTCACTTAGTGATACATGTATTAGGGAGTCGGTAGCACACCCTATTTTGGAATTTGGATTTTTGATTTACTTGCTTGCATACTAAGGTGAGTTTCACTACTCTTTTCTCAAAAGCATGCGTCTTGGGGAGACAACTTACTTACTGTACTAGTCCAGGTTTGGGACTACTATATTTATCTCGGGTTTTTAGATGGGTTGATTCCTGGGAGGAATCGGACCTTGCTAGTTTCACACTCTGTGTCCTTGACGAACTAAACTACACTCTATCACGAAAGCCCTTCACTATTTACCGAATGAGTTGCCGGGTGGCAAGCGGGTTACTAGTTGATAGCGCTATTAGGTTTGACAAACCCCACACCTTGCTGGGAGCCGAGTGTGAACTACGACCTTAGACTGTATCATTGTTGATAGGCAATGATGGAAGGCAAAAACCAGCTCGCGGGGCGAGTGCACCGTTTGAATAGCAATTCGATATAACATTGTTTAGTTATCATGAATGGGTTAGCTACCCTTGGGATACGCTGAACTAGTGGTACTTGGTTCTTGGTTTTGGTTGTTGATTACTACATTTGGGTTTGGGAAACCTAACTACTATTTCTTGGTTTGGGAAACCTACACTTTTACTTACCTTACTTTGTGAACTCACCAACTTTATGTTGATAAACGATAGCATGCTTTTGCATGTCTGTAGGTTCGGAGCACGATAGGACATGCATCATGTTATGTCATGGGATTATGAACACCTAAACTATTTTTAAATATTTAACTATTTACTTATCGTTTTGGGCGCGGTATTTTGCGCAGACTTTTATTTAACTGTTTTGTTATTTCACTTCCCCTATACTTTAAACTGGATTGGTTAAAACTTTTAAACTTGGTTTTACAATAACGAACTAAATGGTTTGGGCATTTAGAGTCGTTCTTATGACTTATGGCTGTGGGATCCTGGTATGTCACGCGCCTCGCGGTATAAACACCGCAGTGGAAATTTGAGGGTGTGACAGATTGGTATCAGAGCCATTTGTTATAGTGAACTAGGACTTCATGGTGAGTCTTGTCTATAACTGTCATAGCATAACCATTGCATTAGTACACTCACAGCTTAAGTGCACAACTAGCTTTTGGGCTATGTAAACTTGCTTAACAGATTATAGGAGATACATAATTCTTTAACACTAAATCCGATAGTGAGCACATCCTTGGTGAAGGACGAAGGCTAGGCCATGTGGCGCAGCAATTGAGACTGAGATTCCAACCAGCATCACGGATGGGGAGTTAGCCATCGAGTACAAGTGCGAGAACCAACCATTGAACACGGTGCAACATTACAGGTTAGAGAGGAAGGCTACCAGGAGGAACGAGTAGGACGTTAGTACTATACACGAATAACCCTAGATAACACTTACACCACTAGAGGAAGGAGGAAGGGGAACTAAAGAAGGAACCCGAACCCATCAAACCTGAAGAGATTGAATATGGAAACGCTATTATTTTTTCTGAGCACGAAGACGATTGATTCCTATCTTCATTCTCTTGATCTTTCTTTCTTTTATTTAGACCCAGTCCAGACTGAGTTGTTCTCTTAGTTTGTTCCTTATTCTAGTTCGCCTACACTACGTGTGAACGATCATATGGCTCGCATATTTTTATGAGCTTATGGTGAATGTAGGATCACTATGGCTGGACATGGACATGGACGGGGAAACATCAATATGACACAGGCAGAACTGAACGCAATGATTAACGAAAGGGTAGTTGCAGCCCTTGCAGCCTTTCAAGCTGGTCAACCTGGTCATCACCCGCATGTTTGTACCTACAAGTCTTTCATGGACTGCAAGCCGCAGAACTTTGGAGGATCTGAAGGGGCTGTCGGGCTAATGAGGTGGTTTGAAAAACTGGAATCTTGCTTCGCTATGTGTAACTGTCCACCAGAGGTGGATTTCAAGGAATTGATGAAGGAGGAGTATTGTTCTCGAGATGAGATTCAAAAGTTGGAGACTAAATACCTTAACCTGAAAATGGTGGGGTCGGAGATTGAGACTTATACTACTAGGTCGCATGAGCTGGCGACCATGTGCCCTAATTACTCTACTCCGCTCTACAAACGAATTGAACTGTACAACAAGGGCTTGGTGCCTCAGATCAAGGGGATGGCCACTGCTGCAAACATCAACAACATTCAGCAAGTCATTCGCTTAGCCCACCAGTTAACGGATCAGAAGGTGGAAGAAGGAATCTTGCCCCCACGGGGTACCTCATCGTCTACCACTAAAGATAATAAGCGGAAATGGAAAGATGGCTCAGGCAAGGTCTCAAGTGGTGACGGCAGTTAGCAGCAGCGAAAGAGGTCAGGTGTAAACGACAACAACAACCAGACCCCTTCTGACAATAACCAGGGTATTTACAAGGGGAGGCACCCGAAGTGTGAACGGTGC
Source organism: Ambrosia trifida (assembly GCA_028751855.1). Classification (NCBI taxonomy): domain Eukaryota; kingdom Viridiplantae; phylum Streptophyta; class Magnoliopsida; order Asterales; family Asteraceae; genus Ambrosia; species Ambrosia trifida. The sequence continues at coordinate 141,839,698 of CM054122.1, forward strand.
AACTATCATCATTCTGGTCCATGTGAGGACGGAAAGTGTGAACGATGCGGAAAAGCTGGTCATGCAGCTAAGGACTGTCGTGCTCAATTCCCAAAGAATCAGCAGCAACAGCAGGGGCAACAGAATCGTCAATATATTGGAAATGGGTGTTTCCAGTGTTGGAGTGAAACCCACTTCAAAAGGGACTGTCCCCAGCTCAACGGTGGCAACAACAATAGGAACAATGATGACAACAACGCATGACGGGTACGTTCCTTATGAATAAGCAATTTGCTAAAGTCCTATTTTGAATCTGATACTGATTGAGCATGTGCCTTTGGACTTTAGTGCAACTCTAGGGTTAGACCCAACTCTCTTTGAATTCAAAAACACCATAGAACTAGCTGATGGTAAGCTTATTGAAGTTACCTAGCTCTATTACAAGTAGAAACCCGTACGGTTTAGCTAACCATTAGGTAATCAATCTTATCATCCCACCTACCCTTCGTAGCTCTGACATCATCATGGGCGTGGACGAGTTGTCCAGCCATGAACTTAAGCCCTTGGCACAAGATAGTGATTGGAATCCCTCGTTCTGGTGGGGGAAATCTTATCTGGCCAGTGACATCGAAACAACGCCAGTGTTGGCACCTCTCTTGTAGGAGATCTCGGAGCACGTAACCGAACACTCGAACTGAATTTCGGGACGAAATTCTTTTCAACTTGGGGATGATGTGACACCCAGAAAATTTTTTGGAATTTTCTCTCACTTGACGCCAACTTTACTGTTTACTTACTGAATTTTGGGACGAAATTCTTTTCAACTTAGGGATGATGTGATACCCCGCAATTTCATTTTCTCACTTTAACTGAACTCTAGTTACATTCTATGCATTCTACTTAACTAGGGTTAGCTAGTTAAGTCACGCGTCACACAGTTATAGGTTAATAATTGCATGAGTTGGTAATTCAGGGAATTACCAGACTGTATACATGAGTAGTGAACCTCGGACGTTGGTAAACCATGAAATTAGATAATTGTGAATTAATTGATTGAGATTGATTGCAATTACGTACTTCTGTGATACTTGGTGAAACTATGTGCAAACCATATGTGATTATGTGAACTTAAGCCGAATACGTTAATAAAAATCGTTAAAGGTGGACCATTAGGATGATTAGGGTCTTAACACATGGGGTTACACTTATTACGGTCCGAAATAGCGAAAACGTCGAAGGAAAACACGTCGGGTGACGAAAAGAGCCACCCACGCGGGCCAAGGCCCTGTGAGCGGCCTCTCGCGGGTGTCTGTCGCCACCAAACCGACTTAATCACCTATTTAAGCAACCCTAAGCCTACTGTATCACCTAAACTCAAACCCTAATCGCCCCTACTGCCCTACCTACGAAATATTAACCCCAAACCACCTGCTAAGGCGCAAGAACATCGATCGGGAAGCTTCAAGAGCATTCGGTTGGTTGTTTCGAAGAGCTTGTGGTATAATCCTTAATCTACTATGCTTTAATCTTATTATTATGTTAATAAAAACATTATAAATAAGTTTGTCCAGGTCTGAGACCTTTTTATAAATATTAAAACTTGAAGCTTTTGAAGATTTAACGGGTTAAACATGATGATAGGCGATTAGTGATATAATAGTTTACTTGTTGCGCAAGTTGTTGATGTTTTGTCCGTTAGGGTTTATGATTTTGCATGTGTTATGATAGGTTCTGATCATGCTAGGTCTTATGAATGTTTTGTAATGATTGTTGATTGATATTGATCGATTATACGCACACATGAGTCGTTTAAATAAAGGTTTATGCATGATTAAAATCTGGACATAATGTTTAGGTCAACTTGTAGGGTCTGTTACGTGGCTTTAACATGATGGTCTTAGCTTTTCATAATGGGTAAAATCGAGTGATTTGGACGTGTTTGAGTAGTTTTTTGAAATTTTCTTTGAATAAAGGTCATATCAGAATTTCGGATTAACAAACTGTGTCGACTTTAAACCATCATAACTCGAGTTTTATAAAGAATTAAGTTATGAAATTTTTACAGAAGGTTAACATTGGAATAATTTGGCGTTTCAAAGTGGATTCGTCCCGTTTGGATGAATACACATTTTTTGGGAATTTTTCTACTAAACTGACCTGTTGTGGAGGTTTTCTAAACATAGCTGCGTTGAACAAATTTTAATAATTTTTTTGTTTGGTTTTAAGAAAAAAAAATTATGTACTATTAAATGAATCCCAAAGAATATTAAGTAAAAATTTGGGAGTTTAATTCATCGGTTAAGTATTTTAAATAAATTAGTTTTCATGGCGCATAATGTGACTATTTGGAGTCTTAGGTGGTATGTAATTGACATGAACTTGAATGGACACTTTTATGAGATGAATATGAAGTGTAAAACTGATGATAACCAACATATTCACCAACGGGTCCGTAGGGTTTTACTTATGCATGTAGAATCACTAGGTGTCACTTACACGGTTTTGAACAATTAAACGTCTTGGACAAACGGGTTATATGGTGTAATGGTATTACACATATGCTCACTTAATGATACATGCATTAGGGTTGATTTTTGGGAGGAATCGGACCTTGCTAGTTTCACACTCTGTGTCCTTGACGAAATAAACTACACTCTATCATGGAAGTCCTTCACTATTTACCGAATGAGTTGCCGGGTGGCAAGCGGGTTACTAGTTGATAGCGCTATTAGGTTTGACAAACCTCACACCGTGCTGGGAGCCGGGCATGAACTACGACCTTAGACTGTATCATTGTTGATAGGCAATGATGGAAGGCAAAAACCAGCTTGCGGGGCGAGTGCAACGTTTGAATAGCAATTCGATATAACATTGTTTAGTTATAATGAATGGGTTAGCTACCCTTGGCATACGCCGAACTAGTGGTACTTGGTTCTTGGTTTTGGTTGTTGATTACTATATTTGGGTTTGGGAAACCTAACTACTATTTCTTGGTTTGGGAAACCTACACTTTTATTTACCTTACTTTGTGAACTCACCAACTTTATGTTGACACACGATAGCATGCTTTTGCAGGTCTCTAGGTTCGGAGCACGATAGGACATGCATCATGTTATGTCATGGGATTATGAACACCTAAACTACTTTTAAATATTTAACTATTTACTTATGGTTTTAGGCGCGGTATTTTGCGCAGACTTTTATTTAACTGTTTTGTTATTTCGCTTCCGCTATACTTTAAACTGGATTGGTTACAACTTTTAAATTTGGTTTTACAATAACGAACTAAATGGGTTGGGCATTTAGAGTCGTTCTTATGACTTATGGCTTTGGGATCCTGGTATGTCACGCGCCTCGCGGTATAAACCCCGTAGTGGGGGTGTGACAACTTTCATGTGGGTTTTATTGGCCTACAATTTTTAAAGATGCTTGTGAATTCGCCCGGAATTATTTGAATTGCCAAAAGTTGGGGAGCATATCCAAAGGAGACGAGATGCCAATGCAACCAATCTTGGTTGTGGAGATATTTGATGTTTGGGGCGTCGATTTTATGGGTCCGTTTCCTAATTCAAATGGGTTTTTTATATTTTGGTGGCGGTGGATTATGTGTCGAAGTGGATGAAGCTATTGCAACAAGGACAAATGACCACTCGGTTGTTTGTAAATTCGTACAATCCAACATCTTTGCCCGTTTTGGCATTCCACAAGTAATTATAAAAGATGGTGGTTCGCACTTTAAAAATTTTAATTTTGGGAAGTTGCTGAAAAGATATAGTGTGAATCACCGGATTGCTACACCGTACCATCCACAAACAAGTGGACAAGTTGAAGTGTCCAACCGTCAAATAAAAGAAATTCTAATGAAGACAGTTCGAGTTGATAGAAAGGATTGGTCGGGTAAGTTGGATGATGCTTTGTGGGCGTATCGAACATCTTACAAAACTCCAATTGGCACAACACCTTATCGAATGGTGTATAGGAAGGGATGTTATTTGCCGATGGAGTTAGCACATCGAGCGCATTGGGCAATCACAACTGTGAATGCCGATTATGATGAAGCGGGCAAGACAAGAAAATTGCAATTGAGTACGATCGAGGAAATTCGAGATGAAGCGTATGAATGTGCTTCGGCATATAAGGATAAACTCAAGAAAGTTCATGATATAAAGCTGTGAAAGAAAACCTTTGAAGTGGGTCAAAAGGTTTGGTTGTATAATTCAAGGTTGAAGATGTTCGCGGGCAAGCTAAAGAGCAAATGGATGGGTCCTTACATAATTTGCCGGGTTGGGAAGTTTGGTGATATTGATATATTGGATGAACACACCAACAAGCAACAAACGGTGAATGGATATCGCTTGAAGCCATACTTGGAGGGCAAGGACATCAACAACTTGGAAGTTGATAAAGCGGGTTACATCTTACGCCCGGTGGAGGACGAACAACCATAAGAGGCCCAGGTTTGGTAGTGTATATAGTTAGATTTTATTTTATTTTATTTTGTTTTATTACCCAATTTCGTTTTTGATCGAAATATGTGTTTGAAACAAGTGTGGGGACGTTTGTTTACGAACAAGTCCTAGCATTGTGTTGAGGACAACACGTTTTTTTTCGAGGGGGTAGGGTAATTTTTGGCGTGTTTAAAAAAAATTACAGGTTTAAAAAAAAATTTACCCAGGTCCTACCGTAAGTTACGGTAGGCATCGTAACTTACGGTGGGTTACAAAAAACGAACGGTGGTTAGGTACTGACCAACGGTGGGAAAAAGTGGCATGAAAGCCACCGTACCTTACGCCCCCACCGTTCCTTACGGTGGGGTCGGGGCAATTGAAGGGACTTGTTTTACGGTATGTAAAAAAAAAAATTTCTTCTCCTTCTAATTCACGTGAGCAGCCAATACTCTTTTTCTTCTTCTTACTTCTTCTTCACAAGAACTCCAAACATCCATTCATTCTTCATCCTTCAATCTCTCCTAAAACCTTCAATAGTTAACCAAATCCATCGATTTTTGGGTCTAACTTGGCTAGAATTTCACAAGGATTCTGATTTTGGGTAGTAAACTACAAGAAAAACACTCTTTGGGGTCGAATCAGAAACCCTAAATCCGAAAAAATGGGTCTTTTCCAAGTTTATAGCTTTCTTGTGTTCTAATACCATCCAATCAAAGGTATGTGCTTTATTGTGTTAATTTTGATGGTACATTGTGGAAAGATTAAGGTTATTGTTCTTATGCATTTATACCCACTTGCTTGTTCTTGGATGCTAGTTCATAAAATTGTTGTTTGATAATAATAATACATGTGAAACTTTTTGGTAATGCTCATAATGTGGAGGCGTCATGCCCAAATTTTGTTAAACCAATTATAAAGTTTTCGGTTTATTGTCATCTATTGCCATAATAACAAGCAAGTGTGGGGAAATTTGAAGGGATTTAGACTGATTTGGGTATTTTTTGTTGTGTTTGGTTGTTATTGAATTGTGTAGGAACATGGCGAAAACCGGAGAGGTAGCGGGAGCAAGCTCATCCACCGCGAAAGCCAAAGGAAAGCAGCCCGCGCAACAATACAAGAGAAGGAAATATGTTGGACGCGATGATGATTCAGACGAAGAAATAGAGCAAGCACCTGAGCAGCCTCGGTTGGACCCGGCTGATAAGCCGAAATGGAAGGCGGGACCTTTGAATGAACAACCGGGTATATGGCAGCCAACATTATTTCATGATCAAATGAAAGGGCTACAAGATCTGCCTGATGCGTTTATTTGTGAACGAGATGTACGTGAGAGAGAGTTTGGACCATTTGGAGTGTTTGACAGGTTCAAGGCCCTGGGATGGGAAGCAGTGGTTCACTGCTATGATCATGAGGATAAATACTTGTTCTTGGATGAAATCGAAGAGTGGATGGCAACTTTGAAATGCAATAGGTATGACAGGCCGTCCCAAATGAAGTTAACAGGTGTGGTGAACGGGGTGGAAGTTCAGATGTCGTATGATTCATTGCGCCGATTGGCTAAATATGATAGCTTGCCGATGAGAGAGTACAAAAACCAAAGTATTGATGATTTGCTAGTTAGTCCTGAAGAGCATCGGAGGTGGATGGAGATGTTAGAAGCATTATTTCTTCTAGGCACCTATTATGGGACGTTATACAGGAAAAACATGAAGATTGAGCCTAAACTTTTGTTGGCAATTTGTATTTTGAATGTCCTACCGAGGCGGGCCGACAAAGAACAAGTGAGGTTCACGGAAATTCCTATTCTATATGCATTGATTCATGGGGGCCCAAAATTCTCAATTCGGTACTTGATTTTAAACTATGTGTGGATGTGCCGAAACTCGATCGATAGGACGATTATTCCATAGTGCAGAATCATCACAGGTTTATTAAAGTAACAAGGGGCAATAACAGATGAGGATGTGGGGAAGAAGAAAAGATACAAGTTGTTGGAATTAAAGAAGATGGGTATTGGATAGGTTTACTCTGAATCGGAAAGGTATCACAAGTTGAAAACCGGGGTCAACGATGGAGACTTTTGAAGAATGATGCGAGGGTACTTTTGCCCAGAGAGGAAGATGAGGCTGAGAGTGGAAATGAGCAACCGCCGAGTGATGATGAAGATTATGAAGAAGACCTGACAAGGGTACGCATGAATCTGGGGCAGGGCAGTTCTAGTGGGATGCCTGGTGGAGGATTTTATGATTTCACTGAGAGAGACGATGTTGATGGTGGGGCGTTTACAGGGAATATGCAATCGGTGATTGAAAATCAGCGCCCTCCCGCTTCAGTGTTTGATACATGGTCGGGGCCGGAGCGTACTTTATATGATCATCAGACGATGCTGAGTGCTAGTATGGAAAGGACAATGAAGCAGAATTTTGACAGGCAGGAGCAGTGGAATAGGGCCCATGCATACTCTCATGAGGTGGAGATTAATAACAGGTATATGGATGATCAGAACCGGCGGTTGAACGCGGACTAGCATGTGGGAAGACCTGTAGTCGTCGATCCACAACCGGTGGATTATGGGTCATTACCGCCATATGATTGCAGTCATTCATATCCGACTCCAGCAGTACATCATTCTCAGTGGATCGACCCCAAACAAGCTCAGCAGCAGTCTCCAGGGCAAGGCGGAAGTAATGATGGTGTTTTTGGATTTGGCAAGTGGAACGAGTTGATGACATCTGTGTTTGGACCACCACAGCCACGCTACTATTGATCAGGTGGTGTCCTATTTGTATATACTTGTATATTTATGTCTTTTTCATTGTGTTTTGGATTGGGTGGTTGGGTGGTGTAGTGATTGTGTTCGTATTGGGTTGTGCTTTCGTGGTGTGTAATTAAGTAATCTAAAAAAAAGAGAGAAAAAATGAAAGGAAAATGAAAAAAAAAGGACAAAGTTTTTGTGGTTTTGAAGCGATCCATTCCAAGTGTGGGGATGGGGGAAAATTTTGAGTTTTAAAAATTATTTTTGGAAATCAAGCTTAGCGTTGTGAAAATTGGAACACCTTGAATTGACCTCGAGAGGCACACCGGCAACCCTTAATACCCATTTTTATTCTTGGTGAGATTTGAGCCACAATTGTAGAACAATATATATATATATATATATATACATATTTCTTTGTGAGAGTGGCAATGGGTGGGGTACACTAGAACTTGTGTCTGAATGCGACTTGAATCTTTAGGTGAGCATAAGTGTAGAAATGATAAGGGCATTAGGTAGCCTCGTCATGTTGAGTGAGAGTGTGGGAATTGGGGGGTGGGACCTCATGCATTATATATATGAGCTTGCTAGCGAGAGGGGCGGGGGTTTGGACATTTAGTTGCCCATTTTTTATCCTAAAAGCCTATTGATTGTTAACCCTTTAGCAAGCTCCTTAAATGAATACCCAACTTGGCTCGGTCTTTTGTGTCTAGTAGTGTGTGAGTTGTGTTTATTGAGTTGAGATTATGAAGAGTTGAGTGTGTTTTATGTTTGTTAGATTGAAAAAAAAAAGAAAAAGAAAAGAGTTTGAGAAGATGATGTATAGTTGATTGTGTGAATGTTTGTGTGACGATGTAGAGCTTGTTACTAAAAAAAATGAACAAAAATATGATGCAAAAGAAGTCATGAAAATAGAAAAAAGAAAAAAAAAGGTTCATGTGTGATATAGTAGTAGTTTGTGTTGGTGTTATGGGTGTTAGAGTGTGTGAGTGTCATTGTGTAATAAAAGACCGGGCAAAGTTTTGCGCTACTATAAATATATCCCATTTCCTACCTTTACACTTGGCCACATTACAACCCGACAAGACCCTTGGAATTGCACTCATGCTTAGCGTTTGTAAGAGGAGGGTTGATCTAGTGTTCATTTGTCGCCGAGAGGAGAGATATTGTGAGGGGTGTGTTGAGTCGGGTGTTGAGGATGGGTTAGTATATGGATTGCATGCTAACGCTTGATTTAAAAATAATCGCATTTGTGTAAAAATGATTTTAATGTATTGCTTGGGACAAGCAATGGTCAAGTGTGGGGATGTGACGGGTGGTTCAAGGAACAACCCTTTATATTGATAAAACGCTTAATTTATACGCATTTGATCATGTTATTGCTTGAGATTGGATAACTGCGAGTATGTTGGTTACAGGTGTGAAAAGGAGCTTAAAACGAAGAAACACGGGCTTTGGAACGGACCGAAACGGGATGGAGCAAAGAAGAGTTGAAAGAAGAAAAATGAAGAAAATGAACAGCTCCACCGTACCTTACGGTACCCACCGTAAGGTACGGTGGCATCAGGACAAGAAAAATCCCACCATTGGTCAGTCTCTACTGACCGTCAGTTTTTCAACCCCACCGTACCTTACGGTGGGCACCGTAAGGTACGGTGGCCCCTGCAACATTTTGTAACTCCTTCTATTAAAGACGACTTGATGGTGTCTTTTGGGTATCTTTTCACTTGGGAACGTTTCTAGACTATCTTTGGGCGATTTTGGCTGCTTTTGATCATTGGAGGCTTATTACAAACATTTGGCTTTTGTTTTTGATGCTTATGAACAATTCCATGAATGTGTTGATGATTCACCAAGTCATGCTTGGCTAAACATTTGGTGATCATTCTTGGTGAAGGTTTTTCTTGAACTATTGTGTGTGATTTCTTGCATTTCTAGAATAATGACTTGGTATTTTGCTTTGTTATTATGATGTATGAACAATTGCTTGTAGTGTGTTGATTAAATTACTAATTCTTAGTCTCTATCGTACGTTCTTGGTGTTGCTAACAACTAAGATATCATGGAAGGATTAGGGGTTCGTTATTGATTAATAGGTCATCGAGAAACAACCTCGCATTAATTTAATCCGAGTACTTTGTTCCCTTTTATCACAACAATTGTTTTTACATGAGTTATGTCTATGTAACTCTTTCTAGTGGAAATTCATACAAGTGTTTAGAGAAACCGGATCCTTGAATAGTCATTGTCCCATAATTTGAAGAAACACTCTTAAGTTTAAATCGATATTTAGTTGTTATTTTAGTTAAAACCAAAACAATCAAAAGCTTGATCATTTACTTTTCGTTAAGTAGTTTAATTTAGTTAATTCACAAAACTAGGATTCACACATTTTCCACAAACTCCCTGTGTTCGATACCTTCTTGCCACTATTTGTTAGTAGTAATTGGGAAATTTTACGTGTACCACGACAAGCACGTCAAATTTTTAATTTATTTATAAATAAACTTGTAATATCTAATATAATATATATATATATATATATCAAATAAATGTTTTTTCCGAAAATAAAAATTGTATAATAAAGTTTCTCACTTATATACCATAAAATAAATTTTGTAGAACTTATAAATTAGATTTGATATTTTATAACCATTTTAAAAGATAAAACGAAAAAAAATACATAAAGGGAAAAGGGTTTAAAAAATTTGGTGTTTGTGGGAATCAAACCCGGTGTGACACCCGGCATGTTTGGCTTAAACATTTTAGTAACACCTAAGTCTACCTTAGCGAGAAACATTTATAAACGGACTTAACCAGGTTAGTTGAGTCGGGTCAGGATAGGATTGTCCAGGGTCCAATGATCTGGAGGATCATTGGGAGTCGTTTTGGGAATACACTAGTACCGGGTCCCGTTGTTGGTGAAATTACATAAACTAATTAAGTGTTATGTGTAGATTAATTGTTATATGGTGGATTATATGCAAAGACGTGTTTAAAAGATGTGTAAGTAATCATCCATGCTTAAATATGTTGAACATAGATTAAGGTTGCATGTTCATGTGTTAGGATGCGTTAAAATGCGTTAAACACGACAAACTGGAAAAACTAGAAAAACATAGATCTAGGTTCGACCACAGCGTGGGGGCGAACCTGGAAAAGGATCTTGGTTCGACCTTTAATGAAGGGGCGAACCTGGGATACAAAAACAATAGAATTTCATTCAACCAAATAAGGTACGTTCGACCCCGAGAAAGGGGCAAACGTGGGTACATTCGCCCAGGTGAAAGGGGGCGAATGTGGACTAGTATAAATACCAAACTTTGTCATTTTTCACCATTTCACAAACCCTAACCGTCTCTAAACACTCTCAAACGATTTGAATCACTAAGGAAGGAGTTTTTGCTCTTATTTTTCATAATCTAACCTATCAACAACATCTAATCAAGAATCCAAGGTGTGTTCCTAATCCTAAACCTTTTTCAAGCATTTTAATTTGTTTTCATATAACCCTAAATGTCTAGATCTGTTCTAAGGATGTTTTTATCAATAAAAACCTTTTAAACATCTTTCTAAACCAAAACCCTATCATTAAACATAAGTTTTCATATCAATAAACATATGTTAATTATGTGTTATGTGATATTATGTGTTGTTTGATGATTTGCTGCTGTACTAATTCTAGAAACATGATTTAGGGCTGATAGTGATGTTAATATAAGATTGTTTGTGGTCACAATTAGATGATTAATAATATCATGTCTAAATTGGGGGTTTTAATAAAGCTAGGGCTTGATGCATGCTTGTATGATCAATAGAACTTTTTGAGATGTTTAAACACATGACAAACTGAACACTATTAAGATGGTTATGGATTGATTTCAAAAAGTTTCCAAATTGGGTAAAGAATTCATGCATGATGTGATGTTTTCATAATTTTTGCCATTTTGGGAAAGGTCTAAAATGAACATGTTTTGGGGTAAAATTGGTGGGGTTTTATGGGGATATGTTAATCATAACCAACTGCTGTGTTTGGTGAGGTTTCGCGATGTTTCGGATGTTTTTGAAGCGTTTTTGGGAAAAGTATTCTGCCAGGGTCGAACCTGGGCACATTCGACTTATCGGGTGGTCGAATGTGGAATCCCAAGGTCGAACCTGGACAGTTTGGTCAAATCAGTTCAAGGAGGTCGAAGGTGGTTTCCAAACGGTCGAATGTAGATTAAAAAGGGGCGAAGGTGGATTAATTTTCCTGGTTCGACCCTATTGATTCAAAAATGAGATTTTTGATACAAACTAAGTATTTTATGCTTGAACCTTGTGTGTAATCTATGTGTACTTTATTAGTTAGGGTAATGAGTCACCAACGGGATGTCGGGTCGGTCTAGTGTGTCGGTTGAACACTTAAACACGTTTTAAAACATACTTGGTCACGATCTGAACAATCGGGGACTAGATAACCTTATGGTTATTAGTCGGAACACTTATTTGAACATTTTGATAGATCTCCGGTAGTGGGATTATTAAGGGCTTGGCTTTCTTGTATTACTGAAGAACGCAACTTAAGATGAGTTCACAGCCCCACTTTTACTGCTTTAACTTTTGGGGGAGAAAACATGCGCTAAACTATTTTGGTAACATATGTCATACTATGGTTTTAACTTTGCATTGCTATACGATCATTGGAAGTCCCGGGGGAAACCATGAATGTGCGAGGATGCACAACAGGGGAAATGTGGATAGATCTATTGGGCGTGACCTGCCCCACTCGACGGCTTGGAGGGCCGGGCAGGTGCATGTTGTCTCGAACTTTGCTAAACGTGCTGAACATTATTCGGGCTGCTTAAACATATGCTAAACGTTGCTAAACGTGTCTAGTAATGGTTTTCCAATCGTAGTAGTAATAAAACACACGCCTAGCTAGCGTACTTGGTAACATTGATATAGTATGGACATGGTAACATTTTGTACAAACCTGTGAACTCACCAGCATTATATATATTGACGTCTTTTTGGCATGTTTTCTCAGGTCGCTGAGGTAGCATCGGTTGGACTAGGCGCACGGGTCTGCATTGGCATCTAGGCTTAGTCGCATATTTTAAATAAGTGTCTTGGATATTTTGGAACACAGTTTTGTAGTTGATTAAATCTTTAAATGCTTCCGCTATGGTTTAATGGTGTGATAACAAAGTTTTGAGTTTACGTATTTCATATACTGTTGTTTATTGTGACCGTTGACTTGGATCCTGGTTTGTCATGCGCCTCACGGTAAAACTCCGCAAGTGGAAATTTGAGGGTGTGACACCCGGGCCTCTGTTCGGTTCGATGTTTAGGATCACAAGCCTAGACCAACTGGTCTAGACCCTGAGAACGAAATATTTTGGATGCAATTAAATGTACAGGTTTCTTGGTCAGATCATAATTATCAGAATAATAAAAACAAAGTGCCTCAGCAGGCCCTACTTTAAACCACACAGTGTTTCACCAACTGATCTGCAGATCAGTTTGTGCTAAGTATTGTTTGGTTTTGAATATACACAGATACAATTACATATTATCTTCCCCAAATATTATGAACGAACTCAAGATTTCCAATTGAATCAATTCGACTATGATAGTCGAATTGATTATGGGGCTTTTGAAGGGCAAGGGCCGATTAACATATAGAAGTGAATAATTGATTCGTACCAGTGGATAACAATGAAGAACAAGCTAATCAAGTGCTTGACAAAACGCATCAAAATTCGAAGATTTGAGAGACAGTATGTGAATTATGATTTGGGGTTAATGATTTTCGGCACCCTTATGTTGTCTAGGAAGGTTCAATTTATAGTATTACGTAAGAGATCGACGAAATGGAAAGTTGACTAAGCCTTGAATGTAATACGCGTATAATCGATCAATTTTGGAATGATTTGGTGTAATTGAGAGTTGTCAATGACGAGGATTAGTTGCTTGTTCTCCAAACCATCGAAATCTTTGCCAAATTCGGTTAAGAAGCGCGTGAAATTTGAAATCAATTGGTGATTGGATCTGAGTGTTGACTTGGGGGTTTGACCAAGGGATTTCAAGTTTGCATATAATTAAACTGTTTCTAAGAAATATCACAAACACCTAGCTGGTCTAGTGGTTTGTGTTTGTGATGCTTATGTTGACCCGACTTAGGCGCGGGTTCCTGTCCTGGCCTAAGCATATATATTTTTTAAAGCATTTTTTTTTAAATAAAGACAATATTATTTTATATACTATTTTGAATGTAATATGATAAATAATGTTAAGAAAATTTAAAATACACTAAAATGTCAAAATTCATAGGATTTTATTAGGTATCGATGATGTCAAAATAAATGAAAATATGAAAGGTTACAACATCTGCTAAAGTATGTTGAAATATAATGACCATCTGCTAATTTATATATGCTCTAGTATAACATAATTACATTATCCGCTAAAGTAACAACAAATAGTACTTACAATATATATTAACATACAAATCTATAAAATTAAACCAATAAGAACATTTTACATTACAATTTAATAAACATCATAACAACTAACTATGATAACAATATAAACTAAACTGACTCTAGATAATTGAATTTTTAATTTGGTGTTTACTAAACATACCATAGTTGTTGGTCTGCTTATGTTTTTTATATTTTGGTGAGTAAATGTTTTAAATATATATATATATATATATATATATATATATAGGGGAAGGATATTATGAAAACCCACTCTTAGAGTGGAAACCATGAAAACTTAATCTTCACCATCCATCCCCTAAGATCAATGGATGATATTGATTTGAAGACTTTTTTGTTTCAATTAGTATTATTATATTACAAAAGGGTAATATGGTAATCTTAGAAGATAACAACAATAATATTATAACTACTCTCTCTCCATCACATCAACCGTCACTTCTTCTTCTCCCCATCCCGCCTAAAATCAAACCCTCATTTCTGTCTCTCTCACTTCTTCTTCTCCATTCTCAAGACAACAAACAAACCCTCTCTTTCAATCGCCCTCTTACCCTAAACGATTACAACCCACAAAACAAACCCTCTCCCTCTCTCACTCCCCCTCTATCTCACACCGCCACTCACTCTGTTTCTCACAAAACAAACAAACCCTCTGTTTCTTGAAAGTTGCAGAGATGAAACCGACGTTAATGAGTTTATCATCCAATAAAAAGCGACGATCATCTAAAAGGTAACAACTTTCTAAATTTTTTTTGCTTTAATAAGCATTTTATTGAAAAAATATATAAAAACCCGATTAATAGTGTTGTTAATGTGTAAAACCTCGATAATAGTGTCACAAAAAGTATCATGTGGGTTTATGTTACATTGTGTTGTTGTGGTTTTCTGAATAAAGAATTTTTCAGAAGGGATCATTTGGGGTTTTCTTTTTCTTTTTACTTTGGGTTGTTGTTGTTTTCTGAATAAAGAACCCCTAGTATTTTAGTTGTTTAATAACGTTTTTTTTTTACTTTTGGGTGCTAAACAGGAAGTCAGGGCGGGTCGTTAAGCGCAGCGCAGGTATCTATCATGACTTGTTAGGTTTGGCATATGTATATTAGGTTGATTTGTATTTATCATACAAATGTATTTTTTGTTGTCAGTTGGTTCAGACGGAACATGCAGTGATTTAATAGTGATAAGTGATAGCACTAACAAATTGCGAAAAAAATGCAAAAGCCCAATTGCCACCAGTGATGCTGGTTCTGGACCCTCTAGATATAAGCACACACAACGAGTGTTAGGTAAGAATTGAAATAACGTTTGTTCATTGACGCTTTCTTATCAAAATTATGTATAACTTATGTTACTGTTTTGATATCTAGATTTTGATGAGTCAGACCTGAGTATGCCAATCTCGGCGTTGAAGCGAAAAAAAAAAAAAGGTATACATTTATAATGGATTTTGTGTTTAACGGATATTAACATGTGTTAACAGTCTTCAAAAAACTGTCATGACCCTAGTTGTGTATGCAAAGAGTAAAGATTGCAACCCTATTGTTTACTCTTATTTACTAGTTATGATAACTTGTGTTACAGATAAAAGTTCAGCACAGCCGGCTGCAACAACTGGACATAAAGGTAAACTTTATCATGTGTTATCATTGGACTGTTTTTTTACAATATACTATTTGTTTAACTATAAATAACATGTGTTATAGGCAAAAGGGTAACGTGTGCAGATGTGGCTGGACCATCTGACAAGAAAGGTATCATTGAGTTTCCTCTGCACCCTTGACATGTGTCCTTAACATGTGTTAATTCTATAACAACTGTTAATAGGTAAGAAGTCGACAACGCGTAAGAGAAAGAAACCGGCCTTTGTGGATGTTGATGACACGTTGGGGAATGAGGAAGATATTGAGTTGGGTCGTAAACGGAAGAAGTCGAAAAGGGATGAGTTCCCGACAATTAAAACACGGTCTTCTCCTGTCCAGTTTTTTAGGTGTGTTTCACTTCTATCAATGGAACAACGATTAGCCGTCAAGGAGATGGGTTTTGGAAGGCTGTTGCACTTTAGGATGGATGGGGTGCCTCTAAAGTTGGCACATTTTGTGGTGGACAGCTTTGATCCCGAAAGAATGGAGATAAATGCGCCATGTGGCACAATGAAAGTAACCCGCAAGGTAGTTGAAAAACTGTTAGGGATACCGAAGGGGGGAGTCAAGTTGATGTCTACCGATATTAAATGTCCAATGGACAAAGCTGTTAGGAGGTGGAGAAAAAGGTACACAAGTAAGTTCGTCTCCGCAAAGAGTATGGTTGACATGATTGAGAAGTCCAATGGGGATGACACGTTTGAGTTCCGTATGGACTTTCTGATGTGTTTTGTTACTGTAATGGTTGATTGCCATAAACAAGGGACATTAAGGGAAGGCATCTTGTCTCACATAACAAGAAAGATGAAGTTCAATGAGATTGATTGGTGTGAGTTAGTTTTTGAACAATTGAGACAGTGTAAGAAGAGTTGGGACAGATCTGATCCACAAAGCCCATTCTGCGGACCGCTCGCAACACTAACGGTAAAACTTTTTATACTACTTTTTAATTTAGATTATCTTATAACTGACATTTTTTTTCGGTGAAAAGCTGTTGTACGTGGATAGGGTAACATGCAAAGGGATGGTTATAGATTACAGTGAGTATCCAATCAGTTACTGGACAATGCAGCGATTGAGAGAAAGAGAGAAGTTAGAGATTGTTAATGGTGGTTTTGGAAAGGGTGCTTTAAAGCGATTGAGTATAACTTGGGAGAAGGATGAAGCTGGGCCAAGTGTCAAGGTATGGTTCTTGTATTGATTATAACGAGTGTTATGTGTAACATGTGTTAACAACTGTTTTGGTCTTTCCTTTCTTGGGTATAAACAGGATAAGGTGCTTCTGGTGGAAAAGCACATTGATACTATTTTGAAGCATAAGAAGAGCATTGAGGATGTGTTGGGCCTGTTGTATGAACAACATCCGGACGATTTGCAGGTTCAAACGTTGGTGTCAAAGTACGCAACGCTTTTGGCTGATAAAGCGGTTTGGGTTAGTAAGGTTGCAACTAATGTGCAAATACAAGATGTGTTGGAGTCGTTGAATACCAATGATAATACTGGCGATGGAGACGAGTTAGGTGATGGGCTCTCTTCAAGTCCGATTTTAAGCCAGTACCGTAAGGATCTGCACAAGAAACGTAGAGGACAGTCAAAAAAAGAACCTGGTAACAGTGTTTTGAGTTAATAAGCATGTCAGTGTTATTTCGTAACATGTGTATATTACTAACATGTGTTATTTGTTCTTGTTTTCCACAGATTGCGTCGACAGCCGTGGGCGGGAATGTGATAACGAACCGAAAGGCGTTACAGGGCATGAGGTCGAGGATCAAGTTACTGCCCCTGCTGCAACGTCAGATTTGGTGGCGCGCCGCTCATCATGATTGAAACGGCAATTAGCCAAGAAAGCCATTAGTAAGGTGCGCAGGTCGCCACGAAAGCCATCGGTGAAGCGTGTGCCTATTAGTGAAGCACGCAAGGCGGCAACAGGTAAATGTTTTTTTACATACACTTTTTCTGTGCTAATTGGGTGACATGTTTGACACTGAAAATGAATACAGTCCCTGATGGTCAGCAACCTGCGACATCCGTGCCCATCAGTGAGGAAAAGCGCAGTAGTATGATTGTTGAACCAACATCATGTTCGGTGGAGACGACAAAGCAAACTGGATATGCTGAGCAGCATGCAAATTTAGGTAACCTGAAAAAATGTATAAATCCTGCTGCTTCGTAAGTTTATGTATAACACGAGAAACGCTGCTACGTGTTTATATTTTACAGGACCTGTTTTGGAGACGGGTAGTACTAGTGCTGGACAATCAAGTGATAGGGGTGATTTGGACCAGAGTAGAGGTGCCAAAACATTGGAACAAGCTGGTAAACAAGATGAGTCTAATGACCCAAATGTGCAAGAGACAGAAGTTCTTAATAAGCTGGTGTCAGCCGCTTTAGGTGGTGCGTAAATCATTAAAATTAGATAGTTCCGTATATATTCACTGAAGTATAATCTATTAACATGTGTTATTTTTTTCGATAGCGGAGGGCGTCAATCGTGTAGATGGAGCGGCTAGGAATGATGGAGGTGAGGACGCTGGCGTTCGGGCTGAGCACATGGTGGAAGCTAGTAAGGAGGCTGGACCGGAGAAACCAAAACGCTTAATTGATGATTATCTTTATGACGGTCCAAATTGGAGTGTTGGTCTATCGCAAATGGGTGTGGATGGGGAAGCCAGCCAGCCAGGTTTATAATTCTTGTTTCACGCACTGAACTGGTGTTAAGTTTTTTAAAATATATATGTTGGTAACAGGGGTTACTGTTTTCTTGCGCAGCTACAGCTGCTCCCGGGGTTGGGGTCCTGACCTTGCATAAAGACCCTACTAACATCTTGGATATTCCCCCCATTAGCACGTTTGACGGGGCGACTGGTGCCTATACACCTGGAGCCCCCTTAGTTGGTGCATATCAGGGTAGGGATAAGACGGCTCTGCAAAACGTGCTTGCACGTCTCGATGCAGGCAGGAGGAACCCACAGCGGGAAAAGTTGGTTGCAGCTGTTAACAAATCACCATTCTATATAAGGGGGGTTGATCTACAACTGGGTGTGACAAAGGAAGATGATAAAATTTGGAGCTATATAAATAATAATAAGGGGACGATGTACCAGCTTTTGTAAGTAGCCTTTTACCCTAGTTTTAACATTAGGTATAATGTATGTTGTGTTAACATGTGTTATCGTTTTTTTATTGTTCACAAATTTTTGCCAGGAAGGAAACAGGCAATGCTATGGTTGGGGCAAATCAAGGTGACATAGGAACAAAAGATCCAAAAGATATGTAAGTGTTTAAGTATTGTAATATTTTATATACTATGTGTGATGACGGTATGGTGAGTTCAATACTAACACCTGTTATCAATTTGATAACCCATGTTACAAAAGGGAGGTGCTGTTTAGGAGTACTTATAATGTGGAGGCGACACGTGCCATGTTTAAAAGTCTAGAAGCAGGGACACGGATACTGGATATCATAATCGATTGCTGGGTGGAAGTGTTGAACTTTGAGGAAAAGTACAAGTCAGATGGTTCCAAATTCAGATTGTTTGTGTCTACAAAGGCTGTGGTAAAATTCCTTTCTAATCTCTTCATAGAAAACATATTTTTTTCATGTTTTTAAAAGGTGTCGACTAATATCATTTATCTTTGTCCGATTGTTTGGGAAATAGTTTGAAAGGATGTTGCGTGACCGTAGTACTACCGAGGAGGAGCGGGTAGACAAATTTCGCTCTAGCATGAAGGCCGCTGTTTACTGGACTGATAAGTTGATGGATCTCCAAAAATATGATCTTATCATGTTTCCAATCTTGGAGTACGGCCACTACTACCTTCTGGTTTTTGAGTTAAAGTACCCATCAATATCAGTCATTGACAACGCGGGTGAAAAAGTGGGGGTTCCGATTGTAGACAGCGACAACTACCATGAGAAGGACACCCCATACAAAATTGTAAGTTGCTTACTATGTGGTAATTACTTGCTAACATGTGTTAGTATATGGCTAACCTATGTTATATTCTTTCTAACATGTGTTACCAACATGGTTTGTTTTTCAGAAAGAAATGCTGGTGACGTATCTACGTGAACTCAACCACCCGAAAGCTGAAGTAATCAAAGGGTTAAAGATTCAAAGGGAGAAGATTGATTGGGCAACCCGTACCAACGTTGATGACTGTGGGGTGTTCTTGATGCGCCATATGGAAAAGTTCATGGGGAAAGGTGAACGTTTTGATACCGGGTTCAGCACAAATGGCGCAAAGAAGCTCGCGGAGGTTAGGAAGTTGCGAAAGATGTTTGCAGCTCATCTCTTACGGTCTCCAGCTAATCTTTTGAAGAACAAAGTTGAATCAGAAGCGCTAGGGAAGTAAAAAAGAATCAACGGTCTATACTTTTGCTGGTACGGCGGTTTTTTGTGCGGCGTTATTACATGGTCGCTGGGATGTGTTACTACTAACGTTGGTCCAAACTTTATATTGTCTAGACTTAAAACTAGTGTAATTGGCCACAGCTTATCTACCTGTTGCCTAGTAAACTTTTAGTCTTTTGGTGAAAATATTCTGCCTTAACAGGTGATGTACAAAAATCTAATATTTATATAACCCTGTAATGGATGGTAGGTGTTCCCGTATGTGGGCCACTGTTTAACAAAAATCTAATTTTTATTACTAACATGTGTTATCCCATCTCACATGACATAGAGATGGGGATCAAAGTATTTATGTGTTTTGATGTTTGGACCCCTAACATGTGTTACCCCTAACATGTGTTATCCCATGTCATGTGATACCCAATGGTTTTTTGGGTAATCAGAAATATTTATGTACCAAGAGTTTGGTCCCCTAACATGTGTTATCCCATGTCATGTGAGCCCCAATGGTTTTTTGGGTAATCAGAAATATTTATGTACCAAGAGTTTGGTCCCCTAACATGTGTTATCCCATGTCATGTGAGCCCCAATGGTTTTTTGGGAATCAAAATATTTATGAACCAGTAGTTTGGTCCCCTAACATGTGTTACCCCTAACATGTGTTATCCAATGTCATGTGAGCCCAATGGTTTTTTGGGAATTACTTGTTTTGATGTTTGGACCCCTAACATGTGTTACCCCTAACGTGTGTTATCTCATGTCATGTGAGCCCCAATGGTTTTTTGGGAATCAAAATATTTATGTACCCCTAACATGTGTTACCACTAACATGTGTTATCCCATCTCATGTGATATCTCATGTTTTTTTGGGAATAGAATAGTATTGCATGGGCCAGGTAACTAATAGGAACTTAAATCAAAAGGTTTCCACCAAAGTCGGGACACAATTTTTATCCATTATGTGTTAACATGTGTTATTACTGGCATGTGTTGTTACTAACATGTGTTACCCCATCTCATAGAAGCCCCCGTGTTTTTTTGGGGATCCAAACAAACTGTACCAGGGGTTTGACTTACTAACATGTGTTATCCTACTTATATGAGCTCACATGTTTTTTAACTTACCGTTGCATAAAAAAAAAACGGGTAAGAGCGGGAAGACAAAAGGGATAACAAAAATAACTAACATGTTCAATGCAATAATATGTACCAATCCATGTATTTTTATCCATCATTTGTTATCATTTGTTATTACTAACATGTGTTATCATATCTCATATCAACTCCCATGTGTTGTCTGGGAATCAAAATAAGTTTAACCAGCAGTTTGACTTGACATTACAACATAACATCCATAAAAACAACTAACATGTGTTAAATTTTGACACGATTACATAAGGTTCTTGCATTACTAATAGGAACCAGTAACCTGGTTCATGCATTACAAAATAGGAACTTAATCAAAAGGGGATACCAAAAGGCGGGCCACATGGTTTTCGTTCATACATAATAAAGTTTTTAAAAATATAAACATGCACTGAATTAGACCGCCAAAAGTAAAACTAGGCGGTGTTATGTACATAACAAGCCAACAATCATGATATTGTACGCTGTTACGTGTACATAACACAACCCCAAAAAAAAAACAAGTATAAAAAGCGGCTCAGTGCTAATTCATAAAAGGCTGTTACGACAACTACTGGCCTAAACCTCCGGTCTGGAGGTTGGCTTGCGCATCCTTCGCAGCATCTTCCATTGCTTTCTTCCCGCAGTTACGTGAATCATGCCCAATAACATACTTATTGCAGGTGCGGCATAGCCTAGCTGCCTTGGGAGGCCTTTCTTTAGTCTTCTCGGATGTACCGGTGATGCGTCGATTCTTCCCACAACCTTTGTTACGAACAACATCAGGATTCTTCACAACAACTTCACACTCCATTTCTTGCCCAATCAGTTCCTCCATCTCGCAATCATCTGTTTGCTTCTCCTCATCCTGTACAGTACCTTTTGATAACAAATTAATCTTGATGTCCCTTAATTTTTCAACCAATGAACTCAGCGATTCAGTATCGGTGCGTACAACATCCACACACTCGGTAACTAACTCGAGAATCTCATTCCTGAGTATGGATTCAGGATGTGTATCAACACCGTACCGACTTGAAATTGAATAAACCTGCAAATTTGGGTAGACAACACGTGTTATCATGATATCAAATTAACATGGGTTATTATGTTGGTAACACAGGTTATTTTGCTGCGTACGATAACACGTGTTATTTTGCTACATACGGTAAAGTTGGGTATACCTGCTTCGGCAATGCATCCCTACGCCAACGGTCCAGGATATAATGATCTGGAATCCTATTAAAATTCTTCACACGGTAAACACAGAAAACATGGCGGCAAAGATATCCAATACGAATGAATCCCATACAAGAACAGGTAGCTGTGTTCTCGCTGATATTAAACTTAACCTGTGGGAGACACCATCATATGTTATTACATAATTAAACTGGTAAAAATTTAATTATACATCTCATACCTGGTAAATGTCGGTGACATTGCGCCTGCGATCTAAGTGGGTGACATCAAAAACAGTAATCCCATCCTCTTGTTTGGTATTTGAGACATAACAGCATAACATGCCTTTGGTAATTTCTTTCCGAACTTCCATGAAAACAGAATGAGAATATAACATAAAAGCACGTTGCTCAATTGGTAGATCAGTTGCTGCAACGAAAACAGAGGATGACGTTTTGTATTCAGAAACTCTTTGCCTATAACGTTGGCTATCAATTCTTGCCTCGTAGCATAGCATAAACTGGACAAGCGTATTGGCACTGGTCGAGTTTACTTTAAATGCAGAATTAGAACTCTCACATCGCGAGGTAGTCTTCATGAGACAACACATAGGAATATCCCGAAAATATGCCGGAACCCATCGGTCTCTTATCTCATACATCTCTCTCAACCATTCATGGTCTGTCAGCCCAAACGTTTCCAACAGTGTTTGCCAGCGACTCTCAAAGGTGGACGGCTTGATGTACACATTCCATACAAGTCGATGAATGCAGGCCTTTAACTCAGCTTGCTGTAGCTTGTCGGCTGAAATCTGTGGAGCGAACAATCAGAAAAATGTCGCACGTACATGTTATTGCAAAGATAACATATGTTAATATCATGGAGGATTATACATACCTTTAAAGGGAGCTTCTTCATAATGTGCCACATACATAACCTGTGACGTGACTCTGGGAAAACTTGCATCACCGCTTGCCTCATTGCCGGATCCTGGTCCGTCAATACCAATCGTGGTTGCGTCTTATGTGCCTTAAGGAATCCTTGGAGTAACCATTTGTATGATTCAACCATTTCATTGCATAGCAGCCCAGCACCAAATGTCACACACTGCTTATTGTGGTCAACCCCAGTGAATGGCACAAATATCAAATTATACCTGCAGGCAAAAAAATCCCAGTTAGGGGTAACCTGTGTTAGATAGGGGTAACCTGTGTTAAAAAGAGGTAACATGTGTTAAATAGTTACACTAATTATAGGGGTAACATGAGTTAACCTGTTGGTATGGTTGGTGGCATCAAACGCCACTACATCACCAAAGGCTTTATAGTTCAACTTCGAAATCTCGTCAACCCAGAATACATTTTTCAGTTGCCCTTCAGAAACGGTGAAGTCAAAAAAGAAATCTGGCAAGTTTTGAAAACGGTCACGCAATCTCTCAAGGCATAACTGTGCATCGCGATCGCCAATAAAAATTCTCAAGTTCTTGCTGAAATTTTTGAAATCGACGGGGGTACCATTGACATTGTGGTGGCCTCCCTTGATTGATACAAGACACCTATGCGCCTTCACAGGGCCAATTCGATTGAGACTCATCTGGTGAATAAACTGTTTGGTAGCAAATGTAAGCTTCCTCGATATCTTTTTTAGGTCACGATTCACATTGTCGACCAACTCATGATTGTGCACCTCGTTAAAAGTAATAACCACAAATTTCTCTCTTTTCGTACAGAAACGCACTAACAAATGAGCTTTACAGTCACACTGAATGAACGTGGTGTTCCTGTGACTTATAGCTTTCTCAGATAATGTGTCAAACACCATCCCCTTCTTTGGCTTCCCAGCTCTGTTGCAGCGAAGATATTTATGTGTCGTGATACCCTTCCATACCTTAGTCTGCCCTTTCCTAACTGAGAAACCAGCCTGCTCGGCGTAATCTGTGTACATCCTAACAACTTCTTCAAAGCTTCCAAACGATTGATCAGCAGTAGGAACATATTTTGGAACAACATTTGGAATCCAAAACCTAGTTCCACCAGGAGTTTCAATCGAGTAATGTGGTGGCGGGTCTTCGTTATCAGCTGCGAAAACAAATCATCACATTCAAGACCCAACGAAAACAAATGGACGTATAGACAATAACTTCAAGATAAAAACCTTATGCATATACAAAAAAAAAACTAAAAAACCGAACACAAATGTACCATCTAAAAACATAACACAACTACAAAACCCAACTACCAACTAAAACATAACAGATGAGAAAAACATAACACAACTACCAAACCCAAAATACAAACAAAACCCAACAACAACAACCAACTAAAGCATAACACAACTACAAAACCCTAATAAAAAATAGCTTATAGAAGATGAGAAAAATAACTAACCTTCAACATCAGCACATCGATCACCATCAACAATGAATGATAACGTCTCCCCATGATCGGACTCTGACAAAAAAAAAAAAAAAAACCATATAACCCCTCCGTACACAGACTTTATACACATACTGATCTTCATTAAATGTACACATGCAAAGAAAAAAAAACATCAAAACACACGAATCGAACACACGTACCTGTTACAACATCGTCAGCTAGGGGATTGATACGATTAACACTTCGAGGAACCGCTATAGTGATCGCCTGTTCAGTAGGGGTGTTGAAATCCATTATAGGGTGATATGCATCACCTGTGAAATTGTTTTGAATCAGAGAACGAGGAGGAGAATTGATGATGGATGGTTGTTCATCTTGGATAATGAAATCCATTTTTAAGGGGGGTTGGTGTGAAGAGAAAGGATTATGAAGATTACAAAATGGAGGTGGTGTATGTATATGGAAAAATGTGATGGGAGGGAAAGTTGTGATGTGATGTGTGTACTTGTTGCAGGAGAGAGGAGAAAAAGGAGTCTTCAAAAGTGATTGACATGTGTGTGGTTTTACAAAAATACCCTTATTCATAATATTAAAACATTGTTTTGTTGGGTGATGTGGCTCATTCTAAGCCACAAGATGAGTTTTCATGGTTTACACTATAACTAAGGTTTTCTTCATATACTTACTATATATATATATATATATATATATATATATATATACTCTTCCCATGTTTTCACATGGGATTACACCTAGATGTTCATGTATTTATATATTTCTTTAGATGTTTAAAGTTTTGTTTAACCGTGACTGTATTGAAGTTACCTAAATGAAATAGAAGGGTTGATATTTAGGAGATCCTCTATTTGTTTTTAATACATGTTATCCAAACAGAGCTTTAATCCGTCTGTTGATTTATCTTTCCGTGGTTGTCCTTTCAGTATTAAACATCTGATAAGTACTGTTAACTGTTATCACGAAAGGAACATATGTTACTAAACATATTTTCCTTACAACAGACGATTAGTTTGTTAATGTTGTCTTTAGTAAACAGACCTTAAAATATGATATAGTATTCCCGTGTTTTCACACGGGATTTCACCTAGTATAAACTTAAGTGAGCAAAAGTATTCAAATTCCAAAGCATGATATCATAAAAAATAGCTGAAATTATATTCACTGAAAACATATAAAGACAACCCATTCGAACTGAATAAAAGATAAAATACATTAAGTTAAACTAAAAAGAAGGCGAAATAAAAGATTTGTTAAATAACACTCCTCTTATTCCATGAAAGCTATCCGCATGATAAAGATAGTCAAAATGAATGTTATCCATATATACTTCAATAACTTGTTGCCAAGCATCATTCCACATCCATGTACCCTCACTCATCAAATATGTAATATCGCACAATTGACGAAATGGAACTTCACGAACACGGGTAAAAGGTAATAGCTTAGTCCATATTTCACCATCCAACATCCATAGATCAATAGAAAAATTGGGAAACCCTTTAGAAACAAACATATGCAGTTTATCCTTTATACTTACGGTACGACCTTGAGCAATCCAAGAATCTTCAACACACGAAAAGCATATCTTTTTGAAGGCCTCTAGATTAACACCATATAGCTTTTAAAATCTGACCAATACTTGGACACTGTAAAAAATAATTTATCCTTACAAAACATACGAATAGACAAAGTATAATCACTTGTGTTGTACTTGAATTCACTTAAGAAAGGTATAGTTCTCCATGAGGCAGACCGTCATGAGTAAACATAAGGACGAATAACATCAAGATGACGTTTAATGTGTATTACTTTGTATTCTTTGCATGAATCTTTAAATATACCAACTGTATCCTATTTGAAGTTGTAAAAATTTTCTGATTCAAAATCAAATAGTAATTTAAATAATTTTATAGTTGGATTCAGACGTGTGCAGACATACACATAATTTTACAATGAATAAACACACATTTGGTTTTAATATTTATAAAAATGGTTTAGACCTTAAGATTAAAGCACACACAAAAAGGCAAGTGTACCCTGTCATATATGTAGTAAGCACAGATAAGAACCAGATATCGATCCATGGACGCGAGCGGATGCAATAGTACTAAAACTCTGTCCCCGAGTTATCAGTAAAAGATAGTTTGAAGCTTATTTAACTAAATTAATTCTAAAGAATCAAATTAACATATGTTAGACTCCAAATACAAAATATAACTATAAAGACAATAATATACCAATCCTAGCATGTCATCTACATGTCGTATGATAAAAAGGCGTGAGATCAACATTCCTATTTTCAGACAATTAGTATCCCTTTCGGGAATCCTAACATGACAACTATACAGAAAGCTAACACGATAACACACGTTAACCACCTCAAATTGTTCATTAGCGAGCAGCTGATATAATCTCATGCAAATCTTATAAAGATAAGTTAGTCATCTGTTAAGAGTTTTCTAACCTGACTAATCAAGGAAAGCAATATTGAAAACACAATACAACCACCAAGACTAGCATAAAGTAGAGCATTTCACAATCTATTCCATTTTACCAACTTTGAACACAAATCTACTAAGATCGCCATTTTAACCAAAATAACTAGCAAAGATCATCAACCGTGTCAAAGATCAGTAACAACACCATTAAGCTTTTTAAACCCTTTTACATGCCGATAAGCATTTCTAATCATTATTCGACTGACTATAACCAAACCAATACCCAGTTACAGTTTCATGGTGTAAACTTATTAACAAGTTAACGAGTCTACTACCGATTGATTAAACGGAAAGTTTTTCAACATGTATCCGACTAACACAATCGATAATCATCAAAGTCATTCAAACATAACTACAAATCCAACAACAATGAAACAAGGTTGCCCTATGATCATCAAGATTAAACATGAAAAACACCAATATCATACAAGACATGATTAAACGTACAAACGATTGCTTCTACATACAAAAAAACTATTGTTTTTACCATAGGTGTACAATCTATAACATAAACATCACATTTAAACATACAAATTCAGATTTGAACAAGAAATAGGTTTATAGATCAAACCATAAAAATGCAAATGTGATGGTTTAGATGATGTTAGATGAATCGGATGACGTCCCGAACTTGTTCCTCACCTTTACAACAGATCTTCAGCCCTAGAAATCGACCAAAATCGCGAAGAGAATACCCAATAATCGATCAGTGAGTTCTACTATGTTCTTATATAAGTTTTGAAATTTTGCACGGTCGTGCACATGTGGCGCACAATCCTTTGATAAGGATCCCGCAGGAGAGCTAGTTCGCAAAATACGCAAATCATGCTGATACATACTGAACAGACTCAACACTCATTAAGAACTCGTGTGGGAATTTGTCATTGATTGTCTCCCACGCTGAGTTCTCAGCATCTCCGTGCTCCAGTCTAGAAAGATGATCAGCAGCAACATTTAGGGCACCTTTCTAATCCTGAATCTCAATGTCGAACTCTTGCAGCAATAGGATCCACCTGATCAATCGTGGTTTCGCGTCCTGCTTGCTGAACAGGTTCCTAATAGCTGCATGGTCCGTGAATACAATGGTCTTCGACATCACTAAATACGATCTAAACTTGTCGAATGCAAAGACTAACGCCAGAAGCTCCTTTTTAGTGGTTGTATAATGCTCCTGAGCATCATGTAGAGTCTTACTGACGTAGTAGATCGGATGGAAGTGCTTGTCCTCTCGCTTTCCCAAGACCACCCCTATTGCGAAATCACTCGCATTACACAAGATCTTGAATGGCAGTGCCCAGTCCGGCGCCACCAAAATAGGGGCCTCAACAAGCAAACTCTTAAGAAGGCCAAATTCCTTAAAACACTTAGCACCAAACGAAAACAGTGCATCCTTCTCTAACAACCTGGTCATGGGACGGGCGATTTTTGAAAAGTCCTTGATGAATCGCCTGTAAAACCCCGCATGACCCAGGAAACTGCGAATCGCTCTAACAGAGGTGGGTGTGGGAGTCGAGAGTCGAGAAATGAAGTCCACCTTAGCTGGATCAACCTCCAACCCAGCTTGGGAGACCTTATGCCCTAGGATTACTCCTTCCTTCACCATGAAGTGGCATTTTTCCTAGTTTAGCACAAGACTGGTCTCCTCACACCGTTGTAACATCCGCTCCAAATTCTTCAGACATTGATCGAAGGAGCTCCTGAAAACAGAAAAATCATCTGTGAATACTTCCATGGAGTCCTCGATCATGTCATGAAAGATGGCGACCATGCAATGCTGGAAGGTCATCTTAACCTGGTCCACATGATCGATAGGAATTCGGAAATACCCAGAAAAACCATCAAGGAAACAGTAGTACAACTTCCCTGACAAACGTTCCACCATCTGGTCGATGAATGGAAGTGGGAAGTGATCCTTTCGGGTGGCGTCTTTGAGTTTGCGGTAGTTAATGCAAACTCCCCATCCGGTGACGGTTCTAGTAGGAATAAGCCCATTCCTATCATTCGTAACCATAGTCATGCCACCTTTCTTAGGCACGACGTGTGCTGGACTAACCCATATAGAGTCTGAGATCGGATATATCAATCTTTCATATAACAATTTGATGACCTCAGATTTAACAACCTCCTGCACATTGGGGTTCAGACGCCTTTGGTGTTGCGGATAGGGCTTATGGACATCTTCCATCAAGATTTTGTGAGTACAGAAAGAGGGATTAATCCCCGTGATGTCCATGATCTTCTAGGCAATTGCCCACTTATGAAGTTTAAGCACTCTGAGCAAATCGCTCTTATCCTCTGCAGCCAATGAAGAAGAAATAATGACTGGCAAACGACCCTCCTCATCTAAAATGCATACTCAAGATGCGGTGGGAGCTATGTCAACTCCAATGATGGTGGATCCTCAACAGACGGCTTCGACTTCTCTTCTTCTTCACGCTCGATCACCACAAAACGTTCCAGACTCTGGGAACCATCATCACCGATCTGATAGACCGACTCCTCAACTCTATGGCTCTCCTTCATAATGCTATCTGGGTCCCCACACAACAGATGTGTGTCCAAAACATCCTCCTCAAAAGTGCCCGGAATATGAGAGCTGACACACTAATCTACTATATCAAGATAGTATAGTGTATCACCCTGACTCTCAGGATAACGCATCGACCTCTAAATATCAAAAGCCACATCCTCATCATTAACTCGGAGTGTGATCTGGCCCGCAGCCACATCAATAATCGTCCTAGCCGTGTCAAGGAAAGGACGCCCGAGAATCAAAGGCACTTTAGAGTCCTCATCCATATCTAGGATGACAAAATCCACGGGGAAAACAAATTTGTCAATCTTGACAAGCATATTTTCAACAAACCCCCACGGGTATTTGATCAAACAATCAACTAGTCTAATACTCATCCTGGTGGGTGAAGGCTCACCCAGATCCAACTTCTCAAAAACCTTATAAGGCATAAGGTTGATGCTTGCACCCAAGTCTGCCAATGCATTGCTGACAGTCAATTGCCTATCAGACAACGGATAGTGAAGCTACCTGGATCTCCCATCTTCATGGGCAGTCAATTATGCAGAATTGCAGAGCAATTCTCATTTAACAACACACAGGATAGGTCCTCAAGTATTTGCTTATTGGTGAGGATGTCCTTAAAAAATTTAGCATACTTAGGCATCTGAGCCAGGGCCTCCAGAAATGGTATGTTTATTTGTAGCTTCTTAAACAATTCAAGGAACTTACCATATTGGGCCTCATCCTTCTGCTTTCTCATCCTGCCCGGGTATGGAACTGGAGGAATGTAATCAGTGACTGGCTTCGGAATCTGTGCTGTACTTGATGGGACTCGCCTAGCGTGCACCTCGTTTGAAGACTCAGTCTAGACCGTCTCAGTGATCGGTGGTGAGCCCGATGTGTCAGGTCCTGTGGTTTTACCACTCCTCGTCATGATGGAATTAACATGCCCCCTCGGATTTGGCTCAGTGATGCCTGGAAGACCACCCTGGGGTCTCTCAGACATCATCTTCGCCAGCTGACCAACCTGGGTCTCTATGGTCTGCATCGATGCCTTCTGACTCCTCATCTCGCCCTCTTGGGCGTTGAAGAGTTCCTCGTGCTGCTGGTAACGCTTCTTAGCGATCTGATTCATGCTGGTGGATTTGCTCAAAAGTGGTGCCATCATATCCTCCAGCCTTGACGTACCTTGCTGGGAGTGCTGCTGGGAACAACTCCCAGCGCCCTGGTTCTGGTATTGGTTCGGTATAGGCTGGTTCGACTGACCATGAGATTGGTATGGCTGTTTTTGGGACTGGTGGTATTCCTGTTGTTGCTGTGGTTCAGAGGGCCTCTGCTGGTATCTGAGCGGGTTCTGGTTAGAGGAACCAGATCTCCACCCAAAGTTCGGGTGATTTCTCCAACCAGGATTATATGTGTTGCTGTAAGGGTTATTCTGGGGTTTGACTTGGTTACCCATATAGTCCACCTCCTTGTGGCCTCTATACATAACACCCTGAGCACACGAGCCAGCCTCGTAAGATAGCCTCCACTGATCACACAAACCTTGGGCCTGCGCTACATGTTGCTGAGATTTGTCGAATCTCGTAGCTAGGGCCTCGATCTGTGCAGAAATAGCTGTGTAATTGTCCACATCATGAACACATGAACGGGAAGAATATGATCTCGACCTATCACTCTGTTGGGATTTAGACTTTAGAGCCGCTATCTCTATGATTCTCCATGCCTCATTAGGGGTCTGAGTTCCAAGATCTCCCCCAGCATACAAATATAAGCGCTCTTGTGAGTCGTACCCACATCCCTGATAGAAAGTTAGCACCAACTGCCTCTTCGGGAGACCGTGGTGTGGGACACTCATGAGTAGGTCTTTAAATATCTCCCAGGCCTTATACAATGATTCCCCATCATCCTGCCAAAAGGTCATGATGCGGTTCCTCAGTTTCTGGGTTTTCTCCATAGGGAAGTATTGCTGCATGAACTGCTCAGACGGCTCCGCCCATGTAGTGATAGAACCTGCGGGAAGCGACTGAAGCCAACTCCTGACTTTGTCCCGCAAAGTGAATGGGAAGAGTCTTAAACGAATGGCATTGTCTGAGACATTCGTTATCCTAAAGGTGGCTAACACCTCTAAGAAACCAGCAATGCGTTGGCCTGGATCCTCGTGTTCCAGTCCACCAAACTTCACCGAGTTTTGTATCATGCTAATGATACTTGATTTGATTTCAAATGTCGCCGCCATGACTGTGGGTCGGGCGATACTCGATGCAAGTCCGTCACATCCAGGACAGCCGCTATCATTGAGCGGGATATCATCATACGCCATCAGGATCTCGCTCTCCTCCTCAGACAGATCGCCAGTGGGCCCGGGGTTTGAGGACATCAACCTGCAATCAAAGAATGATACAATTGCAGTAGGTGAAATAGATAACCAACCCCAAAAAAAACAATAAAAGAAATAATAATAAATATTAATACCATAAATACATACAAAAATACAGGAAAGCTATATACTCATAAAAATTAGATAAATGCCAATAAAATCAATAAAATGAATAGAAATCATCAATCAAAGAATCAAAACCGCCCAAATAATAAAATCAACAATTAGTTCAAATACGAACAAATAAATCAAATAATGAATTAATCAAATTCATAGACAAACCAACAAATCCAATATTCAATAAATTAAATCTATCAACATCCTAATGAACAAATAGTCAATCAAACCAATCCTATAAGCAGATAAATGAATGAACATATATGCATACCTATGAATCAATGTAAAATCAATCCAATATATCAACAGATAGTTAAATCTAATAAATAATCAAATAATCATATATGCAAAAAATGAACAAATAAAGAATCAACACAGTATAAACTAGTATTCACAAGCATGTACACTGGTAAAAGGTTGACTCGGTTCGTTCATAAAGCTCGTCGCGTCCGCGGCAACGGCGCCAAAAACTTGACGTGTGCGGACATACACATAATGTTACAATGAATAAACACTTGTTTGGTTTTAATATTTATAAAAATGGTTTAGACCTTAACATTAAAACACACACAAAAAGGCAAGTGTACCTTGTCATATATGTAGTAAGCACAGATAAGAACCAGATATCGATGCATGGACGCGAGCGGATGCAATAGTACTAAAACTTTATCCCCGATTTACCAGTAAAATATAGTTTGAAGTTTGTTTAACTAAATTAATTCTAAAACATAAAATTAACATATGGAAGACTCCAAATACAAAATATAACTATAAAGACAATAATATACCAATCCTAGCATGTCATCTACATGTCGTATGATAAAAAGGCGTGAGATCAACATTCCTATTTTCAGACAATTAGTATCCCTTTCGGGAATCCTAACATGACAACTATACAGAAAGCTAACACGATAACACACGTTAACCACCTCAAATTGTTCATTAGCGAGCAGCTGATATAATCTCATGCAAATCTTCTAAAGATAAGTTAGTCATCTGTTAAGAGTTTTCTAACCTGACTAATCAAGGAAAGCAATATTGAAAACACAATACAACCACCAAGACTAGCATAAAGTAGAGCATTTCACAATCTATTCCATTTTACCAACTTTGAACACAAATCTACTAAGATCGCCATTTTAACCAAAATAACTAGCAAAGATCATCAACCGTGTCAAAGATCAGTAACAACACCATTTTACATGCCGATAAACATTTTTAATCATTATTCGACTTACTTTAACCAAACCAATACCCGGTTACAGTTTCATGGTGTAAACTTATTAACAAGTTAACGAGTCTACTACTGATTGATTAAACGGACGGTTTTTCAACATGTATCCGTCTAACACAATTGATAAATATCAAAGTCATTCAAACATAACTACAAATTCAACAACAATGAAACAAGGTTGCACTATGATCATCAAGATTAAACATGAAAAACACCAATATCATACAAGTCATGATTAAACATACAAACGATTGTTTCTACATACTAAATACTATTGTTTTTACCCGTAGGTGTACAATCTATAACATAAACATCACATTTAAACATACAAAATCAGATTTGAACAAGAAATAGGTTTATGGATCAAACCATAAAAATGCAAATGTGATGCATTGGATGATATTAGATGAATCGGATGATTTCCCAAACTTGTTCCTCGCCTTTACAGCAGATCTTCAGCCCCAGAAATCGCCCAAAATCACCCAGAGAATACCCAATAATCGATCATTGAGTTCTGCTCTATTCTTATATAGGTTTTGAATTCTTGCACGGTTGTGGACACGTGGCGCACGTGTAACGTCCCGTTATTTTCTAGAACGTTAAATTAATGATGGTAATAATAACAAAATATTATATTCGCATAACGATCCTAATTCGCTAACGGGAATAACTCATCAGCCATAAATATGTTTACATTCACCGATACCTTAAAATATTTATTTTCGCGATTACAACATTCGAAAATAATAATAACGTGATACAAGAAATAATGCACCAAATAACCGAGGTTTAATAGATTCTTATAAATCTTAACAAATTTATATATAAAAATAGTAAATCTATGGACCAACCACTCGTTTTAAACCGGTTTATATATAAATAAATTTCACAAAATTACTATTTTAGCAATTAAGACTAGTGAAATAATTAAACGAGTGTCGAGACATTTGACCGGTTCGTATATGCGGTATATCCTTCCACCTAACCTAATACCCTAGCTATATAATATCTCTATCTCCTTCATCACCATTATTCCTTACAAGCTCAAAAACCCTAGCCCCTAACCCTTTACCTCTCCCTTTCTCTCTAGATAAGTTGCAGCCAAGCAGACCATCACCACCCGAACCCTACTGTACACTGCTCCTTCCGCCCCTCTCTCGCTCAAACACTAACTCCGCCACCCTATGGTGATTCACGATGGCTCCTCCCTTCTGCACATTCCACCTCTAACCTCAGCCCCTTTCCCTTCGTTCACTTTACAACCACGACACTCCACGACGCCTTGACTCTAAAATATCGCTCTCGAGTCCGCTGCAGTGACGACGGCCAGCGATGATGGAGGTTTGATTTTTGTGCGATGGCCTGGGATGGGTTTTCCGTTGGTTGTTTGTTCCGGCCAGCCCCTATATAAACCGGTAACATGTTTCTTTTCTGTTGGTTTCGGGTCAGCTATGTGGTCGTGACGGGTTTTGGGTTCTAGCTCGATTGGAGTATCATGACCTGTAAATGGCACGGTGGTGATGGCGCAATAAGTTGATCTCGGTTGTATTATTTATCTTTCGGGCCAGATCTGGTCCGTTTGGTACTGGTCAACGATTGTCAACCAGGGACAACCTCAGATCCGGAGCCGATTCTGTTCTGTTTTGGGTCTGGTCAAGCCGTTTTAACCAAGTCAAGATCGAGTTGAATGTCGGTCAGCACTGGCTGACTAGGTCAACCTGGTCAACATTTGTCAACTGGTCATACCTGTCAACGCGGGATATGAGGCCAGTACGTGTCGGTTCGCGAGCTTATTCACAAAGGATACAAGAGTTCAATTAATCCAAGTTCAGACTTGTTGCTACTTGCTAGTACTTACACAGTTAATTTCAGGTGAGTTTACATAGCCCCTTTTTACTATTTTACAATTTTTGGGGTGAAACATGTTACATTTTCAATTGCAATTCAACATAAGTGTCTATGTGTTATTCTTTGTTGCATTATGTCTTAAACAATACTTTGGTAAGCACAATTAGACTAGCATAATCATTAACTCCGTACAAGCGAACGATATACAATGATAGATCTATTGGATTGACAACCCCACCCCGATACGTGTACCTCCAGTATGTGTAGCGTGGGTGATTGTTATCGAGCATATTACAAAAATGAGTGAACCATATGCTTATGGGATGGACTACAATAATCATGTCACAAGGTTTGATTATGCAAACGATTTACCGGGTAGTGTTGTTTTCACATATGAACTAGATTTGCCATGACACTAGAATTGTACAAGCTTTTATACTCATGATACAATATTCAAAGCTATGTAATTCTCACCAACTTTTGTTGACCCAAAATATTTTCAAACTTAACATGTTTCAAGTTATAGCTTTGCTTGAAGATTTATATTTAGTGTTTCACATTTGATGTACAGATTCTTTTAGAACAATTGTATGTAATTTAATTAATTGATTATTGAAATTTTATTATTTACCATGAGCTACTAAACAATCATCAATACATGACATCCCGATGTTTCCGCCATCGGTTGGGGTGTTACAGCACGGCCGTGCACTTTAACTTTTTGATATGACAGGCAAGTGGGCTGGTGGTCTCTAAAAATATCTTGGAAGCTTGCACGGTCGTGCACTATTCTTGCACGATCGTGCTAATCAGGAGTACCCGAAAACTATGGTTGCACTGCCTTGTGCACTAGCAGTGCAGCCGAGAAGGTGAGTCGCATGGGCTTGGATGCCCGAGGATCTTGGGTGAACGTGCATCTGCACTGGCAGTGCAGCTTGTGTTGCCGAGTCAAGATGGCCCTGCACGGTCGTGCACAAATCTTGCATGGCCGTGCAGGTGTGTCAGTTTCGTCTAATTGTGCAGCAACTGTCCGTTCAGTCCAGATTTTGTCCGCTTTCTTTGACTTTGTCTTTGGGGCGTCGTTTAAGACCTGCAATAACATTATAAAGCGGTTAAGTACCGAATTCGTGCAATTATGGTAAAAACGAGTAATTTGGGAGTTTAATTGGGGATTTATATATGTATATTTTAACGTATATCAGATTCTAAAGAAACAACAAACAGAGCATATTGTATACTATCAAAAAGAGCATATTGTTGTCTACCAAACGTATTGTAAAGAATAAGCGATGCACCTTTCTTTGCAATAAACTTTTTATTTTCAGAATTTGCCATCCGATTAATATGCATGATTGCAAAATTTTCGGTTGACAATTCGAAATTCCATCTCTTAGATAGTATCTTTAAACGACCAACCATTTTAGTTGGAAGTCTTGTAAATATTTCCCAAAAACCAATCTCAAAATTAAGGTCTCCCATAATGAAAAGACAAATATTGTGATGAATATGAACTTACAAATTGAAAACTGACACAAGAATAACAACGTCTTTGAACAAACAGAAGAAAACGGAATTGTTATGTATATATTTTAATTGAATGTTAGATGAACTAGGAAAAGGGTTGGAGTTTGAATTGAATGACAATGATAAATAAACTTAAACAAATGGTTTGTTTTGGAAAGGATTGTATGTAATAGTTAATAAAAAAAAAGCAAATCATAATGTAGTTTATATATAGATAATTTGAGAAAACGAATCGTTTTACATACCCTGTTTTAATGTTTTAATTACAAACCATGTTTCAGTGTTTAAATTTGTTTCCAAATTAAAATTAAGGCCGACATCATAAATCTTTAATAAAAATTGGATTATAAAAGAACTAAGATTTTTGAATCAGTAATCTAACCAATAGAAATATTTACAATAAATTATAATATGATAAAAATTTCGTTCGATTTATTATACCTTATATAAATAGCATAATTTTAGTAATTAAACTTCATATTATACGCTTTTATATAAATAACCATCTGATTGACGAAATTCAACCACTGTTGAAACCTATCTTCTATTTACTGTATCAACTGTTCGATAACATCTATTGACTGCTCAACAGTATCATAAAACAACTTAAATGCGTTAAAAATTACCAAACATAGTTTACTATATAAGACAGATCTTGACCGGACCATCAAATTTTTTCATTAGATAAATGCCACGTCACTTCTCAAAAACAGCCTTTTTGCCATATCAGCAACCCTTTATCATTTTTTTCTTTCTAAAAAACAGACATAACACTGTCTTATTGACTTTTAAATACATAAAAAATGGTTTTCCCTCTTCCACACCCTAAATAGACTTCACATCATCTCCTTCAATCTTCTACATAGATCTACAAGTAAAAACCCCTCATAATAACCTACCATACCTGGTTAAAACAGATGATAACCGATAATTTCACTCAATAATTGATAATCTCTCCAATTCGAAATACCTACTCATTCTGATCGCTGACGCTCCAATATATGTTGACCCTCTAAAAGAATTATGGGTGAACGTGAAATTTATAGTTAAAGATAAAAAGACTGTTTCAAAAATTGGAGATACAGATATTCAGATTACCGCACAATCCATCTCCATTACACTCAATAATCGGTAAAGTTTCTTTTTTGAAAGATGAACTCATCGCAGAGTTCACTAAAAGAGGGTATGTAGGTCAAGCGATGGGGTAACAATAAAGAAACCAGATTTTCCCCTAGAACTGAAGTTTTTCTTCCATATCCTTCTTATTTGTCTCTCTACAAAGACAACTTTTTTTAATGAAATACCTTTGAACATACAGTATATTGGATATGAAATTTTAAAAAACAATGACTACAATTTATCCAAGGTTGTATTCTCAGATTTAGTTTGCAAATTAAAAGCGATAAACTCTAATAAAGGTAAGCCATTCTTGCTATATCCAAGATTGATAAGCTTCTACTTGCAAAACCTTTTGACTAATGTCAATTTTAGAAAAGGTGTAAATTTTACGATTAAAAGCTTGTTAGATAGTACTTTCAGAAAAATGTTGCAAATTAAAAGCAAAGAAAGTGCATTTTCAACATCTGTCGTTGCAACATCTGTCCCTGAAACCACTGCTACTAGTGTTGTCCAACGTACTACAACAACTGTTGTGGAAACCACAGCAGGTAGGTCGACAACTAAACCTAAACCCAAACAGGCCAAAAAAGCGAAAGAACTGTTGCAACAAAACCCCAACCTTCTCATTTACACCCTACTTCTAGCATTACATCACCTTTTGAAGTCTTGTTTCAACTTGTTTCTCAAAGTCAGCCAGATACCGTTTCCTCTCTATTTTCTATAACTTAGAATGTACAATCAAAACAAACTGACACTGAAAAGGCAACAACTGTTGACACTATACCTGTAGAGTCTGTTCCAGTTGGAAGTCTCCAAAACCAAGAAAAAGGAGCATTTAGCTTCTTTGATAGTGACTCAACTCATGTGATTGAAACAAATACCATTACCACATCTAGTGATGACTTAAAATATCAGGAATTGATGGAAAGAGTCAACAAACTTGAATCTTCAATGGAAGCAACGATCGAATTATACAATGGGTCACCAACATCTATTGCCAATAAGATATGGGAATCAATTGTCCCAATTATCCAGACTCATAGAGAATTGGCAGACTTTAATCATAATTCTCACATAGCATTGATAAGAAACATAGTGGACGCTAGATACAAAGATACTCAAACTGACATCAAAGCCATAAAAAATTATCTGGCAAAGATCACTGGCTCGGCCCCAACGACAATTTATCAGGAAGATCAAGAAGATGATGATGCCAGAAAGAGAGACGAAGATCAAGATAAATTAAGAAAGCTGCCACCTCCAAAGGAAGCACTACCAAAAACATCAAACGCTTCTAATGTGCAATCAACTGATAATCCAGGTTCTGCTCCACTCATAACCACTGTTGAATAACTATCAAACATCAAACGCTTCTAATGTGCAAACAACTGATAATCCAGGTTCTGCTCCACTCATAACCACTGTTGAATAACTATCTACTGTGGCTTTAGAGAAGAGAGTTGATGAAAGTGCAAACCAAATGGCAGAGAAACTTATCTTAGAAAAGTCGAAAATGATATAGGCTCCTCAAAAAGAAGAAAAGTATGTACAAGACATACACGACAGCCAACCACAAAATTACCACACCAACCACCAATCCAAACGACATTTGTTGCCACTGAAAATGTGCAGAGTCATGTTCCCACCACAACTGCTATTATAAACTTACCAATTACTTCACAACTGCAACAAACACCCACAAAAAGACCTACACCACCAACTCCAACCATTTTGTACAAGAGAAAGAAAAATACTTTACCTGTCGAAGATGATAAAAATCATACTGATCCTAACCTAGCTCAATCATGTAAAGAGATTACAACCGCCCCTATCTCATCATTTCCAGCTCAAGAATGTGTCTCCAGCGTACTAGAAGGGCTTTTTGAACTTGTTCTTGACTTAACAGCAATAAAACATGAGATAGACTCTTTCTACTCAACAGATGATCCATTTTCACTATCTTTCACATCTCTTGAAGGTTTTACAAAGGCTAAGAATGCTAATCAGTATTTAGAACTGAAAGATGAACAGGTTCAGATGCTTTTAAAACAGAAAAGTGTTGGGAAAGATGACAGGGAATCTCAGATAATCTACTAGAATTTACTAAGCAAATTAAGCATATTAGAAGACTACATACACAATCTGTCCAAGTCAATGTCTGAGAGGCCTGTTGATTCTGATACGGAAAACATTTTGAGAGAAGGATATCTTACTGAAATAATGAATAGCAAACCTTACAATGCCAAGGAAAGTCAATGTGCTGGATGGGATTTTAAGGCACTGAAGAATGAACTTAACAGAATTAAAGAGATGGCTAAAGTCCCTAATAACAAAGAAACTCCACCTAACTGGAAGAAGGGAAAACAAACTGACCCTACAAGAGCTTCAAAGTTAAAAAGAATAAGACAAGAGTTGGTGGCTGCTGATTATGAAGATATGAGACAAGTTTCTAGATGGAAGGAATCATCACTGATGGATGCTTACAAACAGCTTGAGAAACGAAGGAAAATTGATCCAACTCTGCTGAGAAAGCCAAATTATACTAATGAAGACCAACCAGCTCGACACAACAAAAAACACAAAACTTTGTTCTCAATAGATGATCTTATGACTGATAGATTCAAGGAAATGATCAGGCAAAGATATCAATTAGCACCAAGGTCAGATAAGGAAGAGCCTGATAACGATAGATTGCAACACAAGAAAAACTGCTGAAAAATAAAGTCTGTTGAAACCTTAGCTTTTGTAAACCACAACAGATAATGAACACTGACAATTAATATAACATATGTTTAACTACCATCTGTTATATTAATAATGATATTGAATAGCATCTATTATACCTACGATGATATTAAATATCAGCTATTATATTTGATAGTTATGAATTATGGTACAACATGCCTTGGATAATAGAAAATTTATACTAATAGATATTACCTAACAGATAATATGTACTTAATATTCAATATTTTAAGAAACAACTCATACTTGTTTAGTGAAAACTATTGCTTTCTAGATAGTATGCAAAATCAGCTTAATATTGTTCAATTTGAACTGATATACAACCGAGTCTAGTTCAATAATTTAAAAAAATTATTGTTTTCTACTAAATTGACGTTTAATAACACAAGACATGTTACTCAAAAAGCTTATAACTTTTGGGCTTAGATCGCTTCTTTCGCGGTCCTTTGCATGAAGAGGATAGCTCACCAACATTTAGTATATCAGCATCTTCAAATCTTCTTTTTCCATTGGGAGTTATAGTAGAATCCAGTACAGCATCGATAGCAGAAGAATCAGTAGTAACAG
Source organism: Ambrosia trifida (assembly GCA_028751855.1). Lineage (NCBI taxonomy): Eukaryota > Viridiplantae > Streptophyta > Magnoliopsida > Asterales > Asteraceae > Ambrosia > Ambrosia trifida. The sequence continues at coordinate 141,880,603 of CM054122.1, forward strand.
ACACAACATCCTTCAAACAATTCACAAAACAAATAATGAACTGTTAAATAAGAACACAAACTCTACAAACATCTTAATCAACTTGCACAAAACATACTCACCTTTAACATCAGTTGACTACCCCTTGCTTAGATTCTGATTGGTTAACAAATTTGAATTCGCAATCTGCCTGACTGACCTAAAGAGTGCTCAAACAAAACAAAAATACAAAACTTAACTATGGAGGCAGATTTGAAAGTCAACAGATACTAAACAATTCCTATAAATGAGTTAAATTTAATACCTCACCCACATTATAATATCCATTACTATTAAGCGCAATCAACTCAGAAATTATTACTGGATCATCCCATATTTTCATGATTGTGTAAACATGGGAGTCATTTGTAAGATTGTATTCAGAAACATCAATTTTAAAAACCAGCATCTTATCAACCAACCGAAACAATTCCTGAGGAAAACTTTCACTATCACCTAGCTTCAACAGCCTTTCTCTTATTCGACTTCCAAATGATCTGACAATTCTTATAACATCTCTGCCAAACATCACAAAGGATACACTACCAGTCTCATCGTGAACCCTGACATGCACCTTGAACCTAAAACAGATAGATGAAAAAGTTATCTGAAAACATATATACTAATCTTTGAAAAGATACATGTTATATAAAAAAACAAAATGTACATAATTAGATCTAATTACATTGTAGTGGCGGATGTACACTGATAGTCACACTTGGAACAAAAGAAAGCATAAGCAGCCAATTTCAGTGTTTTTTCAGCAACGTTTTCATGTAACTGCAAGAATTCTGATTTAGTAACCACATTCCCCAAACATCTACAGCACGCATCATAAAACCAACCATAGCTTTCTTAAACAATTTTTTATTGTCGCAACAACAACAAAAGACATTGGTTGGAAAAAAAACCTACATTACTTAAGAAAAAAAGGTGTAATAAGGCAAACAGATATTAATGATAATTAAAAAACTATTAAAACCCTATCAATCTCGGTAAGCTCGTCAAAACGTTTTTTTTTTCATAACCAACAACGAATTCCTGAAGCAATGGGTAAATAGAGTGGTCGGAAAGCAGTGTTTGGGAAGTAGAAGCAACTTCTTGTCCTTGCTTCAATATAAGACTAAGAAATGGATCAAACTAATAAAACAAAAAAAAATTCAAATATAGATATAAATCCATAAATAAATGACAGTGTACCTCTTTCTTAACTCCTTGACCTAATTATTTCTACATTCAGAAACACCCGAGTTCTAAAGTTATCACTTTCAACTATAAATTGATCTAAATATAACAACTTCATAATTATATATATTGAACTCCAATCAACTGACAAACTATTAAAAATAGCAATATTAATAAGAGGAGTGTTTTGAGAAATGAATTTGTTGAACTGTTCTGCATAACCATTCCACATAGTACATCGTAAAATTGTACCACTACATAAAACCAGTATTCAAACATAGGTAAATATATATAGAAAAATATAAAAACTCAATAACGATTTGGTTGATTTATTAGATCACTAAATGACGTACAAAAAAAATGAAAGTAACAACAATACTTTAGTAAAAAAAATCAGAGAAACGCTTACTCCAAGTCTTGAATATCAAAATTTATCCTTTTAGTTTCTTTTGGAGATCATCCAAACACGTCCAGACCTCTACAGCAAATGACACTACTAGCAACATCTATAAAATGGCATATAATTCAAAATATGAAACCCAAAATCAAAATATACAACATTTTGAAGGTAAAGTAAGAAACAAACCAACAGACAAAAGTTCCTTCGCTTCGCCTTTAAGAATATCTTTAAAATACATGAATTTAAATCCATACTCAACACCTTGCCAACCAACAATACGGATAACAGTAGTACACCGATAAAAGTTTATCTTATAATCATGTGTTACAACATTGTATGGGTCCCTGTTTTCAGCGACCCCAAACTTAGATAGAATAACGACATCATCCTCTTCAAGTTGATGGTCAAAAACGTGGATCAAAAGACTCTTTATGAAGGCCTGAATCTTATCACCCTTAAAAAAAACATAAAGAAAATATAAAGATAAACGACAACAACTTAAATAACATAAAGTAAATGAAAAACATGACATAAAGAATATTTATATTTATATCATCAATAAGAACATAAAATATCCTTAGAGAAAAATTACATTACATGCTCATCAATCAATATCATTTCCATCTTAAAACTTTCTTTGCACTAAAGATCAATGACAACAACTTAAGTAACATAAAGCAAACGAAAAAATGACACAAAGAATATTTATATTTATATCATATATAGCAACATAAAATAACCTTAGGTTAAAAATACATTACCTGCTCATCAATCAATATCATTTCCATCTTAAAACTTTCTTTCCACTTTTGTATGATACGAACATTCAGAAACCAGATATCTTTGGATGGGTTCAGATAACAAACCAAACTATAAATTTTGTTATCAACGTCCATTGAGATGATTTAAACAAAGAATTTGAAAGGTGATTTTATGAATTAATTTCTGAAAGAAAATGGTTGTGTATAAGGAAAGCATCTGGGATAATGATTATATACCTGCAAAAATCACACTTCCCTATGTTAATTCAAAATTTCTCTCTTAAAACTTCAAAGGTAAGGGCTGAATAAGTACTAAACAGATGTTCATAACAACTGCTTATAGCAAAAAGAGTCTTAAAAGGGGTTAATTATTGGTCTGAACAGCTGTTCGTAAATCGAGGCTAGCCAACATATGCTTTTAACCTCAACAGTGGTGAATTGAAGTGGCCCATATATTTTTTCTGAATATTTTAAGTTGTTTAATGACATCATTTTTCACATCACATGGGCATTGTTGGCCTCTCTCTCCGCTTGACAACTCAGCTTTTATTATATCACTCATGACTCTCTTATTATAGTAAGTATAGATATACAGATATAGATATAGATGTACTCAAAGTCAAAAATTGTGTAGTTTCATGCATAAAAATTTTGTAATGGTTATGTATTTTAAGGGATTTGAATTTATGAACTGATACGAATATAAAGTATATATGTGTGAGCTTCGAGATGGCAAAAGTAAAAGTGCACTAATTTTAACATTATTTTACTAATCTCGTGAAAACGTTAAAAACGGTCGATAGTTAATGATGCATTATGTGGTGGTATTGATAACCAAAAGCCATGTGGGTACATGCACTAATCATGCTTGCCCCGATTGCTAAATGTTATGTGCCTTATGTCCAAGGTTGATGCAAAACCACTATCGAGCCGAGGGTCTCACTGGAAACAACCTCTCTATTCCCACGTGATAGAGGTAAGGTTGTCTACGTCATACCCTCCTCGGACCCTACCTTAGCTTTGCTATTAGTGGGATAACTGAGTATAATGATGACGATGATTAAGTGATACGAATATAACACAAAACTTGTTGGTGTTGGTTTAGTATAAACATGTTTGGGTTAGTTCGGTTGAATCCACAAACCTGTTTCACTAAATGGGTCAAGTTTGTGTTGAACCTGGCGGTTAACCCATTTAACCTATTTATGTTATATTTTAATTTATTCAATTTGTGTTTTATATGTCATAAGGTAAATTTTTTTGGGTATTTTATGCAATGATTATTGTCACACCCTCAAATTCCACTGCGGAGTTTATACCGCGAGGCGCGTGACATACCAAGATCTTCATAGCCAATAGTGACAAGAACGACTCTAAATGCCCAAACCATTTACTTCGTTTTCAAAAATGAGGTTTAATGTTTAACCAAAAAGTTTAGATAAGTTGCGGAAGCGTAAACTAAACATAATAGTTTTAAAACCATGCGCAAAACAACGCGCCCAAGATAAAACCAAATGATTGAAAAGATATATATAAAGTTAACAGTGTTCAATTAACCTATGACTCAATGATGCATGCCCCAACATGTTCCATACCTAGGGAGCTACAAAAGCATGCTAGCGTGTGTCAACATAAAGTTGGTGAGTTCACAAAGTAAGGTAAGTAAGAGTTTAAGTTTCAAAACCAGTAACCAAAATCAAGCACCACTAGTGTCACACCCTCAGATTCCACGTGCAGGGTTCTACCGCGAGGCGCGTGACACACCAGGATCCAAGTCAACGATCACAATAAACGACAACTAATTGTATAATAAACGTAGACCATTCATTAAGTTTTCAAAATGTAACCAACGTCAGCGGAAGCATTAAACATATATACAACTCAAAAACGTAAATAACATAAGTTCGACAACGTTTGAAAACCATGCAAGTGAATCCTAGACGCCATGCGACACCGTGCGCCTATCAACAGCTCCTACCTTAGCGACCTGAGAAAACATACTAAAAACGTCAGCACAAAACGCTGGTGAGTTCACAGGTTTTAACTAAAACGTTTCTAAAAGTTTGATTGTTCCGTCATGTTACTGCTATGCTGTAAAGATGCCAAACCAGGCATATATATGAGACCGTTAATACGATACCAACTGTGAAACACCCGTGTGTAACCGAACTGCCAACCCAGGCATAACTGAACTACCAAACCACGGTGATCTAAACGGCCGGGCCTAGCCAACCGAACTACCGAACAACGGCTAACTGAACTACCGCCCTGCGGTATAACTGAACTATCGTACAGTAAAAACACAAAGTAACACTAGCATAACATGATCACTATGAAAGCAAGTACGTAGCATGTTTCTCCCCCAAAAACATAAACAAGGAAAGAGGGACCGTGAAACTCACCCTAGATTGCGCTTTCAAGTTAATAAGGATCCCGACACGAACTGATAGTCCCAACTACTGGCGACCTATCATAATGTTTGCATAAGTGTTCCGACTAATAACCCATAGGTTAACTAGTCCCCGATTATCCAGATCATGACCACGTATGTTTAAAAATGTGTTTAACCGTTAACCCGACACACCAGACAGACCCGACATCCCATTGGTGACCCGTTACACTAATCGATCAAGTATATATAGTTAACACACAAGAATCATGCATAAAACACTTAGTTTGCATCAAAAATTGCATATAAGAAGTCGTGGGATCGAAGGGGTTGGAAGTCATGTTCATTCGACCTTTTCGATGTTCATTCGAGCTTTTTTATGTTCATTCGAATTTTTTGAAGTTCATTCGACCTCTTTCAAGTTCATTCGACCTTTTTGAAGTTCATTCGATCTTTTTCAAGTTCATTCGACCTTTTTAAAGTTCATTCGACGTTTTTCAAGATCATTCGACCTCTCGAAGGGTCGAATGAGTTTCCTTCGTTCGACCCTGTGACACCCGGCATGTTCGGCTTAAACATAATAGTAACATCTAAGTCTACCTTAGCGAGAAACGTTTATAAACAAACTTAACTGGGTTAGTTGAGTCGGGTCAGATTAGGATTGTCCAGGGTTCAATGATCTGGAGGATCATTGGGAGTCATTTTGGGGAATACACTAGTACCGGGTTCCGTTGTTGGTGACATTACATGAACTAATTAAGTATATGTGTAGATTATGGGTCGTGTGGTGGATTGTATACTTATACTTGCTTAAACGATGTACAAATGATTATACGTGCCTAAATATGCTAAGTATAGACTATGGATGCATGCTTATGTGTTAAGATGTGTTAGAATGCGTTAAACACGACAAACTGGAAATCTGGAAAAAGTTAACATGTGTTAAAAAGTGCTGTTAACATGTGTTAAAAAAAGTGTTGATGACCTGAAAGTGGAAAGTGGGCGAATGTGGAAATGGAACTTGAGAAAGTGGGCGAATGTAGAAACAAAGTGGGCGAATGTGGAAAGATTCCACATTCGACCATTACAAAGGGGCGAATGTGGAAAAGTTCCACATTCGACCATATAAAAGGGGCGAACCTGGACCTGGTATAAATACCATCCTTAGTCATTTTTCACCATTTCACAAACCCTAAACGCCTCTAAACACTCTCTAACAACTATTATCATTGGGGAAGGAGTTTTTGAGCTTGTTTTTCATAACCTAACTCTCTAAATCATTACAAGTGAAGATCTAAGGTGTGTTCTTCATTTCAAACCCTTTTTAAACAATTTTGACTTGTTTTCATCTAAACCCCAAGAGTCCAGATCTGATATCAACATGTTTTATGGGTAAAAACCTTCCTAATATCTTTCTAAATAAAACCTATTCATAAACAATGAGTTTTCATACTATTTAACATGTGTTAATGTGGTATTAAGCATTGTTTGATGATTACTTGCTATGTAGATGACATGACAACAACCTAGGACTGTTATTAATGGAGAGTTATGATTGAAACATGTTACAATTGATTGTTGATGGTGTTTTGTCGATTAAAGGAATTTTTAGTTAGATTTAGGGCTTGTTTTTGGATGGTAATGATAGAGTTATGATAGGGGTTTCTTGTTCATGATGATTTGAGTATGATGAGCTGATGATGGATTAAATTCAGAAAGTTTCCTAATTGGGTAATGATTTCATGCATGATGATGTGACATCTCTATAATTTACTATTTTAGGAAACTTGTAAAAACGAATAGATTTTTGGGGTAAAATCGATAGGGTTTCGTAGGAATATGTTAATGATGCTTGACTGCTGTAACTCATGATGTTTCGTGATGTTTTCGGATGTTTTCGACGCGTTTTTGGGAAAATCTAACAGCAGGGGCGAACCTGGAATACCTTCGACCAGCCGAACGGTCGAAGGTGGATTTCCAGGGGTCGAACCTGGAAACCAAAGGGTCGAACGAACCACAAACGGGCGAAGGAAGGAGAAAAGGGGCGAAGGTGGGAGTTTAAAGCCACATTCGACCTTTTGAAAGACACCTTCGACCACTTACAGCCACATTCGACCCTACGTTAACAGAAATGAGATTTTTGATACCATCTAAGTGTTTTATGCTTGAACCTTGCGTGTAATCTATGTGTACTTGATTAGTTAGGGTAATGGGTCACCAACGGGATGTCGGGTCGGTCTAGTGTGTCGGTTAAACATTTAAACACGTTTTAAAAACATACTTGGTTATGATCTGGACAATCGGGGACTAGATAACCTTATGGTTATTAGTCGGAACCCTTATGTGAACATTTTGATAGAACTCCGGTAGAGGGATTATCAAGGGCTAAACATCTTTACTTATAATTGAAGAACGCAATCTAAGGTGAGTTCACGGCCCCACTTTTACTGCTTTAACTTTTGGGGGAGAAAACATGCGCTAAACAGTTTTGGTAACATATGTCATACTATGGTTTTAACTTTATATTGCTATACGATCTTTTGGAAAGTCCCGGGGGAAACCATGAATGTGCGGGTTTGCACAACGGGGGAAATGTGGATAGATCTATTGGGCGTGACCTGCCCCACTCGTCGGCTTGGAGGGCCGGGCGGGTGCATATTGTCTCGAACAGGAACATTATCGTGCTGAACATTACGGGCTGCTAAACATGCTAAACATTGCTAACGTGTCCAGTAATGGTTTCCAATCGTAGTAGTAATAAAACATACGCCTAGCTAGCGTACTTGGTAGCATTGATATAGTATGGACATGGTAACACTTGGATAACATTTTTGAACAAACCTGTGAACTCACCAGCATTATATGTTGACGTCTTTTTGGCATGTTTTTCTCAGGTCGCTAAGGTAGCAACTACTGGATCTAGGCGCACGAGTCGGCACGGGCGTCTAGGGTTTAGAGCATGGTCTTCATTAAACATTTGAACTGTGTCTTTTGGGTTGTAAACATTTAAAGCTTCCGCTACAATTTATGTTTTTATAACTATATCTTTTGAGTATTGTGTTATGCATATAGTGTTGTTTATTGTGACTATTGACTTGAATCCTGGTTTGTCATGCGCCTCGCGGTAAAACCCCGCAAGTGGAATTTGAGGGTGTGACAGATTGGTATCAGAGACAATGGTTATAGTGAACTAGGACTGCATTTAGAGTCTAGTCTATAGCCGAGTCGCACACACTAGACAGTCACATACTTGAGTCGGTTTGAAACATGTACTAACTTTGTCGGGGTGTCCTTACATCATCATCGCACTTCTCTGTTACATCATCCGATCTTACTCTTGGCTTTATACACTCTTATGTTCTTCTTCGGGGTTTGAAGGAGAAGGAGTTGACTCGTTGGTTATTGCACGGCAGTGTCGTATGTTGGGGTAGTCTTACGTACTCTCGGGGTCTGTCCAGGATTCGGACATCTCCCTTTCATACCCCAATAGACGCACTTGCTTACACATTATCTTGTGCACTTATGCCTGTGATAGCATAATGCTAGATGCCGATATTCAGCGACTTGAGTTCAAGCTGAGGGAAAACTTGGAGGATCATGTAGAGCAGTTTATCATTTCGGGTGCACACGAAATCATAAACTGAAATGCATGAGAATCCAAGTGGACTCTGAACTTGGATGCATAGTCCTGGATTGGGTCTAGACATGACTTTTCTAGCTACTAGTGGTTGACACTAGCAGTGAATCTGAATCTCTCGATTTCTGATTTGACAGATCATGTCGGGCGCACGTGGTGGTGGCCATGGCGGCGGTGGCCGTGGTGGCGGTCGTGGTAACATCAACATGACCCAGGCAGAGCTGAACAACTTGCTTCAACAGCAAGTGAACATAGCCTTGGCTGCCTTCCAGGCTGGGCACAATGCTCTGGGTGGTAAGTTGGATCTTACCTGCCTTGTTTCATTCTTGGGTGTCATGTTTCCTTTGTGGTTTACCTTTGTGTCATGTTTCAGGTGCTGCTGTCAACCCACCTCCATCCCAGTGTTCCTACAAGAAGTTTAGGGACTGCCAGCCCCATAACTTCGTAGGGACTGAAGGGGCAGTGGGACTGCTCCGATGGTTGGAGAAGGTTGAATCTGTTTTCTTGATGTGTAACTGTCCTGTTGAGGACCGGGTCAAGTATGCCACTGCGACATTTGAGGGTCCTGCTTTGTCATGGTGGAATGCTACTACGCAGAACATGGGCTTGGGGGAAGCTCATGCTATGCTTTGGGCGGATTTTGTTCGGCTACTGAAGAGCGAGTACTGTCCCAGGGAGGAAGTGCAGAAGTTGGAGCATGAAGTCTGGAGCTACAAGATGGTGGGGTCCGAGATTGAGGAGTATACCGTGCGACGCAATGAGTTGGCGGTGTTGTGTCCTGACATGCACACACCTGAGTACCGTAGGATTGAGCATTACATCTCTGGGTTGGTGCCGGAGATTGCTGGGTTAGTAGCTGCTGGGAACCTACCCACACTGGCTGAGGTCGTCCGTTCTGCACACAAGATGACCAACATGAAGATTTTGGAGGGTGTTTTACCTCCCAAGGGTTCGACTGTGAAGGGTTCTGAAGGCAACAAAAGGAAATGGGAGAACGTGGGTAAGAGTGCAGTGCCGGCGCCGTCTCAACCGGCCAAGAAGTTTGATGGATCTGGGTCGTCTTCAGCGCAGAAGACAGGTGGATACATTGGGAAGCATCCCAAGTGTAACAAGTGTGGCTTTCACCATTCTGGGAATTGTGATCGGGCTCGTTGTCATCGGTGCCATCAGTTGGGGCACCATGCTAAGGATTGCAAGGTGGCGCTCACCCCAACCCAGACTCCTGCGGCTACTCCTGCTCCTGCTGCTCAGGGGACTCAGGGGAGGCAGGGGTGTTACAACTGTGGTGACACGGGACATTTCAAGCGTGATTGCCCCAAACTGAAGCAGGGCGATAACGGGAGGGGCGGGAACGGTAACGGGAATGGCGGCGGAGGCAGGACTGCGCGTGCTTTCGTCATTGGGTCTGCAGAGGCTAGGCAGGATCCAGACACAGTTACCGGTACGTTCCTTCTCAACAATCGCTATGTTTCTGTTTTATTTGATTCGGGTGCCGATAAGAGTTTCGTATCTGTGGGTGTTAGTCAATTGCTAGATGTAGTACCCACACCTTTAGAGGCTAAGTACTTAATAGAATTGGCTAACGGTAAGAACATCGAGGCGACTCATATCCTTAGGGAGTGTCACTTGGAACTGTCGGGTCTGTCATTCCCCATTGACCTTATGCCTGTACCTCTAGGTAGTTTCGATGTCGTTGTGGGCATGGATTGGTTATCGTTGTATCGCGCAGAGATTGTTTGCTTTGACAAGGTTATTCGGATCCCTCTCCCCGATGGAGAGATTCTTTCGGTCCACGGCGAGAAAAGTGGTGCTCCGCTGAGTATCATTTCTAGCATGAAAGCCCGTAAGTATCTTCGAAAGGGCTGTTCGGCCATTCTGGCACTTGTTAACATTGCTACTGATGATGAGAAGAAGATCGAGGATATTCCGGTGGTTCGCGACTTTTCTGATGTATTTCCTGATGATTTGCCTGGTCTTCCTCCCCATCGTCAGGTTGAGTTTGGTATTGATCTTGCTCCGGGCGCAGCTCCTATTGCCCGAGCTCCGTATCATCTTGCACCTCCCGAGATGCAAGAGTTATCCAGCCAGTTACAGGAACTCTTGGAAAAGGGTTTCATTCGACCGAGCTCGTCCCCGTGGGGAGCTCCTATTTTGTTTGTGAAGAAGAAGGATGGGAGCCTTCGTATGTGTATTGATTACCGTGAGCTGAACAAAGTGACCATCAAGAATCGTTATCCTCTCCCTCGCATTGATGATCTCTTTGACCAGCTTCAGGGCTCCAGCTACTACTCGAAGATTGACTTGCGGTCCGGTTATCACCAGCTGCGCGTCAGGGAGGCTGACATTCAGAAGACTGCTTTTCGCACTCGTTATGGCCATTTTGAGTTCCTGTTCATGCCTTTCGGTCTCACTAACGCACCAGCGGTGTTCATGGATTTGATGAACCGCGTTTGTAAACCGTACCTTGATAAGTTCGTCATCGTGTTCATTGATGACATTCTGATTTATTCCAAGAACAAGGCAGATCATGAGGAACATCTGCGGTTGGTATTGGAACTTTTGAGACGGGAGCAGTTGTATGCTAAGTTCTCAAAGTGTGATTTCTGGTTGCGGGAAGTTCAATTCCTAGGGCATGTGGTGAATGAACTGGGAATTCACGTCGATCCGGCTAAGATCGAAGCTATTAAAGACTGGGAAGCACCAAAGACGCCATCTGAGGTGCGGCAATTCCTAGGTCTTGCAGGTTACTACCGGCGTTTTATCGAGGGATTTTCGAAGATCGCTCAACCCCTCACTGCTCTCACCCAGAAGGACCGAAAGTTCGACTGGGACGAACCACAGGAATCAGCATTTCAGATGCTGAAGCTTAAACTTTGTTCTGCTCCTATCTTATCCTTGCCGGAGGGTACGGATGATTTTGTTGTGTACTGTGATGCTTCGATTCGGGGTCTCGGTTGCGTGTTGATGCAACGTGGGAAGGTTATCACTTATGCTTCTCGCCAACTCAAGGTTCACGAGAAGAACTATACTACTCACGACTTGGAGCTGGGTGCAGTAGTATTTGCGTTGAAAATCTGGAGGCATTACTTGTACGGTACCAAGTGTGAAGTATACACCGATCACAAGAGTCTCCAGCATATTTTTGACCAGAAGGTGTTAAACATGCGGCAGCGTCGTTGGGTTGAACTCTTGAACGATTACGACTGTGCGATCAAATACCATCCTGGCAAGGCAAACGTTGTGGCGGATGCCTTGAGCAGGAAGGAGTCGGCAAAGCCTCGGCGTGTCCGAGCCTTGCAGCTTACCATTCATTCCTCCTTGCCTGACCGGATCCGTTCGGCTCAGGTGGATGCCTTAAAGGAGGAAAACCTTAAGGCCGAAACGATGCACAGTGCGGACAAACATCTTGAGCTTAGGTCTGATGGCCTACACTACTTCGCTGGGCGTGTTTGGGTTCCTTTACTCGGGGGATTACGGGAGCTTGTCTTGGACGAGGCTCACAAATCCCGGTATTCTATTCATCCAGGCTCCGATAAGATGTATCAGGATCTGAAGATACTCTATTGGTGGCCGAACATGAAGGCCGATATAGCCTCCTATGTGAGCAAATGCTTGAACTGTGCTAAGGTCAAGGTGGAGTATCAGAAGCCGTCTGGTCTTCTACAGCAACCTGAGATTCCAGAATGGAAGTGGGAGCGGATCACGATGGATTTCGTCACCAAACTACCGAGATCACCAAGTGGTTGTGACATGATTTGGGTGATCGTCGACCGGTTGACGAAATCGGCACACTTCATACCTATTAAGGAAACGGATGGACTCGAGCGGTTGGCTCGACTCTACCTTAAGGAGGTGGTCTCTCGGCACGGGGTGCCTGTTTCTATCATTTCTGATCGTGACTCCCGCTTTGCTTCGCGTTTCTGGAAGGCTCTTCATAAGGCCTTGGGTACTCAGCTGGATATGAGTACGACTTATCATCCGCAAACTGATGGTCAGAGTGAGCGGACGATACAAACACTGGAGGACGTGCTGCGGGCATGTGTCATCGATTTTGGCAAGGGTTGGGAGACTCACCTGCCGTTGGTGGAGTTCTCCTACAACAACAGCTACCACTCCAGTATCGGGGCAGCTCCGTTCGAAGCTCTGTATGGACGGAAATGCCAATCTCCCTTGTGTTGGGCCGAGGTGGGCGAGAGTCAGCTCACTGGCCCGGAACTGGTGTACGAAACTTCGGAGAAAATCGTACAGATCCGTAACCGTTTGGCAGCTGCACGGGATCGTCAGAAGAGCTATGCCGATCGCCGTCGCAAACCACTAGAGTTCCAGGTTGGGGACAAGGTGCTTCTGAAAGTTTCACCATGGAAGGGCGTCATACGCTTTGGAAAGCGTGGCAAGCTTAACTCTCGTTACGTCGGACCGTTCGCAATCCTGGAACGGATTGGGCCGGTGGCGTACAGACTTGATTTACCGACGGAGCTCGGTAATGTTCATAACGTCTTCCATGTGTCTAACTTAAGGAAGTGTTTGGCTGACGAATCTCTTGTTGTACCACTGGAAGAGATCAAGGTTGATGATCGTCTTCGCATTGTGGAGGAACCCGTGGAGATTCTGGATTACAAGATTCGTAGCCTTCGGCGGAGTAAAATCCGCATCGTTAAAGTTCGTTGGAACTCGGATCGTGGACCGGAGTTCACGTGGGAACGAGAAGACCAGATGAAGGCTAAGTACCCTCAACTCTTTCCGAAGCGCGCGTTCGAGTCCAGGCATGTTACTACTGAAGCAGAGTGAATCTCGGGGCGAGATTCCCTTTCAACGTGGGGATGATGTGACAACCGGTAACTTTTCTTTTCGTTTTCTTCCTTTTCGTCTGTTTCATTTTTGGGCTTCGTGCAATTTTCGGGACGAAAATTCTTTCAACGTGGGGATGATGTGACATCCGGCATGTTCGGCTTAAACATAATAGTAACATCTAAGTCTATCTTAGCGAGAAACGTTTATAAACAAACTTAACTGGGTTAGTTGAGTCGGGTCAGATTAGGATTGTCCAGGGTTCAATGATCTGGAGGATCATTGGGAGTCATTTTGGGGAATACACTAGTACCGGGTTCCGTTGTTGGTGACATTACATGAACTAATTAAGTATATGTGTAGATTATGGGTCGTGTGGTGGATTGTATACTTATACTTGCTTAAACGATGTACAAATGATTATACGTGCCTAAATATGCTAAGTATAGACTATGGATGCATGCTTATGTGTTAAGATGTGTTAGAATGCGTTAAACACGACAAACTGGAAATCTGGAAAAAGTTAACATGTGTTAAAAAGTGCTGTTAACATGTGTTAAAAAAAGTGCTGATGACCTGAAAGTGGAAAGTGGGCGAATGTGGAAATGGAACATGAGAAAGTGGGCGAATGTAGAAACAAAGTGGGCGAATGTGGAAAGATTCCACATTCGACCATTACAAAGGGGCGAATGTGGAAAGTTCCACATTCGACCTTATAAAAGGGGCGAACCTGGACCTGGTATAAATACCATCCTTAGTCATTTTTCACCATTTCACAAACCCTAAACGCCTCTAAACACTCTCTAACAACTATTATCATTGGGGAAGGAGTTTTTGAGCTTGTTTTTCATAACCTAACTCTATAAATCATTACAAGTGAAGATCTAAGGTGTGTTCTTCATTTCAAACCCTTTTTAATTAATTTTGACTTGTTTTCATCTAAACCCCAAGAGTCCAGATCTGATATCAACATGTTTTATGGGTAAAAACCTTCCTAATATCTTTCTAAATAAAACCTATTCATAAACAATGAGTTTTCATACAATTTAACATGTGTTAATGTGGTATTAAGCATTGTTTGATGATTACTTGCTATGTAGATGACATGACAACAACCTAGGATTGTTATTAATGGAGAGTTATGATTGAAACATGTTACAATTGATTGTTGATGGTGTTTTGTCGATTAAAGGAATTTTTAGTTAGATTTAGGGCTTGTTTTTGGATGGTAATGATAGAGTTATGATAGGGGTTTCTTGTTCATGATGATTTGAGTATGATGAGCTGATGATGGATTAAATTCAGAAAGTTTCCTAATTGGGTAATGATTTCATGCATGATGATGTGACATCTCCATAATTTACTATTTTAGGAAACTTGTAAAAACGAATAGATTTTTGGGGTAAAATCGGTAGGGTTTCGTAGGAATATGTTAATGATGCTTGACTGCTGTAACTCATGATGTTTCGTGATGTTTTCGGATGTTTTCGACGCGTTTTTGGGAAAATCTATCAGCAGGGGCGAACCTGGAATACCTTCGACCAGCCGAACGGTCGAAGGTGGATTTCCAGGGGTCGAACCTGGAAACCAAAGGGTCGAACGAACCACAAACGGGCGAAGGAAGGAGAAAAGGGGCAAAGGTGGGAGTTTAAAGCCACATTCGACCTTTTGAAAGACACCTTCGACCACTTACAGCCACATTCGACCCTACGTTAACAGAAATGAGATTTTTGATACAAACTAAGTGTTTTATGCTTGAACCTTGCGTGTAATCTATGTGTACTTGATTAGTTAGGGTAATGGGTCACCAACGGGATGTCGGGTCGGTCTAGTGTGTCGGTTAAACATTTAAACACGTTTTAAAAACATACTTGGTTATGATCTGGACAATCGGGGACTAGATAACCTTATGGTTATTAGTCGGAACCCTTATGTGAACATTTTGATAGATCTCCGGTAGAGGGATTATCAAGGGCTAAACATCTTTACTTATAATTGAAGAACGCAATCTAAGGTGAGTTCACGGCCCCACTTTTACTGCTTTAACTTTTGGGGGAGAAAACATGCGCTAAACAGTTTTGGTAACATATGTCATACTATGGTTTTAACTTTATATTGCTATACGATCTTTTGGAAAGTCCCAGGGGAAACCATGAATGTGCGGGTTTGCACAACGGGGGAAATGTGGATAGATCTATTGGGCGTGACCTGCCCCACTCGTCGGCTTGGAGGGCCGGGCGGGTGCATATTGTCTCGAACAGGAACATTATCGTGCTGAACATTACGGGCTGCTAAACATGCTAAACATTGCTAAACGTGTCCAGTAATGGTTTCCAATCGTAGTAGTAATAAAACATACGCCTAGCTAGCGTACTTGGTAGCATTGATATAGTATGGACATGGTAACACTTGGATAACATTTTTGAACAAACCTGTGAACTCACCAGCATTATATGTTGACGTCTTTTTGGCATGTTTTTCTCAGGTCGCTAAGGTAGCAACTACTGGATCTAGGCGCACGAGTCGGCACGGGCGTCTAGGGTTTAGAGCATGGTCTTCATTAAACATTTGAACTGTGTCTTTTGGGTTGTAAACATTTAAAGCTTCCGCTACAATTTATGTTTTTATAACTATATCTTTTGAGTATTGTGTTATGCATATAGTGTTGTTTATTGTGACTATTGACTTGAATCCTGGTTTGTCATGCGCCTCGCGGTAAAACCCCGCAAGTGGAATTTGAGGGTGTGACAGACCCAATGCTGCAAAATCTCATAAAATGCACCAAATCAAATCTAAACAGTCCGAAAACATCACGAAATGCCACAATCATAGCAGTTAAACATCATTAACCTATCCGCACAAAACCCTACCAATTTTACCTCGAAATAAGTCCGTTTTACAAGTTACCCAAAATAGTAAATTATGGAAATGTTACATCATATGGATGCAATCTTTACCCGATATGGAAACTTATTAAAATCATCTATCAAATAGCTAAACATGCTTAGATTATCATGTGTATGAAAACCCCTAATCATTTCATTGTCAATAACATTATGAACAAGCCCTACATCTAACACAAAAGAAAATCCCCAAAATGAACCAAACATCACCAATATCCAATTGTAACCCATATCAATCATAGATCATCATCAATACAGCCCTAGATCATTGTAATAACATCTACACAGTAATAAATCATCAAACAATTCCATACAAGTTCATAACACATGTATTTTGCATGAAAACTCATTGTTAATGAAAAGGTTTTGTTTAGGAAGATGTTAGAAAGGTTTTTATCCATGAAAACATGTTTGAATCAGATCTAGACACTTAGGGTTTGATAAAATTGATGAAAATGGTTTTAGATTAAGAACACACCTTGAATATTCTCTTGTTTGTTATATAGAGGATATGTTTGTGTTAGGATTTGAATAATAAGATCAAAATCTACTATCTACGGGTTTGGGGTTGAGAGAGAGCACATAGAGGCGTTTAGGGTTTGTGAAATGATGAAAAGTTGCAAAGTATGGTATTTATACTCCATGTTCGTTCGCACCCTGCAAGGGTCGAATGTGTTTGAAATGAGGGTCGAATGAGTGACCCAGATGTTGGTTCGAACCCCCATGTGGTTGAACCAATATGTTGCTTTCCGTTTTTCTATGATTTTGCCGTTTAAACGCGTTTTAACACATGTTAACACATCCTAACACATGAACAGGCAATCCTAACATATGTTTAACATGTATACTCATATAGTCACCATATAAACACGTATTCAGACGTTACACATCATATATGAAGCGCTTTAAGTTTATCATTTAATCCAATTATGATAGTTCACCAACAACGGGACTCAAGACTCGTGTGTGTGCATAAGATGTGTGACAACAGTCAACGTAACAGGTCAACGACCGTACATGTTTCATTTATTATGTCGTGATATGAGCATTTTTAGACAATTTGCATACACTATACCCCCCTAGACTAGTAGAGCATGAGTTAAACAGAAAACTCAACAGAATGCACTTGTTTAGTCATACAACACCCGGACACACCATCAAAACAAGCATTACAAGAGGATATGCCCTCTAACACATGCTAATGCACCTCTAACACACGATTTTGAACACAAAGATCATATATTCCTATATCAGAGGTGTACAAGAGGCTATACAATGAACAACCACAACACTATTAACAGGAATAGGCCGATTTATTTAAGATAACATGTTAAGTAGTGTATCATAACCCAAGCTAATTGTCTTGGATCTACACAAGCTATACTCACATATACACACATGCATACGACATTATATATATAGAGACACACGACACCGCACATATATATATATATATATCATGTACACATGACTAGCTATCCTACAACCTTAGATGTTTTATCTTTTCCTAAACCACTCCAGCCGATCCACAAGCCTTGAGTTATCACCATCACACCTAATAATACAAACACAAGAATCCAAAACCTATGCCTATACCTCATAAATTTTCAGCTACCACATCTTAGACACTCAACATATGATGTAAGCTACTACACTACCTCATAAGATCATCACTTACACTAAATAAGACACTTAACTTTAGGCAACTATCCTAGCACCCAAGAAGAGTAATCACAAGTTCCAAACATTGCACTAGAAAGGAAATGTCAACCTTCATGACATACCTTCTCTTCCTTTCCTCTTTGATCAACCAAGACACCACATAAACAACACATCACCATCATCAAAGTTTGGACCCACTTTTGTCCTCTTTTCGGCCGAAATCCAACCAACACAACCAACAATACCTTTTCAACTATACAAGCTCATGATTGGTTCCAACTAGAGACGAAAATCATATGATCTATGACTAGTCACTATCATCACCCTTTTCTTTCCCAATGTTGGCGGCCGAAAATCCCAAACAAAGGTCAAGACATGAAGCACCAACTCACCACAAGACTTGTCACTATCTACTTTTCTTTCCTTTCCTAAATCGGCTAGCCATCTATGCAAGTGATTAGACGCATTGCTAAACATTCCTAAATTGGTATAAGAGGCTACAAATCGGCCAAACAAGGAAGAAGCAAGGAAGCATGAGATGGTGGTCAACATTTTCACTAAAATGGATAAGAGCCAAACAAGAACTCTTCCTTCTATGCAAAGTCAACTTATCTCAATTGTTTCCACCTATAGGAATCGGCCAAGGACTCAAGAAGCATGCAAAACTCAAAGCTTAGACATAACCTACACTCTTACATCAAAAAGTGATAAGTTCCTAAAACAAGAACTCCAACCAAGGATGTTGAACTTGCTTCTTTTGTTCTTGTCCTTACCCATTCGATCCCCTATAAATAGGGCCTCACAACCCACTTCATTTCTTGCACCATCACTCAACACAAACACTACCACACTCTTAGAAACAATCGGCCAAGGCATCAAGGATCACAAAGCCAAAGCCATCAAGGAACAAGGAAGCAAACACATGACTCTCTATCATCCTAGGTAAGGCATATTGCACCTTTAAACATCTTTCTTTCGATACACCCCTTTGTCTAAGACCAACACTCGGCCTTAAAGAGTCATTGATCTTTAATCGGCCTAACACACACCTAGATAATGCACCCTCATGTAAATAGATGTAATATGCGATCACATTGCTATGATGTTGCACCTAGATGAAAATCGATCGGCCTAAGTCATTAAAACACATGTAAGTCCACAGCTTGGACTTAACAAGCTTATATCAATCACTAACGAGTCGCAAAACCATCAAATTCGAGCTTCATTAGGAGCATTTACTTCGGCCATGGTTATTTAACATGAGTTTAATTGTGCGGAAACATGTGTTAATTCTATGATGAACTAAAAAGGGTTCCCCGCACATGTTAAGCAATGTTTTCTCAAAAACCAACCACACATGGTGAATTGGTACTGAAATATGGCCCAAATACCCATGTGAGGCCCAATATAGCTCACCATGGACATTACATTTCGAAACAGCAAAGTTATGGAACGATATGTTTGTTAAAACATTAACAAGTATCATGAACAATGAAACACACTAAACACAATGGTCCACAAGTGTCGGGTGAACAATTTGTATGATAAACAACATCCGGATGACTTACCATGTCCATAATGATCATAGGGTATCATTTGTCGGGACGGTGATCATCTACTAGCTCACTAGACCACACACGACTCAAACAGGTGAGTTTTCTATGGCCCCAAATTACTATTTTACATTTTGGGGGAAATACATGCATCAATACTTGTGTCATTTTCAAGTGTGTGTTCATTCTAGCATGACTACCATGTGGAACATGAGACATTTTGGTTCATGAGCTCACTAGTCCTCGTACATCGTTCACTGTAACCATTAGCTAGACATTTAGCCGTGGAACACTTTAATAGATCTATTGGGTTGACACACCCACTCTTGGTTAGTCGCTCTAACCGGCCACATGCAAAAGAGTGTTAGTATTCTACCATACATACATTGTCTTTAGTGTACAATGCACGAGGCACCACAGTCACGAGGTTGGGTTACCGGACTCATGGTTCTCACAGTGATCATTTGCTTAGCTAGCTCATGATCGGTTAAACACGGATGACACGTTCATTTTACAATACATTCAAAACCCATAGACTCACCAACATTATTGTTGACAAAACTCCTTATGCATGTGTTTCAGGTAACTAATGGAGGGCCACAGAGGATTGAGGGAAGGGTTCAAGCATGCACACCGTGGTATCACTTTGATGGCTTTTGTCAGCTTCAAAATGTTATGTTTCCAAATTCCATAAGACAATGTTCATGTGCTCATACTATGGATAATTTTCAATAAATTCATGACAAATTCCATCTTTCATGGTGGTACTATTTTGAATAAATGTGTATTGCTTGAACCTTGTCCTTGAAAACCTTTCGATCGTTGCACTCCCATGTTTCCGCCTAGGCGGGGTATGACAAGATGACCCCAATGATCCTCCAAATCATTGAACCCTAGACAGTACGTAATGTAACACGACTTAACTGACCCAGTTAAGTATGTTAAATGAATGTTTTCGCTAAGGTAGACTTATATGTTAGAAAAATGTTACCCTCAGTTTTCCGGGTGTCCCATCATCCCCTAGTTGATAGAATTTTCATCCCGAAAATTGCCTGAGGCCAAAAAAGGAAAGAGACGAAAAGAAATAAAAAATTTTCGGTTGTCACATCATACCCCAGTTGAAAGGAATCTCGTCCCGAGATTCAGCAGCTTCAACCATAACAATTATAGACCCAAGTACACGCTTAGGTAATGAATGAGGTTCCCTAGATCCCATCTAGTCCCCTTATCTCCACAAGAACTCCGGTCCACAACAAGAACCACAATAAACCCAAACGATATGAAAAACGATCCATACACGATCCAACCGAGCTCCCAATGCTCAAAGCAACCCTTCCCAAGGATACAAAATAAAACACGAATCACACACAGAGGTGATAGGAACTAGTACTCCGAGCTAAGGAACCCCTTCCTCAAGATGAATATAAGATGACCGTTACAAACTTCCACACAATCGACCCCTCCTAGTCGAAGATACGCCGAAGACTCCTTGTGGTCGATATAAACGATGCATCGGGTACCATACAAGAAATGTCTTCAGACTTCATAACAATCCAAACCACACTCGGTTCCACGACATAGGCGATGTAGTCCTCTCACGGACTCTAAGAAGGCAAAAATGCAAATGATAACCTCTTCAAGCAGTGCCAACACACAACCGAGACCCAGAATGGGAACCCCACGATAAATAACGAAACCGCTTGTACCCACAAGCAAGAATAGGATAAGGTTAGAAATTTGGTTCATCGAATCCCATGACCCCCCCCCCTAAAAAAAGATACGCTAGTGCCACAAAAGGCGTGACCAAGAACCCAAAATGGTCATAACGTGTCTGAAAAAGAAAACCGTCACGACCTAACACACGATAACCTAAGTACCTTGACCACTCCTGGTGTAGGTACCAGATCCAGTTCACAAACAAAACGCGATAAACATGCAAACTTTGACTGCACCAGAATCAAAACCAAGACCCAAAGCATAACGCTCAAGAAGAGGAAACGTACCGGTATCGGCATCAAGATCCTGTCAAGCCTCTTCTGCACCCATCACGAAAATACGTGCGTTCCAGTCGCCACCACCGTTGCCTCCACCACCTGCATTCTCACCCTTAGCCAATTGTGGGCAATTCCTTCTAAAGTGCCCTGTCCCGCCACAGTTATAACACTCCTATTTTCCCCAAGTATCCGCTCGAACCTGCCCCGACTGAAGGTTGACCCTAAAATCCTTAGCAACATGTCCTACCAACTTGCATCTATTACAACGAAACCCATCGCAACGACCGCGATGATGAAATCCACACTAGTTACACTTTGGAAGCTTTCCAGTATACCCTACTTGCTTCTGCTCAGATGACAAACCCTCAGCCACGAACTTCCTCTTGTTATTCCTCGGAGTCTCCACAGTAACACCCTTGGGAGGCAAAACACCCTCCTGAACCTTTTGATGAGTTAGCTTGTGAGCCAACCTGATCGTTCCCTGCAAGGAAGCAGAATAAGGCACAAGCCCAGCAACAAAGAACTCGATCCTCTTAAACTCAGGAGTAGAAGCATCCAAACACATAAGGGTCAACTCATGATATCTAGCAGTGTACCCCTCAATGTCCGATCCCACCATCTGATGATTCCACAACTCATGTTCCAACCTCTTAATCTCATCCCTAGGACAGTACTCCGTCTTCAACTGAGACACAAATTCAGACCAAAGAATACCATGAGCTTCCACCAAGCCCATAACTTAAACAGTAGAGTTACACCACATCAAAGCTGGACCCTCAAAGGTACCAGAAGCATACTTCACACGATTCTCAGCAGGGCAGCCACACAAAGCAAACGAAGACTCGACCTGCTCCAACCACTGGAGCAATCCCACTGCTCCCTCAGACACAGCGAAATTGTGCGGCTTGAAATCCATAAGCATCTTATAAGTGCAAACAGGAGGAGGTGGGTTAACAACATTACCACCAAAGCCTTGCTGAGCAGGCTAAAAGGAAGCAAGGGAAACAGACACATGTTGTTGTATCAGATTGTTCAGTTCGTCCTGGGTCATAGTGATGTTCCCACCGCCACAACCCCCGGCACGACCACCGCCACCACGGAGTCCCCCAACACGACCACTACCACGAGCAACAGACATCTTCCGCCAATCACGAGATAAAGATACACATGTTCATCATTAGTATAAACCACTAGTAATCACAAGAATTCAGACCCAAATCTAGTAATCACAAGAATTCAGACCCAAACACAGAGTCCACCAAGACTTTCATGCATCCCAGTTTATTATTTCATGTGCACCCGAAACGATAAACTGTTCCACATGGTCCTCCGAATGTACTCCGATTTTGAAGTTCAAGACACCGAACAAAAACACGTAAGGATGTACCACTACAAGTACAAGTGTAAGATAGTGTGTGTAGGCAAGTGTGTCCATTAGTGTATAGAAGGGAGATGTCCAAATCCTGGACAGATCTCAAGGATGTGCCGAATCCACTACAATGTAGAGCACTGCCATGTTAACAAGTCAACTTCTTCGTCCTCATAACCCGAAGACGAAGATACGATAGGAGTAAAAGACAGAAATAGACAAGAGACAGAATGGATGATGCAACTCATATGTAAGATCAATGATACCGACACCCCCCCCCCCAAAACCAGTAAATGTACCATGTAACTTGACTCATGTGTATGTGACCGTCTAGTGTGTGAAACTCGGCTATAGTCTAGACTCTACATGCAGTCCTAGTTCACTATAACTATTGGCTCTGATACCAATCTGCCGCACCCTCAGATTCCATGTGTGGGGTTCTACCGCGAGACGCGTGACACACCAGGATCCAAGTCAACGGTCAAAATAAACGACAACTAAATGTAAAATAAACGTAGACCATTCATTAAGTTTTCAAAATGTAACCAACGTCAGTGGAAGCATTAAATATCTATACCACTAAAAAATGTAAATAACATAAGTTCGACAACGTTTGAAAACCATGCAAGTGAATCCTAGATGCCATGCGACACCGTGAGCCTATCAACAGCTCCTACCTTTGGGACCTGAGAAAACTTACTAAAAACGTCAGAACAACACGCTGGTGAGTTCACAGGTTTTAATTAAAACGTTTCTAAAAGTTTGATCGTTCCATCATGTTACTGCTATGCTGTAAAGATGACAACCCAGGCATATATATGAAACCGCT
Source organism: Ambrosia trifida (assembly GCA_028751855.1). NCBI lineage: Eukaryota > Viridiplantae > Streptophyta > Magnoliopsida > Asterales > Asteraceae > Ambrosia > Ambrosia trifida. The sequence continues at coordinate 141,904,091 of CM054122.1, forward strand.
AATACGATACCAAGTGTGAAACACCCGTGTGTAGCCGAACTGCCAACCCAGGCATAATTGAACTACCGAACCACAGTGAACTGAACGGCCGAGCCCAGCCAACCAAACTACCGAACCACGGATAACTAAACTACCGCCCAACGGTATAACTGAACTATCGTACAGTACGAACACAAAATAACACTAGCATAACATGATTAGTATGAAAGCAAGGTAGCATGTTTCTCCCCAGAAAACATAAGCACTGAAATAGGGGCCGTAAAACTCACCTTAGGTTGCGCCTTCAAGTTAATAAGGATCCCGACACGAACTGATAGTCCCAAGCACCAGCGACTTATCATAATGTTTGCATAAGTGATCCGACTAATAACCCATAGGTTAACTAGTCCCTGGTTGTCTAGATCATGACCACGTATGTTTAAAAATGTGTTTAACCGTTAACCCGACACACCAGACAGACCATCACGTTGGTGATCCGTTACACTAATTGATCAAGTATATATAGTTAACACACAAGAATCATGCATAAAACACATAGCTTGCATAAAAAATTGCATTTAAGAAGTTGTGGGGTCGAACGGGTTGGAAGTCATGTTCATTCGACCTTTTCGATGTTCATTCGACCCTTTAGATGTTCATTAGACCTTTTTGAAGTTCATTCGACCTTTTTCAAGTTCATTTGACCTTTTTCAAGTTCATTTGACCTTTTCAAGTTCATTCGACTTTTTTGAAGTTCATTCGACCTTTTTCAAGATCATTCGTCCACTCAAAGGGTCGAATGAGTTTCCTTGGTTCGACCCAATGCTGCAAAATCTCATAAAATGCACCAAATCGAATCTAAACAGTCCGAAAACATCACAAAACGCAACAAATCACAATAATTAAACATCATTAACCTATCCCCACAAAACCCTACCAATTTTACCTCGAAATCAGTCCGTTTTACAAGTTACCCAAAATAGCAAATTATGGAAATGTTACATCATACGCATGCAATCTTTACCCGATATGGAAACTTATCAACATCATCAATCAAATAGCTCAACATGCTCAGTTTATCATGCGTATGAAAACCCCTAATCATTTCATTATCAATAACATTATGAACAAGCCCTAGATTTAGCACAAAAAAAAAAATCCCCAAAATGAGCAAAACATAACCAATAACCAATTGTAACCCATATCAATCATAAATCATCATCATTGACAGCCCTAGATCATTGTTATAACATCTACAGAGCAATCAATCATCAAATAATTCCATACAAGTTCATAACACATCGTTTAACACCATTAACACATGTATTTTGCATGAAAACTCATTGTTAATGAAAAGGTTTTGTTTAGGAAGATGTTAGAAAGGTTTTTATCTGTGAAAACATGTTTGAATCATATTTGGACACTTAGGGTTTGATAAAAACGAATTAAAATTGATGAAAATGGTTTTAGACTAAAAACACACCTTGAATCTTCTCTTGTTTGTGATATAGAGGATATGTTTGTGTTCGGATTTGAAAAATAAGATCAAAAATTCCTTCCTACAAGTTTGGTGTTGAGAGAGAGCACTTAGAGGCGTTTAGGGTTTGTGAAATGATGAAAAGTTGCAAAGTATGGTATTTATACTCCATGTTCGTTCGCACCCTGCAAGGGTTGAACGTATTTGAAATGAGTGTCGAATGAGTGACCCAGATGTTGGTTCGAACCCCCATGTGGTCGAACCAATATGTTGGTTTCCAGTTTTCTATGATTTTGTCGTTTAAACACGTTTTAACACATGTTAACACATCCTAACACATGAACAAGCAATCCTAACATATGTTTAACATGTTTAATCATATCGACACCATATAAACACGTATTCACACATTACACATCATATATGAAGCAATTCAAGTTTATCATTTAATCCAATTATGTAAGTTCACCAACAACAGGACTCGAGACTCGTGTGTGTGCATAAGATGACCCCAATGATCCTCTGAATCATTGAACCTTGGACAATACATAATGTAACCCGACATAACTGACCCAGTTAAGTATGTTAAATGAATGTTTTCGCTAAGGTAGACTTATATGTTAGAAAAATGTTACCCTGAGTTTGCCAGGTGTCACAACTGGTTCAGCGTATGCCAAGGGTAGCTAACCCATTCATAATTACTAAACAATGAGATACCGAACTGCTATTTAAACGATGCACTCACCCCATGAGTTGGTTTTTGCCTCCAATCATTGCCTATCAATAATGATAAAATCTAAGGTCGTAGTTCATGCCCGGCTCCCAGAACGGTGTGAGGTTTGTCAAACCTAATAGCGCTATCAACTAATAACCCGCTTGTCATAACCCGACAACTCATTCGGTATATAGTGAAGGACTTCCGTGATAGTATGCAGTTTAGTTCATGAAGGACAAAAAAAGTGAAACTAGCAAAACCCGATTCCTCCCAGGAATCAACCCGCCCCAAAACCCGGGATAAAAACAGTAGTCCCAAACCTGGACTAGAAAAGTTTAGTAAGAAATTCCCAACCAAGAATTAAGTTGTCTCAAAATCCGAGACGCATGCTTTTGAGAAAAGAGTAGTAAAACTCACCTTAGGTTGCAAAAGCTAAATTCAAAATCCGCAAGTAATAAGGACGTGCTACGGACTCCGTATTATACGTGACACTACGTGAGTATATATTAATAGACAGTACACCACAAAACTCATTTGTCATAGACTTTTAAATAATGTGAAACGGATTTTTATATATTTGCCATGTTGACAAGATTATTTAGTGTCAAAATCTGTATAAAAATCATCATTTTGGATGTATAATATATTTTCCATGTTGACAAGATAATTACAATGTAAAATATGCGATAAAAGTCGCCAAAACGTGATTTTTAATACGCGAAATGACTAGTTTATGAGTTTGTTTTATTACAACAAATTTGGTCCTATTTGGTGATAAATATGCAGGTCATAACATGGAAAGTAAGTTTATGTGATGTACATAGATTAATATGTGATATCGGAAACTTGTATGTGATGAAATTGCTACAAAACGCCATGCTAGGCGATGAGATGATGAGATAGTGTATGTTAATAATTTGGAGAAATTATATGAACCAATGTGACGTATGACTTGTGAGTTAATTTCTTAAATGATTTCCATAAATTTTAGGCGTTCTTAAGGTAAAATGAGTTTTACAAACAATGGCCGCGTTTTGTTAGAAAACGGCTTCTTATGGAAAACGAGTCTTATATCTAGTAATTATGTGAAATATGTGCTATATCTTATGATTTGATTATGATAGATCGATAGGTTTACTAAGTTGAGATATGTGGATATTGACTTACAACGTTATATGTGCGATCATATAAGTTGTAAACCTAAGGGTCCAGTAATTAGACGCGATATACATAAATGTGAGGTCTAAAATTCAACCACTCGTCATGGTCACCAATGGGTCCATGGGTTAAAGGTTTATAAAATTTAATCTTTTATTTACACTAAGTCAAATAGCCCTTCGTATATAGGGTATTGTTAGAAACAAAACTATAGTTTGTACTAGGAATTGCTTATTTGTTACACTTGAGGTGAGTTTCACGGCCCCTTTTCTTTTAAATGTTTTTGAATGTTTTATTATTGGGGGATTAACATGCTTGTATGATGGGTAGACTAGACTTGTATAAAACATATGATGGCCTTTCGTAGATGCCTGACGTGAGCGTTGGAAGCCCTTCTATCCCCGTAGGTGGATACTTCCCTGCAGATCTTAATCATTAGCTCTAGGTTTTGAGCTACAGAATATGTTGACAGATCTACTGGGTTTGACACCCCCTCCTGGGACAGTCGCGCTGTGCCATGATGGGTGAATATACTTTGCTGAAAGACGCTCAAGAAGCACGCTTAAGTGCTTAGGGGGCGCATTTGGGAAGAATTGTCTTTGTTTGATTAAGAGCCTTAGGTTGCGATCTTGCTTTATGACCTAGCTAGTCTACTTGGTTTTTAGTTTAGTCGATACTCGATCATACACTTTTGAAGAAGGAAATATCTGAATTTGCCTTAAAACTTGTGAACTCACCAACTTTTATTGATGTTTTTAAGCATGTTTTTTCAGGTACTGATGCATGAGAGTCGAGAGCGTGGTTTAGCATGTACTATGTTTTATTCCGCTTAATCTTGGTTGAACACGTTCTTACTTTTTTTTAACTTTGAAAAACTAAATATGTTTGACTAGATGATTGTAGCAAGATGTCCATACGTAATTATTGTGTGATTGCTAAATTGTTCTGGTAACAACTTCCGTTACATCATGACTTGCCTTCCGCTGCGCATTGTTGGGGTGTGACATATATACATACATACATATATATATATATATGGATTTGGATCATTTGAGAACCACCATTTAGGGAGAGAACCAAAGAACCAGTGTGAACAGGTGACATTTTTGTAAATATGAAGGGTGTCTACAAAAACCCCTCCATCAAAAAATAAAAAAAATAAAAAAAAATTATATAACCTAAATAAATAAAAAAATAAAAAAAAAAGTAAAAACACCAAAATGATTATTTTTCATTATTAATTCGAAAAAAATAAAAAAAATAAAAATAAATAAAAAGAAGGCTGTTGTGACGTCATATGATGTCATCCCTGATGCACATGTGCATTTCGCTGTTATATATACAGAAATACACCGTATGCACATGTGCATTTCACTATACTTAAATGATTATAAAATGGACGAGATACAGATATATAAGGGGTCACAAATTTTATTCAATGGTCATTAAATGAACGCAAAGTGATATATAAAGTACACTCGAACTCGTCAAGTGTTTAGACATGTTTATTATAACATACATTGAAAATAAAACACGTGTATGACAACAAACATGAATAAACTTGAAACACCTTTATATAAGAACTATAAATTAAGAAACACGTACTGCATGCACATGTGCATTTCACTAATATTGTTAGATTTTTTAGTGGATTAACTTTCGGGCATACATATATGCATGCATCATTCTTCAAATAACAAAGTTTTTATACCAATTTGTCTTTATCATACAACTACATGTAGTCTCTACCAAACGTATTAACTCAATAAAACAAACGATAACAAAAAAATATCCATATTACAAACCAACTATGTTAACCAACTACATACAAAATTCTAATTATCTCACAACCTCACGTTCACCAACATAACAAAATGTTAAACCAAACATACATTACACAAAATGTTATACAAACTTCTTTGTTTGTTTGACAATTTCCTTATACCCAACCAAAGATGACGTGGTGTAATGCGTGTTCGTATCGGGCGCCAATTTGCTTCTATCATAACATTCTTTTGATTTGTCTTCACTGCCACCGTTTTACCCGTCATTTTTCACCGTCACAATATGTTTCCGCTTATTTGACCTCGTTTGAACCTTTCTTCTTAAATCTATATCTACATATAGGATAATTTGTGTGTTTAAACAATCAACATTTAATATTTCACAAGAAAAACTGCACATATGCACATGTGCATCTCTATATAAATGTACTAAAAAAATAATACCAACCTGATTCAACTCCTTTATAAACATTCGTGACATTATCAGCTTCCGCTTCTGGGATATCAAATGGATCTCGATTATAAAAATACATAAAGAACATAACAAATACAGGGAACAAGTGAATACCAATTACATCCGGACTAAATAAATAATGCCAACCTGATTCAACTTTCTGATCAACAATCGTGTCATCATCTTCACTTGCATCCGGTAACCTTTTTGTTCCTTTGTCCCTCGATTGTAATACAAATGTTACTTTCTTTGATTTTTTCTCCATCTCTTAGCTACAATAATAAAAACGCATAAGAAAACCGATATTTCAACCTAAATGCACATGTGCAACAACATTATTTTGTTAAATACAACACAACAAATGCACACGTGCATTATTGTTAATGGCCTAATTATAACAGTATGTGCTTTAACATTACTTTTAACATTAGAAACTACCATTGGCGGACCTATAGCAAGCCCAAGGGGTGCGGGCACCCACCCTGAAAAAAAATTTAGTGTTATATACGCGCGTTCATCCCGTCAGCACCCCATGAAATTTTTCAGCCGCACCCCTTGGACTTTTGAAACCGACCTCAAGAAAAAAAATATAATTATATGTTAAAAGTTAGCCCATTTTATTAGTTAGTAGCCCAATTTCAAGAATGAGTCCAAGCCCAAAGTTTATAATAAGCCGACATGTGTTTTAATATTGATTAAAATGAAAAAACAAACAAAAAATAAACCTAAAGCCAGAAGAGCGCTAAACAAAGAAAAACAAAAGAAAAAGTTGTCTGTCTCCCTCCCTGCTTCTGATCGGCGATCGCTAAACAAAGAAGAGGAACCTGTGACGTTGACCAGTCACAATTTGCAAACAATTGAACAAATACAACAAAACTCCAAAAGGTAATTAGGTAAATGTGATTATGTGAATATTTTTCTTGAACGGCCAACAAATCAATCCCTAGCACTTTCAAAGTGCCCACGGGACAAAGGAGTACCCTGAGAGTAACCCGGATCCACTGGTAATTTCACACCAATTCCCGGGGGAAACCCGCCGCCCGAAGGCCCACTGCGGTAAAACTCGACTCACCGACAACATTTTAGTATTATTATTTTTGGTATACGAGTCGACCTGAACCGAACCAACCCGGGCCACCTGATGGATAAACGACCGATATAAGGTCTATGATTCCGCACCCCATGAAAAAAAATCCTGGGTCCGCCACTGGAAACTACGTTTTGCACATGTGCATGTGCATTAACAATCTTAATGCACATGTGCATATCAGAAAATGACACCTCGTCCAAAACACAAATTATCCTCCTAACTAATATATGCAAACATTTCATCAATAAACACACTTCAAACCTAATTCACCAAACACAAAATCATTATTAAAAGCTTCATATTAATTACACGCGTTCGATAAAACACTCATACTAATTTACGCATGGCATCGAGTATTATTTTCAAAACTTGTTTTCAATGTTTCCTTGGGTGACACGTTCATGAAAGCTTGAAAAAACCGGGGTTATAAACTTTAAAATAAGTAAAAGAAAACGAATTATTGCAACACATTCACTTCAAATAGAAAGTAAAATAAAAAAAATAAAAAAATTAATAACGATGGCATAGATAATGGTGGGATTGTGTCCAAAACTTATCAGAGAGAAACTTTAAATGAAAACACATAATCGACTATATGAACTCCATGGTAACCATCTTTTGCTAACACAAAAATACTATAAACATAAGCAGGCTTGTTCATTTTGATATGGGGCTTTATCAAACACAAAAAGAATATTAGAAAAAAACTAAATAAACTTACGGTTTCAGAGGGATTCGAAGAGATGGGAGAAGGGGCCGGAAGTTCCAACTCCGGCAGCCTTAAAAAGATTTGCAGAAGAAGCTATCAGCATTGACAACAATAACAAAAGACCAGAGCTTCATCAACTACCTTATTCCATGACCAGAAGAGAACATAACCAGAGTACGACGATGTCGTATCACGAAGTTGAGAGGAAGCTAGAAACCATCGGGCGACGGAAACAAGGCTGTGAGGAGGAGAGGCGTACGACATTGATAGATCTGCTTTACATTTAAGGAATTTATGTTATTGATCTGAGTTTAAGGTTGTAGGTTGTGAATTGAAAGTGTAGGGATTGATGTAGTTAGAGGATGAAGATGGGTTTTTTTTTTTACAGAGAAGAGGATGAAGAAGGGAGTTAGAGGATAAGGTTGTTTTATTTTGGGTTGAGAGTTATTTACAATAATGCCCTCTGTTCACATTGGTTCTTTGGTTCTCTCCCTAAAGTTGGTTCTCGTATGATCCCTACCCTATATATATATATATATATATATATATATATATATATATATATATATATATATATATATATATATATATATATATATATAATGATTTTATAGCATACCGGATCTTATGTGTTCGGGTCGGTTTGACCCATATCGGATGACGCGCGATTCCCAACAGTTGTATCAAATCCACTTATACAATAAGACAAATATATATTTTAATTGATCTTGTTTTTTAATATAGTCGAAAGTTCTCTCTCTCTCTCTCTCTCTCTCTCTCTCTCTCTCTCTCTCTCTCTCTCTCTCTCTCTCTCTCTCTCTCTCTCTCTCCTCTCTCTCCCTCTCTCTCTCTCTCTCTCTCTCTCTCTCTACAAAAGGATCAAACCTTTATCTTTATGTGTATGGTAGTGATTATGGATTGAGCCCTAAGAACCTTTATGTTGTAATTGTGGAATGTTTGTTTGTGGGGTTTGTCTTTGTTATCTGTTTTAGTTATCCTATATTTTATTTGGGTTATTTGGAACCTCGTTGAGACAAGAATGAAGACCGAAGATGAAACAAGCAAGAAGATCAAAGATTGATATCTTAGATCAAAAGGATTACGTCCAGAATTGTGCTTGATGTCCTTTTTGGCTCGTTCGGTTTTGCGTTCATTGGCTCGAACGAAACCGAAAAAAATTTCCACAAATGGCTTGATTCAATTATTTATATAATATTTAGCATGGTTGTATTTATATATTTATCTGAGATATTACACTGTCAAAATATAATTTTCACAATTATAATAGACGACGAGAATTAAACTAAAATGAGTTTTAATTGGTTAATTTTTCATAAGGTAAATGTTATAATGATAAAACGTGATTCGAAAATGATTCCATACTCGCGAAATATTTTTTTTCAACACCAATTTCGCCCCATACCCATCGGACATCAGTTTTGCCTGTCTCAAATGTTTCGTGTTTTAAGTATAGCCGTTGGGCACAGTTTATTTTTTATTTTTTTACCATCTCTAGGTTTGAGCATGTACTATTCACACTTGCCACGTTTTAATGTAGTCCCTCACCCGAATTACCTTTTCACTTCACTTGTGTGAACTGGTTTTTTTTTATTCGTGTGTAAAATATCTCTTGTAAATCACTAACTCATTTTACTAAACACGCAACTACTTTTTGTCAAAAACTGTTTTATTAAACTATGAAATTAACTCTAAATTTCATTAGTTGAAATTTTAATTTTACGAAATTTAGACTAAGATGAACCACACAGGACCATTTGCTATTTTAAATAGAAGAAAACAGATAAATTAATTATAATTTTTTTTAAATAAGAAAAGCTTATTATTATTATTGCTGTGTTATTACTAATTATCTTTTTTTTTTCTTAAACGGCCAACGAATTAATTTTCGAGCACTCTCGGGTATCCTTTTGGCGAATCAGGTATTCGAGAGTACCCGGGCCACCAATTGCCACCAATTCCCGGGAAAACCCGACCACTCACCCGCCCGAAGGCACGACAGTGAAATAATCGGTAAAACTGGTCGGGATTAGGACTCGAACCCAAGCCAATGACCGGGTCATCCCGACTTTTCCCCTCCACCAATGTCCTCCAAATGTAGCTAGTGGGAATTGAACCCAAGCCTCTAATAGGAAATTTTAGACCCTCAACCAACTGGGCTACAAGTGTTAGACATTACTAATTATCATTACTTTTTTTTGTTATCGTTAACCAAACATGCAATATCCGTTGGATAAGACCGGTGGGTGTGGGGCATGGCATGGCACTGGCAAGCCTATGCCGCCCTGGCAACACCGCCCCTCCAAGGCCAGCAACAGCACGAGCGGCAACCACAAGCCGGTGGTGCTGGGCCTCAATGGTCTGATTATTAAAAAAAAAAAAAAAAAAAAAAAAAAAAAAAAAAAAACCTCGATGCAGGTGGAGTTTGCCGGAGTTCCACACCCCAAGCCCGGCGAGGGAGGCCCGGCTTGACGAGGAGGTGGACGTGGCGGCCGGACGTTCAGTGCCGGAGCTAAACCACACCGAGTAGTCTAATATGCTACCTTATGCAATGATACCGTAATCCATAAATTGCACGTGTTAAATTTTGTCTTTTTCAAGGAGAGTAATTAATTATATATATTAAATAGTTAAATGGTACTTTCTGACTATGTTACTTAATTGATTGGGTCTGATGATCCATTGTTATGAAGAAGCAGTACATCTACAAATAAAGGCTACAATCTGGTACCTAGGGATCTATTCTTGTCATTCACCCCTTAATTTTACATACAAAAGCTTTAACCGTTGTTGCCATATTCATTTTGCCCTCCCCTTCCAATATGTAGGACTGATCATATTTATGTTTTATATAACAGTTCAAAAGAATACAAAATTTCTTTTTAAAATCCAAGAGCAAATAAGGACATGGGATGTGCTTTAATAAAGTAACTATGGTAACTTGTGTTAGAAGTAATGGTAACGTGTGTTAGAAGTTATGAGAAATGACAAAACATCGATTTGGGTGGTTCAGTCTCCCAAGCATACTCCACTAAAGAAAACTAACTATAGTTTTTACTGATTTATACTAATCAAACATTACAACTAAACTACCACAGTACGAACAAGCCCTACATCTAACGCAAAAGAAAATCCCCGAAATGAGCAAAAACTACTTTCACCAATAACCATTATGAACAAGCCTTACATCTAACTAAAAGTTGATACCCCAGAAAAGGGAAACAATCCCACTAGCTCGGTGTATGTACAATGTCCTTCGCCTGTGAGATTTGAAAATTACATTTGATGTCTTACCAAAGGAGGATGCTGTGAGTACAATGGCTAACACTTCAAGTGTTGGTGACCCACATCAAACATATGTGAAACCTTCGCTAGTATGTCCAAACCAAGGGATCAAAGGGAGAATCAATCAGAAACTCCCAAATTTGAAGAATACAGATTCTGTTTTAAATGTGGGGACCGTCCGCATTTACTTGTTGTGCGCCCTGAATTTAAACGCAAGAGGATCAAAGTTGATGATGCTCATAGTTCAAGCAAACCAAGCAGCCTGTTTCCCTAAAACTTTCAGAAAAACAAAAAGGGAAATAGCCTATGTATGAAAAATGAAACAACATTGCTATAAACCAAAAGCCAGTTGATGCTAAGGATGTCAAGATGATGGGGAGCCCTAAGGACAATGCAGTGGCTAAGCCACAAGTTAAGCCCACAGCTAAGTGTAAAGGAAACCCTAAATGTGAGCCACATGCGGTTAATTATGAAGTGGTTCCACATGTTGTTCAATCTAAGGAATCTGAGGCAAGACCTTCTAGTCCAAAGACTAAGAAGAAATCAAAGCCAAAGAAACCGGAACAGGTTTGGAGGCTCAAGTCATCAACAAAAACAGGAGAATTGTCAACTTATGCTATCAGACCATCGGATACAACTCCAACTCCTAAAGGAAAATGGATTGATTATCCAACTGTTGATGATGATGGTAGAACCAAGACCATCAAGGCTTGGGTCCCCCCTTAACCACTAATCTTTTAATGTTTGTGTAGGGAGTTCCACAAGGCCATATCAGCAGCCTATGGATTGTTGATAGTGGAGCTTCTGGGCACATGACTGGTAACTTATCCCTACAATTTGACATAAAGAATATCAACGGGGGATATGTAGATTTTTCCGGTAACAAAGGGGGGTACATCACCAAGAAAGGTAGCATGAGTAATGGTATAGTAAGCTTTGAGAAGATGAGCTATGTGAAGCGGATAGACCACAACTTGTTGAGTGTTTCACAGATATGTCAGAAGAAATTCACCGTGTTTTTGATGATAATGCATGCTTAATTCCGAAACCTGGTTTTAAGATTCCGACAGAGTGAGTTATGATTTCAATTTCAAGGGTCAATAATTTGTATGTATTGGATATGAGTGAGGCAATTATAGCATAGGGGTAGGTCACTTGTTTTCTATCAAAGGCAATAGAAAAGGATTCCATCATGTGGCATAGATGAATGTGACACATTCACTTGAGGAAGATGAACCATTTGGTACTGAATTAGCTTGTTGAGGGTGTCTCAGTCAAGAATTTCCATCTAAATGATGTTTGTGTTTCATGTAAAGAAGGGGAAGCAAAAGAAGTAATCTCACAAGCCCAAGAAGGTCAACTCAGTCAGTATTCATCTTGAAAGATTGCACATGGATCTCTTTGGCCCTGTCAATCGTAAAAGCAAGAATGGAGATCTGTACTGTCTAGTTGTCACAGATGATTATTCAAGGTTCTCTTGGGTGGTATGCATGCAGCAAAATAGTGAGACTTTCAAGATCTTGAAGAATCTGTTCATGAAGATTGAAAATTTATATTAGCTGAAGATTCACATGATTCAAAGAAATAATGGAACAGAATTCAAGAATCAAGAAAGGGTATTCATCATGAGTTCACAGCACCATATACTCCACAGCATAATGGGGTTGCATAAAGAAAGAATCGGACTCTTATAGAAGCGGCCAGAACTATGCTCGTAGACTCGAACTTACCTGTATTCTTTTGTAATGAGGCGGTTCACTACGTGTGTTATACTCTAATAGGGTTCTGACGGTAAAGAAGCATGGTAAGACTTCTTACGAATTGCTAAATCTTCAAAAATCAAACTTAGAGTTTCTGGAATCATTCGGGGCTCCATGCACCATGATCCAACCTCACTAGAAATTTGGATCAAAGGCAGAGGATGGGTTATTTGTTGGATACAACACTCCCAATAAAAGAGTGTACAACAAAAGAACTGGTCGTGTTGAAGAATGGCTTAATGTTGAGGTTCAACGTTACACTATTAATGCTCCCGATGTTGGACCCGACTGGTTGTTCGACTACAAGAGTCTGTTTGATTCTTTCAACGTAGAGACTATGGTAGACAATGTTGTTGCACATATGTATTATGAATGTGAAAACGCAGCCAGCTCACCACTGGTGCATCCGCTCATCGTCAATACATCAACAACATCCAATACCTCATCACCTACGGACCCCCTAGAAAAACTGCAGCAGTAGACGGAGAGGAGGTATTTCAGCTGAGATTCAGGATTTATCATCCTCAGACGAAGAGTTTGTAGAATCACAAGAAACCCTTACTGATGTACAAGCTGGAAATGGTGAATTTACCACTACAGCTCCAATTGTCCCTCCATGAAACAATCAAGTTGGTCCTTTTTTTCTGCAGCACTAGGATTTAATCTACGGATTGATCTCTCAAGGTTTAATATGCAACCCGCTGCTCCTTCTACTTCAAGTGCATCAAAGACAAATCTTTCTGAAGACATGGAAAATCTCAATTTACATTCGGATGATCCAATACTAGCACATCCGAAATCTCGGATTCACGACACTCATCCGTGGAAAAAAAATGTGATTTGGAATCCAACTACCATAGTTATGACACGTAGTCAACTCAGAAAAGCTAGCTCAAGTGACAATGCAGGTACCCTAGCCTTATATTCAGAGATCAGAAAAGCCGAAAATCAGAACGATTGGTCCTTCCTTATCTATGTATCTAAACAAGAACCAAGAACTATAAAGGAGGCACTAACGGAGGAACCATGGATACAAGCTCTGCAGACAGAATTTCAGCAGTTCCAAAAGCTAGGAGTGTGGGACTTAGCTGACTTACCTCCTAGTGTGAATAAAATTAGATTAAAGTGGGCCTGTAAATGCAAACGGGATGACCGCGGGGTGGTTATCTGAAACAAGGCTCAATTAGTTATTCTCGGCTTCTGACAAATCGAAGGAATAAATTACAAAGAAGTATACGATCCAGTTGCACGCCTTGAAGCTATTCGGATCTTCTTATCTTACACTTCGTACAAACGATTCAAGGTTTACCAAATGGACGTGAAAAGTGCTTTTCTTTATTGTATTGTGAAGGAAGAGGTGTATGTTGCACTTCCGTCGGGTTTTGAGGATCCGTTTCATTGTGAAAAAGTCAACAAACTTAATAAAGCGTTTTATGGACTCCATCAAGCTCTATGAGAATGGAATCAAATGCTTAGAAACTAACTGATATCCAACGGGTTCAAACACGGACTTGTGGATTTCACCTTATTCGCCGAGTAAAGTGGTGGTGATCGTAGACAATGAGAAGCAGATGCTAGAGTTGTTGGCTAAAATGATCAGGTTAAATAAAGAGCAGCAAGCGTCAAACAAGGCACTTCAACTGTCGAATCAACAGCTTGTCGAGTCAAACCAACAGCTAGTTCAGTCGAATCAAGAAACTATGGCGAGACTGACAAATGTGGAATCTCAATATCAATAGTTGCAGCTGGCCAACGTCAACAACGAGAAAAGGATAGAGGAATATAAGACAGAGAACCAAGGACTCAGGGAACAGGTTAACAAGCTCTTTGAAGACCCTCCCATGATATCAAGTTCTCATGAGTCTGGTGAAGAAGAAGAAGAAGAGGATGATGAAGAAGAAGAAGAAGAAGAGGATGAGGATGATGAAAATGATGATGGTAATGATGATGATTATGGCAAAGATGGTGCTGGTGATGCAGGTGCGGGTTCCCCATCTAGTGTTGGAGGAAGGTGTGTAGATGCATATTTCATATATGTGTCTATAGCTTTCGGATTGCCAAATGATAATTCGCCGAAGTTTTGAAGTTTATAAGCTTTTTTGTTTTTAGTTTGGGTAATCGACTGGTCGAACGAAGTCTAGTCAGGTCAAATCAGTTTTTCATTCCGGTCGAATGGGTCTTCTGATTTTTCATTCGTTCTAGGTTTAGGGTCAAAACAATTCTAGATTTTTCCATTCGACCATTTAGCATTTCATTCAGGTCTTTAGAGTTTCGTTCGTGCCATCAAAAATTCATTCGTGCTCTCATTTAGGTCGAACCAATCAGACTATTTTTCATTCGGGATAAAATTTGGGTCGAACCAGTGTTTCGAATTTGATTCGACCTCACGGGGTAAACCACAACAAATGACCAATTTCTGGGCTTCGGGTCCATCTCAACCCGCTGTGAGACCTCCTCCTCAACCAATGGCAGATTATTGGGGAGTCGTAGCAGCCGCAACTGTTCAAAACCAAACAACCGCCGCCATAACAACCTTGATGAATGACCTTTCAACCGGAAATGGGAATACACCATCAAAGTTGTTAGATATGATAGAGTATCCGTCATGGCAGAAGCATTTTAGGATTCATTTTGAGGGATTAGATGGTAGTGAAGCTTAGCAAATGTTGCAGAAGGGATATGTGCAACCTATGATTGAGAATTCCAACACATCAATTGCACTGGATGATTTACCCGACATTGAAAAGAAGAAGTACACAGCAGAGAAGAAAGCTTATTCCCAATTGTCCCAAGCTTTGACAAGTAATTTACTTCATCAGTTTGGACCATGTACTACATCAAAGCAACTTTAGGAAGCTTTGAAGAGCGGGAATGATGGAAATGAGAAGACAAGGAAGCTCAGAATGGATGAGCTGAAAAAGGAGTTCCAGAATTTTAGTTTTGTTGGAAATGAAAGCTTAAAATAATTAACTGCTAGATTTTTCCATTTATTATCCGAATTGTCTAACTATGAGATTGTTTATCCCATGATAGAATGTGTTGAAAAGTTTGTAGATGCACTTCCAGTTTATTGGAGTCAGCATGTGGAGGTACTAAGGGAGAAGGACTTGTTTCCATTTTGGACACTAAACGAGTTCATTCAGAGGCTGGAAAACAAGGAAATGGAGGAGAGAAGGAAGGTGAAGAGAACTCAGATTCCTCAGAATCTGGAGCTGTGTTATGCTAGTTCATCATTTTCGGCCGTTCCAGGTGTTGGTATGAGTTCAGCACCACAGACGGCCTTTGTCTCAAATATGGAATCAACCAATTCTGCTAGTTATTATGGTGTGTCTTCTGCTTCATCATACACACCCACACAGCCTCCAATGCAACCCGCAAGTTATTATGGTGCTCCATCAGTGAATATGACTCAGCAATCAGCACCTAATGTTGGTTAAGCTCCATCCAGCTCAAGTTCCATTGTGTTAGAGACTTCTAACATGAATTATGTGACCATGGAAGTAGCCCAAAAGCATGTTGCTTTACATCAGCCATAGTTGTTTCTTATATTGGGCTTGTGGCAAGTCAAATTGGTAACAACAATTTGACGAATGGGGATTATTCACAGATTGATAAAAAAGAGATGGAATTTATTGACATTCAGTGGGCATTTGCAAGTGTTGTGAGGAGAGCAACCGAGTTTATGGAAAGAACGGGTAGAACTGATCTTGCTACATCACCGAACACTACTTATGGTTTCAACAAAGCAAATGTAACATGTTACAATTGTGGAACAAAAGGTCACTTTGCTCGGGAATGCACCAAAGCCAAACAACAAGGAAACTGTAACCCTTTCAATTCAAACTACCAAAACCGTCAAAACAAAACAATTTCCAAAACCAAAAGAACTTCAAAATTAAAACCAACAAATTACCTCACACAATTCCAACCAAAGACAAACATCAACACCTAACCAAACTCAAACCACACCAAAGCATGAAAGAAACATAGTTCCAATAACCACTCCCACCAACCAAAACCAAAATGAAAACCAAGCATTGGTTATATAGCAAGATGAGGGCTATAATTGGAATGACATGCAGCTAGGTGTTAAGGAGCTTTCTGGAAGTAACGTTGCATGTTTCGCGCAAGAGGTTGTGAAGGAGGAACCAGTGAAAGTAAAAGAATTGGTGAAAGAAGATGTTGTGGAAGAAGCTGTGACTGAGATGGTGGATGAACCGGTTATGTAAGAGACCGTGTCTGAGACGGTTATTGAGCAAGTTAGTGATGTTTCTGGTGAACAAGAGTCTGATTATTCTCATTCTTAGAGCGAGACTGTTTCTAAAGGAAGTGTTAATTCACTTGGCAACTTCTAGTAGAGGCCGACTTTCTGACAGTAAGAAGTCTGTTTATAAAGGAAGTGTTAATTCATTTGACGATGATGCATTTACCAAAGTGGATTATTCAAAGTTTTTCTCTAGGAAGCAAGCTCACTTTGCTCTTATGGCTATGACAGAATCGACAAACCTGGTAAGTTCTAACTCACTTCCTAAGTGCAATGATTGTGTTAATTTGCTTGGTAAGTGTGATAGACTTGAAGGAGAGAATTTGAGTTTAAAATCTAATTTAGAAAGTGCCAAAAATGCAATTGAAACTTTTATCAAAAATGAAAGAGTTTTGAACAAAACTTTAGACAATTACAAGAAAGATGTTTCTGAATTGACTAAAACACTTGCAAATAAACAAATTGCCATAAACAAATATATCAATGAAACTGAAGAGTCTAAACTTGAAATGGCAAAAATCAAATGTGTTTATGAGAAAGTTAACAAGAAATTGGAGAGTTATTTGAATGTGGCGTATGTGTTTGACCACGTTGTGGAAGTGCCAAACAAAGAAGGCATTCCAACCCGTATTAGTTACAAGTCTATTCCATCTTCGGTACTGTTTGAAAATCAAAATCTTGATGTTGTGACACCAGATAGTTCAAATAAGTCTGATTCCGCGTCGGAAAGTGAATCAAACACCTCTAGTGTGGGTGATCCGCATTCCGATGTGAGACCGGTACTGGGAATGAATGATGAGAATGTGGTAGCTGTGTCTGATGATGAATCAGATTCTGAGGAAGATGAACCGAAAATGAATGTTGATATTCCTCCGAAAAATCACATTGAGTGCGATCCGACACCTAAGGTTCTACTTCCTCCCAAGCTGAAACTAAGCCGACATCATCAGAAAAGAAAAGTGATGGAAAATAATCAGATGACAAACCGGTAAAAATATTCTATCGGATAAAAGGATCCGATCAAATATTTTCCGACTCTGAATACCCAATACAGTTTGTCAATTACTCTAAAATTGCTAAAATATGGCAAGAAAGCACTATCTGGTTTCCAAAAACAGAAAGAACAAATGATTTCCCGCCAGAGTTAATTAGACTAATGTACAGTCATGAAGCAAAGAAATAAGAAGTTCATGTAACTCAGTTTATTAAACATGTGAACAAAGTGAGTGCATTTATGGAACCAGCTTACTAACTGGGTATTGATGATCAATACTCGGTTAACACATATGCTAAGTATCATGACATTCATCCTTTTGAGGAATACTGTGCATGTTTCAAATGTGGGGAAAGAGGTCATTTACTTGCTCACTACCCATATGTGAGACAAAAGAGGCATGAAGTTGAGTATAAACAGAACCAAGGAATTCGAGTATTGGTTATCCTCAAAAACAATTTTATCCACAACAGTTTTATCCACAAAGAGGAAACCAACCGATTGTCTATCACAATCATAATCGAATTGCCATGGAGAAGAAATTGAATATAAGCAGAAGGTTTATCATAAACCACCTGCTAAGTTAGTCACTGGACCTTCATCTGTTAAATCAGACAAGGTAACCAAGAATGCTCCTCCGAAAATCATTTCTAAGAAATCTGAGGATGTTAAATCTAAACCTCAAACACAAATTAGAATTTTGAAACGATCAGAGCAGTCTTGGTCACTCAAGGGATCTTCAAATGGTACTACCTCAAGTTCAAAAGAATCGGTGAATGTTATTCCTAAAATGAAAGTTTTGGAGAAACCGATTGCTGAAAAGAAAGATGTTGTGAATGTTTCTGAAAAGAAAGTTCTTTGAATGTCTCAAATGCTGATACTCAAAGACCTAAGACCACAAAGGATTGGGTCCCTCATAAAAACTAACCATTTCTTGAATGGTGTAGGGAGTTCCAACTGGCCCTGTTAGCAGTGTTTGGATTGTTGGCAATCGACTTCCGGGCACATGACAGGGGACATGCTGCTCCTATTCGATATAAAGAACATCAATGGAAGTTATGTTTCCTTTGCTGGTAACAAAGGAGGGTATATAATAATGGAAGAAAGTGTTAGTAACAAGATTGTGAGTATTGAAAAAATTTCGTATGTGAAGGAAATTGATTATAATCTTATGAGGGTGTCACAAATATATGATAAGATGTTCTCTGTTCATTTTGATGATAAATCGTGTTACATCCTGAAACCTAGTTTTGAAATCCCAAAAGAATGGATCATGTTGAAAGCTCCAAGAATAAACAATATGTATATTCTCGACATGACCAAAGCTACAACAACACAGGGCCTAGTGATGTGTTTCTTATCAAAGGTTACTGAGAAAGAATCTATCATGTGAAATAGAAGAATGGGGCATATTCATTTGAAAAAGATTAATAATTTGGTGAATAATGAATTAGCTGAAGGAGTAAATGTGAAACAATTTCTTCTGAATGATAAGTGTGTTTCATGCAAAAAAGGAAAACAGTACAATCATTCCCACAGACCCAAGAAAGTTAACTCTGTGAGCATTCTGCTTTAACGTTTACACATGGATCTCTTTGTACATGTGAAGCGTAAAAGCATCAACAAAGATCTATACTATCTTGTGGTGAATGACGATTATTCAAGATTCTTGTGGGTGATGTGCATGCAACACAAGAGCAAAACGTTCAACAATTTGATGATTCTGTTTACCCGTTTGGAGAATATCTATAGATTGAAGATCAAGAGAATCAGAAGTGAAAACGGGATGGAATTCGAGAATTCAATGATGGATGCATTGTGTGAAAATAAGGGAATTTATCATGAATATAGTGCACCATATACTCCACAACATAATGGTGTTGCAGAACGAAAGAACAGGACTCTAATCGAAGCGGCTAGAACAATGCTTGCAGATTCTAATCTTCCGGTCATTTTCTGGAATGAAGGTATTCATGCAGCTTGTTATACAGTGAATCTGTGTTGATAATGAAAAAGTTGGCAAAGACTTCTTATGAGCTACTCAACATACGAAAGCCGAATTTGGAGTTTCTAGAACCAATCGGGGCGCTGTGTACGATGCTTAATCCAACAGAGAAGTTTGGAGCGAACGCTGAAGAAGGTTATTTTGCTAGATACGCGAAACTAAATAAGTATGTTTTCAACAAAAGAACCAAATGTGTTGAAGAGTAGGCAAACATGGATGCTCAACGTTACACTCAATATGATCCAAGTGTTGGACCCGATTGGATGTTTGACTACAAAGAACTCTTTGAGTCTTTCATTCTAGAAAGCTTGGTTGAAGAAGCTGTTTTACATCTATATTACGAGTGTGAGAATGCGGTCACTTCACCTTTGGTGTGTCCGATCACCATAACTCCTCCAAAAGCAGCTTCTAATGATGCCAATGCTATTGTCACTAATTCAACTGGAGACGAAGTTTTCAAGATGTTTCTGATACATTTGATTCTTCTGAGTCGGAAGACGATGATGAAGTTACCAATGAAACAGTCTTGAATTAGCCTACGGTATCACTACCAGTGAACCTAAATCTGTATGTATCCACAGATGTATCTTCTACATCAAATACGGGTAATGATCTGGATACAGCAGAGAATGTGAATGTTCAAATGGTGATTCCTGTTCCAGCACATCTGGAATCTCGGATTAACAAAGTTCATCCGTTGGAACAAATCATTGGTGATCCTGGTAGCAGCGTGATGACACATGGACAGTTGAGGCGTGAATCATCAAATGAAAACATTGGAGCCCTAGACCTTTATTCTAAAATTCAATAACAAGTGAAAAAAATGATTGGTCATTTGCTTGTTATGTTTCCCAGGTTGAGCCTAGGACTTACAAAGAAGCATTGAACGACGAATCATGGGTGGATGCGATGCAACAAGAACTTCAGCAACTTTAGAAGTTAGGAGTGTGGACTTTGACTGATCTACCAGCAGATAGAAAGAAGATTGGTACAAAGTGGGTTATCAAATTCTAGAAAGACGACAGAGGTGTGATCGTAAGGAACAAAGCTCGATTGGTCGTTCAAAGTTTTCGTCAAACTGAAGGAATCGACTACAATGAAGTCTATGCACCAGTCGCACGTATAGAAGCTATCCGAATGTTTCTTGCGTACGCATCTTATATGAAGTTGAAAGTGTATCAGATGGATGTTAAAATTGTTTTTCTTTACGATGTGGTCAAGGAAGAAGTATATGTAGGGCAACCACCGGGTTTTCAGGATCCTATCCACCAGGATAAGGTCTACAAACTGAACAAAGCATTGTACAGTTTGCACCAAGCCCCTTGACAGTGGTACGGAGAGCTCAGCACATACTTACTTTCAAGAGGTTTCAAGCGAGGACAAGTTGACGGTACCCTGTTTACGAAAAGAACAGATGGTGATTTGCTTCTGGTACAGATTTATGTAGATGATATTATATTTGGTTCGACTAATGAAAGTCTATGTAGCGAATTTGAAAAGTTCATGAAGGAAAAGTTTGAGATTAGCTCTATGGGAGAAATGCAATTCTTTCTTGGATTGCAAGTAGATCAATTGCCGTCGGGGATCTTTATCCACCAGACAAAGTATGTTTCCGAAGTCTTGAGCCGATTCCAGATGGAGGATTCTACACCAATTGCCATTCCCATACAACCTAATCATGGGATTGGAGTTGATGCTAAGGGGAAGCTTATTGACCCTTATACTTATCAAGCCATCGTTGGATTATTGATGTATTTGACCCCTTCCTGCCCTGATATAATGTTTGCTACTTGTCTCTATGCACAATACCAGTCAAAGCTGAAATAATCTCACCTTACTAAAGTTAAACGAATCCTACGTTATCTGAATGGTTGTCCATCACGAGGTTTATGGTATCCTAATGATGATAACTTTGACCTCATTGCTTTTAGTGACGTAGATTACGGAGGCTGTGATATTGACGCTAAATCCACAACAGCTAGATGCCAATTTATGGGGATCAGGCTAATCACCTGGCAATACAAGAAGCAGACGTCAGTTGCCCTATCGACATGTGAATCTGAATATGTGGCGGCCTCGAGTTGCTGTTCACAAGTGCTTTGGATTCAACAACAAATGTGGGACTACGGTTTGCAATTTCTTAAAACCCCCATTCATTGTGATAATGAAGCAGTCATTGCACTCACAAAAGACACCGTTCATCATTCCAAGGCTAAGCATATTCGAATCAGTTACCAATTTATTCGGGATTGCTATGACAAAGGTTTGATTGATATTGTTAAAATCCACACCGACTATCAAAGAGCCGACCTTTTTACCAAAACTTTTGACAAATCACGATTTGAATTTTTATTAAAAGATAACGCTATTAAAGAAAAGGCAAGATTAGACTCCTCATTGGTTTATCAAATTTTCTTTAGTTTTTCTCTTTTCAAAACATAAAAATCCAAAATATGTTTTTAATTTTAGGGGGAGTTTCTTTATCAGAAAAACCAAAAACATTGAAAATTTTGAAAAGCCATAAAAATCAGAAAATCCAAAAATGATTTTTCTTGGAGAAAAAGAGGAAATTATAGTACATCAGTGAGGATCTTTCACATGCTAAAGAATTGAAAAGTCAAAATTTGACATGTGATGACTTTGTGTGATGTGTTGGTAGGCTTCGTAGACCTATTAATGCATGCCTTAGTGATATAAACATAACGAACTGCTTACTATGTGGCTGAACACTTCATGGGCATATGGTCTTGGTACCATAATTTCGTTTGATAGGGTTATCAAAATCGAAGGTTTCGGGTCGTTATGTTGATTGTTATCTGGGGATGGCCTAGATTCAGTTAGGTTATCTTACAAGAGCTTAAATGCCAAAATCCAAGTTACTGAATGATGAACTTAAAATGTATAAAGATGATCAAAGATTATCTAATGCATCGTATCATATCTATGATGAAAATCATGATTGATATAAGCCTCACACTGGTAGAGTGCACATGTAACTCTTTAGCATTGATTTGCTGACTTGTATACCTCTATGCCTCATACCTTGTAACATATGGATAACAACGGCATAATCACGCGTTACGATGAGTCTTTGTGCAAATTCCTTGATACGGAACTATGTCGTGTGTGTGGGAACCACAGGTGAGTTAGTTATTAATACACCTTAGACGTATCATTTTAAAGCATTGCATAACGGTATGCGTGTGAGCTTATGTGGATAACAATACCAGCAGTTGCCAAGTCACACAGTCAGTAAAGTTAAAATGAAACAGAACAACGGTGTAGTTAGATTTCTCAAAAAACTTATAAGATCCTCTTAACGGAAAATCACAAAAGGTTTATTGTTATCCGTTTATTTTCTTCATATATGCAAAAATCCAAAAGATTTTACATTTCTGCATTATTTTCGATAACCAATGTTAGATGATAATCATTTTCTGGAAGTTTGACAAACCAATCAGAGTTTTGTATATCAGAAATCAAAAGTTTGTAAAGTTTGAAGGTTTGAAAGTTTGAAAATGACAAAACGTGGACCGAATTGGACATTTTGGTAAAAATTTGAATTTCAAAATTGTAACACCCCAACCGATGGTGGAAACATCGGGATGTCACGTATTGATGATTGTTTCAGTAGCTCATGGTAAATAATAAATTCCATTAAATGATTTAATTGAATTACATACAATTGTTCTAGAGTTTGTACATCAATTTGAATAAATCTATACACATATCTTCAAGCATCAATTCAAATCTTCAAGCAAATAGAACCTGAAACATGTTAAGTTGAAAAGGTTTTGGGTTAACAAAATGTTGGTGAGAATTACATAGGTTTTTGATAACTGAATAAAAATGTTGTGCAATTCATGTGTCATGTCAATCTAGTCCATATGTGAGAACATATTAGAAATAAATCGAGTGCATAATCAACCCTGATGACTGTTATAATATGATACATACCATACGCTCATGGTCCACTTGAATATGTTATACGATAACAAACACCCACGCAACCTTTGTAGGAGGCCCGTATCCGGGTGGGATTGTCAGTCCAATAGATCTATCAATGTATACCGTCGGCTTGATCAATGTTAATGATTATGCTAGAATGGTGCTTACTCTAATCATGCTCAAGACATAATGCAACATAGAAAACACATAGACACATTGATGATTGAATTGCATAAAATGATGTTGTAACATGTTTCACCCCAAAAACGGTGATAAATAGAAAAGGGGCTATGTAAAACTCACCTTGGTAAAATGTTATATCTTGTTGAAAATTAGTGTGTTGCCCAAATGTGTCAAGTATCACCCTATAATAAGGTAATAAAATATGTCTAAGTCTAACTAGTATACAAATGTATATGTTCTAGGGCTTCGAATTGGGGATAAGTGCTCGTTTGATTAATATTAAAAATATTCGCCAATTGAGAGAAATTTAGTAAATAAATAACTAAAAATCTTTTTATGCAATTTAAATTTAAGATGGTCACAAGAATGTGTTTAAAGTATAAAAATAATTTTTATAAAATTATTTTCTTTAAAATAGATTTTTAAATCTATTTATTACAAATTGTCAAAATTAGACTTTAATGTTTAAAATATACTAAAATTAAAGAACAATTATTTTAAAAATCATATTTCTGTTTTAAATATTCAGAAATAAATTGTATAAAATTTTGGTGCAAAAATAATAAAAATTGAATTTATTATGATTTAATTATGATTAAAACTAACAAAAATTGATTAAAAATATTAAATAAATGATTTTTCTAAAATAAAAATCTTTTCAGAAAAGTTTATTGTTATATAAACTTAGAATAATTTTTGTGAAAATTAATAAGATCGTTTTGATATTTTTATAGATTTTTATAAATAAAATAGAATAAACTTGATTTATTTATTATATATATTAAATAAATAAATTTTTGAAAACTAAAAATTGTAAGTTAAACTTTCTCATTAGAATAAGTTAAAATAATTTTTGTAGGATTTATAAAAGTGTTTTAGTATTTTAAAATGATTTTATGAATTATAAGTAATATATATATAGATTTTGAAAAAAAAACAAAATAAAAAGAAAAAAGGGTGCTGTTGCCACGGGTCGAACCCGCGTGGCTTGTGTGATGGTTTCAAGACACAACCATCTGATCTGTATGATCAGTTGTGTTTATTTCTTGTTTTTGAAATATAAATGACATAAACCAACTAGTGTTCTTCCCCAATTTAACATCAATCGAGCCCTAGGTTTTTAATCAATCAAATCTCACAACGTTAACCCAATTAATCATGAGGTTAACGTTGTGAATATGCCGACTAACTAATCCCACACAAGAAATTAAACTTACAAAGCTGTTTTGATCTCGATTGCTCGGTCAAGCTCAAAGTCAAACAACGAATCGTGAAGCGATAAATAGAGTGAAATGGAGAAGATTGGAGGTAGAGAAAAGATGTTTGGCGAGTTGTTATGGTTCAGAAGGCATCAATTTATAGTGTCTAGGTCCAGGTTGCATAATTGGCAAGGTTGACTCGTTTTTAAAATGGTCCACGCGTAATAATCAATTTGGTTAAATTGATTGCAATTATAGGTGTAATTGATTGAAGATCAGGCCGATAATTACGTTCCATAACATATATTGTGGGATTAATTGATAATAAAGAGGATTTGATCCTCTTTTGGCTGTGTTTGCGTCGATCAGCAGCAGCAGTGGAATAGCAGATGCATTTCAAAAATGTGTTAAATAAATAACTTTCCTAGAGTTTATCACTAAGGGCTTCATGGACTAGTGGTTGTGATGGGTGTGTTGAACAGAACAGGCTCGGGTTCGAGTCCCCGGGTCTGTTATATTTATTTTTTTTTAGGCTGTGAAGAGAGGGGAGGGGGTTAGTGGGCCTGGCTTGCTGTGGGCTGGGCCATCAGTTGGGCTTCCGAAAATGACAAAAGGGTTTGGGTTTAAAGATGAAGTTTATAATGTGGGTATTATTTTTATTATGATTATTATTATTATTATTATTATTATTATTATTATTATTATTATTATTATTATATATATAAGTTGGGTGATTGAAAAATAAAAACTTAGGCATATATAAAATAAATGATAAGGTAAGGGCTTTTACGTTTTAAAATTTGAAAAAAATTTTTGCGATGTTACAGTCTCCCCTTCTTTTAGAAACTTCGTCCCGAAGTTTATTGAAAACACAGGGTTGAAGGGGATTTGGTAAAAATTAGGACAAGTGTGACTTGAAGAATTTTATGTTAGGGCACGACAATGAATGGGGTAACTTGTCTCGAATAGCGTGGATAAGTGGCGTGTTACGTGTGGGTTGATTTACTAAATGAGCTACTAGATACCTAGAGTTCATAATTGGTTAATTACCGAACTCCTTGATAGAATTTTACACTACCTTAACGTACCTGTAAATTCATGATTACGTTCCGGACCGCAATCACCAATTTACCTTACATTATGGTTTTGTGTCCTTCTATGACTCTACCGATTGTTGAGCAGGTCTGATAGTCTCCACCAGTCGTTGAGCAGGTGGTAGGGCCACCCCCGACTGTTGGAAAGACATGATGACCTCTACCAATCGTTAAGTAGGTGTTTGGTAGTCAACTAATTGTTGTACAAGTAAGCAAGTATGATTATGGATATAGCAATTAGTTCACATTCAAACAAGCATGCACACAGATGTTATGATAATACTTGAATTTATTATTTGATTCAAAAGTGGCAATACATAGAATTAAAAAGTAGACATCATTTAAATGGTGGAACTTGCTGTTAAGTAGCTGGAGGGTCTTGATCTCGGTTTAGTTTAGGGCATCGGTTACGGTAGTGATTTGGGTCCCCACATTCATAGCATTGACCATAATTGTATCGATTAGGATTATCAGCCTCAGCAGGGTTGGTGGGTTGATTGGCATTCGGGTTTGGGGTCTCGCGACATGTGTTGGCCAGATGCCCATACCTACCACAATTGGTGCACACGCGACATGCTGAAACAGTGGGATGATGTCGATTGCATGTGTTACACAATGGAAAGTTTCTTGTATAAGGCTTCTTGTTAGAGGCTTGTGTAGTGCGGTTTACATTAGGATTCCTGGTCTTACGCTTCTGGTTCTTGGTAGTTACTGCGGTCACAATACTTGTTTTCTCGCTTTTCCGAACTAGGGTTCCGTTCTTCATGTGATCGCCATTTCCATTTCCATTGTTGTTCCCATTCATTGGGATGACTTGAGCCAACAAGTTAGAAACCAGGGTTGTGATTTGTTGTGCCAATTGTTGAGAAATAATCGTAGCTAGTTGGGCGTCACCTCCATTGTTGTTGTGGTCGTGGTTGTGGTTGTTGCTCTCTTCTTCATGATTGTCACCACTGTTAATGCGAGTGCTGTGGCGTGGAGACATGATCTGTAAGGAACACAATGAAGTCTCAATGAGGCATGAAATGAATGAGGTAATATAAGGAATGTAATCATTTATTCATTAATTAAAACGAATAAATGAAAACGTTGACTTATCAAAGATTCCAGATTCTAATAACATATGAAGACATGCTTTAGCCTATAAGTGAACACTCATTCCAAGAATTCCCAGGTAGGCATCCGGGTCCCTCGTCTGATTGGGATATATGCGCAATGCCAGCCTAGACTAGAGACTCAGAATACAGGCGTTCACCCTTCCAGATTGCACGTGTTCGTTATTAAAATCTAGAACTTCGACGAGATCTCAAGGGGGTTCAGGTTAGACCTGAGGATTTTATCCTATTAGTCTAAGAGTAAACCCACTGATGGAGAGCAACCTTCTTGTAGGAATGAAAGTAGGGGTAAGAAGTAGGAGGGAGATAGAGAATAGCAAGTAAAAGAAGCAAGTACTTGTTAAATCCTATGGTTATAGACTAGATTATTTTTCTAATAACCTAATTCCCTATAACCATGGCTCTGATACCAATCTGTAACACCCCAACCGATGGCGGAAACATCGGGATGTCACGTATTGATGATTGTTTCAGTAGCTCATGGTAAATAATAAATTCCATTAAATGATTTAATTGAATTACATACAATTGTTCTAGAGTTTGTACATCAATTTGAATAAATCTATACACATATCTTCAAGCATCAATTCAAATCTTCAAGCAAATAGAACCTGAAACATGTTAAGTTGAAAAGGTTTTGGGTCAACAAAATGTTGGTGAGAATTACATAGGTTTTTGATAACTGAATAAAAATGTTGTGCAATTCATGTGTCATGTCAATCTAGTCCATATGTGAGAACATATTAGAAATAAATCGAGTGCATAATCAACCCTGATGACCGTTATAATATGATACATACCATACGCTCATGGTCCACTTGAATATGTTATACGATAACAAACACCCACGCAACCTTTGAAGGAGGCCCGTATCCGGGTGGGATTGTCAGTCCAATAGATCTATCAATGTATACCGTCGGCTTGATCAATGTTAATGATTATGCTAGAATGGTGCTTACTCTAATCATGCTCAAGACATAATGCAACATAGAAAACACATAGACACATTGATGATTGAATTGCATAAAATGATGTTGTATCATGTTTCACCCCAAAAACGGTGATAAATAGAAAAGGGGCTATGTAAAACTCACCTTGGTAAAATGTTATATCTTGTTGAAAATTAGTGTGTTGCCCAAATGTGTCAAGTATCACCCTATAATAAGGTAATAAAATATGTCTAAGTCTAACTAGTATACAAATGTATATGTTCTAGGGCTTCGAATTGGGGATAAGTGCTCGTTTGATTAATATTAAAAATATTCGCCAATTGAGAGAAATTTAGTAAATAAATAACTAAAAATCTTTTTATGCAATTTAAATTTAAGATGGTCACAAGAATGTGTTTAAAGTATAAAAATAATTTTTATAAAATTATTTTCTTTAAAATAGATTTTTAAATCTATTTATTACAAATTGTCAAAATTAGACTTTAATGTTTAAAATATACTAAAATTAAAGAACTATTATTTTAAAAATCATATTTCTGTTTTAAATATTCAGAAATAAATTGTATAAAATTTTGGTGCAAAAATAATAAAAATTGAATTTATTATGATTTAATTATGATTAAAACTAACAAAAATTGATTAAAAATATTAAATAAATGATTTTTCTGAAATAAAAATCTTTTCAGAAAAGTTTATTGTTATATAAACTTAGAATAATTTTTGTGGAAATTAATAAGATCGTTTTGATATTTTTATAGATTTTTATAAATAAAATAGAATAAACTAGATTTATTTATTA
The DNA here is from genome assembly GCA_028751855.1 of Ambrosia trifida. Classification (NCBI taxonomy): domain Eukaryota; kingdom Viridiplantae; phylum Streptophyta; class Magnoliopsida; order Asterales; family Asteraceae; genus Ambrosia; species Ambrosia trifida. Next base: position 141,933,071 of record CM054122.1, read on the forward strand.
TATATATTAAATAAATAAATTTTTGAAAACTAAAAATTGTAAGTTAAACTTTCTCATCAGAATAAGTTAAAATAATTTTTGTAGGATTTATAAAAGTGTTTTAGTATTTTAAAATGATTTTATGAATTATAAGTAATATATATATATAGATTTTGAAAAAAAAAACAAAATAAAAAGAAAAAAGGGTGCTGTTGCCACGGGTCGAACCCGCGTGGCTTGTGTGATGGTTTCAAGACACAACCATCTGATCTGTATGATCAGTTGTGTTTATTTCTTGTTTTTGAAATATAAATGACATAAACCAACTAGTGTTCTTCCCCAATTTAACATCAATCGAGCCCTAGGTTTTTAATCAATCAAATCTCACAACGTTAACCCAATTAATCATGGGGTTAACGTTGTGAATATGCCGACTAACTAATCCCACACAAGAAATTAAACTTACAAAGCTGTTTTGATCTCGATTGCTCGGTCAAGCTCAAAGTCAAACAACGAATCGTGAAGCGATAAACAGAGTGAAATGGAGAAGATTGGAGGTAGAGAAAAGATGTTTGGCGAGTTGTTATGGTTCAGAAGGCATCAATTTATAGTGTCTAGGTCCAGGTTGCATAATTGGCAAGGTTGACTCGTTTTTAAAATGGTCCACGCGTAATAATCAATTTGGTTAAATTGATTGCAATTATAGGTGTAATTGATTGAAGATCAGGCCGATAATTACGTTCCATAACATATATTGTGGGATTAATTGATAATAAAGAGGATTTGATCCTCTTTTGGCTGTGTTTGCGTCGATCAGCAGCAGCAGTGGAATAGCAGATGCATTTCAAAAATGTGTTAAATAAATAACTTTCCTAGAGTTTATCACTAAGGGCTTCATGGACTAGTGGTTGTGATGGGTGTGTTGAACAGAACAGGCTCGGGTTCGAGTCCCCGGGTCTGTTATATTTATTTTTTTTTAGGCTGTGAAGAGAGGGGAGGGGGTTAGTGGGCCTGGCTTGCTGTGGGCTGGGCCATCAGTTGGGCTTCCGAAAATGACAAAAGGGTTTGGGTTTAAAGATGAAGTTTATAATGTGGGTATTATTTTTATTATGATTATTATTATTATTATTATTATTATTATTATTATTATTATTATTATTATTATTATATATATAAGTTGGGTGATTGAAAAATAAAAACTTAGGCATATATAAAATAAATGATAAGGTAAGGGCTTTTACGTTTTAAAATTTGAAAAAAAAATTTGCGATGTTACAAAAATTTCAATTCATCCTTTCGTTAGGTTGAATTAAAATTTTTGATTTGATTCATGATTTTTGGTGTGGTCGAATGAAACTTTGGTCTAGTTACACATTTCATTCGAACCAGAAATTTTTGATTCGTGCTTTAGTTAGCCCGAACCAAAAATTTTATAGTCCATTCGACCTTACCTAAGGTCGAACCAAGTTATCTATATATTGCCATCAATCCCATTCAACCCCCAAACTCTCATTCGAAGCTACTATTACAAATCATGAATCCTCTCTAGTAGACATTTCGATTTTGTGTTTTAGATCTTATTATCTTGTTCTTTGTGTTCTCAGGTACCTCTCCATGGATTTTTAAAAGTTTTTATCCGTATATTTGATCAGAAATTGGGTTTTTATGAACAAAACCGTAACTGGACGAATTGGAATGTGATTATTGATTGTTTACATGATTTTGTCTTAGCATTCACTTAATCAACAGTTTTAGGGGGAGAAGTAATCAAAATCTTGTATTTAACATGTTTAATTAATTGTTCACGACTATGAACCCTAAATTTTCTAATAAAACAATCGATTAAGATGTTTTTGTGACAATTGTTGATTGATTAGTGTTATTCGGTTGTTTTAGATGCTAATGCAACAAATTTCATGGAATAAATCATTCGGAATCAACAATTTGTAAATTCAAATTGAAACATGTTCATTCGACCTCGCTGTTAGGTCGAACAAAGTCTTTATATGTTGATTCCTGCCAAAAGTTTCTGGTTCGGACCCTTCAAAGGTCGAATCAGAAGTGAAAATGACCATAATCTTTCAAATAACGTTTTTGATTATTTGACTAATGTGTTTGTGTGTTTGTTTTGAATAGGAAGAAGTGGCAGAAGCAAAAGAACTTAAAGAACTCGGATTTGAGAAGAAGCATAATTGTTGTGCGTTCATTGGAGAAGTTGATGATAAGTATGAGGAATTCCGAGGGATGATTGAGTTTTTACAAAGATCTCGGATTGCCTATGCCAGTGCATAGCCTCACACCATATACAAAGACCATCAGAAAGAGTTATGGGAGAATGCACGATTGGATTTTTGGGAAGGAAAGACGGTTATTCACAGCAAGTTGCATGGAAATACGATACTTGTTGGTGAAGAGTATTTCAGGAGAGCTTTGAGATTAACTGATGAAGAGACATGGACTGTTCAAAGAGGATGCTTCCTAAGAATGAAATATCTGGGGAGATAACAGACTGTCAGTTGTTCAAGGCTAACGTGTGTCCAACATTCAAGTACTTGATACATGTTATCCTACACGTCTTTGCCCCAATCAGAGGAGGATTTGATGTGCTTAGAGATACCACAGGATCTATAGTGGTAGGTTTAATCCTCAACAAGCCGCTTAATGTTTCTGGAATGCTATTCAAACACATGAAGGAGTTGTTTGATGGAACCAAAACAGATAAATTTCTCATGTATCCCAGATTCCTTCTGATGATATTTAATGACAAGTACCCAAAATTGGTTAAAGATCCCAAACGGATTCTCAACCATTGAGAATCCGGTTAAAAACCAAATCCACGGATCGATTAAGCGAAAACAGCTCAATTTCAGACAGAAGATATGAGATGAGACAGAAATCGACGAAAAAAATGTCATCACAGATTCGTATTACATCAGAAACGGTTACAGACACTATCATCAGTAGGATAAACATCTATCTTGGGGTCGGGGGAGATCGGGCATGACCTCCCCCTTGAGAGCATTCTAAGCACAAACTCAAAATCTTAAATGAAAACCAACACATAAGATTGTTATTTATAGTCGAACACATAAAGCCACCTTCGCTCCTTGAAGGAGGTCGAACCTGCAGGTTCGCCCCTTCGATGGGTCGAACCAAGCACTTATGTTTTTGTCTATACTAACAAATGCATCAGATCCATAAAATGCCCTTATGGATCACCACAATCACATGTAATACAATACAAGACTCAACCCTAGTCTATTCGACAGTGACGTCCACAGAAAGTGCATCAACAACCATGAACATATGAACGAGATGACATTGAACAGAATGACAACTTATAAGGGAAAAGAAGAGAAACCACCAAATAGAAGGCTATTTGGACATTTAATCAATACTGGTTTAAACGCTCCTGATGATAATGAATGGAGACATGACGGAAGTGATTCAAATTCTGATTCACCATTGGTTCCTATACTGAAAGGAGAGAAAGTGAAGCGACATGTTGTCAAGAAAGGCGCAAAATCAAAGAAAGGAAAAGAGATTGAGGGTTCATCAGTGTCAAAGAGGAAAGGGAAAAAGAAAACATTACTGATTGATGAAGACACCAAAATTGTAGAGGAATGGGTGTCAGAGGATTCTGATAAGGAAGCAGATCCTAAGGCCACTAGTGATAATGTTGTTCCTAATCCTGTTGATGAGTTAGTTACTAAACAACTCAGTAGAGGTTATGTTGAAGAAGATGAGAATTTGATTACTAAGGGAGATGTTGATATTCTTGGTTCTCCAATTGCTGCAAAATCTACGAAGTGTGGACACATTAAGACTATGTTAAAGAAGAAGACTAAGAGAACTAAAAGATAGAAGGAGAAGGATGTTCTATTGAAAGGTATAACTTCAACTTAACAAACAAGCAACAAATCCGCAACAACCAAAGAACCCCAAATAAAGAAGAGAAAAGTTACTGAAGATGTGGTAGTTGCTAAGAAGAAAACCATAGAATCAACCACACAACAGAATCCAGATACAATATCAAAATCTTTGAAGAGTATCTTATACAGTCTGAACAAACCTACATCATTTTCTAAACCACAAACCAAAACAAGTTCACAACCTTCTGTGACAATTTTTGAAGATGCTATGAACTTGGTAAATCAACAGATTAGCAAAATGATGAAGTTCTTCTCAAAGCATGAAAGTGAAATCAAACAGATGAAAGAAAATGAGAAAGATATGCTTGAGATTGTTATCAAATCTAAAGAAAGGAAAGGCAAGTTAGAGAAGAGGTTACTAACTTACATATTGAGAACTCAAAGTTACAGTTGTCCAATACGAAGAATGAGAAGAGGATTGTGGCTGTAGAAAAATAAAATGAGAAAATGAAGAAGATTATAGAAGATTTGTATCAGATAGCACCACAACTCAAAGGTGTTGATGATGAAGATGATGAGGAAGAAGAAGAAGAAGAAGATAAGGAAAAGGTGGATTATGAAGATTCTGATCTTGATAATTCAGATGGTGATGGTGGAAATGATGATAGAGATAAGGATGCTGAAGGATCAACAGATTCTGATGATGATAATGATGGTGATGTTAATAAGTATTCATATGAAGCGAGAGAAAAAGAAAAGAAAGATAGGTCAGCAGGTTCTAGTTTTGATAAAAGAAAAGGTTAAATGACTGATGCTGACAAAGAACGTTTGAAGAAGATGTTGAAGAAAGGATACGTCTCAGCCAGATTCACTGCCAGATTCAGGGATATATTCATTAATGATGATATGAAGTACTACATTGAATATCCTGAACCTGAACTGGAGGATAGTGAAGTTAGTGTAGAAATTTCAAGAGAGATACTTGATGGTGTAGCTCAAGAAGCTGGTATTACTTTTGAAGCATTGACACAAAGGAAAGAGATTCCTGATTTACCAGTTGTTGAACCAGGACATCATTCAGATGATTCAAACGTGGACTTTCACGAAGTGGAAATTAAGGATATCTTGCATGAAGAGTATCCAATGTATTATAATGTGAAAGACAATACAAGCGTCCCATTTGTTGATGAATCTGTCCTAAGAGAAGCTGAAAAAGTTGCAAACGAGAGGGGTAAGAATATTTGTAAGAGAAAGAATTTGACTAAAACAGGATTATATGATCATACAAGTTACAAAACCAGGTGCGGAAACCCTAGTTCTGAACAAACTGGTAAAACTCTAATTAAAACACAATCAATATCATTTTCAAAGCTTTTTCATAGATTAACTTTCTCAAATATTCAATTACAATCACACACACGTTAATCTAGATCAATTACAGACTTTCACAAAATAACCTGGAACCTGACCTGAACACACACACAACTAACAACTCTATTACATTCACAAAAAACACAAAATCTATATATAGACTCTGCACGTTCGCCCAGTTGATATGGTCGAATGTGGAGTTCTTCCACATTCGCCCACTTCCAAGGTACGAATGTGTTCTTTGTCAGCTTCCAGTCTACCTTCGTCCACTTATCTTCTACCTTCACCCATATATGCCTACCTTCGCCCCTTATCAATTCTCATTCTACCAATCAGCACTATTTAACATATGTTAGCATCCAATCACTAGTCGCAAAACGCATCTACAAACTCCCCCTCGACTATTGATTGGATTGTCTTCTCTTTTCGTCCATGGCTTTGTTCATCAGCTTGATTCTAAGCTGTTTCTTCTGCTCATTAGTCATTGCAGGCTCAAATGTTCTCTTCACTGGTTTCGACATATTCGCCATCTTCACCGTCTTGCCAAGTTTATTCTCCAAATTACTTCCCGCATTAATGCCATAAGCAAAACAAACTCCAACCACTTGAGTATATTTCCTTGCTTGAGCAGCGTCTTTCGGTTCAAAGTAAATCGGATTATAGAAAAGCATGATGATGTCTTCAAAAGTGCAATTAATCAACCACATAGGATCAAATACATGAACATGCTTGTATTTGTCCTTCCCGTCTCTCAGCACAATCACCGCTTCAGCCTTTCTCCAATCATAATACCAGAAAATAAAATCAGCACTGAAATGTTGTGGCATAGGCATCAAAGGTATTTTTCTCATCACTTCAGGTGCTTTGTATATCAAAGTAACCCGTTTCATATTGGTTTGAGGATCAATATCCCTATGAACTTTCCTTCGGGGATATTGAGGCTTGAATCTATTCCATCTTGTTCTACTCTCCCAAACCAACTTATCTGCACACCAACCGACATGAGTACCACTAACTGAAGCACCAGACATAGGAAATCTGCATAGATCTCTGACCGCCCAGTACGGTAGAGTTAGCAAGTCAATGAATCTGTTAAAATACAAGATTCCTGTTTCCCATTTAGCAGCTATGCACTTCAGCCTGCCCAAATATGTCCACCCGAGAGCTCTGCCTTTGAACTTGGCATTATGAAATCTATAGAAGTTTCCTTGAGCTTCAGGCTTCGGTCGGTTCTCATCCATTTCTCTCAACTTCTTCAAATAACTCTTCAATTCATCAGATTGATTTGAAGATTCTTGCTTATCAGCACCAAACACCTTCTCCACAAACTCTGCACTCCTTTCCTGTGCCTTCTTCTTCGTCGAATTGTTTGGTGTCTCAGTGAAATCAGGAAATATATCATCTTCATCTGTTTCTCTGAAGTACTGAGGAAACTCTTCATGAGTTATATCTTCAACCTCCACTTCATCAATCTCAGGAGTATTTTTATCATCTGAGTGACTTCCAACATCTTTTTCAGAAATGTCTGGAATCGACTCATCTATCATAAACTCCTCAAATGTTTTCCCTACTCTCTGTGCAAGTCCATCCAAAATTTCCTTTGCCACAGAAGCAGGTACTTCTCCTTCTTCAAGATCAGGATCTTCATATTCCAATTCATATCTCAAATCATCAGTTTGGAATATCTCAGCGAAACATCCTGTGAACTCAATGGTCCATTCTCTCTTTTCCAACATGTCTTTATACACTTGTTTAGCATCATCTGATAAAGACCTCACTTTCTCATTCCAGAAGATACTTTCATCTGAATCAACGTTCTCACCTTTCTTCTTCTTTGAACTTGATTCTCCAGTACTCTTCTTTTTGGATGTTCTTTCTTCAAATGTAAACTTTGAAGTATCATCACCTCCATCATCATCATCATCACTCTCACTATCATCCTCTTTCTGTCTCCTAGACCCTTCAGCATCATCATCATCATCATTATCATCCTCATCATCATTTTTATCTGACTCTTCATCATCCTCATCATCATCTTTTTCTTCATCCGATTCAGAATCTTCATAATCAACTTTCTCTTCTTCTTCTTCTTTATCTTCTTCACCCTCCTTCAACTTGGGTGCAGTATTATATAAATCATCAATCAAATCACTAAGGCGTTTGTTCTCAGCCCTTAGTTCTTTGTTGTCTGCTTTAATCAACTTAATCATGCTCTTGTTTCTTGCACACTTTCCCTCAAGTTTTTCATTCTTTGCTTCAAGCTTCTTAACCTTTTCATTAATCTCATCCTGATTTGATTTAGAAGCAACCACAATCTGAAGCATTTTCTCTTCATTCTGCTTAAATTTGGCTATTTCAGCTTGTTGAGCCACAATCATCTTCATCATATCATCCATTTTCCTGTTCACCTGCTTCATCACAACATCATCCACAGTGACTTTCTTCGATTTGGATCTGGATGGCTCAACTTCCTTTTCTTTCTGAGGCTTTCTGAACATGTCAAGTACATTGTCCAGTGCAACATTAAGTTGATCAGCTGATATTGTTTCTGCCTCTTTGGATTTCTTTTGCTTCTTGGTGACAGGTGAAGATAGCTTTGATGATGTACCAGCATCAGGTACTCTTTTTCCTTTCAACAATTGTGCTAGTTCTTTCTCTCTCAACTGTTTAGTGCTTGTCTTTTTAGACATAGTCTTGTGCTTGGCTTTGGGCAAGTTTACAACCACAGTCTCTCCAATATTCAACTCTTCCAAGTCAACACCTAAACTTTCATCTTCAACATTCACTGACTTCTTTCTTTTCTCAGCTTCTTCAATGGATTTGTTCAAAGATTCAGACTCACCAACCATAGTGGCCTTACGTTTGGTGGCCCTAACATTCTCAGTATCAGAATCCCATTGTTCTTCTACCTCAGTCTCCTCTGAATCCACTGATTCTTCATCAATCAAACCAGTACCTTTCTTTGCAGTTGATTTCTTCCTCACCACCTGTTGCTTAGAACTTCCCTGATCAGTCTTTCCCTTACCCTTCCCTTTGGCTCCGGGATTGACTACCTGTCTCTTCCTCTTAGTGCTTGCATCAACATACACCAAGGGATCATCATTATCAGAATCACTGTCATCATGTCTTGCTCTGTTCTTGCCAGGATCAGTGTAATCCTGACTAGCCAAAGCTCCAAATAATCTCCTGTGAGGTGGCTTTTCATTGTCTGGCACACCTTTGTATCCTTTCATTCTCACCAAAGTGCGAATATTCATGTGATCTTGACCTAGGATCATAGTTGGATCCTTCCTCAATTCTGGATACTTGTGGTCAAAGATCATCATGAGAAATCTCGGATATAGCATGAATTGCTTCTTCTTCACACACTTTAACATCTCAAGCATATGATCCAGTATCATCCCAGATACATTGAATGGTTTGTTGAGAGTCAACGCAACCATCATCGAACTCAAACTCTTCCTCATAACATCATAACCTCCACTCACACATCCAAAAACATGGATAATGACATGTGCAAAGTACTTGAACTGCACACTCAGCTTCCCTTTATACATAGATCCATCAGTAATCGGACCTTTGTACTTCATTCTTAAGAAACAAGCCTTCTGTTCAGTCCACGACAATTCTCTGGGATCTTCACTCACCTCAAACTTTATCTGGAGTGCTTCTCTAATGTCAGACTCTGTAATAAACATCTCCATGTCTTGGATTTTGCTCTTTATGATGGTCTGATCATCCCAGAAATCATACTTCGCATTCTTGTAAAAGTCTTCAATTATGTCTTTGTAGATGATAGTCGGAGTAGCTAAAGCATAGACAACTCTGCTCCTCCTCAAGAATTCAATGATTCTAGTAAACTCGACATTCTTTTCTACATCACCCAGATAAGCACAACAGTTATGCGTTTTCTCGAACAACCAACTGCCTGTACTTGACGATTCTCCTTCCTGAACGTTCTCTGGAACAGATTCTGAAACTATATTCTCCACTGGAGTTTCAACATTCTCAGTCTGATCAGTCATCTGCACATCAAAAACAGAAACAAACGTCAAAATACAAAAGCGACAAAAAATTAAAAATTTTAAGGTTTTAAAGTTTCACATTCGCCCCTTTTTATCTGGACGAATGTGAATATATATGGTCGAATGTAGAACATTATGGTCGAACGTGAAAAAGTATTGGGTTAAAAACACATTCGCCCATTTAAATGTACATTCGTCCACAATAATTCACCTTCGCCCGTTTTGTTGACCCGAAGGTGAAACCTGTTCATCCCCAAAATTTAAAATTTTGCCAAAATTGTTTTTAACCCTTGATTTTGATTAGGATACATTCTAATATGGCCGATCAACACTCGTCTATCATCAATTGTCCATAAATTTCAATTTACATCAGTTTTAAAACAGAATTAGGTTAAAACAGTTTTATACGATCATTTTATCAATCAAAACATGTTATTATCCTAATTCTATCAATCTTCTCCCCCTAAAACTGATGTACATTGAAAGGCAATCAAAAAGATCAAACAATTAACATCCTAAAACCCCCAAAAATGAAACCCTAAGTCCAGTTATAAAAACGACGATTCTGATCTCGTTAAGGCTCCATTACCTGTGAAATTAGATTTAAAATGATCAGTAGTTGATAGGGAATCAATTATGCAAGAACAAGGAATCAAAGCAACAAGGTTTGGTAATGAAGAAAAATTCTGAAAAATTATGAATGAGGGTTCGAACGTGGAACAGGTTTATATAGGAAATCCACCTTCGTCCGTTTATAGTGGGCGAATGTGAAACTATTTCACCTTCGCCCCAAATTAATGGCCCGAAGGTAAAATGAATCCCCAAAGGTAAAATGTAGTTATAAAGATCCCACATTCGTCCAATTTGTAACGGCCGAAGGTAATGATTTTTCCACATTCGACCCAATTAAGGGGCGAATGTGAAATGGAAAAATCTGAAAATTTACCAAATCACGAATTCGAATCCCGTTCAACATTTTTCAAGCTGTTAAACTTCCAAAACTCAAATTTTCACTTTTTGAATGATACAAAGCCCAGATGGTGTTATCAAATCTCAGAAATTGACCATCAAACATCCCCGGTTATCAAAAATAAATCAGAAATGCAAAAAGGTTTTCTGAAATTTTATCAAAACACACCTAAAATCTTTTTGGATTTTGTATCTTTTTGACAATAAAAGTAAAATGCAACAAAGTAAAAAGCATCAAAGTAAATGAAAGCAGTAAACATTTTGTGATATCCGGTAAGAGGATCATATCAGTTTACTGAGAAATCTGATCACAGCGTTGATCTGGTTGTTTAAATATTATCATTAGAAACAATATGTGACTAGACAATTGCTGATATTGTGGTCCACATAAGCTCACATGCAGACAATTACGCAATGCTTTAAAATGATACGAGTTAGGTGTATTAGACTAACACATTGTGGTTCCCACACACACGACATACTCCCGTATCAAGTAATTGCACAAAGCTTCATCGTAACGCGTGATTATGCCAGAGTTATCCGTAAAATTTACAAAGTATATAGCACAGAGGTGTACAGGTCAGCAAACTAATGCAGCAAAGTAACATGTGCGTATACACTAGGTTGAGGCTGATATTAACCACTGATTTGCATCAGAAAGTCAATACGATGTAATATGATCTTTGATCAATAAAACATAAAGTTCCTCAATTCGGTAACTTTCGGTTTTGGCAATAAGCTCTTTTTGCAAATATTCTGATGAAACTAGGTCCGTAAATCAATACGACAGAAGTTTAATCAGAATATCCCGGATAACAATAACATAACGACCCGAAACCTCAGATTTTGGCAATCCTATCAAACGAAATTACGGTACTAAGACCATATGCCCATGAGGTGTTCAGCCACAAACGCGTAGTTTGTTATGTTTGTATCACTAATGCACGCAATATTTAGTCTACGAAGCCTATCAGCATATCACACGTAATCAACATACGTCTCATTATACTATACAATTCTTTAGCCTGTGTCAGATCCCCACTGATGTACTATCATTTCCTCTTGTTATCCAGGAAATCATTTTGGTTTTTCTAATTTTTAGGTCTTTTTAAAATTTTTCAATGTTTTTGGTTTTTCTGATAAAATGACTCCCCCTAAAATAAAGAACATATTTTTGGGTTTTTAATTTTTCTGAAAAACAAAACAAAAATTTGAAAGAAACAATCCACTTGAAAGCATCAACTTCTTTGAGGATTAAACAATCCCCTCGAAAGCATCAACTTCTTTGAGGATTATGATAGTAAAGAGAAATTCCCAATTAGCAGAAATTTAAAAACTAAAACTAAAACTAAAAAGCGATAAACCGAGGTGCCGATTAGTCCTATTTTTCTTTTATATTGTTTACTTTTAAAAGATATTCAAAGCGGGATCTGTCAAAAGCTTTTGTAAACAAATCTGCACGTTGGTAGTCAGTATGGATTTTGACCATATCTATCAATTCCTTAGCGTAACAATCACGGATAAAATGATATTTGATCCGGATATGTTTCGCTTTAGAATGATTTTCAGTATTTTTAGTTAAAGCAATTGCGGCTTCGTTGTCACAGTGTATAGGGGTTTTAAGAAACTGCAAACCGTAATCCACCATCTGTTGTTGGATCCAGAGTACTTGCGAACAACAACTTGAGGCTGCAATGTACTCAGCTTCACAGGTAGACAATGCCACGGAAGTTTGTTTCTTGCATTGCCAGGTAATTAACCTGCTCCCTAAAAACTGGCAACCAGCTGTAGTGGATTTGCTATCTTTGTCACAGCCGCCCCAATCTGCATCACTAAAAGCAATAAAATCAAAATCATCATCATTAGGGTACCAAAGTCCTTTTGATGGACAACCCTTCAGATATCGAAGGATACGCTTGACCGCCGTCAGATGACTTTGTTTCGGCTTCGATTGATAGAGAGCACAGAGACACGTTGCATACATAATATCTGGTCGAGACGCTGTCAAATACATTAGAGATCCGATGATTGCTCTGTATGTAAATGGGTCCGTCAGCTCCCCCTTAGCGTCCACTCCAATCCCGTGATTGGGTTAAATCGGGGTATCCATCGGCTTAGAGTCCTCCATCTGGAATCGGCTCAAGATGTCGGATACGTATTTCGTCTGGTGAATGAAGATCCCGTCGGGTCTTTGTTCCACCTGCAAGCCGAGGAAAAACTGCATCTCCCCCATTGCGCTCATTTCGAACTTTTCTTGCATGACAGTTTCGAATTCCCTGCATAAAAGTTCGTTAGTTGAACCAAATATAATATCATCAACGTAAATCTGTACTAGAAGCAAATCATCTCCCGTCTTCTTCGTGAAGAGGGTGCAATCGACGAGACCGCGCTTGAATCCTTTGGAGATGAGGTATGTACTTAGCTCCTCGTACCACTGTCTTGGAGCCTGGTGCAAACCATATAAAGCTTTGTTCAGCACGTAGACCTTATCCCGGTGGATTGGGTCCTCAAAGCCTGGTGGCTGCCCGACATAAACTTCTTCCTTGACTTTCCCGTACAAAAATGCGCTCTTGACGTCCATTTGATAAACTTTGAATTTCTTGTATGAAGCAAACGCGAGGAACATCCGAATAGCTTCAATCCGTGCTACTGGTGCATAGATTTCATTGTAATCAATCCCTTCGATTTGATGAAAACCCTGCACGACCAATCTGGCTTTGTTACGAACAATAACCCCACGATCATCCTTTTTGCACTTAAACACCCATTTAGTGCCTATTTTCTTCCTTCCCGGCGGCAAATCCGTGAGCGTCCAAACTCCCAATTTCTGGAATTGTAATAACTCCTCCTGCATTGCCTCAACCCAGGCATCTTCATTCAAAGCGTCCTTGTATGTCCTTGGCTCTACCTGCGACACATAACATGCAAACGACCAATCATTTTGACTACCAGATTTTTTAATTTTGGCATATAATGCTAAAGCACCAAAACTCTCTGGCGAGTTAACGCTTTTCAGCTGCCCTCTGGTCATAACACCACTTCCAGGATCACCGATAACTTGCTCTAGCGGGTGAATACGATGAATCCGAGATTCCGGATAAACAGGTATAATAACTCCCGTCTGAGCAGTCAAGTTTTCTACAGCATCCAGATCATGACCCGTGTTTGATGATGAAGCAACTTCTGGAGTTGGAGTTGGGTTCACTGGCATTGCCTCTGGTTCTTCTGCATGTTCAAGAATGACTTCTTCAAATTGTTCAACTTCAGATTCTGAAGAGTCTAATGAAGTTGAAGCCTCTTGAAACACATCTTCCTCTTGTATAGGAGCATTGGTATCATCAGAAGCTGGTAATGGGTTCACGGTGATTGGACGCACCAACGATGAAGTCGACGCGTTTTCACACTCGTAAAGTAATCTGATAACAGCTTCTTCAACCAAGCTATCTAGGTTGAATGATTCAAAGAAGTCTTTGTAATCAAACATCCATCAGGACCCGTGCCTTGCAAATTTTGAGTATATCGTTGAACTTCCACGTTAGCCCAATCCTCCACTTGACGAGTTCGCTTGTTGAATACCCGTTTGAGCGGGGTTGCATATCCAACAAAATATCCCTCCTCAGCTTTAGGACTAAACTTCTCACCTGGATTCAACATCGTGCATGGCGCCCCAAAAGGTTCTAGATACTCTAAGTTGGGCTTTCGTCGGTGTAACAGTTCATAAGATGTTTTTCCAAACTTCTTCACTGTTAGAACCCGATTTAGTGTATAATTTGCTGCATAAATCGCCTCATTCCAGAACATTACCGGAAGATTTGAATCAGCAAGCATTGTTCTAGCCGCTTCAATTAGAGTCCTATTCTTTCGTTCAGCAACACCGTTCTGTTGTGGGGTGTACGGAGCCGAATATTCATGATGTATCCCTTTGCTTTCACATAGTTCAACCATCTTGGCATTTTTGAACTCCGTCCCATTATCACTCCGAATTCTCTTTATCTTCACATTGTAGAGATTCTCCAATCGAGTGAACAGAACTTTTAAGTTGTTAAAGGTGTCACTTTTATTTTGCAAACACATCACCCATGAAAATCGTGAATAGTCATCAGTGACAACTAAACAATAAAGCTCTCCAAGATGACTTTTGCGCTTGACTGGTCCGAATAAGTCCATGTGCAATCGCTCAAGTGGCATCTCAACAGAGTTAACTTTCTTCACTTTGTGGGCCTGTTTGTGTTGCTTCCCTTTCTTACAGCTTACACACTTGTCATTCAGATGGAAATGTTTCACGTTTACTCCATCGACAAGCCCATTTTTCACAAGTTGATTCATTTTTCTCAGATGAATGTGTCCCATTCTTCGGTGCCACATTATCGATTCTTTCTCAGTAGCTTTGGATAGAAAACATGTTATTTGCCCCTGTGATGTCATCGCCTTGGACATGTCAAGAATATAGAGATTGTTGACGCGAGGTGCCATCAACATTATCCACTCCTTTGGAATTTTGAAGCCCTGTTTGAGAATATAACAGGATTTGTCATCAAAATGCACAGAAAATTGTTTATCACATATTTGACTGACACTCAGCAGATTATAATCAATCTATTTGACATAAGATATCCGCTCAAAGCTCACTATCCCATTACTCACGCTCCCTTCCATTGTGATATATCCACCTTTGTTTCCAGCGAATGCGACATACCCTCCATTGATGTTTTTCACGTCGAACAACAATGCGAGATCCCCTGTCATGTGGCCTGAAGCTCCACTATCAACAATCCATAGACTGCTAATAGGGCCAGCTGAAGCTCCCTGCACACAAAAAGTAAATCATTTAGTTCTTTCGGGGGACCCAAGCCTGAGTCATGGGCCTTTGAACATCAGATTTCAAAGAAACATTCTCATTAACATTTTCAACAACTTTTTGTTTTGGATCAATCTTTTTCTGATTGTTCAAAACATTTTCCTTTTTCTCATTGACTTTAGAAGTAGAAGCTCCTGGAGTACCACTGGGTGACCAAGATTGTTCAGACCTTTTAAGAATACGAATTTGAGATTTTGGTTTCTCAATTGGTTTCTGAACATTGTTAACAAACGTAACTTTCTTGGCTACCTTATCTGAGTTAACAGACTTAGGTCCAACATTTGATTTTACAATCGGTTTTTGTGGAACCTTTTGCCTATCAATTGTTGCGTTCACCACAGGCTTCCTCCATGATTGTTCCATAGCAATCCGATTTCTTTGATCATATTGAATTGGACGATTGTTCCTCATTTGATGAAAATTGTTTTGATTATAAAACTTTTGTTGTTGAGGAACAACTCGTCTGTGTGGTGGAATATAATGATCAATCGGTTTTCTCATGGAATTTCTCACTTCAACCTCATGTCTTTTATGCCTTACATATGGACACTGAGCAAGTAAATGCCCACGTTCCCCACATTTAAAGCATTTTCGATATTCTTCAAAAACATATTGAGCATTTGGTTGAGCAAATGATCTAACAGGATATTGATCATTATACTGTTGATTCCTCAAACTCTCAGGAAGTGGTCCTTTTGAGTAAGTGGGCTCATGAAAACCATTAGCTCTGTCATTGGGTCGAATGAACTCTGTGACATGGACCTTTGGTTCTTGAGGAACATCCAAAAACAATTTCTTTAAAATTTCTGGTGGAATTTCATTTGTTCTCTCATGTTTTGGGAACCAAATAGTGCTTTCTTGCCAAATCTTTTCTATTTTAGCATAGTTAGCATTTTTGATTGGAAATTCCTCATCAGAGATGATTTTATCAGATCCTTCCATCCGATAAAACACCTTGACAGGTTTGTCACATGGTTCATTCTCAAGGTCCTTTCTAATCTCATTCTTTTCAGACTTTTTCTCACGATGAGCAGTTGCCATCGGATGCACATGTTGAGATGGTGAAACTGGTTCAGTAGTAATGATGTGATTTTCTTTTGGAATTTCACATGCATTAACAGTTTGGTCATTACCAGTTTCATCATTCTCTGAGTCTGAATCCACACTTTCAGCATAAACACCCTCATCATTCATGCCTAAAATCGGTCTCACATCGGAATGAGGATCACCAATACTCGAGGTATTAGATTCCATTTCCGATGATGAGTCTGATTTTACCGAGCTCTCTGGTATAACTTGGTGATAGTTATGATTTTCAAAAAGAACCGGAGATGGCACAGACTTGTAATTAGTGGTGTTATCATCTATGATGTGGTCTACTACATAAGCAATGTGCTTATAACTTTCCAACTTTTTGTTTACTTTCTCAGCAAAGCATTTTATGGCTGCCATTTCCAACTTGGTATTTTCAATTTCATTGATATAGTTGTTAATTGCCAATTGTTTCAATGATAAAGTGTTTTTCAAGTCGGAAATGTCCTTTTTGTAGCCATCTAATACCTTGTTGAAAGCATTCAACTCTTTGCGAGTAGATTGACTGTTTATGATAGCACTATCACGTTGAATTCGGAGTTGTTTATTCTCCTCAGTCAATCTATCACATGTTCCACAATATTTATCACTTCTAATATCAGTGCTAGATTCAGAACTTACAGGTTTTGGCGGTTCAGTCATGGCCATCAACGCGAAATGAGCTTCCTTTCCAGTAAAGAATTTGGAATAGTCAACCATGGTGAAAGCATCATCAGCAATACACGACTTCCTTGTCATCAGAAAATCCGCTTCTGCTAGCAATTGATCTATGTCATCATCTAGTGATGTAACACTTGCTTCCGTATCCGATTCACTGTCTGAATCAGAATAAACCGACTCACACTCCTCAGGAACATCAGAAACAGTATCAATCACCACTCCAGTATTAGTTTCTTCAACCTTAACCTCAACAGGTTCATTCTCCACTTCCATCTCAACCTCAGACTCATCACTTTCACACTCAGTTTCTTTCTTTTCATCCACCGTCGCCGACTCTTCAATATCAACCTTGCATGCAACGCAAGCCACATTGCCACCAGTAGTGATTTCCTCCACTCCTATTTGCAATCCCGACCAATCAAACCTTTCATCTTGTTGAGTCATCAATGCTTGATTCTGACTCATGTTCTGTTGTGTCTCATTCGGTGTAGTAATCGGTATAACTGTTCGGTTAGTGTTGTTAGAAGATTGGTTTTGGATCTGGTTTGATGTGTTAGGTTGTCTGTTTTGGTTGTTGTTAGAGTTGTTTTGACGGTTTTGATAATTGTTGTTGTTTTGGTAAGAAACTCGGTTTTGGTTTTGTTGTTGACGATTCTGGTAGCTTGCATTGAATGGGTTTCTATTACCTTGTTTTGGTGGCTGGGTGCATTCACGCTTAAAGTGACCTCTTTCTCCACAGTTAAAACAAGTAACTTTCTCCTTGTTGAATCCGTAGGTTGTGTTAGGAGAAGTTCCCAAATCTGTTCTACCTGTCTTTTCAATAAACTCTGTTGCTCTTCTCATGATGCTTGCAAAAGCCCATTGGATATTAATGAGTTCCATCTCTTCCTTGTCGATCTGTGCATAGTCCTCATTGGTTAAGTTGTTATTCCCAATTTGACTAGCAACAAGTCCATTGTAAGATGAAACCATTGCTGAGACTAGTGCAATATGTTGTTGAGCAATTTCCACTGTCACATTGCCCAAGTTAGAAGTCTCCAAAACCACTTGTTGTTGATTAGGTTGAGTAACTTGGTTCATTGGTTGTTGAGATTGGCTAGCAGTATAGAAAGATGCTTGTTGCATTGGGGAGAATGGTGAAATGTAGGAATTGTTGTATTGTTGTTGTGGTGGTGGTTGTGTGTATGATGGTTGTGAGTAGGATGAAGTTTGTGCCATGTAATTGATGGTAGGTTTTGGTGATTCCATAACATTGGAAATGCAAGCAACATGTGGTGCAACTATCCCTCCTGAACTTGAGTTACTCACAGGAACTGAAGTGCCTCCAAAGTATAAGCTAGGATTCTGAGGAACCTGTGCTCTTCTAGCTTTCCTCTTCTCTTCCATTTCCTTGTTTTCCAGCTTCTGTATGAACTCTTGAATAGTCCAGTATTGATATGCATCCTTCTCCCTAAGAACTTCCACATGCTGATCCCAGTAAGGTGGTAGAGCATCTGCAAACTTATCCACGAAATTCTTCATAGGGATCTGTATACCATAACTAGACAATTCAGTTAGCAAATGACTATATCTAGGAGTTAATTCTTTTAAAGTTTCATTTCCAATATAAGAAAAATTCTCAAACTCCTTTCTCAGTTCATCCATTCTCAAACTTCTCGTTTTCTCATTCCCATCATGCCTCCTCTTAAGCACATCCCACAATTGCTTAGAGGTTGTACAAGTCCCAAATTGATGTAGCAGATCATTTGTGATTGCCTGAGTCAATTGGGAAAAGGCTTTCTTTTCCACCACATATTTCTTCTTCTCATCCTCAGTTAAGCTTTCCAAAGGAATCATTTCACCTGTATTCTCCAAAATCGGTGCTGTGTAACCTTTAGCAATCATACTCCATGCCTCTGCTCCCTCCGCTCCCATGCCTTCCAAGTGAATCTTGAACTTGTTCTGCCACTGATTGTATTCTTGTATGTCCATGAGCTTCGGTGGCCTATTCCCGCTACCTGAAGACAAATCGTTAATCAATGTAGAAATAGCATTTGTAGTTTGAGTGTTTACCACCGCTGCTGCTACTCCCTAGTAGTCAGGTTGTGGTGCTGGAGGTGCTACACTTTGAGGCATCGAGCTCGTCATCGCCATGTAGTTAATCGGTTGCGAAGACTGTGTGCTCGTCTTTTGTGCTGCCACTGTCCATGGGTCCATCACTTGCTGTTGTGGTTGTGTCGTTGCTGGTCTCGGAGTAGTCGGAAAATTCCACATGATCACGAACTTCGAAAAATCCAACACTTAGAAAATTTTTCAAAAACTAAGCCTAGGTTCGCCCAAAAAGTCTCACGTTCGTCCCTTTTCTGATTCAGATTCGCCCAAACAGTGCCACTCGAAGGTAAAATTTCACCAGAATGTAAAAACACACTAACACTTTTCCACTTTCGTCCAGAAAATTCTAGATTCACCCAGTATGAATCTAGGTTCGCCCGTTTTATCAACCGAAGGTGAAAAATGTGACACGAAAGTGAAAAATTTAATCAACAATTTCCAGGTTCGCCCAAATTAACCTAGGTTCGACCAAAACTCAACTCACCTTCGTCCACTGGTTCCAGGTTCGCCCATTTTTCAAAAATTTTCAGATTTAAAAAACGGTTACAATTTGAAAAACGGTTATTTTGATCTCTGATTTTCAAAAGTTTGTGGATTTGAATGATCTTAATCAGGTTATGATTCGGAATTGATTTGGAGCAACTTTAATACTTGGAATTTTGAATTTTAACCACAAAATCAACTTCAAATCAATCAAAAACACTCAAAAACCATTTTCATGCAAAAACAGATGTATTTTGATCAAATATATGTCCAAATCAGCTCTGAGTTTATCAAATTTGTTGTTGTATGATCCGTATGGCTCTGATACCACTTTGTAAGCGAAAGAATTTGACTAAAACAGGATTATATGATCATACAAGTTACAAAACCAGGTGCGGAAACCCTAGTTCTGAACAAACTGATAAAACTCTAATTAAAACACAATCAATATCATTTTCAAAGCTTTTTCATAGATTAACTTTCTCAAATATTCAATTACAATCACACACACGTTAATCTAGATCAATTACAGACTTTCACAAAATAACCTGGAACCTGACCTGAACACACACACAACTAACAACTCTATTACATTCACAAAAAACACAAAATCTATATATAGACTCTGCACGTTCGCCAAGTTGATATGGTCGAATGTGGAGTTCTTCCACATTCACCCACTTCCAAGGTACGAATGTGTTCTTTGTCAGCTTCCAGTCTACCTTCGTCCACTTATCTTCTACCTTCGCCCATATATGCCTACCTTCGCCCCTTATCAATTCTCATTCTACCAATCAGCACTATTTAACATATGTTAGCATCCAATCACTAGTCGCAA
Source organism: Ambrosia trifida (assembly GCA_028751855.1). Taxonomy (NCBI): domain Eukaryota; kingdom Viridiplantae; phylum Streptophyta; class Magnoliopsida; order Asterales; family Asteraceae; genus Ambrosia; species Ambrosia trifida. Next base: position 141,953,309 of record CM054122.1, read on the forward strand.
AACGCATCTACAATATTGTTGATGAACTATTATCCGATGAAGGTGAGAAAGCAGATGTGGATAAGAAGTCTGATGCATTATTGAACTATCTTAGACGGTTACGTGAAGCAGATGAAAGTAGACCAAAGCCGCCTATACAGGGAGATTTCTTCTACTATCATAATCAAGCATTCAAAGGCAGAGCTATAGCATGGAAATTCTTTACTCGGCTTCGGTGTAACGGTATCATGTGGGAACCAGGTATTCTGTATTTCGGTCACTTCCATGACATCAGAACTCTTCCTTACTGGGCAGTATGTGATGTATGTCAACACAAGCTGGTTGGTGTGTCTGGATTGGTTGAATACATGGCTGAAAAGATTACGAGAGAAAGCTTGACGAAATGGGATATGTTTAAGCCATGGTATCCTCATCGTATAGTTCACAAGAAGATCAACCCAGAAAACAAACTTCCTTATGTGACGTTGAACTATAAGCCGCCAACTTGCATGAAGAAAATTCCCCTAATGCCGATCGGACAAGACATTAGCAAGAAGTTTGCTTTCTGGTATTATGATTGTGGAGCGGCTGAAGCAGTATTTGTCATGGAAAATGAGGACAAGACAAAGTTGTGCAGGAAGTTAAGGATATTTGATCCTATATGGTTGATAAATTGTTCGAAGAATGACATTGTGACGTTATGCTTTAATCTGATTTACTTTGACGCACTTGACATTCAACAAGCATGGAGATTTCAAGTTGTTGTCAAGATTTGCTTTGAATTGAGGTGAATGCAAGTTGTGATTACAAGGGGTTGCTTGGGAAACATGCTTTGTAGTTGAAGAAACCATTACAAGTGAAAGAAGTCGGAAAGACGAAGATGGCGAAAGAAAAGCTTAAGTTTGTGCAGGATGTGAACAAGAACAAATAATCTGAGCTACAGACAAGGTGGAGTTTGTAGATGCATATTTCATATATGTGTCTATAGCTTTCGGATTTCCAAATGATAGTTTGCCGAAGTTTTGAAGTTTATAAGTTTTTCTGTGTTTGGTTCGGGTAGTCGACTGGTCGAACAAAGTCTAGTTAGGTCGAATGAAGTTATTATTAGTTGATTTGTACTTCATCAAGGTCAAACAAGTTGGTTCGACCACTCGATATGTCGAATGGAATCTTTTATATATATGTGGTAGGTGGTAACAGTTATTAGAGTTGTTGGTCAGTAGTGTGTGTGTCCAGTAGTGATCAATATACCTTTGTGTGTGTGTTTTTGTGAACTTGAGTCTGAAAGCTTTATAATCTTCTAATTTTAATGAAAACAAGTCGAAAATGATTCATAGTGTGTTTTGATTACGGTTTTTATCATTTTGCATGACAATTAGGGTTTCCGCACCTGATACGTCAATACTCTTGTTTTCAAAACGTTCCTTTGCCCAAATCCGATCATACAAGGTTAGATACCACTAGAACTGTATAGAAAAGATATGGTGAAGATATTCGGTATTACACTTGGAGAAACTTCCAGTACTTGCCATACTCCTCTAGAGCCGGATCCTCATCATAAAGAAGTTGAAATGGAAGATATCACGAACGAGGAATATCCAGAATATTGCTTCAGCAACCTGAACACCAGTTTACCAGATCTTGATGAAGATATGCTCATGAAGGCTGAAGATGCAAAGACTAGAATAAAGTGTATAATGAGGTTGTATGCTAAATGGTTTCCATCTCTAGCCGAACGTGCAGCAAAGAAAACAGCTCAACAGGCATCAATATTCAAGAAACATTTAGCAGAGATATCTGGGAATATTTTGAGTTTGGCTTACCTAGAGCATGTGAAAGTGTTCAGTATCAAGTGGAAAGGCGGGCTACTTTACTTCAATCATCAACCGCTAACTCATCAACAGGATTAGGAACAACATTATCAACCGCTATATTATTAGAAGTGTCCAGGTTTGATTCATTTGTCAACATCCTGTGGAAAGAGAGCCAAGCTGGATGGAAAACATTCGCGCCACAGTATTTGTAGTCTTACAAGACTAAGGAACTGCACCTGAAGACCGGAAACCCCATCTGGACACACAAGATTTTCATCCAAAGTTCTGGTTCTGGTATTACGATTATCTGATGACCGAAGTAGTGATAGGGCTCGAGAATGCTCCAAAGGTCTGCAGCAAACTTCAAGCCTGGGATCCAATGTGGCTAATCAATTTGTCCGAAGAAGACATGGCTACTCTTTATAATCATCCAATTCATTTCCTAGATCCAAATGTTGATCAAGCTTTGAAGTTTTAGCGAGTGATCCGATTCTTCTTTGCTTCCAAGATCAATGCGGGTTATGACTGGTAGAAGATTGGAAGAATCCGAATTGCTCAACAATAGAATATCAAAGGTTGCTAATGAAGATTGCAGCAGTTTTGAAGACTTTTTGAAGATATACTAGCTAGGTCCAAGGGGGAGTCTATTAGTACATGATGTATAGACGTCCCTAGCCTAGTATAGGTGTTTATTAGTTGTTTTTTATACGTTTATACGTATTTTTTTTATTATAGGCTGATTAGGGCTCGATAGGCGAGTATGAAACTTTTACACGACTAGATTTGCTAGTCGTATGGTATTTGGCATGAGTATGGGGATAATCATGTGAATATCAGGCGACTATGATTCATAGTCGCCTAGCGTATGACCTAGTCACCCCATGGGCCTTGGGCTGACTAGGTGGGCGTATAAATACCCCAATCATTTCCCTAATCATTCTCAACTATCACACCAAACATTCTCTGAGTTTTGTCTAGGGTTTCGGGTCTGTTAGTCGGTATTATCGCACTCTCGCTCTGCTTTAATATAAAAACGACTTTGAAACCATATTGTGTGTGTTTTTGGCATCTCATTATTGTGTTTGTTATATAAACCGCTTATAAAGGATTCCGCACTCTAGACGTGTTAGTCTATGATTGTTGGATTGTTCAAAATCGATCGTATAAAAATCACATATATCAGAACGTGCGATAATGAGTTATAAAATATCGCATGATATAAAATTCAACATTCAATATCAATCATAATAAGGACAAAAAATAAACGGGGGGTCAATCGAATCGTTGCTCAAAGACGTTAGGGGTTCTAGAGGGTATGTATGTGTGTGGGGGGGGGGGGGGAGTTTCAATAGAAAACTCATAGTAAGGAAGAGAACTAGAAAACTCTTACTTAACTTAAAAAAATCATAACTCAAAATTAAGTAAAAAACTAGAAAATTGGTTCAGAGCTTCTCTTTTCCATGTCATCCCCGTTAAAAAATAAATAAATAAAAATTAAAAAAAATGCAAATTCTAATGCACATGTGTAGTAAATTTCTAGTTAAGCTTTTGGGATTAGTTCAGCTTTTAGGGGTTTTTTTTTTTTTTTTTTTTTTTTTTTTGCTTCTAAGGTTTAGGTTTTTGAGATGGGGTGAGGGTGAGTAGGGTGGGTTTAGGTATCTGGTGGGGGTGGGGGCGGGGTGGGTAGGTTTTTGGTTAGGGCGGTGGGGATTATGATTTTTGATAAGCGGTGGGTGGGTGGAGGTGGGGGGCGGCGGCGGCGGCGCCGGGGGGGGGGGGGGTTGTGGAATTAGATTTTTGGTGAGGAGTTTAGGTTATTGGGTTATACTACACAAATGTAGTAGCGTTTTTTACTTTTTTTTTTATATATTTTTACTGAGTGTGGATAACATGGGAAAGAGAAGTTCCAAACTCATTTTCTAGCTTTTTTCTTGAGTTATGATTTTTTTTATTAATTTTGTTTGCATTTAGTTATGAGTTTTATTTAGTTCTCTCAATAAAATAAGATTTCTATTGAACCATCCTCTCTCTCTCTCTCTTTATATATATATATATATATATACACACACACACACACACGCACACATTATTATATTATAATGCATGAGGGATGGGTAGTTTAAGATACCACAAAGTTAAGAACAAATTTTTTATTAATAACTCTGAAATGAGGGTAAAATAGTCATTCATACATTATTTACACTTTAAACCCTATCTTTGTTACACTTTAATTCCCTAATTTTTAGTTAGTAGTTACATTTTTCTCTTCTCCCCTACAAAATTAAAATACTTTTATTTAATTCTATCATAACTTTAAAACTATTATATTTTAAAAACATTCAAAAATACCATGACGACCTGCTTATTGTTATCAACGTTTCGATTTTTGTCTTAGTCAATATCGATGTGTGGATTGAAATGCATAAAAAAGAAATGCCTTTTGTAAAAGTGATTATTGCCTTAGCATACAGATATTAATCACTAAGGTGATGTTTGTTTTTTCTGCAGGAAAAGGTCTGTAGTCTGTGGACCACATCTGCAGACATCTGCAGGAGAAGAGGTGGACCAAAGGTCTACAGTCTGCAAGAAGAAGACTGTTTGTTTGTTAATGTCTGCAGGCTGCTGAAATAAACTGAAATTTCAAATAAACTGATTTTTTTACAGCAGTCTGTGGTAGACGGTGGTGGTGGTGGTGGTGGACCATGGTGGTGGTGGTGGACGGTGGTGGTGGTGGGTGGTGGTGATGGTGGACGGTGGTGGTGGTGGGTGGTGGTGATGGTGGACGGTGGTGGACCGCGGTAGGTGGTGGTGGACCGTGGTAGGTGGTGGTGAACCGTGGTTGGTGGTGGTGGTGGACTGTGGTGGTGGTGGTGGACTGTGGTGGTGGTGGTGGTAGACCATGGTGGTGGTGGGTGGTGGTGGACCGTGGTGGTGATGGACCGTGGTGGTGGGTGGTGGACCGTGGTGGTGGTGATGGAAGGTGGTAGGTGGTGGTTGACGATGGTGGTGGTGGTGGGTGGTGGTGGACCGTGGTGGTGGTGATGGAAGGTGGTAGGTGGTGGTGGACGGTGGTGGTAGTGGTGGACCGTGGTTGGTGGTGGTGGACCGTGGTGGTGGTGGTGGTGAGTGAGGAGAAGAGAAGTGGAGAAGCCCTTAGAAGACTTTGGAACAAATCTACACCAATAAGATGTCAGGAAGACCTTTTTGAGTGAAAGGTCTTCCAAAAAACAAATAATTTGCAGACCCCAAATGTTTGCGCGCGTCTGCGTGGTGCAGACAAAAGAGGTTAGAAGTGGTTTGAGCAAAAAACAAACAGCACCTAACTGAACTTATTTTCCCAAATGCAAACTATATGACGAATCTAGTTTAGTTGTTTATATAGATTATATCATTAAAAAGCAAACTAAATGTTATATAATTGTTTTTTATTAGTATAATTTTTAGTGTGTTGATATTAACAATATTATAATAATTTTTACTGACCACTCGTTTTTTAATCATAAAAAAGTCATGCATCGATAAGTTTATATAGATTAAAAGTTTATAAGCTAATTTAATGTTATATAGTAGTTTTTATTATCATAATTATAAGTGTATAGCTATTAACAATACTATGATAATTGTTATTAAACAAATTTTTTTATCATAAACACATCACAAAGAAAGACACTTGTGGATATTCTCAACAAAGTTTCCTATTTTTTGGGCTTCTTTTCACAAGTTTAACAACATAAAATAAAAAAGCATGTCAAATATTTTTTTAAATAGCTGATTAATTATTTTTTTATCAACAAACCTTCCTAATTTAAATGGGTGAAAAATCTTATATTGAATCTAGTAAGAAACAGTTTTAAAATTAAACTCTAAAATGCACTACTAGAGTTTATCCTATAAATACATAATACACACCTATTTCATTTGCTAAAACAAATAGCCATGGACCTGAATCTAACTTCAAATTATGAGGTTAGTTCTTTGTTAGTTTATAATTTTCATATTCTATGTAAAAGTTAATATTATATATAAATCTAATATATCATGCCACACCCAGCCTAGGCGGAAACACGGGGTGCAACCACGAAAGGTTTTCGAGCACAAGATTCGAGCAAACATTCATTTTTATTTAATAATAAAAGTACCAAACATGTTCGATAACAACAACCATCAAAAGATACAGTTTAAAACCCAACACGGGATCAAAAGTTTTGAAAACACCAAAAGTGATAGTCGTGAATGAATGCCCAAACATATCCCAAGTTCCATCCATAGCTTAGTTACCTGAAAAATATGCAAAAAAAACTTTGACAAAAAAATGTTTGTGAGTTCACGGGTTTTGAGATAAACAAAAATGTAAAGTTTAATGAAATCCTTCAATGACCCATCATTTGTCTAGCTAAGAGCAATGATGATAAACCATCATGAGTCCATAACCAAACCTTGACGAGTGGTTCCTCGCACATCGCACAATAAACGGAATGTATCATCATAAAAGAAATGCAATCACTCTTATGTCGTATGTATCCGGTTAGAGCGACTAACCAAGAGTGAGGGTGTCAACCCAATAGATCTATTCAAGTGTTTCTAGGCTAAATTCATAGCTAATGGTTACGGTAACTAAATATACGAGGGCTTTAGTGAGTACTCTAAACATATCGTCTAATGTACACTGGTCTACTAGGAATTCATTCAAAAACTAGTAAACAATGCATGCTTTTCCCCAAAATATAAAACAGTAAAAAAGGGCCATGAGAAACTCACTCAAGTCCGTGTGTAGTCTAGCAAGTGTGTATGTCTGACAACTAGGTATCCCGACTTATATGTCCTATATACATGCATGGATACCTTAGATTTATCGAAAAGGTCCATCGTACTCGTGATTCACCCAAACTCGTGTGATACTTTAGTTTAGTTACCCTTGGTGACATTTATGTTGCTTGAAAATAGTAGTTTTGATAGGAAAATAGATCTTGGTTTCTAACACATGTTATTAGTTATAAAAACATATGGCTTTTTGTTTAAAACGTAATGTATAATTTACAACTATACTTGATCCATATCATGTGTACACACAAGCATCACCTATATATGTGTATCCATACATACATACATACATACATACATACATACATACATACATACGTGTACATACATATATATAACTATACATGTGTATTCCATTACATAACCATTGGTATTTCATGTCCATAAGACTACACTTCTACATACATACCCATATACATATGCACCTCGGTAATCCATACACATTAACACCTATGTTTATATTTTTGTCATACACATACTTATTACACACACACACATATATATATATATATATATATATACGCGCATATACTCACAAGTACACACATACATGTTCTGCCTTCATACATATGTACACCTATGGGTTAAACAATTCATTATAATAGTACTAGTTACAAAACATACATATTTATACATACATACATCTCGCATACATACATATCTACTTAAGTTCCAATGTGTTTTCATAAAACTAGTTTTTATAAGTTAAGATCTAACGTAGTGTATGCTTAAACATGGAATCTATATCATAAGTATGGGTGAACACTAGTATGTAAATGAACTAAGACTAGTGTATGAAGATAAATATTAACCATAGAAACAAAAGCGAGGATGGATGTCCATACAATACTAGGTGAGCTTAGTAACTAAGGAGAGATTGAGTGTGCATGTGTGTTTAGGGAGTGAGTTAGTGTGTGGTGTGAAATAAATTGATCATCCAAGGCTCACTTTATATATAGTTCACAAGAAGATCAACCCAGAAAACAAACTTCCGTATGTGACGTTAAACTATAAGCCGTCGACTTGCATGAAGAAAATTCCCTTAATGCCGATGGAACAAGATATTAGCAAGAATTTTGCTTTCTGGTATTATGATTAGGGAGCGGCTGAAACAGTAATTGTCATGGACAACAAGGACAAGACGAAGTTGTTCAGGAAGTTAAGGATAATTGACCATATGTAGTTGATAAATTGTTCGAAGAATGACATTGAGACGCTATACTTTAATACGATTCACTTCAACGCACTTGACATTAAACAAGCATGTAGATTGCAAGACATTTTCAAGTTTTGCTTTACATTTGAGGTGAATGTAGGTTGTGATTACAAGGGGTTGCTTAGGAAACATGCTTTAAAGTTGAAGAAACCGTTACAAGTGAAAGAAGTCGGATAGATGAAGATGGCGAAAGAAAAGGTTAAGTTTTTGTAGGATGTGAACAAGAACAAATAATCAGAGCTACAGAAAAAGGGGAGTTTGTAGATGCATATTTCATACATGCATCTATAGCTTTCGGATTGCCAAATGACATTTTTCTAAAAATTTTTAGTTTATAAGTTTTTCTGTGTTTGGTTCGGGTAATCGACTGATCGAACAAAGTCTAGTCAGGTCACAAGAAGTTATTATTAGTTGGTTCGTACTTTGTCAAGGTCAAACAAGTTGGTTCGACAACTCGATATGTCGAACGGAATCCTTTATATATAGGTGGTAGGTGATGACGGTTACTAGAATTGTTGGTCAGTAGTGTGTGTGTCCAATAGTGATCATTTACACCTTTGTGTGTGTGTTTTTGTTAACTTAAGTCTGTAATCTTTACAATCTTCTAAAGTTAATGAAAACAAGTTAAAAATTATTCTTATTGTGTTTTGATTACGGTTTTTTATCATTTTGCATGACAATTAGGGTTTCCGCACCTGATATGTCAATACTCGTGTGATCTAAACGTTTCTTTGTCCAAATCCAATCTTATAAGGTGAGATACCACCAGAACTGTATAGAAAAGATATGGCGAAGATATTCGGTATTACACTTGGAGAAACTTCCAGTGCTTGCCATACTCCTCCAGAACTGGATCCTCGTCATAATGAAGTTGAAATGGAAGATATCAAGAACGAGGAATATCCAGAATATTGCTTCAGCAACCAGAACACCAGTTTACCAGATTTCGATGAAGATATACTCAAGAAGGCAAAAGATGCAAAGTGTAGAACAAAGCGTATAATGAGGTTATGTGCTAAATGGTATCCATCTCTAGCCGAACGTATAGCAAAGAAGATAGCTCAACAGGCATCAGCATTCAAGAAACGTTTAGCAAAGATTTCTAGGAATTCTGAGCACGGCTTACATAGAGCATGTGAAAGTGTTCAGTATCAAGTGGGAAGACGAACTACTTTACTTCAATCATTATAGCAAAATCAGAAGTCTCCCATTCTGGAATGTTTGAGATCTGGTTCGCCATCAGCCGCTACATTATCAGAAGTGTCCGGGATTTGATTCATTTGTCAACATCCTGTGGAGAGAGAGCTAAGATGGATGGAAAACATTCAAGCCACAATATCCGAGGTCCAATAAGACTAAGGAACTGCACCCGAAGAACGGAAACCCCATCTGGACACACAAGATCAAGTCTCTAGAAAGCATGTCAAAGATCCTAATTGCACCGATAGAACAAGATTTTCATCCAAAGTTTTGGTTCTGGTAATGCGATTATCTAACGACCGAAGCAGTAATAGTGCTCGAGAATGCTCCAAAGATCTGCGTAAAACTTCCAGTCTGGGAGACAATGTGGCTGATCAATTCTCCGAAGAAGACATGGCTACTCTCTATCATCATCCAATTCATTTCCTAGATCCAGATGCTGATCAAGCTTTGAAGTTTTAGCGAGTGATCCGATTCTTCATTGCCTTCAAGATCAACGTGGGTTGTGACTGGTAGAAGATTGGAAGAATCCGGATATCAAAGGATGCTAATGAAGATTGTAGCAGTCTTGAAAACGTTTTGAAGACATACTTGCTAGGTCCAAGGGGGAGTCTGTTAATACATGATGTATAGATGTCCGTAGCCTAGTATAGGTGTTTATTAGTTGTTTTGTATACGTTTATATGTGTTTTATGTGATTATAGGCTGATTAGGGCTAGATGGGCGAGTATGAAACTTTTACACGACTAGCTTTGCTAGTCGTGTGGTATGTGGCACGAGTATGGGGATAATCGTGTGAATATCAGGCGACTATGATTCATAGTCACCTAGTGTATGACCTAGTCGCCCCATGGGCCTTGGGTTGACTAGGTAGGCATATAAATACCCCAATCATTTCCCTAATCATTCTCAACTGTCACATCAAACATTCTCTAAGTTTTGTCTAGGGTTTCACGTCTGCTTGTCTATATTATTGCACTCGCGCTCTCTTTTAATATAAAAACGACTTTGAAAGCATATTGTATGTGTTTTTTGCATCTTGTTATTGTGTTTGTTATATAAACCGTGTATAGAGGATTCCACACTCTAGACGTGTCAGTCCGTGATTGTAGGAGTGTCCGAAATCGATCATACAAAAATCACATATATCATAACGTGCGATAATGAGCTATAAAATATCGCATGATATAAAATTCAATTTTCAATATCAATCGTAATAAGGACAAGAAATAAACGGGGGGTCAAGCGAATCGTTGCTCAAAGACGTTAGGGTTTTAGAGGATATATATGTGTGTGTGTGTGTGTGTGTGTGTGTATAGGGGAGTTTCAATAGAAAACTCATAGTTAGAAAGATAACTAGAAAACTCTCACTTAAATTAAAAAATCATACCTCAAAACTAAGTCAAAAACTAGAAAATTGGTTCAGAGCTTCTCTTTCCCACATCATCCCCATATAGAAAAAATAAATAAAAAATGCAAATTCTAATGCACATGTGTAGTAAATGACTGGTTAAGGTTTAGGTTTTTAGTGTGGAGTGGGGGTGACTAGGGTGGGTTTAGGTTTCTGGTGGGTGGGGGGAAGGTTAGGTTTTTAGTTGTGGTGGGTGGGGGGAATTAGGTTTTGGGTGAGGAGTTTATGTTTTTTAGTTATACTACACATATGTAGTAGCGTTTTTTAGTTTTTTTTACCAAACTCATTTTCTAGCTTTTTACTTAAGTTATGATTTTTTTTTAGTTCTCTCAATAAAATAAGATTTCTATTGAACCATCCCCCCTCTCTCTCTCTCTCTATATATATATATATATATATATATATATATATATATATATATAATCAACATAAGTAGGGGTGGTATCCGCTACCCCTCAACTTTTCCGGCGTAGTGCAATATTATTTTACTTTTTTACATTTTTGTATTATGATACCCCTTAAATTATATTAATGTTACCGCTCAATTTTTTTAAAACCCACCCTCAAAGTTTAGCAATAGCCCGACATTAAAAAAGATAGAAACCTATAAGTTCATACCCATTGACCCATTACATTTGTAACTATAAGATAATATCCCATAAGGCTAAAGCCCAATTAGTTTGTTAAAGATAGAGCTGCACAAATCGGTTTTTTCTAATACCTAGTTTCGAGTATTAACGAGTATAGGAAAAATGGATATTGAGAAGAAGTCAGGTAAGGTTCGGGTACACATATTGAGGAGAAAAATCATACTGTACGTCACCGGATAGGGTCGGGTTCGGGTATTGAACCCGGAATGGGCCCGAGTATTGATACCCGTCTTAAAAAAGTAATTTTTTTTTGTTATTTTCCAGAAATATTAATTCGTTTAAAAATTTTATTTGGTTTGTAATTTGTAAAAATAATTATAAAATAAATTACAATAACATAAATTCAGCGAAGTACAGATTATAACTTTATAATGCGCATTATTAAAAAAATTTAAATATAAAGTTGTAAGTATTTTAAAATTTTGAGTATTAATAAAAGGCATTGGGTACAGGGTAAATAATCAGTTCTGAGTATTTTCGGACATATATCGGGTACGGTTTTGGATAGTGTTTTGAGCCCAAAATTCATATATTAGGGTGAAAAAAGAATAAAAAGTTGACAGCTCTATTGATACAAAAAACGATTATTGATTGTTTCGTTTACAATGTATGAAACTGCAGTAAAAAAAATTTTAACGTTACCCCTGAAATTTTGTTCTAAATCCGTCACTGAACTGACCAGTTTGATTGGTTTTCAGTTAATTTTTACAGTTAACAGTTTGATTTTTGGTTACGGATCGGTTTTTACACACCCCTTATTTAGACATTTAGTAGACAACCACAGAGGAGCTAGCGAGCCAAGGCGTGGTACTCTTGTCATATCCATCCTTTATATCTACCATCTCCTTCGCATACACATAACTCAAATCCCTAATTTCATGCTCAAATGACTGAAACAGAAGAATAGAATAGAATAGCCGTTTGTTTACTGAAGGTAATTACTTTGCACAAAGTAATATACAATTAACCTGATTAATTGTCAGTTAATTATCTTATCTGCTAGATTATATTACTTGTACGATTGTTCCAAAAATTAATATATAATTTAATAATAAGATTTGTACAAATCTATATGTTGCATTCCATTTGTTTTAATTGGTGATTTGAATATTCTTTCTTCAACTGAATCTACAGGTAGCAAAATAATATTTCCTACGATGACGTCATCAACGATAACTTCTTCTGAACCTCGTGATTCATGGAGATCAGAAGCTCAAAAGAAACTATACAGATCAAAACTACTCCACGTACTGCAACGAGTACGACTCGGCTTCGGCGGCTCCGTACATTCGGTTCAGTTGCGCGGACTAGCTATACGCGCAGCAGCCGACCGTGTCCTTGCAATAACAGCTAAAGGACGTAGCCGATGGAGCCGAGCAATTCTCACAAACCAACTGAATGGTAAATGCATTAATAATTTGAGGCGTCGAGGAGTTAATGCAACGGCAAAGCGTAATGTTTGGTTAAGGAAACGTAGAGTTGGTGGTTTTAGGTTAAGGACAAGGGTGCGACGGAAAGCACGTGAGCTTAGGCGGTTGGTTCCTGGTTGCTGGAAACAACCGTTGCCTGTTGTACTAGAAGAGGTTATGGATTATGTTTCTGCTCTTGATATGCAAGTTAAGGTCATGGCTGCTGTTGCGGATCGTTTGTATGATGAGTCGAGTTCTGGGTCAGGTTTTGTTGACGGAGCTGTTAGTAATGTTGGTCATGTTGGTGTTAGCCGGTAAGTAGTAGATACTTCCGGTTTTCTTTTTCTTTTTTTCTGATAGGGTTTACAGTGTTAATCCTTGAAGTAATATTGTCTTTTAGAGTTTAAGTGTGGAAGAGCAATTAAGTTATGTTTTGTATATATAGTCTGTTACATAACTAGTTGGGTTTCCTCGCGCTTTGCGGCAGTTTTTCAACCGGTATCGGTTCAGTTCAGTTCTGATCGATTACCATAGTACCGACACAACATGAGCATATGCTGTAGTTGAAAGAGAAAAAAAAAACAAATACGATTGTAAATACAACTCTATTCACAAAATGTTGAACTTCTAAAAAAAGTTAAACATGTTAATTGAAAATTATAAGAGTTATGGTTTGAAAATTAAACAAGCACACAAAAGACAAAATCATAAGAACCGAAAAGAAAGGGACATATTATTTACACAGCTCTAAAAATTAGGTTTACACAACCCTTTATGCCTCATAGAGGTCTATATAGACAATAGAGGGTGTCAGTGCAATTAATACACTCTGAAAAAGCAACCATATATGCACCATAATAACCATTACGGCCCATAGAGGGGTTGCATGAAACTCTATAAGCCCCGTAATTGTGTATCAGATATGAGGATAATCAATGATCAGACAGACTTGCAGGGTGTCAGTATGAAAAGTAACATATATGTGCCCCATAAAGGTCAATACAGGACATAGAAAAGTGGTTGTTGGGTGCATTTAAACCCTAGATGGTCCATAAAGGCCATACGGGCCATAGAGTTCTAAATATATTCGGCTTTCTTGGTTTCATTTCTCAGACAATGCAAACAAAAAGAAAAACCATAAACTCCCCCCCCCCCTCCTAAAATCTGATCAATACCAAGCTATCACAATGTCTTCGGGGGACCACAATGATGTTTCGGGTGAATGGGTGTACTCGTTTGACATATCTTATGTCTCGGAAAGCTTTTTTTGACCCGTGATTGAACGTGGTGATGAGGAGGTTATATCTTGTAGATACGTATCTCATATATGTGTCTGTAGCTTTCGGATCATCAAAGACGAAGTCACCAAAGTTTGAAGTATAGTTTGATTTTGGAAGATTTGGTTCAGGTATTTGAGGTCGAACCAATTTATGAAGGGTCGAATGAATTTATAATTTTGTGGTTCTTGTTTTGTCAAGGTCGAACAGGTTGGTTCGAACCTACGATAGGTCGAATGAAATGTGTTATATATATGTGTGTGTGTGTGTGTGTGTGTGTGTATGGGGGGTTAGTTAGAGTTAGTTAACAGAGTTGTCATTAGTGTGTGTGTGTTATCTAGAGACTGTCCAGTTACTCTGTAAACTATGTGTTTTCTGTTAATCGTGTCTGTAACCGTTATTATCAATTTAATGATTAAAGAAAACTTTGAAAATGGAAATTAATGTATTCTGATTACGGTTTTCATCATTTTGCATGATCATTGGTGTTTTCGCACCTGATGTATCAGAGCTTGTGCTCAATAAGACGACTGCAAATTGATAAAAATTGTTCTGATTTTAGATCAAAATCATCAAAACCGTAGTTTTTTTTCATTTAACATTGTTAAAACATGGTTTTTGAATTATTTGAAGGTGTTTTATGGTTGATTTCAAAAATTATTTCACAATACTACTTCAGAAATCATTCCAATTCAAAACCTTAACAAATACAATCATAATTGATAACATTTTTGAAAATCAGATCAAAATTGTGGGTTTTTGAAGAATATTTGATCATGAACACTGGACAGGTTGAATGGGTTTTTTGTTTAGGTCGAATGAGTTTTCTCATGTTCCATTCATGTTTGGTTTAGGGTCAAACCAAATCTAGAGTATTGCATTCGTACCCTTACATTTTCATTCGTGCTATTGGTTCTAATTCGTGCTCAATATTAGGTTGAACCAAACAACATTCTTTTTGTTCATGCTTAAATTCTGGTCGAACCAAAGTTCAAAAACTTGATTTGACCCCACGACTTTCAGAACAAAAACTTGTGAAAATTTTTCTAAGTGTTAAGACATTTGTACCATGGATAACATTTGGGGATTTCCGATAAACAACCGACCTAATATGATACCACAACAACAAACACCGATGAATCCATGGGTTGTAGCAGCATAAAAAGGGAAACAAATCACACAACCGATGGTTAATTACTGGGCGGTTTTGGGTCCAACTCAACCCATTGCACGACCTCCTACTCAACCAATGCCAGATTATTGGGGTGTTGCAACAGCCGTAGCTGTTCAAAATCAGACAACCACTACCATAACAGCATTGATGAATGATCTATCCACTAGGAATGGTAATTGAACACCAAAGTTGATGGACATGATTGATTATCCATCATAGAAAAAGAGATTTTGGATTCATTTGGAGGGTTTAGATGGTGAAGAGGCATGGCAAGTGTTACAAAAAGGGTATGTGTAACCGATGATAGAGAACTCGAACAACCTAGTTACACTTGATGATTTACCTAATTCAGATTAGAAGAAGTATGTAGCTGAGAAGAAAGCATGCTAGCAGTTGTCTCAAGCATTGACTACAGATTTGCTACATCAGTTTGGACCGTGCATTAGTTCAAAGCAACTATGGGAAGTGCTTAAAAGCAGGAATGATGAAAATCAAAAGACTAGGAAGCTAAGAATGGATGAGCTAAAGAAAGAGTTTGAAAACTTTACTTTTTTTGGAAATGAGAGTTTGAAAGAATTAACTGCTAGATTCTTTCATTTATTATTTGAATTGTCTAACTATGAGATTGTTTATCGTATGCCAGAATGTGTTAAACATTTACGGATGCTTTACTAGTCTACTGGAGCCAACATTTAGAAGTGTTGAAAGAAAAAAGACTCGTTTCCATTCTAGACTTTGAACGAGTTTATCCAGAAGCTAGAGAGCAAGGAGATTGAGGAAAGAAGGAAGGCGAATAGATCACAGATTCCTCAGAATCTGAAACTTTACTATGCAAGTTCCTCATCTTCAGCTGTTCCAAGTGTTGGTGTGAGTTCAACACCACAGACTGCATTCGTATCTAGTGTTGAACCAACCAATACAGCAAGTTATTATGGTGTGTCGTCAGCTTCATCTTACACACTCACTCAACTTCCTATGCAATCTGCTCCATGGATGGTAGCTCCAACGGTAAATATGAGTCCACAATCTTCATCTAATGTTGGACAAGCACCATCAAGCTCAAGTTCCGTGGTGTTAGAGACATCTAATATGGATTATGTGAATATATAAATTGCTCAAAAGCATGTTGCCTTGGTTTTAGCCAAGGTAGCATCCTACAACGGATTTGTAGCAAGTCAAATTGGTAACAACAATTTGACAAATGAAGATTACTCCTAGATTGATAAAGATGAAATGGAACTCATTGATATCCAATGGGCATTCGCTAGCATGGTGAGGAGAGCTCATGAGTTTATGGAGAGAACTGGTAGAACTGATATTGCTACATCACCTAACACCACCTACGGGTTTAACAAAGCAAACGTGACTTGTTATAGCTATCGGACGAAAGGTCACTTTGCCCGTGAATGCACAAAACCTAAACAGCAAGGAAACTAAAACCCGTTCAATACCAACTACCAAAACCGTCAAACCAACTATCAAAACCAAAACCGACATATTGTTTCTCATAACTCCAACCAAAGACAAACATCATCACCTAACCAAACTCAAACCACACCAAATCATGAAAGAAACATTGTTCCAGTAACCACTCCCACCAACCAAAAGCAAAATGATAACCAAGCATTGATCATTCAGCAAGATGAAGGGTTTAATTGGAACGACATGTAATTAGGTGTCGAGGAGATTTTTGGAGGAAATGTTGCATGTTTTTCTTAAGAGGATGTAAATGATGAAGCAGTGAAGGAAGAAGAATTGGTGAAAGAAGAGGTAGTTGAAGGAAAGGTGACTGAGATGGTTAAAGAACTGGTAATTGAAAAAACTGTGTCTGAGACGGTCGATGCATCTGTTAGAGAAGTTTTTGATGCTCAGGATTCAGATTATTCAGACTCTGAGAGTGAAGCTAATTCATAGTCAAGTTTGAATTTGCACGATAACGATGTTGATCAGTTATTAGCAGAAGCCGACTTTCTCATTAGCAAAAAGTCGTGTATGGTGGATGACGCTTGCACCAGAATTAACTACTCAAAGTTTTTCTCTGGATAGGAAGCTCATTTCGCCTTAATGGTTATGACTGATTCATCTACCCTGGTAAGTTCTGATCAACTTCCTAAATGCAAAGATTGTGTTACATTATTAGGAAGATGTGTAGATCAGAAGAATAGATTCTAAGTTTAAAATCTGAAACATACAGGAAAAATGAAAGAGCTTTGAACAAAACACTTGAAAACTATAAAAGGGATGTCTCAAAATTAACTAAATCTCTTTCATATAAACAAATTGCTATTAACAATTACATCAATGAAATTGAAGAAACAAAGCTCGAAATGGCCAAAGTTAGATCTTTGTATGAGAAAATGAACAAGAAGTTTGAAAACTACCTCAATGTGGCATATGTTTTGGACCACATTGTGGAAGTGCCTAACAAAGAAGGTGTTCCAACCAGTATCAGTTATAAATCTATTTTGTCTCCAGTGCTTTTTGAAAATCACAATCTTGATGTTGTGAAACCGGAGAGTTCAGAAAATTCTACACATCGGATAACGAATCAAACACCTCTAGTATGGGAGATCCGTATTCCGACGTGAGATAGATACTGGGTGTGAACAATGCGAATGTAGTCGCTGTAACCAATGACTATTATTCTGAGGTAGATGAACCTAAAAAGAATGTTGATATTAATTTGGAAAATCACATTCAATGTGATCCTTCACCTAAGGTCCAGGTTCCTCCTAAGGCAGAAACAAAGCCTATGTCATCAGTAAAGAAAACTGATTCGAAAGAATAAGGTAAGAAATTTGATGAAAATGAGTCAGATGAGAAACCAGTGAAAATATTCTATCGGATGCAAGGATCCAAAAAGATATTTGCTTATTCTGAGTATCCCATACAGTTTGTGAACTATTCTAAGATTTCTAAAATCTGGCAAGAAAGCACAATTTGGTTTCCTAGATCTGAACGAACAAATGATTTTAAACCAGAACTAATCAGGAAACTGTATGGTGATGATTCTAAGAAAGAAAAAGTGCATGTGACTTAGTTTGTGAAACCAGGAAATCGTGTTAATTCATTTGTGGAACCGGCTTACTCACTAGAGCCCGCTCCTGAGAGTTTAAAACAAAAGAGTATTGATGATCAATACCCAGCTAACACATATGCAAATTATCCATGCGAAACCGAATTTTGAAGAGTACCATGCCTGTTTCAAATGTGGGGAGAGATGACATTTATTTGTTCACTAGCCATATGTGAGATACAAAAGGTAGGAGGTTTGGGTTAGAAGAAACCAGCATGATTCGAATGTTTTTTATCCTCAAAAACAGTTTTATCAGCCAAGAGAAAAACAACCAATTGTTTATGACGTTCGTAATCGAATTTCCATGGAAAAGCCTATGAAGAAACTGATGGTGAACGCAGCAAACGATAAGCAGAAAGTTTATCATAAACTATCTGCTATGTCGGTTGTTGGACCTTCGTCTGTTAAACCAGTTACTAAGAATGTTCCTCAAAAAGTCGTTTCTAAGAAAATTGAAAATGTTAAAACTGAAACACCAAAAAAATTAGAATATTAAAATGACCTGAGAAGACTTCGTTACGTATGGGATCTTCGAGTGGTTCTGCCTCAACTTCACAAGAATTAGTGAAGGATGTTTCTGAAAAGAAAGTTCTAGAAAAACAAGTTGACGAAAAGAAAAATTCTTCTTTGAATGCTGATACTTCAAGACCCAAGACCATGAAGGCTTGGGTCCACTGAAAGAACTAACTCTTTCATTGCTGATGCAAGGAGTTCCAGCTAGCCCTGTTAGCAGTCTTTGGATTTATGACAGTGGAGCTTCCGGGCACATGATAGGGGACAAAAACTCCTTTTCGACATTAAGAACATCAATGGAGGTTATGCTGCTTTTGCCGGTAACAAGGGAGGTTATATTACGATGGAGGGAAGTGTTAGTAATGGAATTGTAAGTTTCGAGAAGATATCATATGTAAAGCAAATAGACTACAATCTTCTGAGTGTTTCGCAAATTTGTGACATAAGCAAGGCGAGAACAATACAGGGCCAAGTTACATGTTTCTTGTCAAAGGCTAGTGAAAAAGAATCAATCATATGGCATCGAAGAACGGGCCATATTCATCTCAGGAAAATGAATAATCTTGTGAAGAATGGTCTAGTTGACGGTGTCAATGTGAAGCATGTTCATTTGAATGACAAGTGTGTATCTAGTAAGAAAAGCAAACAACACAAACACTCCCACAAACCCAAGGAAGTTAATTTTGTGAGTGTCCCGCTTGAGCGTTTACACATGGACCTCTTAGGACCAGTGAAACGTAAAAGTATTTGTGGAGACTTATAATATCTTGTGGTTTCCGATGACTATTTATGATTTTTGTGGGTGATGTGCATGCAACACAAAAGTGACACATTTAACAACTTGAAGATTATGTTCACTCGTTTAGAGAACATTTATGGTTTGAAGATCAAAAGAATTAGAAGTGATAGCTGGACGGCGTTTATGAATTCTTCCATTGACGCACTTTGTGAATTAAAAAGTATTCATCATGAATACAGTGCACCTTATACTCCTCGACAGAATGGTCTTGCAGAAAGAAAGAACTAGACACCAGTAGAGACGGAGATGACAGTGCTTGGTGATTCAAATCTACCGGTTATTTTTTGGAATGAAGCGATTCTTGAGGCTTGTTACACATTGAATCGTGTGTTGATAGTGAAGAAGTTTGCAAAGACTTCTTATGAACTTCTCAACAGACGAAAGCCTAATGTAGAGTTTCTAGAACCATTTGGGGTGCCGTGTACGATGGTAAATCCTACTAAGAAGTTTGGAGTTAAAGCAGAAGAAGGTTATTTTGTTGGATACGCTACTCCAAATAAGCGTGTTTTCAACAAAAGAACTAAATGTGTTAAAGAGTGGTCAAATGTGGATGTTCAAAGATACACTCAAAATGCTCCCGACGTAGGACCCGATTGGATGTTTGACTACATAGAACTATTTGAATCATTCAATGTAGAAAGTATGGTTGAAGAAGCTGTTCTTCGTTTATGTTACAAGTGTGAAAACGCAACTACTTCACCAGTGGTGCGTCTGATCACCATTGAACCTCCTACCACAGCTTCTAATGACACCAATACTCCTGTTACTAATTCAAATGAAGAAGAAGTGTTTCAAGATGTTTCAGATACATTTGATTCTTCATAATCGGAATACGATGAAGAAGTTACAAGTGAAGCAGTCTTGAACCAAGAAACCGTATCACCACCAGTGAACCCAAATTTGTCTAACGATGTACCTACTATATCAAACGTGGATAATCATCTAGATTAAGCAGAAGATATTATTGTTCAGACGGTGATTCCTGTTCCAGCAAATCCGGAATCTCGAATCAACACTTATCATCTATTGGAACAAGTTATTGGTGATCCAGGTAGCAATGTGATGACACGTGGACAATTGAGAAGTGCATCCTCAATTGAGAATATTGGAGCCCTAGCCCTTATAACACCCCAACCGATGGCGGAAACATCGGGATGTCACGTATTGATGATTGTTCAGTAGCTCATGGTGAATAATAAATTCCATTAAATAATTTAAATGAATTACATACAATTGTTCTAGAATTTGTACATCAAATTGAATAAAACTATACACATATCTTCAAGTATCAATTCAAATCTTCAAGCAAATAGAACCTGAAACATGTTAAGTTGAAAATGTTTTGGGTCAACAAAAGTTGGTGAGAATTACATAGGTTTTTGATAATTGAATAAAAATGTTGTGCAATTCATGTGTCATGTCAATCTAGTCCATATGTGAGAACATACTAGAAATAAATCGAGTGCATAATCAACCCTGATGACTGTTATAATATGATACATACCATACGCTCATGGTCCACTTGAATATGTTATACGATAACAAACACCCACGCTACCTTTGTAGGAGGCACGTATCCGGGTGGGATTGTCAGTCCAATAGATCTATCAATGTTTACCGCCGGCTTGTACGGAGTTAATGATTATGCTAGAATGGTGCTTACTCTAATCATGCTCAAGACATAATGCAACATAGAAAACACATAGACACATTGATGATTGAATTGCATAAATGATGTTGTAACATGTTTCACCCCAAAAATGGTGATAAATAGAAAAGGGGCTATGTAAAACTCACCTTGGTAAAATGTTATATCTGTTGAGAAATTTGGATAATTGTGTTGACCAAATGTATCAAGTATCACCCTAAAATGAGGTAATAATTATGTCTAAGTCTATCAAGTCTACAAATGTATAAGTTCTAGGGCTTCGAATTGGGGAAAAACGCTCGTTTGATTAATATTAAAAATATTCGCCAATTGAGAGAAATTTAGTAAATAAATGACCAAAACTCTTTTTATAAAATTTAAATTTAAGATGTTCACAAGAATGTTGTTTAAAGTATAAAAATAATTTTTATAAAATTATTTTCTTTAAAATAGATTATTAAATCTACTTATTACAAATTGTCAAACTTTAACTTTAATATTTAAAAATACTAAAATTAAAGAATTATTAGTTTAAAAATTATATTTCTGTTCTAAATATTTAAAAATAAATTGTATAAAATTTTGGTGCAAAAATAATGAAAATTGAATTTATTATGATTTAATTATGATTAAATCTAACAAAAATTGATTAAAAATACTAAATAAATGATTTTTCAGAAATAAAAATCATTTCTGAAAAGTTTAATGTTATAAAAACTTAGGATAATTTTTGTAGAATTTAATAAAATTGTTTTGATATTTTAATGGATTTTTATAAATATAATAGTATAAAATTGATTTAATTATAATAAATATTAAATAAATGAATTTTAGAAAAATAAAAATTGTAAATAAAACTTTTAACTCAGACTTAATAAATATAATTTTTTCAGAATTTATAAAATAGTTTTAATATTTAAAAATGAATTTATAAATTTTAAATGAAATATATATATATATAATTGGTTTAAACAAAAAGAAATGAATTTAAGGAAAAAGGGGTGTCCACGCCGGGTCTCGAACCCTGGTTCCACCCGGTTCAATGTTTGTAAGCAAGGAGGGTATCACCAACTGCTCTGGAGCTCAGTTGGTGATTTATGTTAGATTATTAAAATTAAATATGATGGTCTGCGAAGGTCATCTTCCCCAATTCATATGAAAGAAAAACCCTAGATTTACAATAATCATGGATAACAAACAATAGCCCCTGATTAGTTAGGGCTATTGTTTGTTTACTGCCGATAAGTCAAGACCACAAAAAAAAAAAAATACTTACAAGCTTTAACGCGATGATTAGTTGGTCAAAAAGAAAAGTCAAACACGACAAGATTTTATTAATTAGAACGATTTGAGAATAATAGAGTATGTGCGTGTGTTGTTCGGCATAATCAGAAGCCATACTCGTTTGCAATTTATACTAATATTATAAAAATGGAAAGCTTTGACGATGGCTTCGAGTTTAGTCAAAAACGAGCAATCAAAGCTCTAATTCCGGTGATTAAGGAGCTGTTGACGCGTCCAGGATGTGCGCCCTTAATTGCCGGTTCATAAACTTGGTCAATGTTTCTAAAAATGGTTGAAAACGCGTGGGTTTAGTTAGATGGGTCGGGTCTTGCTTGGTCGGGTTCTGGTGTGGGAGCCGGGTAGCAGGGAAGAGGGGGTAAGAGTCTTGGGCCGGGTTAAGGGGTTCTTGATGTTGGGCTGGTCATGTCTGGGCCTCTGAATTTTTAAAAGGAACAAAGGTAAAGAGTGGGCTAGGCCATAGTTATTTGTCTAAGGGTGTTGGGTTGAGTTTAACATTGCAACAATTAGTATATTTGTTATTATTATTATTATTATTATTATTATTATTATTATTATTATTATTATTATTATTATTATTATTATTATTATTATTATAAATCTATATATGTATATATATATGCGAATAATTATCATTGTATTGGGGTCCAAAATATCACCAAAAATAATAGTAATAAGACTTGTCGTTTTATTCCAACTTATACGTAACGTACAACTATTTAATGCGAAATGTTACAGCCCTTTACTCTAAAATTCAAAAATCAGGTGAACAAAATGAATGGTCATTTGCTACACCTAGTATCGTGGACGAGTTAGTAGCAACACAGCTTCATAGAGGTTATGAAGAAGATAATGAAGATTTCATCTTGGATGCCATAATTGGTTCTCCTGTGGCTCCCAAATTAACAAAACTTGGACGTCTAAAGTCCATGTCAAAGAAAGAAACAAGGAGAACTAAAAGATAGAAGGAGGTTGAGATATTATTGAAAGGAAAGACGATTCCTACTACTTCTACAACACCACCTATGATATCTCCAATTAAGAAGAGAAAAAGAGTCGAGAAAGATGTGGAAGTTACTTCAAAGACTATACAAGAAGACACGTCTAAGTCATTGAAAGATTTGTTGTCTAGTTTTGATAAGTCAGCTTCTTATACTCCACAACCAACACAGCCGACTGTGACAGTATCTGATGATGCATTGAATCTGATGCAGCAACAGATTACTCTTTTGATGAACTCCTTCGATCATCAGAAAGCTGTTACATTGAAGAATCAAGAAGAGATTAAACAGCTCAAGGAAAACGAGAAAGATATCTTGAGGATTATTGCAAAGTTGAAGGAGAAACAAGATGTGTTGGAGAATGAGGTTAATGAGTTGAAATTGGAGAACTCGAAGCTACAATTAACAAATGTGAACAATGAAAGGCGTATAATAGTTATCGGGAAGGAGAATAAAAAACCGAAGAAACCAGCATGATTCGAATGTTGTTTATCCTCAAAGACAGTTTTATCAGTCAAGAGGAAAACAACCGATTGTTTATGACATTCGTAATCGAATTGCCATGGAAAATCCTATGAAGAAACTGACGGTGAATGTAGCAAACGATAAGCAAAAAGTTTATTATAAACCATCTGCTATGTCGGTTGCTGGACCTTCGTCTGTTAAACCAGACAATGTTACTAAGAATGTTCCTGAAAAAGTCATTTTTAAGAAAATTGAAAATGTTAAACCTGAAACTCCAAAACAAATTAGAATATTAAAATGACCTGAGCAGACTTCGTTACCTAAGGGGTCTTCGAGTGGTTCTGCCTCAACTTCACAAGAATTAGTGAAGGATGTTTCTGAAAAGAAAGTTCTAGAAAAATAAATTGATGAAAAGAAAAATTCTTCTTTGAATGCTGATACTTCAAGACCCAAGACCATGAAGGCTTGGGTCCCCTAAAAGAACTAACTCTTTCATTGCTCGTGCAAGGAGTTCCAGCTGGCCCTGTTAGCAGTCGTTGGATTCTTGACAGCGGAGCTTCTGAGCACATGACAGGGGACAAAAACTCCTTTTCGACATTAAGAACATCAATGGAGGTTATGCTGCTTTTGTCGGTAACAAGGGAGGTTATATTACGATGGAGGGAAGTGTTAGTAATGGAATTGTAAGTTTCGAGAAGATATCATATTAAAGCAGATAGACTACAATCTTCTGAGCGTTTCGCAAATTTGTGACGTAAGCAAGGCAAGAGTAAACAACTTGTATATTCTTGACATGAGCAAGGCGAGAACAATACAGGGCCAAGTTACATGTTTCTTGTCAAAGGCTATTGAAAAAGAATCAATCATATGGCATCGAAGAATGGGCCATATTCAACTTAGGAAAATGAATAATCTTGTGAAGAATGGTCTAGTTGACGGTGTCAATGGGAAGCATTTTCATTTCAACGACAAGTGTGTATCTAGTAAGAAAGGCAAACAACACAAACACTCCCACAAACCCAAGGAAGTTAATTTTGTGAGTATCCCGTTTGAGCCTTTACACATGGACCTCATTGGACCAGTGAAACACAAAAGTATTTGTGGAGACTTATATTGTCTTGTGGTTACCGATGACTATTTATTATTTTCATGGGTGATGTGCATGCAACACAAAAGTGACACATTTAACAACTTGAAGATTATGTTCACTCGTTTGGAGAACATTTATGGTTGGAATATCAAAAGAATTATAAGTGATAGCTGGACGACGTTTAAGAATTCTTCGATTGACGCACTATGTGAATTAAAAGGTATTCATCATGAATACAGTGCACCTTATACTCCTCAACAGAATGGTGTTGCAGAAAGAAAGAAGAAGACTCTAGTAGAGACGGCGATGACAGTGCTTGGTGATTCAAATCTACCGGTTATTTTTTGGAATGAAGCGATTCTTGAGGCTTGTTACACATTGAATCGTGTGTTGACAGTGAAGAAGTTTGCAAAGACTTCTTATGAACTTCTCAACAGACGAATGCCGAATGTAGAGTTTCTAGAAACATTTGGGTGTCATGTACTATGGTAAATCCTACTAAGAAGTTTGGAGCTAAAGCAGAAGAAGGTTATTTTGTTGGATATGCTACTCCGAATAAGCGTGTTTTCAACGAAAGAACTAAATGTGTTGAAGAGTGGTCAAATGTGGATGTTCAAAGATACACTCAAAATGCTCCCGGCGTAGGACCCGATTGGATGTTTCACTACAAAGAACTATTTGATTCATTCAATCTAGAAAGTATGGTTGAAGAAGTTGTTCTTCGTTTATGTTACGAGTGTGAAAACGCAACTACTTCACCAGTGGTGCGTCCGATCACCGTAACCCCTCCTACCACAGCTTCTAATGATACCAATACTCATGTTACTAATTCAAATGAAGAAGAAATGTTTCAAGATGTTTCAGATACATTTGATTCTTCATAATCGGAATATGATGAAGAAGTTACAAGTGAAGCAGTCTTGAACCAAGAAACCGTATCACCACCAGTGAACCCAAATCTGTCTAACGATGTACCTACTATATCAAACGTGGATAATCATCTAGATTCAGCAGAAGATATTATTGTTCAGACGGTGATTCCTGTTCCAGCAAATCTGGAATCTCGAATCAACACTTATCATCTGTTGGAACAATTTATTGGTGATCGAGGTAGCAGTGTGATGACACGTGGACAACTAAGACGTGCATCCTTGAATGAGAATATTGGAGCCCTAGCCCTTTACTCTAAAATTCAAAAATCAGGTAAACAAAATGAATGGTCATTTGCTACACCTAGTATCGTGGACGAGTTAGTAGCAACACAGCTCCATAGAGGTCATGAAGAAGATAATGAAGATTTCATCTTGGATGCCATAATTGGTTCTCCTGTGGCTCCCAAATCAACAAAACCTGGACGTCTGAAGTCCATGTCAAAGAAAGAAACAAAGAGAACTAAAAGATAGAATGATGTTGAGATATTATTGAAAGGAAAGACGATTTCTACTGCTTCTACAACACCACCTATGATATCTCCAATTAAGAAGAGAAAAAGAGTCGAGAAAGATGTGGAAGTTATATCAAAGACTGTACTAGAAGACAAGTCTAAGTCATTGAAAGATTTGTTGTCTAGTTTTGATAAGTCAGCTTCTTATACTCCACAACCAACACAGCCGACAGTGACAGTATCTGATGATGCATTGAATCTGATGCAGCAACATATTACTCTTTTGATGAACTCCTTCGATCATCAGAAAGCTGTTACATCGAAGAATCAAGAAGAGATTAAACAGCTCAAGGAAAACGAGAAAGATATCTTGAGGATTATTGCAAAGTTGAAGGAGAAACAAGATGTGTTGAAGCATGGTGTTAATGAGTTGAAATTGGAGAACTCGAATCTACAATTAACAAATGTGAACAATGAAAGGCGTGTAATAGTTATCGAGAAGGAGGATAAGAAACCGAAAAAGATCATAAAAGGTTTATATCAGAAAGTTCCTCAACTTAAAGGAACTGATGATGTTGTTGAGTCGGACGATGAATGGGATGATAATGATGATGATGATGGATCAAATGATTGAAACGATGATGATAATAATGGTGATGGTAAAAATGATGAATGTTCAGCAAGATTAGTGTAGGAAAAAGAAGGATGAAGATCAGTCTGGTGAATCAAGTAAGAAAGATGATACACAGATGACTGATGCTGATAAAGAAAGGCTGAAAAGAATGGTCAAAAGAGGTTATGTGTCAGTGCAACATACATCCAAGTTTCGGGATATCTTTGTCAATGAAGATATGAAGTATTATTTAGATTATCAAGATCCAGATTTGGAAGATGGAGAAGTAAGTGTTGTAGTAACAAAAGAAATACTTGAAGGTGTCGCGCAGCAAGCTGGAATAAGTTTTGATGATTTGATGAAGACCAAACATATTCCAGATATTCCAGTGGTTGAACCGGGTTGTCACTCAGATGATACGAATGTGAATAACTTTGACGAAGTAGAGATTGAAGATATATCACATGAAGAATATCCGAAGTACTATAATATGAAAGATAAGACACAGATTCCATTCGTTGATGATGACATATTGCGGGAAGCTGAGAAATTTACAGACGACAAAGGAAAGTGATAGATGAATTGTTTAATGATGCTGAAAAGGTTGATGTGGATAGACAGTAGGATACATTGAAAGATTATCTTCGAAGGTTGAGAGAAGAAGCTGATAACCGTTCGCTACTTCCAATTCAAGGTGAATCCTATCGATACCACAACAAGATGTTTAATGGTAGGGTGATCAGCTAGAAGTATTTCCCTCAGTTGAAGTGTGTTGGGATTAAGTGGGAACGCGGTATTCTCTACTTCAGCAGATTCTTTGATATAAAGACTTTACCTTACTGGGCTGTTAGAGATGTTTGTCGTCATAAGCTGATTGATGCGATGCATTCAAGTGTGTTAGAATGGTTTGCTGAGAAGATGACAAGGGAAAGTCAAACAAAGTGGGATATATTAAGACCGAAATATCTTTTATTAGGTTTTTTTCCTCTAAGGTCGTTCAAATCCGATGCACCACGGACCATGGTTCGCCACCGATCATAAACCACGGTTTGATCGGTAAGATTTATGAATCTCTTCTCTCTCTGTTGTTGCCACTTGACCACGGTCACCGATCTTCGCCATCTCTCTTTCTTAACCTACGGATATCATGTCTTGATCGTCTCCCCAGCCTCGACACCTTTCTTCCATTTATTTTTCTATTACAGTTCTTGTCGGACCATGGTCCATTGTCATTGATCAAACCAAAGTTTGATTGATCTCTCTCTTCTTTCTACGGATCTCAATGCTCTTTGGACGATTGTTGTCCACGGTCACCGGCCTTAGCCACCTCCTATTGTTGACACACCGCCACACGACTATGGTCGTAGGGTATCTATTTGTTCTTTCTTTTATCCTTTTTCTTTCCCATAACCTCTCTTTTATCTTTTGTATTGTAATGACCAACAAAGATGGCATTGCGAATTTATTGGGATCTAGTGGATCTTATTTATCATTCTGGGAACTAAGAAACAAAACCAAACATGGTGAACTTGTGGACAGAATTAAAGTCGCAAAGGAAAAGAGTGCAGAATATTGGACCAACAATTCAAGAACCAAGATTGAGACCAGTTTTTTTTTATTTTTTATTTTTTTTATTTTTATTGTTCAGTCTTTTATGTTTATTTTTTTCTTATTGTATTCCAGTCTGAGTGTCTCTACCCCTCTGACTGCGGGGGAGTATTGGAACCTATATTATTAGTGTGAAGCCCACGGGCTCGGTTAGCATGATAGTTGGGTTTGTTATGATTTTCTTTATGTAAATTTTATTCAAGGTGGAATTTGGAACATAATTATTAACGTTTCCGATAAAAAAAAAAAAAAAAAAGTTATCTTTTATTATGCAATTTACAGTTCCATGCTCATGCTGATTCGGTATTGTGTTGTTGCTAATGTGTGTATGGTAATTTGAAATACACGAGTGAATTACAGATGGATTAAATGGTATTTCTAATTGCAACGTGGCATCAGTTATCCATTTTGCAACTCAACGTTGAATCTTTAAGTTGTTCTCATCGGAACGACATGATAACTAATTAGTGTACTTTACAAACAAAACATTAGGGGACGCCACATACTAGGCAACGGTACCCCTACCTGACCGGCAACACAGCCGCTGGTCACTCAGGTAGGGGTAATCGGCAAGCTTTAGAGGGTGGTACTAGTGTATGAAGCAACCCGTTGACAAGTGTGCATGTGTATGAGATGTAGAGAGAGAGAGAGATGTGTAAAAGGGTAGACTTAAGGTTTAGATTAGTATTATCACATATTGAACTATTTAGAGGTAATTAGGGTAAACGTGAGTTGACAATATGTGCTTTATGAAATCTATGATAGTTTGGGGTTGCACCCATTCCTCATTTATTAATTAACTAGATATTTGCCCGCGTTGATACGCAGTTTACCAACGTACGATTATTTGGAGTAGTATAACGTATAAGAAAAATAAAGTAGAAACATTTTATTAAAATTTAAAAGCAACGAATACACATTTATTCAAATATCGCTGAAAATTTCCTTATAAACTACATTTTTTGTTTTAGTCATCACTTTCCCATCAGCATCCAGTATAAGTAACTTCACGCCTGCCCTGCTTTTAACTCTTGATAATGCGACATAAAGCTAGCCGTGTGAGAATACAGGGTTTCTTAAATACAATCCAACCTTTGATAAAGACTGTCCTTGGCTTTTATTGATGGTCATTGCAAAACATACGCTTATTGGGAATTGACGCCTTTGGAACTTTACTGGAATCTTGATATCAGATGGTATCAAATTTATTCTTGGAATAAGAGTTTTGGTACCAATGTTTCCACCTGATATGATCTCGGCTTCAATAACACGCTTTGCAAGTCTGGTGATTCGTAATCTCGTTCCATTGCACAAACCATTTTGTTGATCTATGTTTCGCAACAACATGACGGGTACACCAACTTTAAGTGCTAAACGATGGTTAGGTAACCCAGAAATTTTTAAGTTTAAAGGTTTCCATAATACATTTTCAATCAACTTAAGTGGTCAAAGTTTCCGAAATTATGAAAATAACTGTTGTTTCTGAAACCTTATTGTAAAAAAGTCAACGACTAATATTAGGATATGAAAATGCTAAATTATAGCGTGATTTTTATATAATAAGTATAAAAAGTAATCAGTTAGATATCCTTAATTTATTGTCTTTCCAAAAATCTTGTTTGTCAAATTAAAACGTTTTTAATTTGTAAATTATTAATTACTTTTGACTTTAAAATACTAAAAAACATTTTCTTTTTTAGTTGAAATGGTATTCGAAAACATTTAACATTTCCGAAAAATACGTTGGTTGATTTTTTAATAAGCATTCATATGTATTAAAAACAAAGCATATCACAAATGTATTTCTCAAACGACATATCAACACAAAAACACACCAATGTATGTGACCACTAACAGTTAATCACCTTCCCAAAAACAACCATACCAAGGTGGTAACAGTTACACAGCAACACTATATTCATGGAAAAAAGTCAACGACATAAATTAGGATGTCAAAAAGATAAATTATAGCTTGATTGTAACCATAAAAAGTAATCAATTACACATCGTTAATTGATTGTCTTTCCAAAAATCTTGTTTGTCAACATAAAACGGTTTGAATTTGTAAATTATTAATTACTTTTGACTTTAAAATATTAAAAAACATATATATTTCTTTTAAAATGGTAGATATAAAAATTTGGAAATTTTTCAAATAAATGTTAAAATTTGACATAATACTTCATACATGGATCGTTTTTTACACTTTGTTAAGCTATTCTTATACAAAAAGTTTTTTGTACGAAATTTAAGTTTGTTAATAATCAGAATGTTTAATGTTAATGTAATTTAATTTACCAAATTTAAGTTTTAATCAACAATATTAACAAAGTCAACAGTTAAAATCTAAACTTGTCTAAATTTTAATTCTCATTATAGCAATCACATCATATTAAGCATATTTACCTAATTCTAAAAATAACATACTTCCCAAATCATTGCTAACAACTATTAAGCCATAGAAGATCATATGTCTTAAACACAAACCATATCACAAATATATTTTTCAAAAGACATATCAACACAAAAAACAAATAAATGTATGTGACCACTAACATTAATCATCATCCCAAAAACCACCATAACCAAGGTGTTAAGAGTTACCCACAACCACTATATTGATCCAAAAACCACCACCACTTAGGAGCAAAAGTATGTGATTCAGATCCAAAAAACTACCACCAGTAAGATAACTAATTACCATCAACCCTAACTACTTTAGAGAGCTTGAACAGACCTCGTTTTTCAAACCAACGGAAATGCACCTGATCACCAGCCTGCAAATCCATATCAGCAACAAACACAGACATACCTTTGATGTAGTAACGCTTACTGGATCCCCTGTCTTCAATACCAACAGAAACACCCCAGCTATTTTGCTCACCATCCTTAATTGTCAATGACCGCGACCTGTTCAAGCCATTGGCCTTCGCCCATTGTGTCTTCATCCGCTAAAACAATAACCATACATGAAATTTGTTAAAAAAAGGTTTATTTAGCATCAAAATGATTATAATATATTGCTTTAATGGGGACATTAACATTTAATATCATGAATTTGACATATATCATAAAAGCAAAAACATTTTAGAGGCAATTGCTTATTTTAAACTGTTTATCTATCTGCTTGTTGCGTTTTTTTTTAATAATCTAGCCATAGAAATATGTTGTTTCAATAAGCAGTTTGAGATTGCGCATATCGATTATCAAATGAACTATTCTAGGTAGATTCAATACTACAAGTTTACCCTTATGGTTAGGGAATTAAAAACGATGATGGTTTTCTAAAAATTAGTAAACCTAAACAATAATACACAAAAAAATCAAGTAATCAAAGTTGAATCATTGAAATCAATGAAAACAGAGACACAAAATATGTTAATCGACAAACAAACATTAATATAGAATTATATCATCAAAAAACATGAAATAAAACAGAGAAAAAGAGAGAGATGAAGAACGATTG
This sequence comes from Ambrosia trifida, assembly GCA_028751855.1. Lineage (NCBI taxonomy): Eukaryota > Viridiplantae > Streptophyta > Magnoliopsida > Asterales > Asteraceae > Ambrosia > Ambrosia trifida. The sequence continues at coordinate 141,985,225 of CM054122.1, forward strand.
ACTTGGCATAAGAATGGAAGAGAAAACACCTCAGAGAGGAGATGAAGAACACGGTTTTGGATGGTCTGATTCGAGCAGATCGATGATGATTAGGGTTATGTGATAAAAGGGGGTTTACGAATGAAGAAGATTCTTGGGTTAAAGAAGGTTACGAATGAAATTGTGATTTAGGTGTGAATGAGAAGCTTTGACCAAATCATAATGAATTACCTAATTTAATATAATTAATGATTTTTGATTTTTAGAAAAAAGAAAAATTTTATAAATTCTCACAATGGGACACTTGGCATTAGTTGATTGGCTATGTAATTGGAGGATGAATGTGGGAGTGCCAAGTGTCCTCATGGACTTTGTTTTATTAGATGTATAGATTTCTAAAACATACAAAAAGCAAACTAACTAGTTCGATATTCGGAGTTTTGGATATCTGAATTTGAACACCTTCATCATCAAGATCAATATGGAGTTTTTACTTCATTAATTGCATTTGATTCATTGAGTTTTGGTTGGTAGACTATTCATTTATATATATATTGCAATCACTATAATTATCACTAATAACGTGCGTTATCAAGTCTAATGTCATATATTTATAATTATATTATTGTTTTAGATCAAGAAATTTTGTATTCATGCTTATGTCAAACACTTAATTTAAGTAATCAAAGTCTTAGTTTATGGTTGTTACAATGGAAGATAAAAAAGATAACTAAAATCTGGACCACCAACCAGTAGGAAAATAATATAAACTATGCTAACCAAAATCAGCTCATGCCACCCGAGTATCGGTAATGGGCGTCACCTTAAGTAACTCTTCAGTCTTCAGCATAAATATAATGTAAAATTTTCCATAGTCGCTTTTTTAATCTAAGCAATAATTATGTGAAATCTTGCTGCTAGCTATCAGGAGAATGAGTTCTTCAGGCATAGGCAAGTCATGGTTTTATGAGCTATTTGGTGTCTTTTTAAAACAATACTTTGACGCCTTTCTCTAGCGTCTAACTAACGATAAACCGTCTAAAGTATGGAGATACTTGGACTATGAAAGGCATGTCACTGAGCCTAAATTGGCAACGTTGTTAACAAAAGCAATAAGGTAAAAAAAAAATATATAAAATTGAAAATAAATATCAAAGAAGAAACTTTTGTTCATTCCTTTTATATATAATTGATCTTAAAAGAAACTATACGTGGCTCTTAATACACACACATACACAAACCCTAGTAGTAAACCTGCTCGATACAGCAACAAGAAGTCTAAGAATGACTTCATAATCCCTCAAGCCTAGGTGTTCAAAAAGCGTTTATTGAAGATGTCAGGTAATATTTTGAGTTGGGCTTACATACCTCATGCGAAAGCCATTGGTATCAAATGGGAAGATGGCTAATTATACTTTGCCCACTACATGAAGCTGAAAAGTCTTTCTTTCTGGTATGTTAGGGATCTGGTACGTCATCAGCCTTTGTATTATGAAAAATGTTCAGGTTTTGATAGATATTTGAGCATTCTGAGAAGGAAAAGCAAAGAAGGATGGAACATGCTGAAGCCACAATAGGCCAAGTTATACAAGCCCAAAGAATTACATCGAAGGACATGCAAGCCGATATGGGTTCACAAGATAAAGCCTCCTCGAAGCATGTCAACGATCCCGATTGCACCTATGGAACAAAACTTTCATTCGAAGTTCTTGTTTCGGTATTATGATTATATAACAACTGAAGCTATGATCATGTTGGACAACGAAAAGTTTACAGAAAGCTTTGTGTTTTTTTATCCAGTGTGGCTCATAAATTGCTTAGAGGAAGACGTGGCTACGCTATATTATCATCCTATCCACTTTCTTGATGTTGATGTTATTCAAGCTTTAAAGTTTCAACGAGTGATTAGATTCTGCTTCACCTTCAAGATCACTACTAGATGTGACTGGTCAAAGCTTAGTAGGATTTGAGTTGCTCAATAGTGATTAAAGATCAATAGTTGTTGCAGTGCTGGTGAAGTTTTGAAGATTTTTGAAGACATACTAGCTAGGTCCAAGAGGGAGTTTGTTAGTACATGTTGTATAGATATCCCTAACTTAGTATAGATGTTTGCATGTCGCTTTGGTTGTATTTATGTTACTTTATATGTTTAGGGGTATTTTGGTCATTTTGATAGCAGCAATCATTACCATAATCATTCAGTTGTCACATCAGTCATTTTGGGAGAGGTTTTATGGTTTGTAATTATTTGTAAGCACCCGAGCTCTGTTTTATCAATCATATGACCATTTAACCGAATCCGACAACTCTTATTTGTGTGTGTGTGTGTATGGTCTTTATTGTTGCTTAAACCACGACCCGAGGATTCCACACACATTTTGTGTCCAAAATTGTGATATCCCTGATCATCCTTGTCAGTCCTACAAATATGTAGGTCCTAACATGGAAAATAAGTTTCTAGGATGTTTATAGGTTAATATGTGATGTTGGAAACTTGGTAGGTGTTGAAATTGCTAGAAAACACCTTGCTAGGTGATAAGTTGATAAAATAGCGTGTGTTTATAGTTTAAATAAATTATATGAACCAATGTGATGCAAGACTCGAAAGAATGTTTAGGCGTTCTTAAGGTAAAAATGAGTTTTACAAGGATGGTCGTGTTTTGTTAGAAAACGTCTTTTTTATGGAAAACGAGTCTTAAATGTAGTAAATATGTGAAGTTATGTGCTACATGTTATTACTTGATTATGATTAAGTGATAGGTTTACTAAGTTAAGGTATGTGGATATTGACTTAGAACATTATATGTGCGATCAAATAAATTGTAAACCTATGGTTTGCGTAATTAAGACGCGATACGCATGAATGTGAGGTCCAAAACTTAACCACTTGTCATGGTCACCAATGGGTCCATAGGTTAAGGGTTTACGAAAACTTAATCTTTTTATTTAAACTACGTCAAATAAAATTTGGTGAATAACTTTGGGAAGACTTAGAATGTTTTCTAAAATAGCCCTTCATGGGTCTATAGACGAACCAAATGTTCATGAACTATTCGGCGGGAAGTTCGTTTATGTTCATTTATTTAAATAAATGAACGAACATGAACATAATTTTTTGTTCGTTTAATTTAACGAACGAACATAAACACGCGTTTTGTTCGTTCATTTATATTCGTTCATTTATTTTTGTTCATTTATGTTTGTTTAATTAAACTTTACTTAATTTTAATACTTATTTCCCTTTTTTTAAGTAACCTTAATTCATATTATAATATATACAATATATTTGATATGTTCTAAAAGCGTAACTCTAACCCTAACATTCTAAACATATCAGCCACACTCCACACTTCCCAGCCCCACCTCCCTTTTTCTCCACACTCCATAGATCTACCTTCTTCCACTTCCGACCAACCACTTCCACGGCCCCGCCTCCAGCCTCCGCAGCCCCATCTCCACTCTCCAGCCTCTAGCCTCCATAGTGCCACAAGTATGACCCACATTCTCTTATCGTTTTTTTCTCTGTAGCTTTGTGGGGATTTTTTTCTCTATCGCTTTGTTCATTTGTCTTCGTTTAATGTTCGTTTATGTTCGTTTTTATTCGTTTGTATTGATCATTTGTAATCGTTTATGTTCATAAACTGTTCTTTTAGGTTTTAAATGTGTAAATACACCATTCGGATATGTCCCTAGCTTGGATATCATAGTCGGATCATGTTTAATCACGTTTCAGGCTTGTTTAGATGATTGTATAGGTTGCAAGGATATTTTGGTAATTTACATGATGCCATACGCCGTCACTGACTTCATATGTGTACCTAGTACATGCGTATAAAGCCCTACGCGTACCAATGTCATAGGCATATGGCAGAACTCCTATAAATACCCAATGCCTTAGCTTGTTTCAAAAACTTTTGCCATTCTATATAAGTGCAGCCCTTAAGTGTATGTTTTTGTGTGTGTGCGCTCTCTAGCGTATTGTCTTCATGAACACTCACCTATAACAACTAATCGGGTTATTGATTCTGACTTTAACCCAAAACACGCGTGATATGAATCTCTTGTCAATCCTACAAGTAGTATCAGAGCCAAGGCTCATATCACCCGTGTTGTTATATGGGTTTTTCATCAGATTTGAATGTTTTAAGGCAATTCTTTTAGAAAATTGATTTTGACCCGTTTATAGCTTAAAACATAGTTTTCATTGATTTTGATGTGTGTTTGATTATTGGATCTGAGATTTGAGTGTGGATTCATGTTTAGAAAGCGTTTTTATCCAAAACCAAATCAAAATTCAGCAAAAACGGATCAGATCTTAGGTTTTTGTGAAATTTGTCAAGTTTATTAATAATATGAGTTTTTGATCCAAAATCATGATCATGGAATGATTTTTGAGATCTAATCATTCAATCATCATCCATAAGTATTTTAAACTATTTGAATCAATTTCAGGTGTTAAACAACGTTAGATTGAATCAGATCTGGAGTTTTGATAAAAACTCATGAGTTTTGTGTTCTTCATGTTCTTGTGTTCATACGCATGTTGCTCCCATACGTCATCACCCCATATGTGTCTAAACTGTCATACTGGTCTTTGATACGTGTCATTACCTACGCCTCATTGTGATACGTGTTCCTTGTACCCATACATGTCCACTGATATTTGATACGTGTACTGTTCCATCCTTGATACGTGTCTCACATTCATACGTGTGCATCAAGCTGTAATACGTGTATTCTTGATCATCATACGTGTACCTTGCATTATCATACGTGTGATCAGTGTTTGCCAAACGTGTGAACTGCACACTTAGTCAAATTTTGAACTGTTTTGAGTTTGACCTTGTCCGTTTTTATTCCCGATCTTAGTTCATTTATCCGTAAACATCAAAACCATCATCAGTAGGAAGTATTTCAACCGTTTTATTCGTGCCGAGGATTTACCACAACAACAATAACCGGCTCCGCAAGTACAACATCCGTGTGTTGTTGATCATGAAATGAATCCTCCACAATAAGCAAACGTTGTTGTGTCGTATAGTCTGTTTGCTGCCTCCACCTCAACAACCCACTACACCAAACTCTTGGGCCATGGTTTCCACAACGCACCAAGTCCAAAGTGTTCATTAGATGATGAAAAATGATAATGAAACGGGTAGCAGCAACAAGGCTCCAAAGATAGAACACTTGAACAAGTAGCCATCATGGAAGGGGAGAATCAAAGGCATATAGAAGAGATTGATGTTTAGATTTGGTACTGGGTTGAACATCCACTTACAAGGGCATTAGAAGAAAATTCAAATATACAATTGGATATTACTCAAATGAATGACGATCAGAAGAAAAACTACAAGAATGAGAGTAAGGCATTCTCCATTCTCACTTAGGAACTTCCAAAGAACATTTTTCATCAATATGAAGTTTGTGAGAATGTGTTTGATCTATGTGCACTGTTGAAATAGAGATGTGAAGGATATGAGAAGAAATTTAAAATCAGACAAGACCAGCTGAGGAGGGAGTTTGAAGCCTTCACTCAAATTGAAACAGAAACACTCAAAGACATGCAGTCCTGATATTACGATCTCATTAGTGAATTATGTAAGTTTGATCTTAAATATACTTCTACCGAATTAATTGAACGTTTTGTAGATGCACTTCCACCAAAATGGATGCATTATGTGGATGTCATGAAGGAAATGGATCAGTATGAGACACTACCCATTAACGACTTTCTGTTAAAGCTAGAAAATAGGGAGATAAAGGAGACAAGAAAGGCTAAAAGGCTTCAACTGCCACATAATCCTAAACTCTATCATGCTGCAACTTTGGCAAACTCCTCTGTTGCCACAAGCTTACGACCTCATAATGCATTTGTGTCGTCTATTGTCAATGACCTATTTTCATGCAATATTCCATAACAAGTCATTCAAGCCCCATCCATTGATCCCATGTTACAACATTCTAGTGCTTACCAATCCACATCGCCACCTTCCACTTCTACCACTTATTGTCCTACACCAACATATCCTCCCAACACTTATGTCCACCTAAACACTTCCACTCCATAACAGTCAGCCTATGTTTCATCCAACACTTTAAGGGTACAACCCTCAATGAAAAATTTTGGAATGTGACGTTAGAGGTTGCTAAGGAGCATGTGGCATTATTATCAGCATTTGTGACATCTTATAATGACTTAGTGGCGGGGAACATTGGGAATGTCAAACTGACAAAGGAAGATTATGCTCAGGTAGATAAGGATGAGATGGAATTGATGGATATTCAATGGCACATGGCCACTGTGGTGAGAAGAGCATAGGAATTCATGGAAACAACCGGTCACACTGATTGGCAAACTAAAAAGGATACAAGATACAGGTTTGACAAGCAAATGGTTACATGTTTCAACTCTAGTGATTGTGGTCACTGCAAACGAGAATGTGACAAACCTATTCAACAGAATAACCAGTATCCATTCAGGGCGAACAGAGGTCCAAGTCAATAGAATTTGTTCCAACTTCGACCCCAGCAACAAGCACAAGCTCCCAACAATGAGCGTGTTATTGGTCCTGTGAACAAGCCACTGCCACAGCCCGCACAACATGCCAATAATCAGGCTAGGGCTTAAGTAGTGCAAGCCGATGAAGGAGTCGATTGGAATCTACAGTTGGGAGGTAATGGTGAAGAGAACTTGGGAGGTGTTGCATGTTATGTAGAGATCATCAAGGATATTCAACATGAAGACGGGTCATCTTCATCCAGCTCAGAATCCAGTTCAAGTGATGATGAGAGTTTTGAAGAGACATTTAATGAACAATCTGGATCGTCTGAAAGTAATGCAGATTCACTAGATGATGATGTTTATAGGCTGCTTGCTTAAGCTGATTTCTTGACAAACCAGAAGTCATGACTGGTTCAAGATCTTATGGAATCTACAGTGGATTACTCCAAGTATTTTGCCAATGATGGTTTGTCTTCTCACTATGCTTTCATGGCTAACATTCAAGACAAGCAGGTCAGTTCTTCAGAAACTTCTAAGTGTGAGAAATGTTGTGAACTTGAAGCCAAAATAGAATCATTCAAAGAAAACAATACCAGTTGGTATGTGATCTTAGATCGTGCACTAATGCAAATACATCTTTAAAATCAAATGAAAAAAGAGTTTAAAGAAACAATCATGTTACTTAAGAAAGATGTGAGTGAACCTAAACGTACAGTCTTAAACAAGAAAGATTCTATTAATAATTACATTTCTAATTTGCAACAAACCAAAAAGGATTTAGCTGTTGCACGGTGTGACTATGAGGAAATCATGAAGAAGATGGAAGATTACTCTAACTCCAAGTATGTGCTTAATCACATAATTGAGAGTCAAATAATACAGAAAAGTGTAGCTGTCATAGGTTATCAAGTTGTCCCACCTCCAATGTGTGATAATTACTACAAGTCATCAAAGGAGACTAAAACCACACAGTTTCAAGTCACAAATCCCCTACTTGTTGACCCTGCTTAAATTAAGAAAACAGAAGTTGTCAAAGATGATAACTACTGTTTTCTTGAAACTGATGATGATTTCAGTGATGAAGAGGATAGCAAACCTGGTCTTAGTTGTCAAATCAAGAAACATCGGATACCTCTTGAAAATTACATAGAGTGTGATCTGAAGTCTGATTCTAATGATGATGTCGATGAGTCAACGGGTGATACTCGTCTATACTACATGCTCAAGCACTCAGAATGAATCTTTTCTGATAATTTTTTTTCCAATTAAAAATGTCAACAGAGAAGTAATTGATAAGGTTTTTGAATCTAAACAATCAAATATTTTGAGCAAACTACATCTGGTGTGTCAAGTTCAACACAAGCACCAGTGCATCATAACCGGTAGACTAGTAGTCAGGGTGGTCAATAGAGTCAAGTAAGACAGCCACCACCCATTCTAACCAAGAAACCATTGAAAGCAACAAAAAGGCCAAGACCTGTTCCCCCACCAAAACCAATAGAGTTTGTGAGATCATCTAGAACTGAGCTAAACTTTGAGAACTGTTCAAATTTAAAACATTATAGGCAAAAAGATCAACGAAAGAATGCCCTTCGATCAAAGAATGATTATGAGGCTAGCTCATCAAGAGCTAGTGGTTCCAATGATAAGGGTAAACACCAGTCCAAAACATCCAGAACATGTTTAATTCTGAAAATCCACATGAATGGAGAACATGTTATGAATATAATGAGGCCAGACATATTGTGTCAAATTGTCCATACTTGAGACCTTATAGAGGACACATTATTGAAAACTTCAGGCCCTCGGGCAACCCAGTAAAGTTCTAAGGTGAATACAAAATAGGATAACAAAGGTAAACAAGAGGTTGCTGAGGATGTAAACCTGCCAATTGTTGTGGTCAAATCTCAAAAGGCAAAACCCAAGGGGTCACAACCTAAGGGGGAGCCTAAGAGTTATTCCAAGGCTACTAAACTGGCAAAGCAACCAACTAGCCCTAAAGGTCAACCAAAAGAACAGCCCAAACCGATCAAGCCTAAGTCTCCAAAGACTAAGCCGGAACAGGTTTGGCGACCAAAGACAGTTGATACCAAGTCTGAAGCTTCAAGTAGTCCAGGAACCAAGAAGCCAAAGAAGAAGGCTAATGTTAGTGTTAATACTCCCACATAATCAAGCAGGTGGATTGATGTGCCAGTGATTGATGCTGCTAGAGGACCCAAGACCATAAAGTCATGGGTCCCCCTTTCCAACTAAACTTTAATGTTTCGTGTAGGGTGTTCCCATAGTGCCAATTAGTAGTCTTTGGATTGTTGATAGCGGGGTATCCGGGCACATGACAGGTGACTTTTCACTCCTATTCAACATCAGAAATATAAATGGAGGATATGTTGATTTTGCTGGAAATAAAGGGGGTTACATAACAAAAGAAGTGAGAATGTTTAATGGGATTGTCAGTTTTGATGGAATCAATTATGTAAAGCAACTTAATCACAACTTACTCAATGTATCCCAGATTGAAAAGAAATTTTCTATGATTTTCAATGACACCGCTTGTTTTATTCTGAAACCTGGATTCGTGATACCGGAGGAATGGGTGATTACTTCAGCTACAAAGGTAAACAACTTATATGTCTTGGATACGAGTCAAGCTATCACCAAGCCTGCCCAGGTTACCTACTTTCTGTCAAAAGCTACCGAGAAAGAGTCAATCATGTGGCATAAACGCATGGCGCAAGTTAAGAATTGATGAACCTGTGTTGAAAGAAAACGGTCTTTAGTTTCTTTCATCATTATACTACAGCACAGTTAATGATAGACCACTCACTTTTTAAAAGGTTAATTAACTCAAGTAGGAGATGCACGTGTTCTAGTTAGTCACGACTCTTCTATGATATCAAGTGGCAACTTGTTCGGTCATGCTCCGGCCATCGGCAAGTTGTCCACAAAAGTTTTAAGTAATTAGATGTCTTTATTGCAACACTAGGAGGTGGATTCTTCGGGGTTGGGCATGCACAGTCTTGAGTAGTCCGTCCCTCATTGTTGAGAGGTGAGCTTACCAAGTTGGGAGACCCTCAATTTAACAATAAGAACACGACTCGTTTTGCGAAAAGAGACACCTCTGAAGAATGCTGTTGCAACTCCATGTTAAGCATAAGTGCGCACTTGCACACACCACTAAGTAACTACTATTAATCCATCTCAAGAAAAGTTGGATCCCGAAACAGCACTTCTTTTGGTATTGATTTATACTCTGGTCGTTCTCATTGTCTCTTTCTTTATTTTATCTTTTCTTTTATTAAAAAGCAACTTAAGACTGAGTAGGGGAAGTCGTGTCTTTGGATTCAATACTCGGTACTTGCTGGAAGTCTATACTACACTCGATAGGCATGGCCGGCCCTTGGGTAAGCCAGGGAGGCCAACCGGCCAGGGCCCGGAATATCGTGGACACATTTTTTTAAAAAAATCTTATATATATATATATATATATATATATATATATATATATAAACATGTCTTTAAACATTTAACTTGGGCCTATTAAACACATCTTTAAAATTATAAAATAACCCAAATCATAGTAACCCATAACAAGTTTAAAAGCCCACTACCCATTAAATCCCATTTAAATTAGCTAAAAAAAGAACAGAGAACACGTGGGACACAAAGGCAGAAACCAACAAAAGTTTACCCCAACCAAAAGATTATTTCACCTCTTTCGAAACCCCACCAGCCACCACTAAAGTCAAAGGTATGTGTGTATATTTTTTAACCCTCATGATTTAGGTAGTTTATAAATATTATTTTGTATTTTTGTTATTTGATAGAATTATGTGTGTTTCTAAGCCTTTGTATTATTGAATGTTAAACCCTAAATAACTAATTAGGTAATTGTTACAAATTAGAATTGGGGGTTTTGTTAAATTAGCCCTAATTGATCCCTAAAAGTTTTATTGGTTAACTTAAAAGTGAGTAAATTGTTAATGATTTTGAATTTTGATTTGATAATTAGAAATTATGCCTCCCAAGCATGCATCCGGTTGGCAAAAACGTCAAAAAAGAAAACGAAATGAGCAAATGGCCAAGTCTTTATCCGGTACAATATATAAACTTTGGTCGCCTCTACTCGATGCTAAAGATCAACAACCTGGAGAAGTAGAAATAGAAGAGGAAAAAGAGCAAGAAACTATTGTAAATGAAGAACATGTTGAAGTAGAACTAGAAGACGAGGAAGAGCACAATCACGTTGAAGAGGAAGAACATGTTGAAGTTAATATGAATGAAGAAGAAGTTAATCATGTTGATATATTTGATCCAAGACAGTGGGAAGGACTTAATTCTGACGAGATTAAACTTTTGGTCGAGAAAGGTCCTAAAAGAGATACTAATATATTACTTAGTCCATGTGATAACAATGGTAGACGATTTACCGCAGCAATATATACACGAACTTTATCAAATTTGGAGAAATGTGATAGAGAATGGCTAGTATATTCGAAAGAGTTAGACAAACTATTTTGTTTTTGTTGTAAAGTGTTTAGAAAAGGGATTCCAAAAGGTAAATTGGAAGGTGAAGGCTATTCAGATTGGCACCATGCTCCCTGTAGAGTTAATGCACATGAAGTTTCCTTGGATCATCTCATAAATATGAAAAAATTGTTTGATATGCGTAAAAGATTGAATTTGAACAAAACAATTGATAAAGTTCAATACAAGCAATTCAAAAAAGAAAGGGATTACTGGAAACAAGTCCTTTTGAGAATCATTGCGCTAGTAAAGTTTCTTGCTAAACATAACTTAGCATTTCGTGGTACAAAAGAGAAGTTGTATGAAAAAGGTAATGGTAACTTATTTTGTTTTTTTACTTTATTTTTTCTATTCCACTTAAGAAAAGTTGTAGTTGACTGTTATAACGAATTTGTTAATTGTATTTAACAGGTAATAGAAATTTCTTGGGTCTCATTGAAATGTTAGAAGAGTTTGATCCAGTTATCAAGGAGCATTTGCGGTGGATCATAAATGATGAGATTTATGTGCATTATCTTGGACACAAGATTGAAAACGAGATTATACTTTTGCTTGCTCAAGAGATCAAAAAAGAAATTATCAAGAACATAAAAGAAGCAAAGTATTACTCAATCATACTTGATTGTACTCCTGATTCAAGTAACCAAGAACAGATGACTATAATAGTGAGGTATTTAAAGTTCTCATCTAATTCTGTTACTGTTGAAGAGTCCTTTTTAGGGTTTTTGAATGCTAATGATACCACCGGAAAAGGACTATTTGATATTACTTATGCGGAGTTACAATCACTTGGTCTTGAAATTGATGATATGTGTGGTCAAGGGTATGACAATGGAGCAAATATGAAAGGGTCACGCCAAGGAGTACAAACGAGATTTTTAAAAGAAAATCCTAGAGCATTTTACACTCCTTGTGGTTGTCATTCTCTTAACCTTACATTATGTGATATGGCTCGCTGTTGTGTTAAAGGAAATAGCTTTTTTAGAAAGATCCAACGTATTTATACTATCTTTGCAAATTCTATTAATCGGTGGCAAATTTTGAAAGCGAATGATAAAACTTGGACTCTTAATTCATTGTCTCAAACACGTTGGGAAAGTCGAGTTGATAGTGTGAAGGCTATTAAAATGCAACTTGTCGATGTACGAGAAGCTTTACTTGAAGTTGGAGAGAAAGATAACTATCATGCCATTGCAGATGAAGCAAATTCTTTAGCCGAGAAAGAAATTGGTGAATTTGACTTTGTGGTATGACTTGTCATTTGGTATCAAGTATTAGAATATGTGAATATAGCGAGCAAAAAGTTACAAGCAAAGGATATGCATCTCGATGTTGCTATTAAAGAAATAAACAGATTGATTGTGTTCTTCAAGGATTATAAAGAAAATGGTTTTTCAAAAGCAATTGAAGAAGCTACAGAGATTGCTAGTTGTAACATTACGCATTAAATACTTGTACATTACGATTATATTGAATAAAACGTCAAGTTTCATCTTTTATTCGTCTTTTAATAATATTATTGTGACGCATTTGGAACCCTAATACTATGTTATTTATATATAATATACATATATTTAGGGAATAATTGTCAAAAAATATAGGCTTGGGCCGGGAATCGAACCCGTGCCCACAGCCGGGTCAACCAAGCACAACAACTCAACCAACTGGGCTACACAACACTTGTGGCTTATCTCCAACCCGTTTTATATATATAATGTATAAGTATACTAACAGTTGACTTAGGAAAGTCAACTGTGATTGAACGATTTCCATAATCAACACAATTCAAACGCGTATTAATCCTAATTTGGTATGATTGGTGATTGATCTGATGATTTCGCGTCCCTTACACGCTGTCTTGATGGTCAAAACATACCAATTATACAAGATTTACGCGTCATTTGCATTCATGACGGGTCAAACATACCAATTCATCAATCCGAGCCTCACCCTATAAATTGGACCTCCCAAACCACTCCCAACTCGCCGATCTCTCAACCCCCACCTTCAATTTCTGTTAACAACCTATGTACAAGTAACAAATCGTTCGTGTTTGACCATTCTGTTGACCGGACATTCAAACGCAATTTCATTATTGTAAGTTATGTTTCTTTGATGGGTATTGTTCATCGGATACCCACAAACAATAGCCCCATCATATCAGGGGCTATTGCTTGTTAAATCAAATTATTGAATAATCTAGGGTTCGAAGGATATGATTTGGGGATAAACCTTCTGCAGCTTTGTGTTTATAATTATTTCTGAACTAAAATCATCACCAACTGATCAAAAGATCAGTTGGTGTGACCCTTCTGTCTAAAAACGCGGACCGGTCTGGTGGCCGGGTTTGAATCCCTCCATATGCAGTTTTATTCCTTTTCTTTTAAAGATTATAAAATCAGATTTCCATTATATTATATAATTAATTTAAACTAAGATTAATCGTTCTCAGGGTCTAGACCAACTGGTCTAGGCTTGTGATTTAAAACCCCGACCCGGGTTTGACGCGGGTTCGATTCTTGGCATCAACAAAACATTTTTTTCTATTTAAGCATATATATATATATATATATATATATATATATATATATATTCCCTTGTATTTTTAAAAATTCATTTTAAATACTAAAACTCTTTTATAAATTCTACAAAAATTATTTTATGTTATTCTAGTAGAAAAGTTCAACATATAATTTTTAGTTTTCCAAAAAATTATTTATTTAATATATATAATAAATAATTCAAGTTTATTTTATTTTATTTATAAAATTTTATAAAAATATCAAAACAATTATATAAATTTCCACAAAAATTATTCTGAGTTTTTATAACATTAAAGTTTTCTGAAATGATTTTTTATTTCTGAAAAATCATTTATTTAATATTTTTAATCAATTTTTGTTAGTTTTAATCATAAATAAATCATAATAAATTCATTTTTCAATATTTTTGCACCAAAATTTTATATAAATTATTTATATTTATTTAGAACAGAAATACAATTTTTAATTTAATAATTTTTTAATTTTAATATTTTTAAATATTAAAGTTATATTTTGGCAATTTAAAATAAATAGATTAAATATTCTATTTTTAAGAAAATAATTTTATAAAAATTATTTTCATACTCAAAACATTATGATGTGACCATCTTTAATATAAAATTTACAAAAAAAGACTTTTGTTTATTTATTTATCAAATTTCTCTTATTTATTAAACATTTTATTTATTAATCAAACGAATACTTATCCCCAATTCGAAATCCTAGAATATACTTGTAGACTAAATAGACTTAGACTTATTTGTTACCTTATACATAGGGTGATACTTGGAATCATTGTGCCACATTTATTCTATATCAAGGGATTCAACACTATCATTAAGGTGAGTTTACATAGCCCCTTTTTCTGTTTTACATTTTTGGGGTGAAACATGTTTAAACATTTTATACACTATCATTTACTCATTCTTGCATTGTTGAAACTTATGATTCAATTACACTATCATTTACTCATTCTATCATTTGACTGTAACAAAAAGACACAGTACAATCATTAATAATGATCAAGCCGCCTGTTTAGATTATAGCGCTATAGGTCTGACAAACCCATCCCCCCGCATAAATTCAGGGATGATCGATAACAGTAACAACATTTAACTAACTTGCGAGTTAGTCCTCAGTCGACACAAGGTTTGATTGTACAAAGACGCATTGTTACATGCCGGACTCATACTCTATCATTATACAACTGTGATTGTTGTACAAACTATTGTTATTCATTGTTATCAAAAACCTATGTATTCTCACCAACTTTTTTTGACCCAAATTATTTTCAAACTTAACATGTTTCAGGATATAGCTTGCTTGAAGATTAGAGTTAATGCTTGAAGATGTGTATCTATTATTTTTCATTTTGATGTACAAATTCTTTTAGAACAATTGTATGTAATTTATGTAATCAATTAATGAAATTTATTATTTACCATGAGCTATTAAACAATCGTCAATACGTGACATCCCGATGTTTCCGCCATCGGTTTGGGTGTTACACTAGTGAATTGGGTATTCAACCTATATTTTCAGAAAAACGTAAGATTCAAAGGAAAAATAGAAATGATGAGAGTTCAAGTACCCAAGAAGTTTCATTTACATTTGAAGAGAATTATAGGGTTAATTATTTCTTATATATTGTTGATCAAGCTATTGCTTCTCTTAAGGCAAGATTTGACCAATTCAAAAAGTATGAGTAATTATTTGGTTTTCTGTTTCCATATAAGTTAAGGGGAATTGCAGATGAAGATCTTAAGTTGTCTTGTCATCGTCTTGAAAATGCACTCAAGTTTGAAGAAAGATCGGATATTAATGGTGAAGAACTTTATTCAGAATTAAAGTTATTTGACACATCACAAACATTTAGCGACCCTATAGATGTTTTGGAGCATATGAAAGAAGAAGGTTATTTCCCAAATGCATGCATTGCATATAGAATATTGTTGACCATTCCAGTCACGGTGGCATATGCAGAAAGGAGTTTTTCGAAATTAAAGTTACTGAAATCATATTTACGATCCACAATGTCCCAAGAAAGACTTAGCGGGTTAGCGATGATAGCTATCGAGAGCGAAATCTTAGATAGTATAAACTGCGAAGAGTTGATCCACCAATTTGCTACCAAGAATGCTAAAGGAGCTTCAAGAATAGCTGGGTTAGATACTAGTCTATTACGGTCTGTAATTTCACTCATTCTAATACTATTATTTTGCTAATTGTTACGTTTACTGCTACATCATTGATCGTACATAAAATTTATTTTAAATTATTTAATTCCTTAAAGCCTAAGGGGCCTAAGAGGCATATTTTTAATGACTCAGACACGGTACGTAAATCCTCAGGGATGGCTCTGTCGATATGTACACATGTCTATTGTATGGGTTTAGAATAATTCGCAATTATCGTTTTATTTTATAAATTTAAAACTTGACAAAGTGTTTTAACTTAAAGTTTTGACTGAAATATCTTTTTGGACAAGTGTTTGGCGCATCCACCAGGGACTTGTTTCCTTTAAAATAAAAGTAACTTAAGTCATTAAAAACCTTTAATCCACACGAGATCACTTGACATATTTGGTCGGTACCTGAGGCTTCACCTTTGGATTTGCTAGTGTCTTTGACCTTTGGTTAGCCTTTGGACCTGCTTTCTGGCCTCCCTTTGGTTTGGAACCTTAGGTGTAGCCTTTGAGCTTCATGCATGATAAGCTTTAGGCTTTGAAATATCAACAACAACCTTTTGTTTCTTTTTCAAATTCTTCGGTGTCACCTGAACATTCTGTTTAACTTGTTATTTAGGTGACCCGCATCTTTGGTTGTTGTATTTTGGGGGTTCAAATGCCTTGCCCTTTAATTTTCTCAGATAGGGACAATAAGCAATCAAGTGTCCAACCTCGTTAGATTCATAACATGACCTCCACTCCTCATAGTACTGAGGTTCATACCATGATTGTCTCGAGCTAATCTGAAAATATCTAGGGCTACAGCTTTCTTATGAGCTTTTAAATCGAGAGGTACTTGGATATGAATCATGGTCAGATGATCTTGGTGAAAAATTTCATTGATGATTTTGATAAGAATTTCTCATCCGATCAGTACCTTTCGATTTGACAATCGTGATTTCTTTGATCTTGGGACCCTTTTGGTTTTTCCCAGATTGGTTCTTTTGATTCACATGTTTGGTGGGTTTATGTTCAACTTGTTTGTTTTGATCAACAAGCTTTCTCATTTAAGCTTTAGAAACTAGTATTTCCTCAAAAACACGCTTAATTAAATATTGATTAACATTTTTAATGGGAAACTCTTTATTATAAAGCAATTTGTCAGATCCCACCAGCATGTATAGCCCTTCCGTGTCTTCAGGAAACTGAAAGTGCTTCTTTTCAGTTTCCTGGGATTCTTTATCAGAATCCTGAAGGACCACCTCTGGTAAAGTCTTTGGTTTCAATTTCAGTTTCTATCTATTTACAGAAGGTGTATTGTAAGCAAGTCTTTGATTTTCCTTTTTCAGAGCCTGGTTCTCACAATCATATCATTTTTGTCCAACACAAATTTTACAAATTTAAAACCTTGCAACTTCCTGATTTTGATCACCAACATCCTCCTCTTCTGATTCACGCCGTCTAGAAGTTAAACAATTTGCATCAGTTCTGTTGGTTTCTTCATAACTTCGTTCAGGGTCTGGTTCACTTGATGATGACACACTATCTGCATTTATACTCTCTTCTGAGGTTGAGCACTCTCTAACGCTTCTCCTGATTCTACAATCTCTATTTGTTGAGCAAAACACGTTATTTTCCCATTATCTAAGTTGCGTTTTCCGGTCAAAACCTTTCTCATTGTGCATAATCAATACACTCGCAACATTCGTGCTTGCAGGGATAGAGTGAATTGCAGGAGCAACTGAAACCACAACTGTTTCTTGATTGTTTTGAACATTGTTAAGTTGTCTGGTTTGATTCGGTTGACTTTGACTAGCATCTGACGTTGAGTTCCTATCCAGATGGGCCCATGGATTACATCTGGAACTGCCCTGTCGTTGTCGTTGTTAAACTGGTTGGGTGTTCATTGACGACACGAAAGCCCACGGTTTGGTTGCATCTGCCATTACAAAAGTCTAGTGAAAAAGTCAACTCTGGTCAACAAAAGTCAAACTTCAGTTAAAAACGGTTCACATGAACTTTTTTTTTGAGAAGTCAAACTTGGTCAACGAAAGTCAACTTTGGTCAATGAAAGTCAAACTCCAGTAAATTAGGGATTTTTTAGGAGACTAGGATTGCTAGTCATGTCACTATAGCACGATTAAGAAAGTTAGTCGTGTCACCGTAGCACGACTAAGAAAGCTAGTCATGTCACTGTAGCACAACTAAAAAATCTAGCACGAGTAAGAAAGCTAGTCGTGTCACTTTAGCACAAGTAAGAAAGCTAGTCGTGTCACTGTAGCACGAGTAAGAAAGCTAGTCATGTCACTATAGCATGACTAAGAAAACTAGTCGTGTCACTGTAGCATAGTCGCCCCCAACATGTTTGATTGCCAGACTGGCCAGCCCTATTGGCAGTTTTGTTACGAAAATTAGTTGTTTTGCTCAAATCTCTCTAAAAAAATTGATGTATTTGATGATCTGATGATTAGAAAAGCTTCAAAAACACTTTAGGAACAAAACCCACTATAAAGATATATGATTTTATCAACAAAAAGTCAACCAAATCTAAGAAAAATGGGTTTTTTTTAATCAAAATGGGTTTTCAACCTTCAAAAACTAAGTCTAGTCTGTTCAAAATTTGACGTTTTCAATCGAGTTTTGTTGCAAAAACAGCCATGGTACGAGCCAAAGCTTTGATACCACTTATAGGACCGTCACGGATAATCCGGATATCAGGGGTTTGACACGAAACGAGTGCAGAATCCTCAACTCGTGGTTTAAGCAACAATAAACATCAAACACACACAAAAATGAGTTGTTCAGATATGGTTTTCAATGATAAATATTATATTAAACAGAGCTCGAGTGTTACAAATATAATCTAATCATCAAAACACCTAGTTTTCTTTCTCAAATGAACAACTAGTGTGATTAGGGCAATGAGCAAACCTAATTACAGGCCCATCTAGTCAACCAAGGCCCATGGGGAGACTAGCGATTCGACACACGAATATGGTTCATACTCGCTTGGAAAACCACACGACTAGTGTCACACCCTCAAATTTCCACTGCGGGGTTTATACCGCGAGGCGCGTGACATACCAGGATCCCATAACCATAAGTCATAAGAACGACTCTAAATGCCCAAACCATTTAGTTCGTATTTGAAAATCATGTTTAACGTTTACCAAAAAGTTCAGTTAAGTTGCGGAAGCGTAATTCAAACATAACCATTTAAGTTCATGCGCAAAACAACGCGCCCAAAATAAAACCGTTAAATGCAAAGTAAAGTATAAGTTTAAATAGTGTTTATAGCCCATGACACAATGATGCATGTCCTATCGTGCTCCGTACCTAGGGACCTGCAAAAGCATGCTATCGTGTGTCAACATAAAGTTGGTGAGTTCACAAAGTAAAGTAACTTGATATGTAAAAGCGCTGGTTCTCAAAACCACGTAAGTAAGTAAGTTATGTTGGTGCCCCGCACCGTGTAACCACTAATTCATCGCATGTCAAGGGTAGCTAACCCATTCATGATAACTAACCGATTATACCGAACTGCTATGTACATGTAGCCACATAAGTGTGCCGTATGCCTAACATCATTGTCTATCCGCAATGATAATGTTTCGTAGTTATAGTTCACGCCCGCGCTCCCCGAGCCGGTGTGAGGTTTGTAAGACCTAATAGCGCTATCAACTAATAACCCGCTTGCCAACCCTGGCAACTCATTCGGTACGTGAGGACTTACAAAATGATAGAGTTGGTTCAGTTTATCAAGGACACAATTGCGAACTAGCAACGTGACCGACCCTCATAAGGATCCATGGCATCCCAACCCGGGATGTGTAAGTAGTCCCAAACCGGACTAGAAAATGTTAAGTAGAGTGTCTCATACCTGAGACGCATGCTTTTGAGAAAAAGAGTAGTGAAACTCACCTTAGGTCGCAAGTGAAAATCCAAATTCCACGAATAGTAACATGCTACCGACTCCCTATTACAAATGTCACTAGGTGAGTATACGTGCGTAACCAACACACCATGTAACTCGTTTATCCAAGACTTTTAAAGGTTCAAAACCGTGTAGTGACACCTAATGACTCTACATGCTCAAGTATGTCCTACGTATCCCGTTGGTGATCATAGCAATTATTATCAGTTTAATGCATCAAATACATCTCATACAAGTTTCCACACAAGTACATGTCAATTACACACCACATAGAACTCCAAATAGTCACTTAAAGACCCCGTACACAATCTGTGTTTTTAGGACAGATTGTGCGTTGTGAAAAACAATTTATTTAAAATACTTAACGAATGAATTAGAGTCCCAAATTTTTACTGAATTTATTTGGGATTCACTCGACAATACCAATTTTTTTTTGTCTTAATTCCAAACACAAAAATTATAAAAATTCGTACAACACAGCAGTGTCCAGAAAATTTCCTTAACAGGTCAGTTTAGTAGGAAAATTCTTAAAAATTGTGTATTCATCCAAACGAGATGAATCCACTTGGAAAAGCTCTATTTTTCCAGTATTGACCTACTGTAAAAATTTCATAACCTAACTCCTTGTAAATCTCAAGTTATGACCATTTAAAGTTAGCCCAATTTATAAATCCGAAAATCTGATATGACCCCTAATCAATTAAAATTCCAAAAACGACTCATACGGTGTCCAAAATCGATGGTTTTGCCCATTATGAAAAGCTAAGACCTTGTACATTACAATCATGCAAAGAAATTATCAAAATAATCGATTTACCAACCCGTTACAGCCCCTTCAACACGTTCAAACAAATCTGTCAGAATCTGAAACTTGCATCCCAAGTAATCTACAAACCCTAATTCTTCATAAACATCCCTAATACATGTATAACACCTATAGTACTGATTAAACACCATATTAATCATATCAAAACACATACATTATCATGTGAAAACCCTAATCATGGCTGCTAATAACAATCATCATCATCAATCATCAAGAACATTCAAGAACTCCTACATATGCATGTATGCGATTTTATATATATTCTTTTTAGGGTTTTTAAAGTTTTTCAATCATTATAATTTATCAAGAATCGTAAAAACGTTTACCTTGTGAAAGATTAAACTCCCTAGAGCCTTGAAATCAAACCCGAACTAGCTTGATTAGTGAAAGATTGCTTGATTGCTTAAAAACAAAGAGAGAGAGGGGGTGGGGGTTTCGCACGGCATCAAGGGGGCAAGGGAGTAGGGTTTTTATCTTTTTCCTTGCCTCCTAATTGTAAATGGGCTTTGCTTGTTCCCCAAGCGATTGGTATTAGGGCCCTTCTAGTCCATTAACTTAACCCGTTAACCATGTTCTAGCCCAATACCGGACCCAATATTATTAACCATGCTAAATTATATAAAAACCATTATTTTTATTATTACATAGCATATCATTCATGTGTGCACGTAATTTGCATAATCTACGCATTACCTTTCAGTTAGGCGATCATTCACAAAAACATGTAATTCACATAAGCACGTACTTCATGTTCACCAAAATTCACTTGTATATATTATTGCTATGTATGTCACATAATTCACCAACGTTTGGGATACAGGACTCATGTGTGTATTTAACAAGGATTTTCCTATGTATAACATATGTTAGCATCTTCTAACATATGTTAAGCCTACTTAACTAACCCTAGTTAAGTATCTAGCCATGTATGAATATGTAAGTTAACTAGAGTTCAGTAAAAGTATTTAACCTGAAAATGCGGGGTATCACAACTAGCAAAGCTAGTTGTGTATAATCTTCATACTCGCCTTGAAAACCACGTGACTAGCAAAGCTAGTTTGTATAATCTCCATACTTGTGTGATTTCCTACAAAATGCCCTTAATCATATTTACGAGCTACAAACAACTTGATTAACCTAGCCAACGACCTATAACGACCCATCACTAGTTGAAGACATACAAATAATGCACTTACAAGCCTGCCTGGAGCCCTGAAAAAACAACAAAAAATTTTAGTCATTCAGATGTCCAACCAAACATCACTTAGTGATTCAGCAATTAACCATTCAGAACCTCTTAACTATTCAGACCTCTTATTGGGTCAGCACTTATCTATTCAGAAGTTGTCAAACGGCCCTTTAGTCAATATTGTAACTCATAGTTAGTCTTAAACAGGAGATATTATCTCCTTGTTTGTTGTCATCTTCTTGTACATATATAGAACTATTATATGACCAATACAATCATCAATCTCATATTATCTCAATTATACTAATTTTACCGTTAAGACATTTAAGAAAATGAAAATAATAGAATCATCACAACTGATAGTCTGATATTACTAGTTAAATTCTTAAACAATCATTGTATAAATTGTTTATAGTAAGAATTTCAGATTAAGAAGCCTTTCACATTTATTTTTAGTATAATTTTAGATTAAGATGCCGTTCATATTTATTTTCTTATCGCTTAAAATAAAAAACAATAAAATATGGACCTGTAGTTAGCAAGAAAAGCATATAATGTATAGATGACAAAATTAGTCAGTAGGACTTCACTATATAATTCAGAAAGTAAAAGTCCACTAGTCAGTTTTGATTGATGAATGAATACAATAAAATATTAAAGGAGGCATAAGCATGTTTTATTTAAACACTAGTTTTTATCCCGGGAGCGTCCCGGGTTGAAATATCTAATATAACATAATAAAATATATTATTATTATTATTATTTTAAACAAATCTCTGCCATAAGTTATCATATTCAAATATAAACAAAAATGAATCTCTGCGCCGGGGTATAAATCTAGTGCCATTACAAATGAATTCGGAAGTATGTAATCGATCATTCTAAAAAGAACTAACATGAAATAAGAAAAAAAAATAATTATTGAAATATCGAACGCATTAGTCTAAGGGTTATGTGATGCATTAAAAAATTCATGGGTATATGATCGGGTATGTAGTTCGGGTATTTGGGTATGTTGTTCAGGTAATCGGGTCGGGTATCACCTAATCCCAGACCCGACCCAAACCCACTAATTTTTTTAAACTAATCCCAAACCCGACACAATACCTATCGGGTTACAAAAATAGTCATTTTTTCTCCGATTTTTATATAGAACTATGGTACTCGTTGGAAAGATAATAAAACGCTCGTTAATTTGGCATAATTTTTTTCTTTAAAAAATCTCGTATATAAAAGATATTAACGTTTAAAAGTTATGGGAGGAAACACGAGAGATAAAATAATAAAGGTTTAATATTTAGATTTAGTAGATTAGGTATTTAATAGATTAGGTTGAATCATATTTATTTCTTTTTTTAATTGGTTTAGAGTTGCTACATCACATACTATGTGGCATCTCTCAAAGAAGAGATTGCATAAGAGTATGACATGTAGGATTAATCCCTTTGCAATCTATACATATAATAAACCAAAGCCATTTTAATGACATGACACTCAAAGAGGCATTCTCTTCCTTGAGTGTGCCATGGGTCATCCCATGTGGCATTGAGATATTTTAGGAAAAAAAGAATTTAAAAACAAAATTGGATTTTTCACCCTCATGTTTCCTCCCATAATTTTTTAACGTTAATATCTTTAATATACGAGATTTTTTTAAAGAAAAAAATTACACCAAATTAATGAGCGTTTTATTATCTTTCCAACGAGTACCATAGTGCTATATAAAAAACGGAGAAATTTTTTGTGGGGTTTTGTTAGTACAGGAAAAAACACAAAGTGTTCAGGTAAAGCATTAATCATGTATGGGCAAGTCACTAATTATGTTCAAATCAGTAAATATGAATTATTTTTGCAACCAGAGCCGAATGGGTTAATAGAGTTATACGTTGTTTTAACTTAGGTATCAATATTAGTATGTTAGAGTTATACATTTGTTTAGTCTTTAGGATAGCTGATAATATTAGAGTTACATTAAAGTTCTACATTCTTTTAGGTTAGGTGTTAGCTAGCATTGGAGTTGTACATTGTTTTACGTTAGATATTAATATTAGAGTTATACATCAGTCTATTTCATATATAAAATTGATGTATCATATTAAATTTCTCAACCCGGGACGCTCCCGGGGTATAATGTAGTATATATATATAGATTTGGATCTAACAAATATA
Organism: Ambrosia trifida; assembly: GCA_028751855.1. Taxonomy (NCBI): domain Eukaryota; kingdom Viridiplantae; phylum Streptophyta; class Magnoliopsida; order Asterales; family Asteraceae; genus Ambrosia; species Ambrosia trifida. The sequence goes on from CM054122.1 coordinate 142,009,058, forward strand.
TACGTGCCGGAGAGTTCAAATAAGAACAAAAATAACTTATAAAAAGAAAAAAAAACAAATATTAACTAATAAAATCTTCCATATAATATTATATTTAATGTTAAATAAATTGTTTATTTTTTATAACCCCTTAAACTAATTTAATAAATGAAACTCATAATTAAATTTTTAAATTATATACTTTCAAGGAAAATCTAATTTAAGTGAAGAATAATTTTGATATGTGTAGGATATGCGTAAGATGAACTTTTATATATGTATGATGAATTTTGATATGTGTATGACAAATTTTGATAATGTGTAGGATAAAGTGTTAATGACTAATTAATTGGAAAGATAATAATTAATTTAAGAACAATTAAAGTATTTAATGTTTATCATTTATTTATGTTTTTCACAGTTTCTTCTCATTTGATTACCTCTACATACATATAAATACAAACACATATTAACATCTATCAAAGTTGGAAAGTTTTGAAGGTGGAGAAGAACCCACGAACAGGATTCTTTGTGACACCATGCCCATCTCCAGCACAATAACAGGTTAACAACTGGTTCTATTTTATCTTCATAATAATTGGTTGCGCTTGTTTTATATAATCTTGATGTCTTGATTGCTCGTTTTAGATTAAATAACAACGTAAACTGGAAAGATAGATTTTTATTGATGCTCAAAGACTAGCTGATTAAATAGACAATAGGAAAAGAAAATGACTGAAAACAGGAGTAGTATTAGTAGAACAGAAATAATAGATTTTCAATAAACTTGGTCTAATCCAAGTGACTAGGAACTTTAGTTGACAAAACGACATGTCCTCCGGTCATATGTAAATCCATCCAGTTATTAGAAATCACTAGTATATTTCGTTTTAGTTAATTGTTTATATATCTTGATTTAATTATCGTCGGGTCCATACAAATACAATCCCGATTGAGGCCATCAATGATGCATTAAGAAAAGCTTAATTAGAAAAAAAAAATCCGAAACTCTAGCATAGTGATAGGCGGGTCATGACACTAACTTATCAAAGCTACGACATGAAGTTAATTTAACCAGCAGCAAATCTGAGTAGAGGTTAGATCCGGAGAAAATATAGATTGCCAGAAAAAGTCCAATTGCGCTTCGAGAAAGCCTAAAAGCTCAGACTTGACATAGAAAGTCAGATTATTTTGCTGCAGATATTTATATCGTTAACGCTTTTGAAAAATCTGATACACTTTGGTTTTCAGTCTGTGTTATATGTAATAACATCCAGTTACAAAAAGTTTTTCTATATCAAGTATTTTCATAACAGTTTTTGAAGTATGAAGTTAATCAGTGGCTTTGGCCTAAATATTCAAATGTTGCCTAACAGGTAATTTGGAGCTTTTTGGTTATTGGGAAGAATGGTTATTGCCAAGCTCACCCTGCTTGTGGGAGACTGCCATCATCACGATCCACCTTTGGTTCCTTGCGGTCCTATTAACCAGCTTTGTAAAGAGGCTCATCAAGTCACGGTCCATCCAAAAATCGAAAATCAAGAGCCAAGTGAGTTACTCAACTGACATGAATACGCGCCTTTCTTACAAACTAAGTCTAGCTTGCTCCATTCTATTACTTGTTGCACATATTATTATGATCCCTCTAAGATTGGAAAGTAAAAAAGAAGACCGTTGCAAACAAGATATGCGGATACTTACCTCAGAACTTTTGCAAATTGTTTCGTGGGTTATGGCCTTGATTGCACTATACGTAATCCAAAAACCCAAAAATGTTGAATTCGCGAGGGTACTAAGAGTCTGGTGGCTATGCACTCTCTTGTTGTCGGTCTCCTGGTTTACTCTAGGAACACACTTTCTTTTTTCTCATCATTATCACCCAGGGCTACCCAAATATATCAACGTTATTGAAATGATATCATCAACATCCTTGATATTTCTTGCTATAAGAGGAAAAACGGGCATAGCCTTGGTCAATCAAGATTTGGTCACCGAACCATTTCTAAAGAGAAACCCAAAACCAAAAACACATTTGGAATCCAAAAGAGAAAGCCCATATGGGAAATCTTCGATTTTTCAACTCATGATGTTCTCTTGGCTCAACCCGTTGTTTGTAACTGGAAACAAGAAGCCACTTGAACAAGATGAAGTACCTAATATTGATACCACTGATTCTGGTCATTTTGCATCGGAAATGTTTGATAAATGCTTAAAGCAAGACGGAACCAAACACCGTTCTCTCTACAAAGCAATCTATCTTTTCACAAGAAGGAAAGTAGCAATCAATGGCCTTTTAGCCATTATAAGTGTTGTAACATCATTCGTAGGGCCATATCTTATAAGCGATTTACTGAGTTTCCTGAACAAAAAGAAAACACAAAGTTTAACAGATGGCTATTTTATTGTACTTGGGTTCTTGGGTGCAAAATTTGTCGAAACAATAGCACAACGACTATGGATCTTTGGTGGTCGTCAACTCACGCTCCGACTCTATGCTGCTTTGCTATCTCATTCCTACAAAAAAAGCCTTACGTTATCAAGCCATTCATGCCAAACCCGTACGAGTGGAGAGATTATCAACATTATGAGTGTTGATATAAAACGAATAACTGATTTTATGTGGCACATTAACATAGTAATTATGTTACCTTTTCAAATCACGTTAGCAATGTATATTCTGCACATGAATCTTGGAATGGGATCGTTTTTTGGGCTTGCAGCAACGATTGTAGTAATGGCAGGCAACATACCTTTGACTAGAGTTCAAAAATGGTATCAATTGAAGATAATGGAGTCAAAGGTATTAGAGACATGATTTGATTAGCTTATTTATAAGACATGGTTTGATTATGTTTCGTTTGTCATTGTAACAACTCATTGATTTGTCATTATTGTATAAAAGGATGCACGAATGAAGTCAACCTCAGAAGTTTTACGAAACATTAAGACACTTAAACTTCAAGCTTGGGACACCCATTACCGTCAAAAACTGCAAGGTTTAAGGAAACTGGAGTACGAGTGGCTATGGAAATCGCTTAAACTTAAGGCTTTCGGAGCTTTTGTTTTCTGGGGTGCGCCGACTTACATCTCTGTGCTGACTTTCGGAGGGTGTATTCTGATGGGTATTCCACTCACAGCTGGAGGAGTTCTTTCTGCTTTAGCTACATTTCGAATGTTACAAGATCCTATATTTAATCTCCCCGATTTACTAAACGTAATTGCACAAGCAAAAGTATCTGCAGATCGTGTGGCTTCGTACCTCCAAGAAGAAGAGATTCAATCAGATACAATCGAGTTTGTTTCAAGAGGTCTTACAGAATTCGATGTTACAATTGAAAACGGAAGATTCAGCTGGGACACAGATTCTGAAATTCCTAATCTTGATCAGATTCAACTACATGTCAAAAGGGGGATGAAGGTAGCCATTTGTGGAACCGTTGGGTCTGGAAAATCTAGTTTGTTGTCTTGCATACTTGGTGAGATGGCTAAGCTATCAGGAACCGTAACGATAAGTGGCTCCAAGGCTTATGTTCCTCAGTCTGCTTGGATCTTTTCAGGGAGTATTAGAGAGAATATATTGTTTGGGAAGGCTTACGATAAAATAAGGTACGAGAATACAATCAAAGCGTGTGCATTGAGTAAAGATTTTGAGGTTTTTCCCACCGGAGACTTGACGGAAATTGGGGAAAGAGGGATAAACATGAGTGGAGGCCAAAAACAAAGGATTCAGTTTGCTCGTGCAGTGTATGATGATGCTGATATATATCTGCTTGATGATCCATTCAGTGCTGTGGATGCACACACAGGAACCGAACTCTTTCAGGTTTGTAAACTCTTCCATCTAGATATTTACCAAAGAGAACCGAATTCGTCAAGATTCTAGGAAATTTTATGTACATCTTAAATTCGTTACTAAAACCGATTCGGCTAAGGGGATTTAATACTTCAGGATACCTTTTAGGTTTAAAAGTACATGACATTGTTAATTTTATCAAGTTCAATGAAGTTTTTTATAATTGTAGCTAATATTGCAAGGACTATGCAGAAATGCCTTCTTGGTATGCTCAAGGAGAAGACTGTGTTATACGTTACGCACCAGGTCGAGTTTCTTCCAGCAGCAGACCTCATTCTGGTATGTTGAAATTCTCTATTTTTTTCAAACATCATCTTGAATTTCTACTAAATAATTAAATATAGGTAATGCAAAATGGAAGAATTGCTCAATCTGGAACTTTTAAGCAACTTTTGAAACAAAAAATAGGGTTTGAACTTCTAGTTGGAGCTCATAACCAAGCCATAGCATCAATACAAGCAGTGGAGATCAGTTCAAGTAGAGAAACCAAAGAACAAACAAAAACGAGAAATGAAAAACAAACATCAATCATCGAACTCGCACAAACTAAGCAGGATTCAGATCATAATCTATGTGTACACATGTCAAAAGAGAAAGGGAAATTAGTTTATGAAGAAGAAAGAGAGAAAGGAGACATAGGGAAAGAAGCTTATTGGTCATACTTGACATTAGTAAAAGGCGGTATTCTGGTCCCCATCATACTCATGACTCAATGTTCTTTCCAGCTTTTACAAATCGCGAGTAATTACGGGATGGTGTCTGCCTGTCCAACTGAGTCAACTGAATCATTGAAGGGAATGAAGTTTATATTTCTTGTTTATACGATTTTAACAGTTTGTAGTTCACTTTTCGTATTGATTAGAGCCTCACTCGTTGCTATAGCTGGCCTTTTAACTTCAGAAAAACTTTTTGACAACATGCTTCATAGTGTTTTCCGCGCACCCATGGCCTTCTTTGACTCAACTCCAACAGGAAGAATCTTGAACCGGGTAAGTCCAGACTGGATATTTAATTCATTTTTGTTGTATAAATGCAAAAGGGTTCATTAGAAATAATGCTACAAATCTATTAGATATGACGATAACAATCTTGTTCATAGATACATACACATATTAATAGTAGTCTGGATGGTGTTCCCTATTTGACAGACGATTGCAATGTTTACAACCAGTGCAATGGTTTGACTCCATAGCGTTTAAGATAAATATTATTTAGTCTAGACTAATTATATTTTGCTATTTTTAAACAGACATTGACTCGTAAATGTGCAGGCATCCACAGATCAAAGTGTGATAGACTTAGAGATCCCAGACCGATTAGAAAAGTTAGCATTTGCAACTATTCAGCTTCTTGGAACGATGGCAATCATATCACAGGTAGCATGGGGAATATTTGCCACGCTTATTCCTATAACAGCACTCTGCATATGGTACCATGTAAGAACTTGTATTCAGAATCGAACATCAAGATCATATAGACGCATTTACCAATCATCTTTTCTTATAATAGAGATATTACCTACCCACTGCAAGAGAATTGGAACGATTGACAGGTGTACAAAAGGCTCCAATTCTTCACCACTTTGAAGAATCACTCGCGGGTGTAGCCACAATCCGTGCTTTTGGACAACAAGACCGGCTTATTGAGAAAAATATATGTCTCATTGACAACCACTCAAGACCATGGTTTCATAATCTGGCAGCAATAGAGTGGCTTTCTATCAGGCTGAATCACTTATCGAATATCGTGTTTGCACTTTCAATGATTCTCCTTGTTACTCTTCCTGACGGTATCATTGATCCAAGTGAGTTCATAGTTTTGCTTACAAGATTTAAACATTTTCACTCCCTACTGGGTTGGTTCAGGTCATCTTGCAACCGCGACTTTTACATTAAAAGACTAATGAAAGTTGAATGCTATGCATTTTCGTACTTGTTTTTTCAGGCATTGCAGGACTAGCAGTTACTTATGGAATAAGTTTGAATGCCCAACAAACTTCAGTTATATGGAATCTATGCAATTTAGAAAACAAAATGATCTCTGTCGAAAGAGTGTTGCAATACACGAAACTTACTACTGAGGCACCTTTGGTGATTGACGATTCCCGACCATCTAAAGAATGGCCAGAAAATGGAACCATTTCCTTTACAAATTTGCAGGTCACCTAGAACATAAAGTAAAGAAAACAAAAGTTTTAAGGGTTGGTTAACAAGACAATCGTTCTTATAAATAATTTTGTTGCAGATTCGATATGCGGAGCATCTCCCGCCTATCTTAAAAAACATTACCTGCACATTTCCAGGAAAAAACAAAGTAGGCATTGTTGGTAGAACCGGAAGCGGAAAGTCTACACTCGTACAAGCAATTTTTAGAGTTGTAGAGCCTACACAAGGATTCATCACAATAGATGGTGTAGATATTTGCAAAATAGGCCTCAATGATTTAAGATCAAGGCTCAGCATCATTCCTCAAGATCCAGCCATGTTTGAAGGAACAGTTAGAGAAAATCTTGACCCTCTAAACCAATATCAGGATGCAGAAATCATGGAGGTAACTCTATATTCATTTACTTTGAACATCTAAAAAAGTTAATTATTAAACTAGCAAGAGGCCTGTTATGTGCCTAATACTACTAGTGTTACCAAGTGGAAGTCTCATGCAATATACTGGGTCTTTGTCCATGCACACATGCCGGGTTTCTGTTTTTCTGCACGTTGCCTTTTTTATTATCATATTATGTGTTTGTTATTATTAGTGGTTAAGTGGGATCATGTTCCTTTTATTAAGGAGTAGTGGGTTATTAGTTATGCTCCTGCACTTTCTTTGTAGCCTATATAATAGCATGTTATGTAGTGTTTTACTTATGAATAAAAATTATGAAAAGAGAGTTATCTCAAGTCTAGTATCTCCCTATTTTCTTTGAGGTTTACCCACTCTAAGGGTTATTTATCCAAGTGATACACATCAAGGCCTTTCAAAAATAAATAAATGAATAGATGAACTAGCAAGACTGTCAACGAAACTGTCAATTAACTGAATAATTGTAATAGGATGCATAGAATAAACAATTATATAACTGTTATTTATAAATATAAATACGAAAAACCATTCGGTAAATTGGTGAAGTTTTTGTAAGACATATTTTCCTTCAATTCATCATATTTTTGCAATACATATGTTATTTAGACATCCCCAAAACCCTAGACACCCCTGTGGACGGATCGTTGAGACCTCAATGGGCCGTGGAGGCCAAATCTGGGAAAAACGACGGGTCGTTGGGGCCTCAATGGGCCGTCTTTTTCCAATTTTTGGCCGATGATTACCAATAATTGGCAAACCTATAGGGGCCTCAACGGGCCGTCTTTTTTCCAATTTTTGGCCTTCCACGGGGCGTTTGGGCCTCAATGGGCCGTCGATTTTCTCTGTTTGGTCCTCCACGAGTCGTTGAGGCCTCAATGGGCCGTGCAGGGGGTGTCTAGATAAAAGAAAAAAACCCTAGTGTCTGAATATCCAATGCTGCAGGCTTTGGACAAATGTCAACTTGGAGATGTAGTTCGCGGAAAGGAGGGCAAACTAGAATTTTTGGGTGAGATTTTATTTCGATATTACATGCTGAATCTTTTTACACATTGCAACCAAGTGCATTAAGAACATATAATTATAAGAAGATAAACAAATTAAAACTAAAAACTGACATGATTTTGGCAGTGATGGAAGGGGGAGAGAACTGGAGTGTTGGGCAGAGACAATTGTTTTGGCTTGGTAGAGCATTGCTAAAGAGAAGCAGGATTCTTGTACTTGATGAAGCGACTGCGTCTATTGATTCTGCAACAGATGGAATTTTACAAAAGATTATAAATCAAGAATTTAAGGAAACAACTATCATCACAATAGCACACAAAATCCACACTGTTGTAGATAGTGATCTTGTCTTGGTGCTTAATGATGGTAAGTATGATGGTATTATCATAGGTTGAAGATTTGTTCTTTTTCTTTTAATTTTACAAATGTGTAATGTACTTCGTTTGGCTCTTCTAAAGTTAAATTATATGCAAATGGCTGGAAACTGATTTACATAAATGTGATATGTAAACAGGAAAGATAGCTGAGTATGACGCACCTGCAAAGCTATTGGAAAGTGAACACTCGTTCTTCTCAAAACTCATCAAGGAGTATTCAATGAGATCAAAATACTTTAAAAGCGAGCCAGCCAAACGCACCTAACTTCAATAAATAGGATGGGATTAGCAAGTATCGAAGGCTAACATACCTAATTTCATTCGAAGATATGTGTCTTTCATTCGAACCCGGATTATTACTAATAGCATATGTCTATATTTGTAAACTATTGTAAATTGATTTGATTGTGATCTCCTCCAAATTAGGAGTGTCGGTTATTGTATCTATATATTGAGATGAGAATGAATGAGAAAAGGCATCTTGGTCAGGAGTTTGCCAATCTCAACCTTGATAACTTTCAATCGATGTCCGCATACTGTGAACATGTAAAACATATTGCCGATCAGCTTGCCAGTGTGGGTGCTCCAGTTGATGATAACATGCTTGTGATAAAGGTTTTGACCGGTCTCACGGAGCAATACGATGGTATTTCCACCGTGTTGCAGGATAAAAACCCGTTGCCTTCCTTCAGTGAAATCCGGTCTCGTCTTACCTTTGAAGAGAGTAAAAAGAAACGCCAAGTCGCTCGGTCTTCTCAATCAGCGGCCACTACCTTGTCCGCTTCTGTCACCAACACCCATTCATCCAATACTCAACAATACCCTACATACTCACCCGGGGGTGCACGCGGACGCGGTCGTGGGCGTAATGTCGGCGGCCGTGGACGTAACTCCTACGGTCAAGCCTACAACACCACACATCCATACATTGTCTTCCCATCTAACTGGACGGCAAATCAGTGGGCAAGTCTTCTAACTGGGTCGCAAACATGGAGCAATCAGCAAGCCCAAGCCTAACCACCCTGCGCATATCCATCTCGGCCTAATACTTCTTCTCAAGGTGTTTTGGTGATTTAACTACTTGAATCTAAAGTCCAAAACTTTAACTAATTGAGTCCCTAGCTGGAAATTAACTAGCCATTTGAGTCCAAATTACTAACTCCATCCAAAAAGTCTGTTAGTTTTTTATGAAAAGACAAAAATACCCTTGTTTTTTAAAAACAAAATAAAAAGTTTCTCTTTCTTCCTCATCTAAACCATTACACCACAACCACCTTCTCCATCACCAATCCACCACTGCAACTCCAACCACCCCCACTTTACCACCACAACTTCACACCACCCCCTGTTGAACCACCATTACCCACCATTGTTAGATCTTTAGAACAAGGTTTGTCGGACCTCACCGGATACCATTACTACCAACTATAAACAAAACATTAATATCCCTAACCAAACAAAGTTAAAAGCAGATCTACCATCCTATCCATGCGATAACGTAAAGCATCACAAACCCTCGCGTACGCTGATCACACCATGGCCAAGAAACGAAAGACTCGAGCTTCACAACCCTCCCAGCACCAATCACCCCTCGAATAGTAACCCATTGTTGTAAAAGAAGAAGACCCAGAACCTGAACCTGAACCCGAAGAAGAACCATACGAAGAAAACCAAGAAGAAAACAACCAACAACACGACAACAACGAAGAACAAGAACACGAATAGGTTTGACAAACCTTTTTTAAAGATTATTGAAAAACAAAATCACATCTTTCAATATAATTTTTTAAATTGTTATAGAATACCACGGCTCTGTTGTTATTCCTTCAACTGCCGCTAGCTCTGTTTCATATCAGCAACGACGTTGTGTGTTAAAGCCAAGATTATAGATGATGGTGGTGGTGACGGATTGAAGCGGAGAGAGTGATTTAGTGTTTGGATTTTGGGTTTTTTTAAGATTGATACGACTCTAATATTTGAAGCTGGGTAATCGATGGTGGCTGTGGAGTAGTGTTGTGCAATTCGGTGGTGGGGTGGTGCGGTGGCGGTGGTGGTGTGGTTGAAGGCATAGAGAAACAGATTCACACAAAGGGGGTGGTTGTGACTTTTTGTGTGTATTATATATAACTAGTGGGAATGCCCACGCGTTGCAGCGGGAGAATCCCGTCAGCCCCTACGTGTGTGTTTGGTACAAAATTCGTTTATGTGAGCGGAATACTGTAATGGGAGCCCATACGTTGCAGCGGAATTGAAAATTTAGAATTTACAGCGACGGGTGTCACGGATGCTATTTTGACGAGCATAATATAACTCGACATCTTCTCGTTACCTTGTTACCTTTATAATGAACCAAAACTTAAAATGTTACATATTAAATTTACATCAACCTCACTTATTCATTGCTTAGACCACTTCCATTATAAAATGATAGTGGGGAACCCGCGCTTTGCGGTGGAGTCGACAATCTAAACCGTTATCCTCATTTGCCGTTTGTATATTAATTGTTTCGGTTTTTGTGAGGTTCTGAGTTACTTAAAAGAATTAGTAATAACACCCCACGTGTTGTGGCGGATCAAACCACTCTGACCCATTCAATAGAAATTATTCATTTGTTTTTCTTAGGTCTAATTTTGTGGCGTTCAGTAAAATTATCCTGCTTGACCCGTTCAATAAAATTACCCTTTTATTAACATTAGGCCTGTAAACGAACCGAACGAACACAAATAAAGGCATGTTCGTGTTTGTTCAAATAACTTTAACCGAACACGGAAATATAATCGAACACATTTTTTGTTCATGTTCGTTCAAAGAAACATGTCATGAATTAAAAGAATTACTAAGGACATCCCTTGGTATGCAATATATAAACATACAAAAAGATTAATGATACCTAGTGATTGAGCCAGAAAAAAAACTAACTTGCTGAACTACAATAAAATGATTTTTTTAATCAAAATGTTTGTGGAACATTAGTGCAAGTTGAAAAAAAAAATGTAAGGAAATAAAAACCAATAAAGAACAATAACTTGCACAATGCACATCACACAACTCACACATAGGCATAACATGAAGATCACACATGACACAACACACACTGTTCTCACCAATACTACTGTTGCTTACCATTGATTAGGCTAATGTTAGATTCATGATTCAAAATAAGCATGGCAACTCAGGTGAGAGATACACCTAATTAGAAAAGATACAAAAGTACTCTGCACAAATTTGGGAAACAATTTTCTAGAACTCCAAACCTAAAAATCATAAGAAAGGGTTTTTGTCGTTAAAAATAATAAAAAATAAATAAGAAAGGGTTTCCGCCAATAAGTAATTTTGGTTATTTTGTATCTATAGTGGATCAAATGAGAACAAAAGTACTCCACTACAAATGAAAGAAGGAAAAACGTCAAACGGGTCAACGGTTGATAACAATTACCTATAACATGTACAGCTTGTTTAAAGCTTTTTATAGTGTCCTATAACAATTACCTATAACATGTACAGCGGGTCAAATATAACCTACCAGTTTAAAGATTGAATTAGATTAACAATTAAACTTAGGCGTACAAGCGTAGAAAAACAAAACAAAAACTAATATCATGTCAATTCTTGTGCATATATTAAATGATGGAACCCAGATAGCATCATTGAAATTCTGAACCTGAATTGATCTAAGTCATCTCGATTGAAAATTACTTCCTAGAAGATGAAAAGTCGGGACATTATGTTTGGATAAACTTATTTGAGTCAAAAAGGACTTTTGGTTAAAAAAGACTTATTAACTTATGAATTTTTAAAAATGAGTTTTTAAAAAAGTGTTTGGATTAGCTTATGTGGTGGGAAAAAATAATAAGTTGATAAGTTATTTTGTAATAAAGTGTTTGGTTTAACTTATTTAGGTAAAATGACCAAAAAGGGTATAAGGAGGAAAGACATAAGGATATAAGAAGGGCATGTAGGTAAATAATCATCAATAAGTTATAAGAAGGTTCAAAAAGTTACTCGTCCCTTACTTTTCCAAAACAACTTATCATAGGCAAACAAAAAGTTAAAACAAAAAGTCATTTTCCTATTGCCAAACACTTTTCTTAACTTATTAACTTTTTGGAAAAGTTATAAGTTATAAGGAGGTGGAAATAAGGAGAGCCAAACATGCTAATAGGCCAAGCAACCAAAGAGTGTTGATTACCGTTTCATATATGGTGGCTTATGTTGACTATACCTGAGAAACATGGGTAAACCAAGCAAAGATTCATGACTGCAACCATGTCCATAACACCAACTCTAGGAAGCGGAACATCAACCTTGTTGAGACATAAAATGGCTTAAGCTCCTCGGGAACATGAGCGAAAAAGCAAAAATAGCCCACAACCAGATATTAAGTTGAGTCAAAATCCAAAACCCTCAACAGGAAAGGCATAAAAAAGATAAATAACAACAAACCTAAGAGTGCAGTAGAAAATTGAGTCTGACAAATGATAATTTTCGACTATAAAGGCGATTTCAATAATGGGTACCATTGAATAGTCATGAACTGGTTGATGATGAATTCAATGTGATAATAATCAATTTTATTTAATGAAATCACCATTCAAAGCAATTGGGGGGTTATATGATTCATGGTAACTCTAATGCCTAGACTTACATGCCTGTTAAAGCCGGTTTAGTGGGGACGTGGAATATGATTAATCAAGTGGATAAGAGTCTGCTGGAGCAGAATGTGGATGTCAAATGCATTATTAAAGGGAAGATTGGTAATGGGTTGGATGTGTGTTTTTGGCTAGATTGGTGGATTGGCGATTGTCCGCTTAGGCTTAGATTCCCAGCACTGTTTATACTAGAAGGTAATAAAAATGTTGCAGTAGCAGAGCGCTTATACGAGTGGGGCTCTAAAAGAGCATCGTTGACTGCTGCAGAAGTCAACAAGCTGCAGAGTTTGGGGGTTCTGATCAACGATGTACAGGTGACTGAACATAAAGATGAATGGTTGTGGACTGAAGATTCTTCAGGGGTATTTTTGGTAAAAGTATGCAGGAAATTGCTGAACCGATTTGTTGTTCCGTATTACCCGTTTGAATGGGTCAAAGGCGCACCAAAGAAGGTATCCATCTTCGGCTGGAGGGCAATACAGGACCGTTTACCGACGTTAACAGGTCTGAAGAAAAGGAAGATAGTGCACGGGTGGACCGTCTGCAGACTATGCGATCAAGGCGATGAAAATGCAGATCATCTTTTTACGGCTTGCTATGTGGCATCCACAGTTTGGAACAAGGTGAGCTCATGGGTCAACATACCACCGATTTTTGCTTTCTGTGTCAAGGATCTTCTTGAGCTACATGATCAGTTTAAGGTTTCGAAGGCAAAGAGGGAGGCAATTAGAATCATAATCTTGGCAACGAGCTGGGCGATTTGGCGAGCACGTAATGATTTAATCTTCTCTAACAAACGATGCAACTCGACAGGAATTTTCTTAGAGGCTCAAGCGATGGCGTTTTCATGGGTCAAACACAAAAATAAACAAGGGGTTGGACGTGGGAGAATTGGGTCGTTTTTAACGTTCCTATAACTTAAGTGTGCATGTTTGTATTTGAGTTGGTGATGGATTTGGGCTATGTAATTGATTGTAGCTAGTGTCTCGCTTGGTACAATCTTGTATATATTTCGGGTGTGGAATAAAATTTGAAGTTTGCCGATCAAAAAAAAATGGGGGCTTATATCTCGGTTATTATGGAGGTTAATGTTTATTACTCAATCACACTAGTGGGAATGCCCGCGCGTTGCAGCGGGTGTTTATGTTTATGTTGTGCAGCAAGATGATCATAATGTTGTTCCTTATCACCTTTGATGTTTTCATGGCCACCCTCGGAAGAAGTTATGGATTCATTAAAGGCAACTCCAGGGTGTTCTTGAAGCATGTTAAAAACAACTTGGTCAACCTTCAATTCTACTATGTACATTAATTGATGTTTTAAACATATGTAGACAATCAAAAGGATAATGTTGTAAGTTCTTGTAGACTGTAGAATGATTTAAACAATACTAAATTTAAGGATAATGTTTCATCTAGTTTTGTTCAAGTACAGATTCATATATTTCTGCAGAACTTCTAATATAATTGCAATTATCAAATTATTGGTAAAATGTAGGGGTGTAAACGATGTGGAGTGGCTCAAGAGCTACTCGAGATCGGATCGGTAAAAAGCTCAAACAAGCCGAGCCGTAATGAGCCCAAGCTCGAGCCTGGAATATTACTCATTTAGTTATCAACCCCAAGGTCGAGCTTTACATACAAATCTTGATTAGGCTCGCGAGTCTAAACGAGCCTAAATAAATTTTCTAATTGGTTGGAAAAAAGCAATCTTGAACGGCTTATTAAAAATAGCTTATATCACCCCTGGCATAAGTAAGGGTAGATGCATAAGCATGTTACTTCATCCAACCAATTCAAGAGTGTTTTACATGCTTTTGAAGACACCAATAAGCACATAAGTTGATTAAACACTAAAACTGTATTAGCTGTTAAATGCTTTTTTTGTCCGATTTTTTTTCTTCTACAAATAACGGTGTTTTTAAATTATGAATACATAAACAGTATCATTACAAGAATAATCTAAAGCTTTTAATAGAACAATCTAGGAGTAGGAAAGCATTCAACCCGTGACACGTGCAAGTGTGCAACTTGTTCTTCTTTTAGCTAATCGTTTGAGAGTAAGACACAACCCAACCCAACCCATTCAAAAGTAAACTGGTTGAATTGGTCATCTCCACAAAGGAAAGGAGGGAAAAGAGTTGTACAGTCAACGAATTGAGTGAATACTATCAACTAATATACGATTATACACTACGTAAGGTGATTTTGTAATGTTTACATACAATTTTGCTCGCAATAGCTGAAGGGCACGCATTTTATTTTTAAGCTGACTCCTTTCTTCTGTGCAGAAGATTCTGATTCCGGTTGGTTTGTGGAAAAGATCAATTGTTGTTTCCACCTTATTGACATTCTGACCTGCATATTAAAATCCACACATAATAATGTTAATATATACTTGAACAACTTGAATCGGTAACATAGTTTGTGTTGTAAGCCATGAGACAAAAGAAATATTTGCTAAAGAGTAATACCTCCAGCACCACCCGAACTTGCAGTAGTAAGTTCAATATCTTTTGGATCAATTACCACATCAACTTCTTCAGCCTGAAACAAATATGTTATCAAGTTTGAAAAATGTAAATTATAAAAGATTTAAACATTTATACTTGTATATGATACGCATTCTTTGTAAAATGATTTAAAACTTTGGACAAAAAGCATTTCAAGTCATCCCAACCCCCCCCCCCCCCATTTTGCCACCTATAGTAATTAGCAAATATCAAAGAGCTTGAACTCGTGTCTCGTCATCCCATAATCATGTCAAACTTCTACGTAGCAAACTATTATGTGCTGTAGATTTATCCTAATAATGGTAAGAATCCAGATTTGGTTTCTTGTTCCTGAGATTTTGATTTTTTATTTGAATGTGGAACATAATAATAACTGTCTTTACTTAAAAGTTGCATAAGTGCCAAAGTGGTTTCTTGTTTTTACTTAAAATAATACCTCGAGCATGTGAAAGTGGTGAGTATCTCAACGAGTTTCACTCATAGTACCTCTGGTACATACGAACCTAATAAAACACAACATGCCTGAATGAATCAGTAAATATGAAAATATTGAATTACAAACTTTCCAACTCAAAATTAAGAAAACTAAATTTCATTGATCATGTCTTTTTTCTGCAGTAACAATATTACATCCATATGTTTAACAACATGAAATATGTGACCATGTTTCCATGGACAGACGACTGAATAAAAAAGAATGTACCTGCAAGGTCAGCAACCCAAAGTCCAGCCTCTTCACCGCTTGTACCAGCCCTTAGTGCAATATAACAATTAGATATATTATTGTAAATAAACAAGATTTTATTGGGTGATTCATGTCGTGTTATTGACCTATGTATATGCTAAATAAGTTTCAAATTCCATGGAAATTAGTCGACATGTCATCAGGTTTCTAGCAAAAAACATACCTTCAAGCAAGATGTTCCTAGAATCCAGGGGATCACTTGGAATCAACAACATCTATTAATAGAGAAAAGCTATCATTACTGATGAAGAATTGAAGATTAATCTTTATTTCAATAAACTAAACGTTAAGCTTTTCTTCGAATACAATAAGTTGGTCAGATAAAGATTCAATTTCAGAAGCTATCATTTCGGCCACTTCTTCATCAACGTCAGGATCTTTTGACAAAACTGAAACACAAACACAAGATATTAGGTAATCGCACAACAAAATAATTCAACTCATGAAAATGAAAAAACAAGAAGAAGACGGTGATTAGTGAACAAAACCTTTGGACTCTTCAAGTTGTTTCTCACAATCCTAATTATTATTAATTGAATCATTCACATTAAGTTTTATAATGAAATTGATGATGGGTTTTATTTCTCTATTATGATGTTTTAATAATGAAACTTAAGAAGGGGGTTACATATGGAGAATGATAAAGTGTGTGTATTACTCATAAATACAATAGGCTTTACATCTTGTACACAAGGGTATAAAAGGAACAAATAGGGTAAAAGTTATGAGATTAGACTTAGGGTCTGTTTGGTATGGGGTAATGGAATGGATGAGGGAATGGAATGGACGAGGTAATGGAATGGACAAGGTAATGGAATGGATCATTACCATTCCATGTCTTGTTTGGTTGCCACATGGGAATGAAACAAAACATTACTTTGTGTTGTTGGATAGCCAAGAAAAGACAAAGGAATAAAATCTGTGGTTAGTGGCGGTGGTGGGTGGTGGTCAATGGCGGTGATGGTGGGTGGTGATATGTGGCGGCAGCGGCGGTGGTGGTGGTCGGTGGCAGCGGTGGAGGCGACGATGGAAGGTGGAGGTGGATAGCCGTAATGGTGGGTGGGTGACGTTGGTGAGTAGTGGCGGTGGTGGTGGTTGGTGGTAATGGTAGGTGGTGGTGTGTGGCGGTAGCGTGGTGGTGGATGGCGACAGCGGTGATAGGTGGTGGTGACGACGGTGGTGGGTGGCGACAACGGTGGCGATGGGTGAAGATGGATGGGGTGATGGTGGGTGGGTGACGATGGTGAGTAGTGGCGGTAGTGGGTGGAGGAGACGGCGGTGATGGGTGGTGGTGGGTGGTGGCGGTAGTGGTGGGTAAAGGAAATTGTGGTGAGTGACGGTGGTAGGTGGCAGAGGCGGCGGTGGGTGGATGATGGTGGTGGGCGACGGTGGGTGGTGTTGGATGTGTGACAGTGG
Source organism: Ambrosia trifida (assembly GCA_028751855.1). NCBI lineage: Eukaryota > Viridiplantae > Streptophyta > Magnoliopsida > Asterales > Asteraceae > Ambrosia > Ambrosia trifida. The sequence goes on from CM054122.1 coordinate 142,026,171, forward strand.
TGGGTGGGTGAAGGTAGTGGTTGGTGGCGGTGGTGGTGGGTGGTGACGACGGTGGTGGTGGGTGGTGGTGGCGGCGGTGGTGGGTGGTGACGGTGGTGGTGGTGGCGGTGGTGACGGTGGTGGTGGGTGGTGGCGATAGCAGTGGTGGGTGGTGACGATGGTGGTGGGTGGTGGTGGTGGGTTATGCTTTTGTTAGTAAAGGGTGAATGAGGGATGGAATGAAAAAAAACATGGGGGGTGGATGGAATGGTTTTGAGAGAATAGAATGCCTTGTGGAATGGGTGATTCCATTCCTTTAACCAACCAAACACACTATTTTTCATTACCTCGTAATGGTCCATTCCATTCCCCCTTTCATTCCATCATACCAAACGCTACCTTATGGCTCTTGATATGCCATCTTAAAATGGTGGTAAAATGACTATCTTAGTCATATCTCCTCCTTAATAAGGTAACATAGATAAGTAATAAGTATTTAACACTACCTCATTTATCTTTACTTCTCTACTACATTATAAAGGGTGAGCAATGGCAAACATGTCCAACTTGGTAAAGTTAAAATGGGATGTGAAAAGCCATGTGCTTTAACCCTCAAATGTCATATAAATCTTCCCCAAATTACCCTTCAATGCATTAAGATACTTGTACCATGTAGTAGAGATAAATAAAGGTTTATTTTATAGATAATTAAGTTTCTATATATAATATCATGTGATGTGGTATGACCACACACTTCAAGTAATTATATTCAACAAATATTAATTTTACATTTTCTTTCTTTCTTTAAAATTGCATATGTTTATATAATTATACAATGTCGTTCAACATGAGAATTGCTGAAACAAATTACTTTATCTTTATCTTTATACTTGCTCCCTCTTTATCTTTATATATTTTTCTAGGTCACGCATCTCTACTGTGATGAACCATTAGGCGTTTTGTTCTGCTCATAATCATCACCACAAGTCAATACTACATTATAAAGGCGGAGGCATGAGCAAATATGTCCAAATTGTCCAAAGTTAAAATGGCATACCAAGAGTTCTTTGCAAATTTCTAAATTTTACCACTTTTCTTTCCTAAATGCCCCTAGAAGATAATTAACTTTTACATGAAAATGGAACTCACCCAAACTAAATAAACACATGGGATAGCAATATTTTTGAACAAATTTCATATAATTATAATGGCAATGAAATATAATAATTTATGTTACCACAATAAATAATCTTATCTCGGCTAAACTTGTATGAATTTTAAAACTTTGCCATAATAATATTTATATTATAAACCCTTTTCATATATACACGTCTACCCAGCGGCAAAGTGGACGGGATGGTTCGGCTCACTGGCTACATTGGGCAATTTTTTAGCTGCTGGGTCAAGTTGGACAATTCTATTACAAACTTACAAATAACAACTTTTGATTTCTAAATGGACAATGACCTTCATATGATAATATTTATATTATAAACCCTTTTCATATATATGCGTCTATCTTTATCTTTATACTTGCTCTCTCTTTATCTTTATATATTTGTCTAGGTCACGCATCTCTACTATGGTGAACCATCAGGCGTTTTGTTCTGCTCATAATCATCACCACAAGTCAATACTACATTATAAAGGAGGAGGCATGAGCAAATATGTCCAAATTGTCCAAAGTTAAAATGGCATACCAAGAGTTTCTTTGCAAATTTCTAAATTTTACCACTTTTGTTTCCTAAATGCCCCTAGAAGATAATTAACTTTTATATGAAAGTGGAACTCACCCAAACTAAATAAACACATGGGATAGCAATATTTTTGAACAAATTTCATATAATGGCGATAAAATATAATAATTTATGTTACCACAATAAATAATCTTATCTCAGCTAAACTTGTATGAATTTTAAAACTTTGCCATAATAATATTTATATTATAAACCCTTTTCATATATATGCGTCTATCTTTATCTTTATACTTGCTCTCTCTTTATCTTTATATATTTTTCTAGGTCACGCATCTCTACTATGGTGAACCATCAGGCGTTTTGTTCTGCGCATAACCATCACCACAAGTCAATACTACATTACAAAGGAGGAGGCATGAGCAAATATGTCCAAATCGTCCAAAGTTAAAATGGCATACCAAGAGTTTCTTTGCAAATTTCTAAATTTTACCACTTTTGTTTCCTAAATGCCCCTAGAAGATAATTAACTTTTATATGAAAATGGAACTCACCCAAACTAAATAAACACATGGGATAGCAATATTTTTGAACAAATTTCATATAATGGCGATGAAATAGAATAATTTATGTTACCACAATAAATAATCTTATCTCGGCTAAACTTGTATGAATTTTAAAACTTTGCCATAATAATATTTATATTATAAACCCTTTTCATATATATGCGTCTATCTTTATCTTTATACTTGCTCTCTCTTTATCTTTATATATTTTTCTAGGTCACGCATCTCTACTATGGTGAACCATCAGGCGTTTTGTTCTGCTCATAATCATTACCACAAGTCAATACTACATTACAAAGGAGGAGACATGAGCAAATATGTCCAAATTGTCCAAAGTTAAAATGGCATACCAAGAGTTTCTTTGCAAATTTCTAAATTTTACCACTTTTCTTTCCTAAATGCCCCTGGAAGATAATTAACTTTTATATGAAAATGGAACTCACCCAAACTAAATAAACACATGGGATAACAATATTTTTGAACAAATTTCATATAATGGCGATGAAATATAATAATTTATGTTACCACAATAAATAATCTTATCTCGGCTAAACTTGTATGAATTTTAAAACTTTGTCATAATAATATTTATATTATAAACCCTTTTCATATATATGCATCTATCTTTATCTTTATACTTGCTCTCTCTTTATCTTTATATATTTTTCTAGGTCACGCATCTCTACTATGGTGAACCATCGGGCGTTTTGTTCTGCTTATAATCATCACCACAAGTCAATACTACATTATAAAGGAGGAGGCATGAGCAAATATGTCCAAATTGTCCAAAGTTAAAATGGCATACGAAGAGTTTCTTTGCAAATTTCTAAATTTTACCACTTTTCTTTCCTAAATGCCCCTAGAAGATAATTAACTTTTATATGAAAGTGGAACTCACCCAAACTAAATAAACACATGGGATAGCAATAGTTTTGAACAAATTTCATATAATTATAATGGCGATGAAATATAATAATTTATGTTACCACAATAAATAATCTTATCTCAGCTAAACTTGTATGAATTTTAAAACTTTGCCATAATAATATTTATATTATAAACCCTTTTCATATATACACGTCTACCCAGCGGCAAAGTGGACGGGATGGTTCGGCTCACTGGCTACATTGGGCAATTTTTTAGCTGCTGGGTCAAGTTGGACAATTCTATTACAAACTTACAAATAACAACTTTTGATTTCTAAATGGACAATGACCTTCATATGATAGTGTATACAATATCATATTATTACTACATGCTTTTGTCATGTAAATGAACTTTATCATTTAGCAAGGTGTCTTCAACGGCACGATTATGTGGATATGCAATAACCAGACAACTTACGCAAGAGTGATGTTTATGTTCGTATTGGTCTGTTACAGTAATATGCGTTTAGTTTATTAAGATTTGTTCAATTATGAGTACATGGTTTTTGTGATGAACTGCAATCAGTTGCAAGTGGCGGTGCACATTTCTTTTCTTTTCTTTCTACGAATACTTGTTAAAACATAGTGTGCACATTTCTATTCTTTTTGCTTAACTTGCAGCAAAAAACCTAAATATCATAATGTTATATTGCAACCCATTTGTCAATCCCGCTGCAACGCGCGGGTAAACCCACTAGTTAATTTGTAATATATCAATTTTCATGTACAAGCATCTTAATGCATCACATGTGTTAGGACAAAGAGGATTGGTGAAACCACTTTTGGAAACCTTAGTCTAATTCACTTCTGTCATTTTGGCTAAGTATAGAAGTACTGAAAAGAAAACAAAGAACTGCTGAAGAGAAGATAAGAGAAGTGCTGAAGAAGAAACTTCATCAGAAGTTCTGAAGTCCAAACCAGACAAGTTCACTTCAGAATTACTGAAGACAAACTACTCATCAGTAGTTTGTCATTCATCAGCACTTAGCATCAGATATTTTCCACCGCCTTTTGCATCAGTAGTTTTATTGTTTATTATTACTTTTAGCTGTATTTGTTAGTTTCAATGTTGCAACTTGTGCAACTTGTTTCTGTTGTTTCTGTACTTGCTTTTTGGGCAAGATACATGTATGTAAACGTCTATAAATAGGAGGCTTCAACCTTCTATTTTAGACATTGATTTTAATAGAAAAATCCTTCAAACACTCTCACTGTTCTATTCCATTTCAGTATTTATTGTGAATCTGTCTAAGTATCTAATTCTCATTTACTGCTTGGATTCATAATAAATACTTGTCATTTATTAGTTTCAATCATCAAGGGGGAGTAATAACTCTTCCTTAGTATAAAAAGTGTTGCTTTAACTTATACATTCCGCTGTGCTTATTATCTGATATACAAGGGCTTGATAAACACTTAAGTGTCAAGATAGCAAGTTCTTACTTAGCAAAAAGAGCAAACTGATCCAACAATTGGTATCAGAGCTTTTGGTTTATCTGATCACATATCAATCTAACAAATTGAGAATCAGACACAAAGCTCTTATTGATACTCAATAAAAAGATCAAAAGTTCACTTTTTATCAACATCCATCACTTAAAAGAGTCATCTGACAAATCAATACTCTTTAAAATGGATCCACACAATACTGGTTCTGCCACTAAACCTGCCATGCTTGTAAGAAATGAATACAACATATGGCAAAAGAGAATGGCACATACCTTGTCACAGACCAACACAGGTTGTTGGAGATCTGTGATATATGGTCCTCACAAACCAGTAAATGTCAATCTTGAAACTAATGTCAAGGTCCCTAAGGACCCAAAAGAATATACAGATGATGATTTCCTAAAACTTGAGCTAGATGCAAAAGCATTCTCTATGTTGGCAATGGCTCTCCCAAATGAGATATACTCTGGCCTTTTACATTGTGAAAGTGCCAAAGAACTCTGGGATTGTCTTAAAGAACAGTTTGGAGGAACTGAAGAGGTGATTGCCAACACCAGAGAGATTTTAGCTCAACAATATGAAACATTTGCTCATATTAATGGGGAAACTTTAACTCAACAATTTGAAAGATTCTCCTCATTAATATCTGAGCTAAAGTTAAATGGTCAGACCTATACAACAGTGTCTATGCTACATAGATTTTTAAGGTCTTTACCAGACAAATGGGAAACATACTCCATTGTTTTAAGATCCTCACCAGATTTTAGCTCCCTCACTCTTACAAAACTCCATGGGAGATTACTTACTTTTGAGAGAGAAATTGATCAAAAGAAGAAATTACAATTATCTGGTAAAACTGCTGATGACTACCTTCCAGGTAGTACAGCACTTTTGGGACAAGACTCACCAACTTGTTCCTATGGATCTTATGACAACATTGACATAACAACTGGGATCTCATCAGAAAGATCTTTCCCAGGTTATGACAATAATGACCAAAGTCAAACTGCTGATAATCTATGTTTTATCATGGATGATTTGAAAAACTTTAGCAGTGATGACTTAGAAGAAATGGACATTTTACACCAACTGGCCATGCTAAGCATTAAAACTAACAAGTTTTATAAAAGGTCAGGAAGGAAATTTCCAGGATTGACCAGTAATACAAAAATTGGTTTTGACAAATCTAAATTGAGATGTCATAAGTGTCAGAAGTTGGGACACTTTGCTAGAGAGTGTAGAAGCTCTAGCTTTAACCAATCACAATCTGGAAATAACTATAACCCCAATTATAATAGGAATAATGGAATTCAAGGGAGTGCTCATTTTGTACAGGCACAAGCTCCTCAACAGCAATACATGCCACAAGTACAATATGTTCAAATGCCTGCTCAACAGATGCAGAGCCAATCAATCCCTCCCTTTCCAGCTGCTCAACATCCTCCACAACCTCAACAACCCTCTCAACAAAGTCTTTTTACCTCAGGGTATGTTGACTGGAGCAGTCTTCCTTTTGACACCACAGAGTGCAATCCTGATGCAGACAACAAAGTGTTTGACATCAACTGGGGAGAACCAGACAATGGCAGAAAGAACTTTGCCTTAATGGCATTTGAAGGCTGTACTTCAAAATCTGCATTGTCACAGGTATCAAAAGAATCTTTTGCTCTCATAAGAGAGACAAATGTGCACTTACAAGGTAAAGCCAATGATTTAGAAAGAAAATACACACAGATAAAATGTGATTTAGAAAGAAAACTGTGTGCTAAAACAAAAGAAGTTTCTAAATTCACTGACTCAGCTATTGAAACCCAAGCACAAATTAAAATCATGCTAAATGACCTGGGAGATGTCAGACAAGAGCTTGCTGACACCAGGATCACATGTGAAAAATGGGTGGAATCTTGTAAGGGGTATCAATTATTGCTAAACAAACAAAGTGCTTCAAATGTTAAGTTTGGCATAGGATACCATCATGTTGAAACACCAACAGATTTCTCTCCCAAAACTACTGAATATGGGAGAAGAATTGTTTCAAATGAAACTTCTGAAGGGAAAGAGTGCACATCTTTTCATGAAAACTTTCTAAACAGAAATCCTGGTATTTTCAAAGAAAGTACTTCAGAAGTATTAACTAAATCTGACAAAAAGCCATCAGTAGTTTCATCTACATCAGAAGTTGAGACCCTGAAAACTACTGATGAGCAAAATCTCTTCACAAATGTCAGAAATTTGCCTTTAGATCAAAAACAAAAGGCAAAAGAGTGTGAAATTTGTGGTCTGTTCAACCACAAAACTGAATTTTGTAGATACAGAAAAGGAATTCAGTTCAATCAAAAAATTAAACAACAGGTTGTGGGAAATCAAATCAGAAATGATTATGAAAGAATCTTTAAACCCAAGAAACAACAACCTGAAAACACCTTTTCTCAGAAAAAGATAAAAACTCAACTAAAATCTTTTTCTCAAAATTCTTTGTCAGTAGTTAGACCTGAATCATCAGCAGTTTCACAAACTGCTGAGATACAAAATCTAATGAACATGGTACAACTACTGATGACCAAGGTTGATGGTGGTCCTGAAAAGGATACCACCATGGTTCTTAATGAAAAATCCATTGCCAAAAAGACATGGATTTCTCAACCTGGTCAAGAACAAACTGTAACTGTTCTCAAGAGCAAACCCAAAGCCAAACAGGCTTGGGTTCCTAAACCTAACTAATTTGCTTTTATGTGCAGAGAGTTTCCAGGGGCTTAAACAGCATATGGTATGTTGATAGTGGAGGCTCTATGCTCATGACTGGATGCAGATACCTGATAAACAACTTTATCAACCAAAGAGAAGGATCTGTATCCTTTGGGAACAATGCTAAGGGATATGTGCTAGGACATGGCAATGTCTCCTCTGGCAAAATACAGTTTGACAAGGTCAATCTGGTGGAAAACCTTGAATACAACTTGCTGAGTGTGTCACAAATGTGTGATAAAGGATATTCTTCCTTTTTCACAAAGACAGCATGCAAGATCATCTCACCAGAAGGCCAGAAGTTGATAGAGAAGATTATTGAAGATCATACTTTGCTGATTGCCAAAAGATGTGGCAATGTCTATGCAGTGGACATTGAGAAAGACAAAGTATTGAACAACACTGCCTGTTTCTTCTCAAGGGCATCAACTTCATAAACAGATCTCTGGCACAGGAGACTTGGCCATGTGAACTTTAAAACCATAAATAAAGTCACAAAAATGGGCTTGGTCAGAGGTCTACCTTTGAAAGTATACCAGTGTCAAGAACACTGTGTGTACTGTTTAAAGGGAAAACAGCATAAGTCCTCCTATAAGTCTATTGAAGAATCAAAAACAACTGCATGTCTTCAACTACTCCATATGCACTTATTTAGACCAGTCAAGATTATGAGCCTTGGTAAGAAGAAGTACTGCTTAGTCATCATTGATGACTACTCAAGATTCACATGGGTATTCTTCTTATTCTCCAAGGATGAGGCTGCTGAAATCATCAAGTTCTTCATTCTACAAGTAGAGAAACAATATTCTCTATCTGTCAAAACCATTAGAAGTGATAATGGGACAAAGTTCAGGAACAAAACTCTGGATGAATTCTGTTTGTCTAAAGGGATTATTAGACAATACAGTGTTCCCAGAACTCCTGAACAAAATGGTGTAGTAGAAAGGAAGAACAGAACATTGATAGAAGGAGCAAGAACAATGTTAGCTGATTCTGGACTGCCCTTGTACTTTTGGGCAGAAGCAGTTAACACATCATGTTATGTTCAGAATAGAGTTCTTGTGGTCAAGAGACATTCCAAGACTGCCTATGAAGTTCTTCATGGCATGAAGCCCCTTATCTCCTTTTTCAGGGCTTTTGGGTGTCAATGTTTCATCTTGAACATCAAGGAATCTATTTCAAAGTTTGCTGCCAAAGTTGACTCAGGTTACTTTCTTGGTTACTCTTCAACTAGAAAAGCCTACAAGGTTTTTAATTCTCACACCAGGATAGTAGAAGAAACATTGAATGTCAAGTTCAATGAGTCAAAACACACTCTTATTCCAGCACATCCTGCTGAACTCTTTGACCTTGACAACTTCCACTTTGGACCTGAAAAGACTGTTACTCCTTCCAAACCTACTTATTATGGTGATCAAAGGTTTGAAGATGAGGATCCTACACCATGGACTCCTCAAACAGTCATTAAGTCAACTTCAACACCATCAGAAGTTTCACAAACTTCTGATCCAACAAATACTGAAGGCCAAACTCAAACATTTGCTTCAGCACCTGAAACTACTGAAGACACTAAAACTGCTGAACCAGATATTATAGACCTCAGTAGTTTGTTTGAAGAACAGGAGTCACCTACACCTGTCAGTGGTTTACAACAACTGATTGAACACAGAGATCATCCACTTGATCAAATCATGGGTGATATAGCTTCAGGTGTTCTTACCAGAAACCAGCTCTCCAACTTTTGCCTATTTTCAGCCTTTATCTCACAGTTGGAACCAAAGAAGTACCAGGAAGCCCTCAAAGACAATAATTGGGTGCAAGCTATGCAAGATGAACTGCTTCAGTTCAACAAGCAACAGGTCTGGGAAATCTGTCCCTTACCTCCAAACAAGCAACCAATTGGCACAAGATGGGTTTTCAGGAACAAACAAGATGAAGCTGGTATGATAATCAAGAACAAGGCAAGACTGGTAGTTCAAGGGTACTCTCAAGAAGAGGGAATTGACTATGATGAAACCTTTGCTCCAGTTGCAAGGCTTGAGGCCATCAGGTTATTTCTGGCCTATGCCATTTCCAACAATATTAAAGTTTATCAAATGGATGTGAAAAGTGCATTTTTGTATGGAAAAATAAAAGAGGAGGTGTATGTCTGTCAGCCACCTGGGTTTGAGGATCCTTCTCATCCTGAGTGGGTGTACAGACTGGACAAAGCTCTTTATGGGCTCAAACAGTCTCCAAGAGCCTGGTATGATACACTCTCCACCTTTTTACTCAAAAATAACTTTACAAGAGGTGCCATTGATAAAACTCTTTTCATAAAACATGTTGGAAATCATGTCTTAGTTGTTCAAATTTATATTGATGATATCATTTTTGGTTCAACAAACACAAAACTGTGTGATGATTTTAAGAAACTCATGCAATCAAAATTTGAGATGAGTACCATGGGAGAACTGCAGTACTTTCTAGGACTGCAGATCAAGCAACACACTAGTGGAACTTTTATACATCAATCAAAATATGTTAAAGAATTATTGAACAAATTTTCTTTAAAAGACTGTAAATCATGTTCCACTCCCATGACACCAATCACACAAGTTGAACCTGATGATCAAGGAAAACAGGTTGATCAAACCATGTACAGATGCATGATAGGTTCCCTTTTATACTTAACTGCTTCTAGACCAGATATTATGTTTTCAACATGTGTCTGTGCTAGATATCAATCAGCACCAAGGGAATCACACCTTATAGCAGTCAAAAGAATTTTCAGATATCTGAAAGGAACTCCAACACTTGGAATTTGGTATCCTGCTTCAAGCAATACCAAGTTATCAGCTTTTTCAGATAGTGACTATGCAGGGTGTAAGATGACAAGAAAGTCAACATCTGGTGGTTGTCAATTCCTGGGTAACTGTCTAGTGTCATGGCAATCAAAGAAGCAAACATCTGTTGCAACTTCAGCTGCTGAAGCTGAATACATTGCAGCTGCAAGTTGTACATCACAGATACAATGGCTCCAATATCAACTTCTTGATTATGGAATCAAAGAAACCAAGACACCTTTGTTTGTAGACAGCAAATCTGCCATTAGCATCATTCAAAATCCAGTACAGTTCTCAAAAACCAAACATATTGAGATCAGGTACCATTTCATAAGAGATTGCTATGAAAAAGGCAAGATTGAGGTGAAGCATGTTGCAACAGCTAATCAAATAGCTGACATCTTCACAAAACCCCTTGACACATCAACATTTCAGAAGTTAGTATCCATGCTTGGGATGCTAAATTTGTAAGTGTTTATTTTATTATTCTGCAATTTTTCATTTTTCACTTACAAAACAGACAAAAAGTCTGAAACAAAACTTCTGAAAAGAGAGAAACTACTGATGAATAAACATCAGTATGGGGATAATTTTCTGAAAAGTGTGTAACTTCTGATAAAATAACCTTCAGAAGTTATGAATAAAGTATTTATAAAAACATTTCTCATCAGCTGTTAAAACTACTGAAGAGAAAATGGGAACTACTGATGAAGTAATCCTTCATCAGCAGTTTAGTCAAAAGGGCAAATCTGACTTTTCTCATCATCAGAGGTTTGACCTAATCAGTTTAAAACCTCTGATAAAAAGATTTTTAACCAAAGGCGGTTTAAAAACTTCTAATAAAGAAGATTCAAGCGGTTAAAACTTCTGATAAATACCTTTTCTCCACACTTATCCTTTCAAACTCAAAATATCCCTCTTTCTCTCTCAAAAAACTCTCTCAATAACCTAAACCTGCAAATCAACTGTTCGATCAAAACCCAAACCACATGGCTCTCGTTCTAAAGCAGGGACATAATCAAAGGGCCTTTCTTGAAAAACAAGAAGGCTGGTCCCAATACGATGAAATCATTGATCTTGTCGTAAAATCCCAATATTTTACTGCTCTCACTATAAACCCACCAATTCACACTGAAACTCTGAATGAGTTCTGGGCAAATGCTGAGACGGTGACGGCAGATGATGAAGTCATTTCCCTCAACTCAAGAATAAAAGGGAAACCACTGACCATCACACCGGCCACACTGGCAACAAGACTGGGTCTGGATGATGTAACTGCCCCTGACCATGTTGCTAATTCTGATATTCACCTAACCATGACTGAGTGTGGTTATCAAGGTACTCTCTCCCATGCTACTATCTTCAAAAAATATTTTGAACCAAAATACAAGCTTTTGTTTCATTATATAATTATGTGTTTGAGTCCAAAAACAGGGTCTTATGACCAGATGCCCTCCACTTTTCAACCAATATTTCATTCTATTGTGAATGAAACTAAATTCAGGGCATCAAAACTATTTTTCAATTAGTTGGTGTTACATCACAATAATACCAAGAAAAAGTTTTTGTTGTACCCAAGGTTCATTATGCAATGCATAATAGGGGAACTGGGTAATGAGGTGCTTGTGGGAAAAATTTCAACTTTAAATCCTTTAACATCACAAGCATACTCAAGGCATAACAAACCGGCTGCCTGGCCAGAAGATGATCAGGGGGAACAACAACAAGTCAACCTGAAACCCACATCTTCCAAACTAACACCACCAAAAGCCAAACAGCCCAAGCCAACAAAGACAAAAACCCACCAACCCAAAAGAAAGGTTGTTCAGGAGGTTGAGATGCCTGAACATGCTCATGAGCATTCTGCTCTTCAAATAGGTGAGACTGAAACACCCTCTCAGTCTCATCCATCTCAAACCCCACCAAGAGCACCTATAACCATTTTATTCAAAAGAAAAAGACTTAGAAAAACTATTGAAACTCACTCTTCTTTTGAAACTGCTGAACAACAAATTTCACCTATTGCCCAAACTACTGAACCAACCCCTCAAATTTCTGAACAAGAGGCAATAGAAATTGCCAAACTTCTCTCTGGGCTAAAAGAGAAGGTCCCATCTGATTATGTCAGTCCCCTACAACCACAACAAACAGGGGACATAACCACAACATCAGACATGGATGTGGACATCTCTAGCCCTATCCCAAGAGATGAGGGTGGACCAGAGTCTTTAAGCCCAATTTTAGAGACTCTTGGGGCATCTGAGGCTGCTACTACTCAGTTACCACCCAGTGGTGGATCTGAGGATAGAAGTAACATAGCTAAGACCTCAGATGTGGCAACTACTGATGAAGGCTTAATGCCTAAAGTAGGAAATCCTCAGAACCAAGAACAAGAGGTTCATGAGAGAACTGAGTTGGGCTCAGCTCATGATTTAACTGAGACAGTCCTCATTGAGGGCAACATCATGGATTCAGATGATTCCATTAATTTGGATGATGTTTCACAAACACAAACTACTGAATTGACGGCACTTTATGAAGGTCCTGTTTCAGGGGTATCCAGGCTCAAGAAGCCAGTCACCCCTGCACAGGTTAAAGCCCACTCAATCCCTAAAACCCCTAGAGTGGCATCCTCTGTACAACATGAGGATCTCCCAAAAACACCCCCTTCACAACAAATGCCTACCCAATTCCCTGGGCAAACAAGCATAGACCTGAACCAGCTATGCAGCCCAGAGGGTCCCCTGTACCACATGATGAACACTCTCATCAGAAATCACTTCCAAACATACACAGTTAACTTGGAGCTGTCTATCAAGAATCAATTTGGAGTGATCAAGACGAAGATGAATGATCTGTCCAACAAGATAGACTTCAACAGCAAACAGATTGCTCATCTTCAAGGACAATTCTCCCAACCCTCAACCTCAAAACTTAAAATTGATGAATCCAAAAAGGGGGAGAAAATCAAGGAACCTAAGGAGTCATTCCAAGCCAGGATAAGGGCAAGAGTGGCCATCCTTGAAAGAGATCAAAAAGATCAAGCCAGGAAAGAAAAACTGGCCAAACAGTTTGGTGTCTCAGTGGAAGAAATTGAAGCCACAGAAAAAGATGATGAGACCCAAACCTCTGAAGAATCCCTAAGGCACAATGAAGAAACTTCTGATGGCAAAAGTTCTGATGAAGAATCAGAAAGTACTGAAGACAATCCTTCAGTAGTTGACAAACCATCAGTAGTTGTCAACCCATCAGAGGTTAACACTTCCAAACCTCAAACTGCTGACCCTTCCAGAACCACTGCTCCCATTCAACCAACATCTGATCCTATTAGGCCTACAACTGTTACAACAATGACTGTACTAAACCCTTCTCCTATCTCTCAATCAGCTGAATTATTAGAGAAGAGCTTAGTTGCAGCCAACAAGAAGGCCAGAGAAGATCTGATCTGGAAAACTCTGGAAGAAAGAGATGATCTAGATTTAAGCCATGAAGAAAAACTTCAGGCTTATGAAGCTGAACTACAAAGGCAGGCTAGCCTTGATGAGATTGCTGAACAAGATAAAAGACAACAACTGGTGTCTTACATTACCAAGAACAGCAAGACTAAAGCCTATACACTCAAAGGACTCTCTATGCAAGAGCTGACAAGAAGGGCACAACTGCTTGCAGATAAATTGGCCACTAGCAAAGAAGGAAAGGCCAAGAGAGCCCAGATAATAGAAGAGTTAGTAGCAGAGAGCTATGGTTCAAAAGCCTCAGTATCCAGATGGAAAGAAGAAAGACTAATGGATACTTACAGAAAATACTTGGCTGCCAAGGCTGCAAATCCAGAGAAGTTTCAAACTGCTGATCCTTCAAGATCAGTAGTTAGAACTTCTGGTGTATCAAGAAGACCTGCTACTCAGAGAAAGAAGGCAGAGGACAATGTCAAAACTGATTTCAAAATGGTACTACTTGAAGGAAGTTCAATAGTCCATTTAGATTTTGACATTGAGGAGAAACCTCTGTTAACACAATTCAGGGATCCTTCCACTTTTGCCTACCAAATCCAAAAGACCATCAAAGAAAAGATGCATACCAAGGTAGTGACTGAACACCATCTCCTAACTGTTCAGATGCCTGATATGCAACAACAACAAGGAAGAGACTCCCACCTGAGGTTAACTGAAACAGAAGACATCCAACACTTAGGACCATCAACCCAAGGGACAAGTCTGGTTCCCTATTCTTCTGACTTTAACAAGTCAAAGATACCTATCATCAGATGGTCACTTACTGATAACAACTCAGTATTGTTGACAAGAAGAGACCTCTCAAGCAGGGCTTACAAGAAGATCAGTGATCTGAAGAAACTGTCAACACAAGACCTGCTCACAATTCAACATCTGGAACCACAGAGAGGATCTCTATCTGATGGTCAGTTAAACCAGCTCAAGAACACCATGTACAAAGAGATATGGAAGATTGTTCAAGACAGAAGAAAAACATAAGGAATTAGTAAGGTTTTGGCTTCATCAATCCAGGGGGAGATTGTTAGGACAAAGAGGATTGGTGAAACCACTTTTGGAAACCTTAGTCTAATTCACTTCTGTCATTTTGGCTAAGTATAGAAGTACTGAAAAGAAAACAAAGAACTGCTGAAGAGAAGATAAGAGAAGTGCTGAAGAAGAAACTTCATCAGAAGTTCTGAAGTCCAAACCAGACAAGTTCACTTCAGAAGTACTGAAGACAAACTACTCATCAGTAGTTTGTCATTCATCAGCACTTAGCATCAGATATTTTCCACCGCCTTTTACATCAGTAGTTTTATTGTTTATTATTACTTTTAGCTGTATTTGTTAGTTTCAATGTTGCAACTTGTGCAACTTGTTTCTGTTGTTTCTGTACTTGCTTTTTGGGCAAGATACATGTATGTAAACGTCTATAAATAGGAGGCTTCAACCTTCTATTTTAGACATTGATTTTAATAGAAAAATCCTTCAAACACTCTCACTGTTCTATTCCATTTCAGTATTTATTGTGAATCTGTCTAAGTATCTAATTCTCATTTACTGCTTGGATTCATAATAAATACTTGTCATTTATTAGTTTCAATCATCAAGGGGGAGTAATAACTCTTCCTTAGTATAAAAAGTGTTGCTTTAACTTATACATTCCGCTGTGCTTATTATCTGATATACAAGGGCTTGCTAAACACTTAAGTGTCAAGATAGCAAGTTCTTACTTAGCAAAAAGAGCAAACTGATCCAACAACATGGTACAAGCATCTTAATGCATTGACAAGGGTAATTTGGAGAAGATTTATATGACATTTGGGGGTTAAAGCATATGACTTTTCAAATGTTATCTTAAGTTTAACAAGTTGGACATGTTTGGCTATTGCTCACTCTTTATAATGTAATAATAATAATAATAATAATAATAATAATAATAATAATAATAATAATAATAATAATAATATAGATAGTTATTATAAAATGGGTAAAATAATTTGTAAATATCCTGTGTATTATAGGCTTGTACATTTGATGTCAATGACATAAATGCCCTTTTGAGTTAACAGACATTCTTAGGGGTTGTTTGGTAGCCTCTTAATGAGGCTCTTAACCATTCAGCGCTGAATGATTCAGCATTCAGTGTGTTTGTTTCAGCTTCTGAATGGAGTGGTTAAGTCTGAATCATTAAGATTTGGGATGTTGCTGAACCATTAAGCACTGAACTATTAAGCACTGAACTAGGCTGAACCTTAAAGATGCTCCCCTACCAACGTGGGACAAAAAAACTAACCATTAAGAGGTCTCACTTAATGATTCATCGCTTAACCATTCAGACCTCTTAACCATTCAGACCTCTTAATAATTCAGCACTTAATCAACCAATCAGCCCCTTAATAACGTTAGTAATATGGACTACCAATCAGAGACTTAAAGGGTTAAAATTTTAAACCTTAAATTCAATTGGTTAAAACCACCGAGATATAACACATGACTCGAATAATAATAATTCACCCTGTTTTATAAAAACCAAACCAAACCAAACTGAAACACAAGTCACCTTCCTTTTGTTGTCTTCTTTGTTTATTACTTTACTTCTATTCTTTCAGTAAAACCTTCAAACAAAAAAAATGGCTACATCATCATCAGCATCAACGCCGCCACAGATGGGTGGTGAAGTGGTGGCGGAACGGAGGGGAATACCGGCGGCATCTTTTGTTAAAGATGTAGAAGCTTATTTGAACCAATTAGGGCTTGATGTTAACTCTGCTCTTGCTTTCCATCAAGAAAGGTTTTTTATTTAGTTTTCAGTTTTTGTTCCTGTGTTTGTTTTAGTTTGATTTTGTTGTGATTTGTAAGTATCAGATCCGGTTTTGTTGTGTTAGGGTTTATGAGCGGTTTTTGTTTGTGGGTATTTGATAAGTATTATTATAGATTGCCATTTGCAAGTGTTAGTTAAGATGAGCAGTGTCAATTAATATGATTATTAATGTTTTGGGGGAACTTGGTTTGGAGGAGTGCTTGTTTGTGTTGAGAATGTGTAATGTGTTTGTGTATATTGCTTTGAATATGAAAGTCACTGAAACGATTGCAAGGTATGGGACTTGTACCACATCGGTTGTTGTATGTGCAATAAATGTGGAGTTTATAAACCAAATGGACTCCCTCACTGACCGGCATTCTGCCATTTTATTAATATATGTCGGAAATATACTTTAGAGGAGCGTTCATGTTGAGAACTATGAGAACTGTATAATGCGATTGTATCCATTGCTTTGAGTGTGATACACAGGCGGGTACGTAACCACCTTTGTTTCTCTCGCCCACTACTAGTGCATTATATGGTTCTCGTGGTTTTCAACGTATTATTATTGATTCTGAAACAAAAGTGCCCCATGTGCTGCTTTATGACGGTATATGAGGATTGTTTATTTTATGTTTATTTGATGTTTGAAGCCTCTAATTTAGATCTTATAAACCATTTGTAGCTCTGCTAATAGGATAAATGTACAACTGTTTGTCACATTTTCTAATAAAACTTTTGAGCATCTAAGTGACGGGTGTTCTTCTGATTGTATGTGCAGGCTTCAGCAATACAAAGTGGTTGAGATGAAACTTCTTGCCCAGCAGAGAGATCTTCAGGTAGTATCATATGGATAAGGCTAGTAATGGTTTATATTTAGAAAAAAAATAAGTTCTCTTTAATAACACATTGATTGATGATATAACATTATGTTATAAATATCTTCATATTTGCTTTCGGTTTACCAGGCGAAGATTCCAGATATCGAGAAGTGCTTAGATGTTGTTGCTACTTTACAAGCTAAGAAGGACAGTGATGAGGTTAGTTATTTTAGTTAATTTTTTTAAAAAATTAATCTTTTATGTTTGGTTGTACACATAGTTGTCAAAGCGCCTAGGCGCACTCAAGGCACATAGGCCAAGCCCGGAGCCTAGGCGCATAAAAAACGAGGGCTTTTTATAATTAGGCGCATAGTATAAAATACATTTTTGGGGATTTTAGAGATGTTTTAGGCTTGTTTAGGGCTACATTAGGATGTTTTGGGGTGGTTTAGAACTTGTTCATAACTCATTTAGGATGTTTTAGAGGTTTAGGCAACTTTTAGCCTGAATTTGGCCGGAAATCAGCCTGAAAACAGCTCCGATGGTGCACCTCAGTGCCTAGGCGCGCGCCTCACAAGGCGCAGCGCACTTGGTGCGCCTGGTTGCGCCTAGGCGCCCTTTTGACAACTATGGTTGTACGTTGGTTCTACTTCAAAATATTACTTTTTGTCGTGGCTGAGAATTAAGATTTTATAGTCATTGAGGAATACATATTGTTTCTTTCAGTTGAGTAAAAAACTAAATAATAGACTGTTTTAAGTATTGTTGAGCCTACTTTGTGGTTTGTGCTTTGATTAACAGTTCTAAATATAATTCATCAAATATGCAAACACGCAATTGTGATATGCTAATAAAGCTCATTTTGGCATGACATATGTAATATATTTTATTTTTTGTGTTTGTGAACATAATTTGTGGGCACCTACTTCCCTTTACAGGCACTGCTTACAGATTTTGAAGTATCTGAAGGCATCTATGCCCGGGCACGGATCGAGAAAGCAGATTCAGTGTGCTTATGGTTAGGAGCAAACGTAATGCTAGAGTACTCATGTGAAGAGGTGCGTATATTGTTTTGGTTTATCATTAGAGATGGCAAAATGGGCGGGTTTGGCAGTTGGTTGTAATGGGTTGGTTCAGGTTGACCCATCACCAATTTTGGTTCTTTTGTTAACTATTTATTAAATACCACCACAAAAACTATACTTTCAGCCACACTTTGAACCCTTTTACGTTTTTTATAAGTTTTTGAACTTTTACCCCTCTGAACCTTTGGAGATGAAGTTGACCCAATTCCCCAAATCGACTTTTATGTGTGTGGGGTTTGTTCAGATTGCCACCCATAATTAATCTTTCATTTGCGTTAATATTCAAACATGCAGGCGACTGCTCTGCTCCAGAGCAACCTTGAAAATGCAAAAGCAAGTTTAGAAGTACTAGTTGCTGATCTACAGTTTTTAAGAGATCAAGTTACCGTTACCCAGGTACCACGTTAATTAAATATATTTATTTGCAATCTGTAGAATTAAAGCTCGTTTATATATTATAAGTTTGATACCTAGTTTTGTTTTACAAAAAAAGATACATTAAAAGCTTGGTTTAAAAAGGTGTGCCTGGTGCACGAGGCGCAAGAGGCAATAAGGATTAAGGAAAGCACCCCATGGGGTGGCGCCTCATGTACTTTTGGGTTCAAACTGATCAAAATTAGGGTTTGTAGGAGACTAATATCTAAAACAAACAAAGAGATAAAGAAGTTATGAAAGTTTGCTTTATAAAAAGGTTGATATGTAAAACACGTGATAGAGACACAACTTCTGGTTGTAAATAAGGGTTATTTAGTAGTACATAGAGCAATACCTCGCGTACATGATGGAAACTAAATCCCTCTGGATCGTCTCTCGCTTTTAAATCCAAGACCGAAAGATTACACACTCACACACACTTTCATACTGATTTTGCCACCACTTATCTATCGGTCATATAATAGTTCAATCTATCTATCAATACGTGCACATGATTTACTTCTACACACTTACTTTTGTAAACTAGGTTACGATTGCTCGGGTCTACAATTGGGATGTCCATCAACGGAGAGTTAAAAACACGTCTTCCTCACAAGATTCATGAGAAAAAACAAATAAAAAGAGGTGTTTTGAGGCTGTTATCAACTTAGGTAAACTTCTTTCAGTAAACTTTTGGCAATATTTATGAATTTTGATATCGTTTTGGCATATTGGTTTGTTGCTATGTAGCCATTGTGTAACATTAATGTTTGATTATACTGAAGAATTGTTTTGTGGGGTTGAACATTTAGAACATGAGTACATCATCTTTTTCACTTCATTTCATGCTTCAGTTGTCTAATGTTATGTATGCAATTTATTGATGGCTATTTGAATCCACGTCCTGTCTGATGTTCATGATCGGATAATATTACCTGACGTTTGAATATCGTTGCTCTCATTCATTAAGTCTACAGATGGGAAAACATTTTTTTGTCAAAATGAGTTTCAACTGTTAATTTTAATGCGTAGGTTAAGCTAGTCAGGTTGGGTTGACCAGTTTTTGCTCGAGGGTTTTTATTTACTCGAAAAGGCTACACCTACCCTTTAACGTTTTTGCTCAAGGGTTTTTATTTACAAAACGCAACACGATTTTGAATGTTATTACTTTTTTTTGTAATATAGTACCACATGGTTGAAAGTAAACTGTAGAGTATTTTTTGATGAATCGCTGTTATCATGTATCTCACATTTCTGTAAGTTTGCCTGTTGATTTGTTGTCATCTAGATGAGTCTTTTGGTAGTTTCATAAGAGTTGTCAGCATCAGCCACAATCTGACCAAACCGTACGGCAAGTGTCTGCAACTCTGTAAGTGTTATTCGGAAGACGTTGCTGGCATTAAAGGTGGTTGAGGGGGCGTTTGAGAAGATGCTGCCTCTCAATGTCGCAATGTGCGCTTTGGTAATTCTAGAGCTTTTCGATGCTTCTATAGAATGTGTTGCCACAAAAAGGATCCTGCTCAATGATTAAATGTGTGTGTTCATGAAACTTGTTTCTAAGATGCCTCCGCCATGGTCTTGTTATTTCTGCATTCCTTATGTACTTAACAAGATTTTGTTCAAAGTAAGTCAGGTTAGCCTATGTTACGTGCCCACTGCCACCATCCTGCCACATCATCATCATGTGATGCTATCTATCTTACATGGTTGCACGTTGCTATTGTTTTTATCATATTTAGTTAGTTTGCATGTTTTCCTTTAATTAAGGAAGAGGTGGGGTGTATTCCCATGATCTCCACATAGTTAGTTGGTTGTTATTTTCTTGTGTAATCCATGCTATAAAAACCACATGTACGTTTAATTCAAGCATGAATGAAAAATGTTAAGAGAATTATCTCAAGTCTTGTCTTCCTACTATTTTCTTTGAGTTTGATCCACTCTACGGATTATTTATCCAAGCGATACACATCAAGTGGTATCAGAGCAGTCGTGATCCACCGTGAATCATGGACGCTCAAATTCTATCCAAACCCGAGTTCCATCAATGGAAGGAGTCCTTTGCGAGACTCGAGTCCCGATTTGCAACCGTGTTCGCCGAGCTCCGATCCACCCAAACCGTGTTTGAAACCCATGCACCACCACCAAAACCTGCCACATCATTAGTCAAACTGCCACCCTCGTCGCCTGCACCGAAACCTCCACCACCGGCTTTTGTAGCCTCACCACCATCAACCGCGTCCTTTAAACCCACACCGACGGCTCCGACACCGTCACAGAAGCCAGTCCATTTACACGTTCTCTTTTCAACCATTTGTCACAATAATGCTAGTTATGAAACTAGAATTGGTCCATCACATAAAAAACATCAATCACTGGATGAAGGATTTGGTTTCCTTCAAGTTAAGGGGGCTCGTACATATAGTGATGATGAATATGAAGATCACGAGCCTTGTGGATCTTTTGAAGAAAAGCTAAGTCATCTTTCTTTTAAATTGGACAGAAAATACAAAATCTTGTTCAATAACGAAAAGATTGAAGAATGGCGTCCACCATGGCACACAACTAAAACTGCTCCGAAGGTTACCGGGAGAGGCGAATGCCAACCACCATGGAGCTTCCATCCAGATCATGTCCTTGAGGACAAGGACATTCAAAGGGGGGTGTATTGTTACGTGCCCACTGCCACCATCCTGCCACATCATCATCATGTGATGCTATCTATCTTACATGGTTGCACGTTGCTATTGTTTTTATCATATTTAGTTAGTTTGCATGTTTTCCTTTAATTAAGGAAGAGGTGGGGTGTATTCCCATGATCTCCACATAGTTAGTTGGTTGTTATTTTCTTGTGTAATCCATGCTATAAAAACCACATGTACGTTTAATTCAAGCATGAATGAAAAATGTTAAGAGAATTATCTCAAGTCTTGTCTTCCTACTATTTTCTTTGAGTTTGATCCACTCTACGGATTATTTATCCAAGCGATACACATCAGCCTAATAGTGGCCAACTCTGGCCAGTTCAACATCAGATGGTATTGTTAGCCAAGTCTTAGACGACAAGACTTTGGATGTGACTGGTGTTGGTCAACACCTAGTTCGGTAAAACAATATTCTTTTCAACAAGTTAAACTCAGCTTTCCACCATCAAAATCATAATAGTTCATATCACACAAAAAGATGCACACATTTAAAACACCCCAAAATTTTCAATTCGCTTTTGTGTAGCATTCAGGTCATTAAACACATAATTTCATAATTTAGTATACCTTGTTCAATAGTATTTGTGTAAGTTTCTATTTTGTTTCAAAATATCCTACTGTGTATGAGTGTAGATAAAAATAAGCAAATTGTGAACGTAACCATAAAAAACCATGTCATGATGAAATATTTGAAATCACAAAAAAGGTTACGTCGTTGTAAACGGATTTAAGTTATTCAAACAAAATTTGCACCAAAATGTATATAAAGATTAACACGACGGCTCATTGAGGCGGTTTAAATTTTGATAAACAAACAACGCAATGGTGTATCTAGAAATGAGCGTTGGGCGGTTTAAAAAACCAAATGATTTAAAAAAAAAAAAAGCCTTTAAAACCACTGGTCGGCTTAAAATCACCATTACTAAAATTCACAAAAAAAAAAACCCCCATCATAATGGTGTATTTAGAGATAAGCGCATGATAGTTTAAAAATCAAACGGTTTAAAGAAATGTTTAAAATAGCCGCCAGTTTAGAAATAACACTACGAAAATTTACGTCAAAACATAGATAAAAATAGCTCTTGTGGAGCATTTATAAATAAAACGAAACTCATAAAAAATCACGTAACTAAGAGTGCAAACGAGCCGAGCCCAAGCTCTAGCTCAATTATCTTATGAGAGCTCGCACTCAGCTCGTTGGAAGTTTCTCAAGCTCGAGCAAGGCTCGGGCTCGGCTCGTCTATTATTTATTAGTTAATACATTAAATAAAAATAACATAAATAATAGGCTCATTTAAACTGGCGAGCTCGATCTCGGGCTCGTTTACTAAACAAGCTTATATTTACATTCGGGCCCGACTCGTAAAGAAGTTTAAATAAGCTCGGCTCGGCTTGTTTACGAGACAACTTTAAACGAGGGGTTAAATATTATTAAAGATAAGTAAAACTAATATTACACTAGGCTTGATAAGGCTCAACAAGCCTGACGAGCCTCACATGTCAAGCTCGAGCTCGATAAATAAACGAGCTTTATTTTAGGCTCAAGCTCAGCTCAGGTTTGATAAGGCTCGATTCGTTTCGAGCTTTTTATCGAGCCAAGCTCAAGTAGCTCGCGAGTGGCTGTGCTTGTTTGCACCCATAAACGTAACAGAAAATTTGTTAAAAACACAAAATGGTAACTTTATTAAAGTTTTGGGCTTGTAGTGTAAATCAGTTAAAAGATGATTATTAAAGTGAAGAGATAAGCTATTAAACTTATTAAAAATTAGTGTGTAAACAAGGGTCAAGTTATCTTACACAGTGTAAAAAAAATAAGAAGGGTGAGAAGAATACAAAAAACACAATAGATCACGAAATATGACACAGTGAGCCACAAAATATAACACAATGCTGAAAACTATATCACGATGCTTAAAAAAGACAAAATGATGAAAATAAGAAAAAGACACAATGATACACAATGCTCACCGACAAAAACACCAAAACCTCATGCCACCTCAACTACCTGCACACCACAAACCGGAAGCCACTCCCACCTGCAACTATGTTCCCACCTCCCTGCATACCTTTGCAGGTCTTTCTTTCTCTACACAAGCCTCTGCAATTCTCTCTCTCTATCTCTCTCTCTCTCTCTCTCTCCCCCCCCCCCTCTTTCTCTCTCTCTCTCTCTCTCTTCACTAACTAGTTAACAAATTCCCTTTCCAATTTTGGTATTTGATTGACTAGCGACAGTACATTCGATCGGTAGGGCTACAAACAAACTGAACTTTCAGCGAACTGTTCATGAACCGTTCGACGGAAAGTTCTTTTATGTTTGTTCGATTAATAAATGAACGAACACGGACAACAAATTGTGTTCGTTGAGTTAAATGAACGAGACCTAACGAACATGAACATATGCATCATTTGTTTATGTTTGTGAGTGTTCGGTTACGTGTCCGTTTATGTTCTTTCTTTTGTGATCGTTCAATGACTTCAAGTTTATTTTCGGTGGATTTATAAAGACTTCAAGTTTAAGATGTGAACTTAGTTTTTTTAGACACTACTTTATTATGTTTACACTATTATGGTAAGTACTAAGTATGTTTGGACGATTAGGTTATATGTTGCGTGGATCTAGTTAGTGTCTTAATACATGTGACTTTGATCTTATTCGTAAATTAATATATGACCGTTTGTGTTTGTTTCGGCTCATGAAAACTTATTTGTGTTCATTTTTGTTCATGAACACTTGTTTGTGTTCATGAATGTCCGTTTGTGTTCGTGTGCGTTCATGAACAAAATTAACAAACGATCACAAACAAGCACGAACATGAGTGTTTTCTTAGCAAACGAACACGAACATAAAAATTCATTCGGTAAGTATTAATGAACCGTTTGTGAACACATATATGTCTTTAACAAACAAACGGTAACAAAGTCTTGTTTATATTCATTCGGTTCATTTTCAACCTTACCAATCGGGTATAGGTACCCGGATTAGGGTTACAACTACGTCCTGCCCTACCTAATGTTTATATTAATAACCAGTTAACCACTTATAGCAAATATGTAAGGATCACATAGTAAAGGGTTAGATATGGAAATATTAGAAGCACCAACTATAATAGTCATCAACATGTGAAGAAAATTAGAACATTCCAACATTTGGGTTTTCCATAAACCCTACTCTCTCTCTCTATCTCTCTCTGAAATTAATATTTACGATCATCTTAAACCCTAATTGGAGTCGTTCTAATCGAAGGTATCTTGCTTATATACGACTGATTACCAGTTAGTTATCTCTTCTTCTGTGATGTTTGCACTTCATAAATCGAACACTTAACCCTAAAACTAGTTTTGTGTTCCTCAGGTTTTTCGATTTTTTAAGTGTTCATATTCTGCTGATAAAGCTTTTGCTCTTGCTTAGCTTCTCGTTATTTGATATAAGATTTTATTTCCTACCCTGTATTTGTTATGTGACAGCCTCTGTTTATCGATTTGTTGTTGTTGCTCTCCAGGTGTTTGATTAAATGTCTTATAGAGTGGAAAATATGAAAATTGTTACTAATAGCGGATTTCATGTCTATAACCCTTTAATCGACTGCTTATAGTTGTTTAATCATTTGTGGATCTTTATTTTTTTTGTTAGTTAATTGAAATTGTGTACAAGTTTTGCCTGCAGATTATGTTTACCTTAGTCGGTTTTCTGTTTTCGTATTGGTAGCTTTATATATGTGTATTCTTCTTAAGTTTCTAGTGTTAGGTATTTGGAAGAAAAATAATCTTGGCACTTTCTTTTGAATGATTATTAGTTTGGTTTCTACCATTTAAGAGTTGTATCATATGCATTTATTGTTGTACACTAAGAAAAAAAGATGATGATTGTTTGTAGGCTCTTTAAAATTGGGGAAAAATGTGCTCAGGGACTTGCCTAGTTGTCTTGATGATTCTTACTTTGGTTTCATACCTTTAAATGATGTGGCTGTCTTCTTCATTTGGGTACTGTTATGTTACTTTGCCTCTAAATGTATTTGGTGGTGGAGCTAGTTGATGTTAAGTCATGTTTTAAATATGTTACAGATAACATTGGTGTCTTTGATATTAGCTATAAAGTTTGTGTTTCTTCTTAAATTACCACTTTGCTCATTAATAGGCCTGACAATATTGACAAAAGAAATAAAAAAGAAGTTTGATAAATAATGGGAAAATTGTAGTGCATAGGGATGAGCAAAAGTCGCGTCGAGTGTCGACCCGAAAAGACCCGAGAACCAGACCTAGAATTAACCTTAACCGAAACCGATAATATGCATAGATGTAGGTACTCGGTTCTTGATATTTTCTCTTTTCGGGTCGGTTCGGTTCGGTTCTCGGTCCAGTACCGAATGTAACCTAAATTCTTTGAACCGAACCAACAACTCAAAAAAAACAAAAAAAGGCCCAGGCGGCCAGGCCTGTTGACCTCAGTAGTCAGTAATATGGACTTATTAACCTAATCGATCAATACATATAACGTTACAATTGACAAATCAAGTTTTAAGCATAATAATAACCTGCTATCCTTTCCTTGGCTGCTGGTTTCATCACTGTGCTGTTGGATGTTGCTTTAACTGTTCACCTGGTACATGCTCTTCTAATCTCTAATGTAAGGGAAATGATGCAGTTCACCATGTCTTAGAAGTTCGAACTTAGTAGAGGTTTAGTTACTTGCAAATATATGTTTGATTAGCTTAATTATTATGTTTTTGTATGGCTATTAAACCCTTTAAATGAACCCTCAAATTGTGTGTTTTTTTAAATCTATGTTTTCTTACATTTATGCTTTTTCTATTCTAGGTAAATTCTCAATGAAAGGTTGTAGCTTTGCACACGTATTTATGTTTTTATTTAATTGAAAACTTACAAAACTAGAGTTCAAACAACCGTTATGACTTAGGAGCTTCAATATATTGATTAGCTGATTTAGCTCTCACACCCTTGGTTTAAAAAGGCGCGCCTCATGTAGTTCTTAGTCAAAATTGGTTAAAGTTTTGGTTTGTAGAAGGCTTAAATATAAAACAGGTATGTATGTTAAACAGATGAGACAGACTTGGCTTCTGGTTGTAACTAAAGTCTATTTGGTTGTGCATAGATCTTCACCTCACGTATGTGATGTGCGCATTTTGGGACCAAAACCTTTTAGAGCGTTTTATGCTTTTATGAACCAGCTCATGTTAGGCAATTTAGTTTGGAGGCTCGAACAAGGGAGGACAAGCCAGCCCTAGCCAAGGGTTGACCCACACGTCTTATTTTTGGCAGTAAATTAGGTTTTAAATTAGCCAGCCCTAATTATATGTAAGTGGTCTTGGGCCTACGCCTAACTTGGGGATTAAGTTTCCCAAACCCTAGATTAGGCTATATATTGATGCTTTGTACATGTAATTCCTTGTAGAACCCGACTAATAACAGAAATCCTAGACGCAGCACAGTTGATGTAGGTCAGCCGACCGAACCACTTTAAATTCTCCTGTTCGTTTTCTGCTTTCGTGTGCATGTGTTCAGTTTTGTGTGTGTTCAATCCTAACAGCTCACACCATTAATTATTGATTCCTTTGTAGTAATTTGGAAGATCTTTTAGATGGAAATCGATTCAGAGTCAAACGTTAAAGCATCAGAAGAAGCTGCATCATCTATGCCAACCAAATCCACAAGTTCATCTGGAATCGAAGTAAAAGAATCAGCCTATGTTTTTTTTATTTTTTTTTAGTTTTCATTATTTTGCTTTAACTTATATATGTTTTACTCTTTTTGAATATGTTACTAGTCGGGTGGTGAAGTGAAAGATGATATTACCATGTCCATGGAGAACCTGCAGATAGACAAATCTTCATCTGGAGCAGCGAGTTTCAAGAAGAAACCTGTTATCGTCATTGTTGTAGGAATGGCAGGTATCATGTTACATGAGCGATTTAACACACTTTTGGAGTTTTTGTGTCTCAACTTTTTTGTTAAACAATGTTATTATAATTATAATATGCAGGAAGTGGGAAAACAACATTCCTTCATCGAACTATCTGTCATACACAAGCTTCCAACTCAAGGGGTTATGTATTGAATCTTGATCCAGCTGTCATGACTCTCCCATTTGGTGCCAATATTGACATAAGAGACACTGTTCGTTACAAAGAAGTCATGAAACAATTCAATCTTGGACCTAATGGAGGAATATTGACTTCACTCAACCTGTTCGCCACCAAATTTGACGAGGTAAACAATTTTGTTTCGTGTATTCATTTTTTGTTTTCTATTTTTTTAATAGTTGTGTTGTGATGTTAGGTGATAGAAGTAATTGAAAGGCGAGCAGATGAGCTTGATTATGTTCTTGTGGATACCCCTGGTCAGATCGAGATATTCACTTGGTCTGCATCTGGAGCGATTATTACCGAGGCTTTTGCTTCAACTTTTCCAACTGTGATTGCGTATGTTGTTGATACACCGCGTGCAGAGAGTCCAAATACTTTTATGAGCAACATGCTTTATGCTTGTAGCATCCTTTATAAGACTCGTTTGCCCATGGTTGTGGTTTTCAACAAGACAGATGTCATCCAGCACCAGTTTGCTTTGGAGGTGAAATACACTTTCAAAGTTATTCTCTTAATGCGTGTTTTTCCGTAGTAAATTTGGCAAATTGGGTGGGTCAAAACGAGTATCTCTTTTGTTCTGGTTTGCCCAATGCCCTGACCTATGAACAATTTTTCCAAATAAAAAATTCTGCACTAATATGATTTTCAAAACTGATTTATCGTAAAAAAATGTAATTCTTTAAAAGAAAGATTGAACAGAGTTATATACATTTGAAAATACTTTGTTTGCCTCCTTGCATGTTTTGTCAATTGACCCATTTTCTTTTTAGTTAAACGTTTTAGCTTAACTCTCATTTTGACATGTCAAATATATATATAATATGATTTAAATTGACATATTTATATGTTATCCGAATGTCATATGATGCACTCATTTATCCTTTTTATTGAAGTTTTTAATCGCTTTTTTGTTGTATATAATTAGTGGATGGAAGATTTTGAGGTGTTCCATGCTGCACTAGAATCTGACAACTCATACCCATCAACTTTGACTCGAAGTCTTTCTCTTGCTCTCGAGGAGTTCTATAAGAATTTAAGGGCTGTCGGAGTTTCAGCAGTATCTGGTGCTGGGATGGATGCTTTCTTCAAAGCTATTCAAGCAAGTGCAGATGAGTACATGGAAACTTACAAGTATTTACAGATTCTTATCTATTTCACACACACACCACTTACTTTAATCTGCACTTTATATGAATGTTTGCAGTATAATCATTTATATGCATTCTAATTTTGTAGTTATTGTCCTAAATTTCTGGCATAGTTGTAAGCGCTTGAGTCCTTTTAGCATAGATCTTAGGTTTGAGTTCCTTTAGCAAAGATTGTAGTTTGAATACAGCTTCCACTGCTTTTCTGCCCCTGAAGGTGACCTGTCTAGCAAGCTGAATTTACCTGGACCCATAGTTAGCATGGTATTGGCGGGGGGCCGTTAGTATTTCTATAACAGGTTCTTACAGTTACCAAGAACAGGTGAAGAATTCCGTGGTTAATATACCTGGCAAAACAAACCCTCAAGTCTAATTTCGTGTCATTATATAACATAATGGGTTATGTTGGGCAATTAATAATCTACTAATGGGTTTAAATGGGCTATATGTGCTGAAGGGAATAAAAGTAAGGGTTAGGATTGGCGGTACATGCATTTCTTCTTCATCGACACAGTAGGGTTGTCATTTCAGTCATTTCGCTTCCTTTTTTTATTGTTTATACTCTGTCACCTTATACACCAAAAAAATCACATTGGTCAACAAAAGATGAGCGAGAATCAATCTGAGGGGATGAGCGAGAGTAAGGGGAGGGTGGTGGCCATGGCTGTAGAAGGGAGCATAGCACAAAGTATGCGCAATCCATGCTGTTATTGGCTGGGGGAAGGGGGGAGTGGTGGCGCTGGATAAAACCACTGCTCCTTTGCCAAATTCCACCTACTGGGCTAGCTCTTATTGTCTTAACCCTTTGGCTCAAAGAATAATGAAGTCATGACTTTCACAGCAGCAATCGGATAATCTTCTCAACATTCACACCTCCAATTTGATCAAGGGCGCATTGATTTGATCATTTGATCTGTGTTACTTTTAAAACAATCAACAAAATGATCTGCAAACAGTGATAATGATCTACTCATTGTCTTCATATTTGTTTGTATACTAATGTTTGTATTTACTGCACCAAAAACCAACTTCTCCTCCACCACTTATCTTATACTACATGTCCTTTTCCACCGCTTTCTACACATTCTACATTATTATACCCTATTAATTAAATTTCATACAGCTGTTGTAATTGAATCTCCACAACCTGCAACATCCCTGTATTCCTATTCCGCCTTTAAAACACCCTTCCCATCGACATCCCTCTGCAAATTGAGAACTACTTGACAATTCAATGAATCTGATAGGATTTAAATTAACCAAATGTATTTGCATCCTGAATTGCATGTGAGTTTGATTAGAATCACATGGTGAATATTCTAAAACTAATCTGGTAGGCAATTGGATGTAAATCTATCTATGAAGGTGTTTTTACATTGTTTTGGATACAGATGCCATTGCTTAGCTCTAATCGATTTGTGTATGCAGATGTCATAAATATGCACTTTCTGTGTTAAGTTTACATGTTTCTCCATCATACAATAATGAAATCTTGATTTCCTTTCAACATACCATGACAGGGGCAGTGTCAAACATTATTTAGATTTGAAACCTCCATTTTTTTATATTGTTTTGGCCTTTTGGGTACAGAGCCTGTTTACATTAATAACATTAAGGTTATTGAGATTGGCTATCCAATGTGAGAAAGGTCAAAGGTAACAACATGAACACTTAACATTTTTTTTACGCGAATCAGTTGATTTTGTTCACGTAAGAATGTTTTGCATAAACTTCCCGCCACAACACGCTGGTTGACACCAACTCGTTTTAGTACAATTTGCATTCTTGGTGATGATTTACTGATTTTATTTTGCGTAAATATTTGAGCACAATCTTATTTTGAAACGTTTGGACAGATTAGATGGATTGTATATTTGCGTAAATGACTTGATAAATCGGCCCACTTTGACCTATACTCATTTATGTCAAAACCTGTTCTGACCCAAAACCAAAATGACCCAAAATGACCTGAACCCATCCTGACCTGTCATCCTGCCTGCCCCGACTGTTCTGTTAGGTCTAGTAGTTAATCTCCTTAGAGTGGCAGCTATTTTAAAAGATAGTATTATATAAGTTCTAGGAAAGAATCCTGGAAGCTGATTAGAAAAGGTCAAGATTTTTAACTACTTAACATTGCTGTCGGATTTTGAATCAACTCACACCGAATGAATGCTTGTTTTTGTTGTATAATACAATTTGAATTGGATTATTGGTATTTGTGTAGAGCTGATCTGGACAAAAGACGGGAAGAGAAGGAACGATTAGAGGAAGAACGCAGGAAAGAAAACATGGAGAAATTGAGAAAGGATATGGAGAAATCAGGAGGCGGAACCGTTGTGTTGAGTACCGGTTTAAAAGGCAATGACACAGGTAATACAAGCAAGATGGAAGAGGACGAGGAAGAGGAAGAGGAGGAAGAAGAAGAAGACGGAGAAATTGAAATGTACAGTGATGATGATGAAGGTGCAATAGATGATGATGATGAAGAGATTGCAAGTTTCAGATTCTGAGTGTTTTGGTACATGGCTACTAGTGATGTTATGGGTGCTTGAATTTTGCAATGGTTGGCTGGTGTTTATGTCGATTACAATATGACATATACAGAAGTTCAGAACTAATGAACCCTGCCTTGTTTCGTGTTTTGGATGGTATTTTATATAATTATATTGTTAACTCTTTTTAACACCTTAGGTTTCTCATCCTCAAGCCCTTTATATATAATTCAGGAAAAAATATATATTTTTTTAACTTTATATTTCATTCAATTCAGAAAACTTGCATATTATTTTTGTCTCATTGTCTGTATATCTGTTAAATAATGTTTGGTTAGTTATTTATTATTATTTTCATTTTAATATGGCAGAGGGATGAGAATGAACAGTCAGTTTCTGAATGTAAATTAGTCGAATGCTTATGATGACTGAGTTTTAAATACAATAAAACATTAACATAAAAAGGATACAAAGCAATGCTAGTTTTTAATCTATGAAGTTGATGGATGTGATTGAAAGATGGTTTTGGATTGAAATTAACTAATGCATGAAAAGTGGAAGGGATGAGTTGTGAAGGTAAAATATGTATAGCCTTTGACTTTTTTCAACTTTTACCATTATTTTTTTAACGTCCATAACTTTTTCATAGTACATGATTAAAAAACCATAAACTGTAAAAGCAATCGTTTTATCCTCTTTAATTTGCATTTTCTATTACTATATTGTAAAAAAATTGTTGGGTTTTTTATAACATGCGTAATTATCATCTGAACCATGCATTATTATGTAACTGATGAGATTACCCTTTGTATATTAATGTTACTTTGTATAATAACCTTCCTGTACATTCATCCAATTGAAAGAAATTAATTTGTACTTAGGTTTGTATAGTATCAATATGGTCCCGTACTTGGTACTTGATAGTACTACTACTCGCTGTATAATAGTTTGTCCAATTAAGAGTACCCGTAGTGGCTCGTTATCCGGGCGTTTTAGGCCATCATAGCGCCGGGAACACCGCCCCCCCAGGCGCTATGGTGGCGTTATGGGGTATGAATGTTTTGAAGGTAACGAGCGTTTTGGGTAGCATTAATTAAACTTGACCGTTTGCAACGGTCATATAGCCGTTCAAAAAATAATTAAAAAAAAAAAATTTATTCTAGTCTATATATATATATATATATCCATTCTATATTTCTACAATACACACATACAATACACACTTATACTTACTCTCAAAAAAATTCAATACACAAAAAATCATTAAAATGTCGTCCCCTCCTAACTCCGATGATTCGTTTATGGATCTATATAATCGGTTTTTTAAAGAAGACGACGCGGAAGAGGAGGCGGCCGTTACGAGTGCGGTTCAACTAGCGTGTAGCGCGATTGAAGCTATAGGTACTTCCGTCCCACGGCCGATATTGTCTAGGCAATATATAGAGCGAGACCGTGTAGCCGCCAATGAGCGTTTGATGAATGACTACTTCAATGCCGATCCGGTTTACCCCCCTGATTTGTTTAGACGAAGATTTCGGATGCGTAAAAACTTATTTTTGCGCATCACCGGAGACTTAGAGAACAACTATGACTACTTTAAGCAAAAACCCGACGCTAGAGGGTGTTTAGGATTCACCGCAATTCAAAAGGTGACTTCCGCAATACGTGTGCTCGCCTACGGGAACACGTACGATATCAATGATGAGTACTTGAAGATGGCGGAGAAAACCACACGCGATACTTTGGAGTATTTCTGCTACGGTATTTACAAATATACATTTGATTTTTTTATATATACATATAGTACGTACATATTTTTAATATATACATTTGATTTTTTTAGGTATATGCCAATTATATGGAAAAAGATACTTGAGAAACCCTACATGGAGCGACCTTCAACAACTATATGAAGCGCATATTCAAAAACATGGATTACCCGGTATGATTGGTAGTATAGATTGTCGCCAATGGCGATGGTATGCTTGTCCAACCGCATGGCGAGGTCAACATACACGCGGTGACCAAAAGGGACCAACGTTGGTCTTACAAGCAGTTGCCTCACAAGACATGTGGGTTTGGTCAGCCTTCTTTGGTCTAGCCGGGTGTATGAATGACATAAATACTTTCCAGCATTCGCCATTGCTAGAGTCTTACATTGGCGGAACAATACCGAAATGTGGGTTTTATGCAAATAATAATTACTACGAGCATGGATACTACTTGGCGGATGGTATATATCCGGAGTATTCAATGCTTGTCAAAACGTTTAGTCAGACTCAAGATGAAAAAAAGCAATATTTTAAAAGAGTTCATGAGTCTGCAAGAAAGGACGTTGAGAGGTGTTTTGCCTGTCTTCAAGCACGATGGCATTTTGTAAGAAATCCTTGTCGTATGTGGGAAAAAGAAAGGATTAGAATGGTGATGTATGCTTGTATCATAATGCATAATATGATACTTGAAGACGAAGGAAAGGCAATATGCCCAAATTATGTAGCAGGAGAAGATGTTCCAGGGACGCAAGCGACACAGCAGGAGAGATTCCAAAACAGTGCCATGTTGCGTTCCAAGGAGTTACATAACGCGTTGAAGGCGGATTTGGTGGAGGAAGCATGGTCGATTCGCCCGATTCATCAGAGCCAGGAAGAAGAAGAAGAAGATGATGATGATGATGATGATGATGATGAATTTTATGAAGAACAAGGAGAAGAAGAAGAAGGAGAAAACCAAGAAGGAGACGACGACGACGACTAGTTTTTTTAAGTATTTGTAACTTTATTTAAGTATTTGTTGTTTTTTACTATTTTTATCTTTTATTTATGGTTTGTAATTTTTTTTTTAGTATTTGTATTTTTTTTTTGTTTTAGTATTTGTAATTTTTTTATTTTTAATGAAATATTATTAACTATTAAATATTCTTATTTAAATAAAAAACAATAATTAACCAATCATTACCAATCATTTATAACCCCAACATAACCCTCCTTCCCACTACACCCTCTTTTTCCATAACCCCAACATAACACCTTTTCTATTACTTTTTAATATTTTAATCCTATAACCCCAACATAACTATCCACCACTACACATACCCTAATAAAATAGAATTTGAAAAAGCTATAATATGTCAAAAGAAATTAAAATTTCAAATAACTGAGACCAGAGTAGAAAATGAGTTTGAAATTTAAAGAATATTTTCAAAATAAGAAATTGAAATCTAAATCTATATAATTAATAAAATCCTCTAATCAAACTTTTAGATATCCTCGCGTCACACACTCACAATAATTTGAAATGTGAATAATCTTCTATCTTTTATAATATATAAATGAAAGCTAATAAGGGACACATAGCACCTTATGAGGGTTTCCTTTAATTTTTTCCCGCTTATTTTACCGGGTCAATTAAATGGATCATGGATACTCCATCTACTATTAAATTATTTTTTTTTTCTCTCATGTGCATGGCACATGCACTTTTCCCATGATTTTTAAACGTTAATAACTTTTTAAACGACATTTTATTGAAAAAAGATTACACCAAATTATTGAGCGTTTTATTATCTTTCCAACGAGTACCATTGTGTTATACAAAAAACGAAAAAAAAACGAGCGTTTTATTACTAATGGGTCTGCTCTGAAGCAAACTTCTAATGACAACATCTGTTAAGTGCAAACCACTGCTGTCATCAGAAGTTTGTTTCATCATTTGTTGATTGCTTCATCCGTGGATAATCATTAGTGGTTTCTAATCAGCTCTTTCATTTATCATTGGTTACCAAAGACAGAAGCACAACCACCAATGAATGAATTTTCAGTTTAGTTGAACTTAGTCTTCCCGTGTTTTAACACGGGATTTCAACTAGTAACTTTTAATATATAAAAAGTTACTATAGCAATTTTTCGTATTATAAAAATGGGGGATAGATAGGGGTGAACTGAAAAAGATGTTTATTAGATCATGTGTAGTGAGGGGTTTTATTTATAAAGCCCCCCTTTCTGATTGATACACGTGGCGGCTCGAGTCAGCATGAAGAGAAAAAGTGAAAAAAGGGTGTAGTGGTAGGGGCTTTATTTATAAAGCCCATGTTTCTGATTGGTTGTTTATTTTATTATTTTTTTTAATCTTTTAACTCAAAATAATTAAAATAAAAGACAAATAAATATAAAAAAATTACAAATAATATTAAAAACACACAACTAATATAAAAAAAAAATTACAATTAATATTAAAAAAATTGCAACTAATATTTAAAAAAAAAAGTTACAACTAATATTAAAAAAAAAGTTACAACTAATATTAATTTAAACACTAGATAATCATAAATTACTTATTTAAACATTAAATAATTAATCATAATTTTCTCCCCTATGGGGAGTAATTGTCCCAGTCCATGAGTGTGTAGTACGGCGGGAACACGAAACAATCGCTATCGCGACCGTCGAACCTCGCATCCGAAGAAATGCAGCAGTACTCATGAGGAGGGGAAAAACTAACTAAACAATGAATCATGGATCCCTAATTATTGGGTAGAACCATATTGTAACTAGGGCTGTTCAAATCGCTCGCCGCTCGTGGATCGCTCGTCGCTCGTTCGGAAAATGCTCGAAAAATGCTCGCTCGATCTTCCGCTCGGTTGTATATGAGCAGATCGGCTCGGTTCGGTTTGTAAATGAGCCAAGCATGAGCAAAGGTACGCTCGGCTCGGTTCGGCTCGAATAAAAATTTTATTTATTTAATAATAAATATACACACAATTTACAGATAAATTTATAGCTTTATATATAAGATTCTATTGGATTTGACTCAGTATATGCAAACAAAAATTAATACTAGATTTAATAGTAAAACAATAAGCCATGAGGTGACAGTCTTGACTTCTTTATGTTATTTGTCGTCAATCGCTAATTGTCGCTTGATACCACACCTACGTCACAATGCAACAACTGTTCTCTGACGTATGCTCATCACCTCATCAGCCTCAATCTAAGCCTCATCCTTGGACATTTCGACCTTAGTTGTCACTCGACAATGAAAACATCGAAGGAAACATCCCAATTTTATGATCGGCCATATTATTCTACGCTTGATTCTCGCTCGGCGCTCGCTCGGAAAATTTGTGCTCGAAGAATGCTCGTTCGGTTTTTGGCTCGATTGTAAACGAGCCGCTCCGCTCGGTTCGGTTTGTAAATGAGCCAAGCACGAGCAAAGCTTCGTTCGGATCGGCTCGGCTCGTGAACAGCCCTAATTGTAACTAGAAAACAAATAAGATAAAATAAGAAACTGAAATCTAAATCTATATAATTAATAAAATCTTCTAATCAAACTTTTAGATATCCTCGCGTCACACACTCACGATAATTTGAAATGTGAATAACTTTTAATATATAAAAAGTTACTATAGCAATTTTTCGTATTATAAAAATGGGGGATAGATGGGGTGAACTGAAAAAGATGTTTATTAGAGCACTCACATCTCATCCATCAAATATATGTGAGTGCGTCCACCAAATTATATAGGGTGAGTGTAAGTGGTTGTGAGTGAAGGAGAGATAAAATATTTGGTGGAAGCACTGTTTCACCTTAAATATGAAAAGCTAATGTTCACCCATATATATATTTTAATATTTTTATAAGTAGTTGTGAGTGAGGAGAGAAAAAATGTAATGATAAAAGTATGAAAAAGTATTATTATTTTAATTAGAAGAGAGAAGATTTAGAGGTGAAGTACTGATTTTTAGTGTAATTTGATGGATGAGATTTGGTGGAGGGCATGTGAATGCTCTTATATCATTCACATCCCATCCAATCCATCATTTTTCCCCTATAATTAATTAAAAATCATACTTTTAAAAAATTATCTCTCAATTTAAAAAACCTTCCACATCCTATCCACCATATTTATCTTTATTTTACTCACACACACTTATTTTATTATATTTCTCGTTA
The DNA here is from genome assembly GCA_028751855.1 of Ambrosia trifida. Lineage (NCBI taxonomy): Eukaryota > Viridiplantae > Streptophyta > Magnoliopsida > Asterales > Asteraceae > Ambrosia > Ambrosia trifida. The sequence goes on from CM054122.1 coordinate 142,063,361, forward strand.
TAATACACTAACAATAATTTGGTGTATGGTAAATAATAACTTTTCATAGAATAACAATTTTTCATAATATAAAGATAGGGTATAAAATGGTGGATGGGTTGTGGTTTTTTTTTTTTTTCTACATATATTTGTGAGTAAGTTTTAAATGATTTAATAAGCGGTTGTAAGGAAGAAGAGAGAAAAATATTATTTAACTAAAATAAGAATAGTAATTTTAGTAATACTATGTGGATTAGGGGGACGGGACGCTCCACTTGGTTTTTTTTCAATTTCACTGATTCAATTCACTGAAACAGTTTTTTTTAGAGACAACACTTCACTGAAAATAAAATAGAGAAAAAGACAAAAGGGGAGAGACAAACTCACGGGTACCCGTTCATTAACAATCTCACGAAAACCCTCTACGGATCCATTATTAGCACCAACGACAGCGGTATTACTATGCTGGTAGTGGGGTACCCGTAAGCAATTCTGGTTGTGCCTCATCCCCCTTATAAGGGCAGGAGGCTCCATGGGGCTTTATGGGGAATAAAATATTATAAAGTATTAGGAGGGGCTCTATGGGGCTTTATGGGAAAATAGGTGTGCAGTGGTGTGTGGGCTTTATAAATGATTGGGTAATCATTGCTTAACTATTGTTTTTTATTTTAATAATAATAATAATAATAATAAAATTATTAAAAGAAAATTTATTAAATTAAAATATAATAATAAAAAATAATATGAAATATTTACTAATATTTAATATTAATTAAAAATAATATTTAATACTAAATAAAAAATAATATTCAAACAACTAGTTTTCAAACGGTTACTATTCCAACGGCTAGTTTTCAAACGGCTAATTTTCTAACTCTATAAATACAAGACACAAAACCAATTATCAGTCAGAATTAAACATTAAACATTAAAAAACAGATCAATTGCCATGATAGTAGATGGGTGATGGCGAAGTCGGTTCCGTACTGCTCCTGATAAGTGTCTTGTGTGAGTTCAGTGGTGAAGCTTGAGAAATTGGTCCGGAGGGTCGGAAATCATCAATCACGGGACGAGACCTAATTTTTTTTCTATAGCTACGTTTCGGATTATATGTTCGGGTCGGTGATTTGATTCGGGTCGAGTCAAACATTAAGTACAATAATATCAAAGTTCTAAGCATCGCTTAACAAAAAATTGAATAAAGACAGTAAAACATTAAAAGGAGACAGAGTGTGGGTACCTGAATGAAGTCATAATTACTTTCAAACCTAATTCTTAAACAATATGATTACTTGACACAAAAGATTGAATAATAATAATAAAAAAAAAACCCACCACCGCCAATTATCCAAAGCAGAACGTCAACACTCAACAAGACAACAACTATATATTATACTAGGTTGGAGACCCGCGGGTACCCGCGGTGCAAACCATAGAAAATTAAAATTTATAAAGTTAAAAAGTATAATTAAATTAAATGTTTTAACAATATGGTAAAGTTGAACAAAATATTCTAGGTTTCAATAATGACGTAAGTTTGGCATGTTTCGTTTTTTCAAAATATTGAATCTTAACTAAAAAAAAAATTATAATTTAAAATTCGTCAACTAATTAAAAAACACAATATGGTAAGTAATTAAGAATTAAATAACCATTCAAAGTAATCAAATCATACCATTATATTGAAAAAAAATAAACCAAAGATTATGTCAAACACAAAACTATAATATCAAAAAACCAAATCCGGAAATAAAACATAAAAGATTACTAAAATAAAAAATAATCAAATAAAATTAACAAAGCCAGCGTTCTGCAAAGCCTTCTTATGCTTTCTTCCATCAAAATGTGCGTTCAAGTTTGGTTGACTGGTACATTGGACATGGCATAGACCACAATAGAACATATCATTTCTGTTTGCATGCGCAACCTACAAAACAAAAAAATACAAAAATAAGTTACTTATATTTATATAAAAAAACGTATATAAATATATATATATATATATATATATATATATATATATATATTAAATCGAATACCTTGGATTGATGTTTTTTACCATTAACATGCTGTTCAAACTGAGATTTGTCCAGACATTGGACATCACAAAGTGGACAATAATTCGTTTGTTGGAGAACTGCACCGTTGGCAACCATATGCGAGAACCTTATATCCATGAGTACCTATAAAAACAAAACAATTTTTTTTTATTATTTCTTAATCGTTTAAACAAATTTGCAAATCTTATATTGTATTGGTATGAAAATAAGTATATACAAAAAAAAAAATAATACAGAAATAAAAAAAAAATGCAGATTCCGTAAACCTTGTTTTGAGAATTAGAAGTTTGAATGTATTGAGCAAAATGACAAATACTATGATCGAAATTTATATAGACTATAGGTTTAAAGTATTTTTGTTAAGTTCATATTTTAAGTAATAACTAATGACAATAAATATTAATTAAATATTAAAAGAATAGTATTTTCGGTAATGTTTTAAAAAAATAAAAAATAAATAAAAACTTTAACTTTAAAACATATAAAAAAATTAATAATTACTATTGTAGCAGGGTTACTTCCTAGCATCTTGAGATGGAAAACTGAAACAAATAAAAAAAAATAAGATATCGACATCAATTATTTTTCATTTAACATTAGCATAATAATAAAACTTGTAGAATTACGATTGCAACATGGTAACTTCATAGCATATTGAAATTGAAAAGTAAAAAAAAAAAACATATCGAAATCTATTATTCTTGATGTACCATTAGCATCATAATAAAAACTGTAACAGAAAAAAAAAAAATAAAACAAACAATAAAAATGCCGCTTACAAAAATTTGTCATAGCTGTCCAAAAATTTCCTTGTAAACAACATTTAAAGTACGGTTAGTCACGCTACCATCCTTGTCTAATATTAATAGCTTCAATCCATTCCTACTTTTGACTCTTGATAATGCAACATACAATTGTCCATGTGTGAAAACCGGATCTTTCAAATATAACCCAACTTTAGATAGCGACTGTCCTTGACTCTTGTTTATTGTCATAGCAAAAGAAACAGAAAGGGGAAACTGTCTTCTTTTAAACTTGAAAGGAATCTTTTTATCAGTCGGCGTAAGACTAATTCTGGGAATAAATGTACGCATTCCAATGTTACTACCTGAAATAATTCTGGCTTCTATAACACGATTTCCCAATTGAACAACTTGTAGTCTTGTTCCATTACACAAACCACTTTTTTGATCGATGTTTCTAAGTAACATGACGGGAACACCAACTTTCAAAATTAATCTGTGGTTTGGAATTCCCGAAAACTTAAGGCTATTAAGAACATCATGTGAATATAAACTCTTATCAACTTCTTCATCAATATTTTCTGAATGACATACACTGTCTGAACTTAGATATTCCATTTCTTGACCAAGAAACAAAGCAAGCAAACGATCATTAATATCTTCAACAACTTCATTCTTTGGTGCCAAAATAGCTCGTTCTTGAAAAAACCCTGGAATACTAAAATTCTCTAAAATCGATGGATAAACAAACGATATCAAATCAGAAACAGGATCCAACGATTGAGTAATTAATAAGTCATCAGGTATATCAATCATATGTTGATCCTCATATTCAGATCCAACCTTGCCTTCACCTATATCCAACAGACAATTTGCAAAATTCTTTGTTTGGTCAACCTCGGTTGCAGTGTTGCCAAAATTTAACCGCATATTTTTGGTTAACTTAAGGACTTTGCATTCATGCCAAATGTATGAAGAACTTAATGAAGCATTAACGATATCATGTCTACTTCCATTCGGAACAACTGGTAGAATTTGTCTGAAATCACCCCCAAAAACAATTACCTTTCCACCAAATAGGACCTTTGAATTGTTATCATTGTCAACACCAAAAACATATTTTAATGTTCGATCTAAGGCTTCAAAGGCATGTTTATGAACCATTGGTGCTTCATCCCAAATAACCAAATCTGTTTTCTTAAGCAATTGAGGTATGTCACTATCTGGTGTTATGAAGCATAAAGAATCCTCCGTTAGTGTCACACCACGCCAATGGCGGAAACACGTGGCGCGACGCTCGAAAGCATATCAAAGTCAAGATTAACACAAACTATATTTAATTAGAAAAGATCATTATATTAAGATGTCGGGAAAGAGTACCTGGTTTCAAACATTACTTAAAACCACAAACATTAAGTTTTAAAGTGGGGTGTTTCCGTTTATGTCCCAACCCGAAGGTAACAATAGATGAAAACCCCCAACCATTGTCCGACATCCCAAATTCCACCGTACTAGCCGCATACCTGTTCAGCACTTAGTTACCTGAAAGATATGTTTAAAAAGACGTCAATATATAAAATATTGGTGAGTTCACAGGTTTTAGTTTCGTAAATACGACATTTTTACATCCTGTGCAAATCCAGCACATTTTTACATCCTGTGCAAATCCAGCACATTTTTATATCCTGTGCAAATCCAGCACATTTTTATATCCTGTGCAAATCCAGCACATTTCGTGGCCTTTGTATGGAGTAGCTAGCTCCTACAAATTATGATGATGAGCAATCCCCTGAGTCCCATAACCAAACCAAGACTAATAAATATGCCCCGCTCCAATTCGTTTCTCGGAACCCAACGACTTAAGTTCAGAATACGTGCACCCCAGGCATACGCCGATGCATAATCGACGCTATCGATTAGGGGTGGGCCTTGTCAGGCACCAATAGTACTATCCAAATATTCCTTCAGTTTCATTTACCTGAATTAATGGTTACAGTAGCGAGGACCCAACCCCGAGTGGCGACCAAAAACTCAAGTACTCATCATGCCACTTACCACATTTTAACCTTTGAAAACATTTCAATATGTGATAACTTTTGACAAACATATCTTTCCCCCAGTTAAAACAGTAAAATGGGGCCGTGAAACTCACCTTAATTTCCATGCTTAGCTAGCAAATAAAATCCAAAGCTTTGACCGACTTCCTCGTGCCCTAATTACCAATAAGGGACACCTTAAAGTCTATCACATATAAATCTAGCTTATTTTCCGGTTAAAAGATAGTTTATTCAACTATCTAGACTCGTGTGTACTAACCCGAGCCTTTAAGTGTTTTAACTCGACGAACCGATCGTGACTTATCATATTTCATGAGTTCACATACGACATAGTACCCGAGTCGCGCACCTGTTACTATTCGTGTGTAAACCATGTTGGACTAACACCACGAAACGTATAACTCATCCCGAGTAATAGCTTGTCTCGTAAATCGGATAAATGTAATCGTCTTGTATAGTTATTTTCGGGAAATATACCTTGCCGAAATATAATATAGTTATTAAAATCCTCTCAATAACGTTTGTTATTTCTTTTCCCGAATCCGAGTATCTTACAAATCTTAAGACTTTGCTTTTTATAAAGAGATTTTCCAAATAAAACCGAACGTTTATACATCTTTTAATCCGAACAACAAACATATTTTAGTTACCAAGTAACCTTTAAAAACTCGTCATACTTGACGCTTGGTAACAAAAGACTATATATTTGTTTGAAATATTTCTCGGAATTGACTATTATTATTACAAATAATATTTGTCATAACGTCGTGATTTTGTATATGACTACACTTGTCAAACGTTTGGAAAGTTATTTATAAGAACGAACAATAATGTCACACTTGTCGCGCTTCGGATTTATAAAAATTTCGGCAGAGTTTCCTCTGTTTTTGGTATAAACCAGACAACACAAGTTGTCTACAAATTCCCAAAATCAACACCTAAACAAAGACGACATTATATTTATCCGCATTTCTAATCCACGAGACTTATACGTTGTGACTATTATATAAATCATACTATTTATATAAATATATATATATATACGTATAGTCCATCAATTTAGTCCAATAACAACGCAAGTCACGACTAATATACCAATATTATCTCATAATACTTTTCGTTAATACTTCTATCGGTTCGTTCGCGAGTTAGTCGTTTTATATTTATAATATGCTTTATAAATGTAACGAAAATAAATACGATTAAATTATACCGATATGCGCGTGCGCGACTTGACACGTCTCGAACGACGCGTTGACCGAGTCAAAGTTTGACCGGAGTTGACTCGTGTTTGACCGAGCTCGAAATCTGATCCGTAAGCGAATTTCCCGGATCTGACCCGTTTGACCGGGGGTTGACTAGATCTGACGAGACCCGAACAAAACCCGGACCATTAACGCGAACCCGCACCAGATCTGACCCGAAAACACACTCTTGACCCGAGCCCCGAGTCCCGAACCCAAAATGGACCGGACCCGCGGCCGCCGGACGCCACCGCCGTGGCCGGAATTGCGGCCGCCGGTCACCACCACCATCCACGCTACCCAGCCTCCTCTTTCCGACCACCCGCGCGCCACCGGAACCCATCCAAACCCACTCCGGCCCCTCCCGAACTCGCAACTAGCCGGAAATAGCTCGCCGGAATATGGCCGGAGAACGAAATCCCGTGAAAACTTGTGAGGAGTCTCCCAAAGACCCGATCTAAACGTTTGTACAAAGAAAACTCGAAAACGAGCTTACCGGAAAAGTCGCCGGAATGGTACCAACGTTCAAACCGCTTCGTTTTAGGGAAAACGGCCTTCACCATCGCGTTCGGGGCGTCGAAATTAGTGGGGGTGGAGGTGTCACGCGCCGGAAAAAGTCGCCGGAAGGTCGCCGGAAACTCGCCGGAACCGCCGGAAGGTCGCCGGAAAAACTCGCCGGAAGGTCGCCGGAAAAAGTCGCCGGACGCCGCCGGAACGCCGCCGGACGGCTGCCGGAACACCGCCGGACGGCTGCCGGAACGCCGCCGGAGGGCTGCCGCCGGCCGCCGGAATTTCTAGAGAGAGGGAGAGTTGAGAGGATTTGGTGTTAGAGAGAGAAAGTGGTGTGGGGGAAATGAGGAAGATTTGAGTGGTTTTGGGCTTATATAGGTGGGTTTTTGGATTGGGCTTCAAGCCCAATGTCGCGTACCAACTGCTCCGTTTTAGCCCGTTATCGCTTCTGGACTCGGTTTTTGTTCGTAGTCTTAAATAACACCAGACCGAGCAATTCCATAATTATTTTCGTCACCCGACGCGTGAAGACGGCACACGCGTTAAAATCGCGTTAATCGGTTCGGTTGTGTTATCCTTCATTTAAATGATCCGATAACTCTCGAAACTCAACCGATAACCTTATTTATAATAAATAATTATTCCGGAAGTTCGGTAATGGTTAAAGCCACGCGTTTCGACGTTCGAATCCCACGTCAGTTCCTCTCCGCGTTCTCCAAAACGCTGCGTTTTTGGCCGTTTACCACGCCGATTTCACATCCGTTCGCATCGATAGTAAATACGTGTCGTATTTTCATAGAATAAGCTTATGTTATTCCAGTTTGACAAATTTTTGCTGATGTCAGTTCGTTACGTTAAACACGCGAAGTCTTTCTTTAAAGGCATCAAGACTTCAACGAACTTTCAAAAGGACATCGTAGGACTCATATTAGCTCAACTAACCATAATTAACCTTAAACCATGTTAATTATATCTAAAACATGATTAGAATCACGTTAATCGTTGTACGAAATTTGCCGGTTGTCACATTCTCCCCCCGTTAAGAGAATTCCGTCCCGGAATTCAGTTCAAGTCATCCGATACATTAGTATCCTTGAACAGGGCGGGATGTTTGCAACTCACACGATTACCCCTTTTCTTCGTGAACTCCAGTTCACGCTTAGCGTCCTAACGAACACAATGTCATGAGTCGGCTACGGCCGAGCTCTTGGGTATCGCAATCCGGCACAAATATCGGTTTTCCCGAAGTAGTAGAGCTTTGCGTCAACTTGAATCCTGTCGGTTGAGGAATTGACAATGCTTCCTCAAGCCAGACCTGCGGGATTCATCAAGAGTCCCACTAAGCTCTTGCGATAGTTCGAGCTTGTTCGTTGCAAGGCCAATTTTAACTGACATATCCGAGTCACTGGAGTACTAAGCGAAGTCACTCCATTACCGTTCTCGTGCTTAACAACACCCTTTCAGAGTATAGCACTCAGCTAAGTCCTTTACCGATTTGAAGTTCCTAAGGCTAACTCCTTGTTAGCACAACTTCCCGATCGGTTTGGCCACTTATTCAAGAAGATTTGAATCTACCAGATTCGTTGGTCACCTCTTGAACTCACGCCAGATCATGTGTATATCTCTATCTGACATTCAATGTACTAGAGACGTACACGTATGCACTCCAGAGGACTTCGAGCAGTACACCCCGAACACTAGGGTGATGATTCCTATCACATAGGAAATTCTGGCGATGAAGTACACGAATTTGACTTGCCACCGACACTAATCGTATCACACAGGACACTTCCGTCCAGGACAACAATTCATTCGTTCGAGAATGGTAATCCATAACCATCTCAAATTGAATATTCCAGACTTGCGTTCAAGGTTTGGCACACCCTGGGGCAGGATAACTACTAAAATCCGATATTGTGAACGTTGGCATCTAGTGTCTAGCCACGACTCTCCAAGAGTATAGGTGGCTATCCGCCTGTCTCATATTATAACTGCAAACGAGTAGGGGGATGAGTAGGTTCCAAACAGCGATCGATCATTCCTGTGCCTCATCACAGCCACCGGACACCTCAGGCGACATGACCATTAGGTTCGCTCGTTGAATTTCACTAATCGGGTGATCTTACCAGATCACAAAGCAGTCGACGTTCTCGAGGACGCTCCAGGTTGTTTATAGTAGCGGATGGTAATCCTGCGTCCTCACATGGACCGAAATCCACTATGCACCAACTTACAACCTTTTCGTATGCGCGATTGTGGTTAGTGGTACTAGGACGCCTAATATGGACTGATGGTGGTCGAAAGTTTTTGCGTCACTTTCACCCCTCAGTTCCCCAGACAGTAGACGGTGTATATTCAACATACGGTCGTACAATTCCACAATACACGAGAATTTAAGCCGACTAAAACACAAATGTCTAGAGGCTAGCATCACCTCATCACATTGGTCACATAAGGATGATGTATATGAATCATTATAATATGGTTGCCTGTAACAAACAGAGGATAGGGTCTCGACAACATCTCAACACGTTGGCTTTCCTCGAGACGGTAAGCAGAGCATTGGTAACTACCCAAAACAAGGGTACCCAGTGCTTGTCCTGCTATATGTGCCTCACGAGCACTGGTGTCCTATCGTTATCAGCAACCTAGTAAGTCAATTCTAAACAATACAGGACACTTTCCCTCGAATTGACTATCCGATCCTATGCAGTGATCTGAGTGAAAGGAGTCCTAAAACTAGAATCCCTCACTCGCCAAAGGCTCCATCTTTCGGATCTTTCAAGTTAAGAGGTGAAATCGAGTCATAATGAATGCATCTGGCCTAGATCTCACGTTTGGGCTTGGCGGCTTCATGCGCCAAAATCGCTACTTAAAACAACAAACGACCGAGATCGCCCTACAAGAAGTAGTCTTGAGCCTTCCAATAAGGCATCCCATTCAACGACTCAGGTAGTCACACGCATGGGTGCAACATGTAAGCTTTCGAGCTCATCTTGGTTAGTCAGGTACTAAACGCACTAACCTAGCAGCTCATATTACTATGGCGTCTCTAACAGTGTCTGTCCAGGACAGGGGATTTTGCTCTGGCGCGAGCAATGCTACTGAAAAATAACTGGGAACACCCGTATCGACCCAAGGTCGAAAGGGTTCCACTATCCCAAGAATCTACGTAACGACACCAAGACAAGATAAACCTACCCTTAGGGAATAATCAACAGTATTCGAAGGGCTGAGTTGATCGGAGACCTCATCACGGTAGGGTAGCACTCTCATAGAGTAGACAATGCTACATGTCCTTCTAGGTTCAGGGTTTCATAAGACCTCCGAATCATGTACCGGGGACTCCACCAATGCACACGCTGTGGGTGGGTCCACACTGTTATTCCTGTAGTCATCGGCCTGACACGTTGGCAGGTATGATGTTAAACAATCCACTGGGATGAGCAATAATAAATTGAGTCTTTCAACTCTTACTAGCCCAAAGGTATGGGTCATAATATCGCGCACATTTACTCGATCCCTTCAGGTTCGAGATGTATTTGAAATCCCTTATCACGAACCTCGCCTCGTCATGTACGAATCATGGGATTTCCTTCCGACATGATTCGAGAGTGGTTAGTCGACCAAAATGCGCGTAAAGGTCAAGGCTGGACATGGCGTCACTGATGCCTTAGATCTTGAAGAGGTAATGCTCACGAAACGCGCGAGCATATAAAGAGGTCGACACGTGATTCGGTCAATTACTCAACTTACGAGATTCGAGCTTTAGAGAGATACATGTGCTAATACTTAGGATTAGAGTGTCTTATTATGACTTATCGAAAGTCCGTTGGACACCCGAAATCCTACATAATCAATGGCGACACTACACAACCATTCAACAATATAACAACGGTTACTTGGGGTTGGGGTAATGTCTTTATTCCAAAGGAACCAAGAGCGAATCAAGCGACAAGTTATCACATCATCAAGTCAATCCAACAATTGTAGCAATACGTTCACGGTGCAATACGGTAGTAGAAATAACATGACATGACAACAACACATCCACGAACACATCAACAAGGGAACACCACACAGGAACAACACAACGACAAAGAAGCATGACAACAAGGCAACACCACTGCAGGAGCAGCACAACAACAGGAACGCACCGTCGACAGCGAAACGCAACCGCATGGATATGCAGTCGGCAAAACTGTGCAACTACAAGAATGCACAATCGTTAGGGGTAACACCACAACATGAATTCACGACAGCAGGACGACACGCAACCTAGCGAGTCCACTATACATAACTACAAGAAGCTCCATTACGGTGAGCACGCATCCCGGTGTGCTTCAGCTCACTTATGGTGATAGAATCCTTATTCGTATCCTCAGCCACAAACCTATACTCCATAGGCTCATTAGTAGGAACGATTGGATCACCAAAGGCATCCGCCTTCATAACAGAAATGGGAACGATGGGTTCCACATAATTTAGTAGACTTATCAGGCCGACATCGTCCTTAGGGAGAACGACTGTATGCTCGATATAAGTCACTCGAATAATAGCAACTGTATCATTGACAGACTTAACCCAAGCTTGAGAACCATTCTTGGCAGGAGCCAGGGAATGATAACGAGCGGTTCAACGAAAACCTCAAAGAAAATGGAGTTAACAGCAACGAACTCCATCGTGACACAACCATGGTCATAGCGGCTTGGCAAGGGTCTTATAGACGTCTATGTCAATGACAGTGATCTTAGTAGGAGCCTTCGAAACAACAACAACATCAAACTTGACAAAAGCCATAGAAACATCCTTAACACGCTCAGTATGAGCTACACTCTCAGCAACGATGACATGATTCGCTTGGGCCATAGAACAATTACAGCAGGAGCAACATCAAGCTCGGTGGGAGCCTTAGACTCACCGTAGTTATTAGAATTGTGGTAATTAGCATCCATAGGACCTAAAAACCAATCTATACCTTTTCCAATATCACCATATTGGTCACAACGAGATTAGTAGAGGTAGAAGGATCATAATTTATCGAGACACCACGATAAAATAAAAACGATACAGACTCTGGCAATCCAGCCGAGTCATCCTTCTCCTTAGGGTCCTCTTGCATGTTATTTTGGTCCTAACACCGATAGTCATCAACTGAAATGCCTCTCCGTTACCTAAGCAAGGCCAGTGAACTTTCCTTCATGACAGGCCACACATGGAGAATATCGAAATATGACAAGAGATTAGACAAGTCACATTGTCTATGACGAATGGATCTCGCAACCTTAGTTTATAAAACACCGTGACAAAGGACGCAACGTCTCAATACCTGTGGGGATTGATGGAAGACACTTCGCATCATTTGCCACCCCAAATAGACAACCAGTCTCGTCGTCCTGACGAGGGTAGTAGACGTTCAATATTGCAACATGAGCAATGGAATTGCTGTCCCATGGGTAAGTTTAGTTGACAGAATAACGTGACCACTTCCAGTAGTCCGTTATTTGATTTTCGAGGGGAATTTTGATGTCAGCCAGAGCGTTCCGTGACACTTGACAATTACGAGTCACACGCTTTACGATTTCGGCTCCCGAAATGTGGTTTCACTCCCCGAGTATTATGACGGATTCAGACGCAAAACGCACGTCGTGATCCTATATTCAATATATATGTATGTCTCCATATATATTAACTGACTTGGATAAAATTATCTCCGACTCGACTCACTTTACCACATAACTACTTTCCCATTAAGTAGTCATACTAGGATCTTGTCAGTCGAGATTTCATTTTTTCCGTAATCGACTCGACTCACCTTTCCATATATTTATTTTCCCATTAAATAAATATACTATGATTTAGTCGATTCGATATTACATTTTTCAACCATCAACTCGACTCACTTTACCGTATAATTATTTTCCCATTAAATAATTATACTACGATCTTGTCGATTTGACATTTTGTTTTACCACCATCAACTCGACTCACTTTACCGTATAATTATTTTCCCATTAAATAATTATACTAGGATCTTGTCGATTCGACACTACATTTTGCAACCATCGTCTCGACTCACTTTACCGTATAATTATTTTCCCATTAAATAATTATACTAGGGTCTTGTCGATTCGACCTTGTATTTTACGACCATCGACTCGACTCACTTTACCGTATAATTATTTTCCCATTAAATAATTATACTAGGATCTTGTCGATCGATATTTCGTTTTCAACACTCGACTCGGCTCACTTTACCATATATTTATTTTTCCATTAAATAAATATACTAGGATCTTGCCGATCGATATTTCGTTTTCAACACTCGACTCGGCTCACTTTACCATATATTTATTTTCCCATTAAATAAATATACTAGGATCTTGCCGATCGATATTTCGTTTTCAACACCCGACTCGGCTCACTTTACCATATATTTATTTTCCCATTAAATAAATATACTAGGATCTTGCCGATTCGACATTGTTGATTTAGACGGGGGCTATCATGCCTTCTAGATAAGATGATCAAGCCTATTAACTCAGCAAGGACGATTCTGCCCTCCAATAGAGGAAGGAACGCCCGACCCTTGAAGACAACTTGGGCATGTGTTAGATCAAGAATGACTTACTCACAGTAATAATATAGCAGCACACGGGCAACTAATCTCAATACTGATCCATACAGGGTCCCGTGCTCAAAACGCACTGGTTTTGCAGGGACGCACCCTAAGTCTTCACTCGGTTCCAAGTTTAGCATTCCACGCATCGTACCAAGTATTCATCTCTCTGGTAGGCAGTGCATCCTCGTATGTCCGCTCCTTTGAGGAACTTTGAGTGGAGGCATTCAACTCCTATACAAGGAAGTTTTCATCTCCTGTCCCTATCCGATGCGAGGGTTTACGTCAGATTACTCATATGAAGTAGACGTTCGAGCTCTTCCGTGTTCGTACCTTAGAGGTAATGCTGACGAAAGCTCATTCAGTTTGCGAGGATCGAAATCAAGGGATATCAACAAGACCTCCCTTTTAACCCGTTGGCCAATCAAACTCTAAGACTGACCCTACAGTACAAGAATAGACAAGGCAAGAAGTGATCACCAACCCCAGCCCTAGCGCCCACCAAGGTTACCGTGCACCACAAGTTATTATTACGTGTGCACCCGCAATGATAATCGGTGTTGCCAGGTAATTTTGGTGCCCGCTAGTTCCGAGCTTCCTGATCCAAAACAAAGATTTCACACAATAAAAGACCCAGACTAGCTTCGCCTTCACAACATCAGCAACACGACAACATCCATTAGCACGATAAAGGTTAGCCCTTCCGATCATCCCGTCCGCAAGTAAGCGGGTGAGTTCGTCGTAGACCACCGCTTGTCCTTCCCACTTGTCGATATCGGTAATCGATGCAAAAGTGCGGACTAAAGTGAAGTGTGAGACGATATCCTTACAGGCAAGCTATCTGTACTACTTATATGCATCAACTAGCACTAGTTAGAAAATCGGATCTCTACACAATCTAAACATTCATATCCTTATTTTCTAACATTTTATATATTGACACACATGGCTAGTCGGTCGGAATTTCCCCTTGTACAATCCATGTACAATTTTCTTTCTTTTTTAAAAATATTTCGTTGTGTTTTATTTTTGAAAACTTCGTTTTCGACCCAAAACCGGTTATAGTCTAGATTTTTCAAAAATACTAGTTCGCTATAACCTTGGCTCTGATACCACTTCTGTCACACCACGCCAATGGCGGAAACACGTGGCGCGACGCTCGAAAGCATATCAAAGTCAAGATTAACACAAACTATATTTAATTAGAAAAGATCATTATATTAAGATGTCGGGAAAGAGTACCTGGTTTCAAACATTACTTAAAACCACAAACATTAAGTTTTAAAGTGGGGTGTTTCCGTTTATGTCCCAACCCGAAGGTAACAATAGATGAAAACCCCCAACCATTGTCCGACATCCCAAATTCCACCGTACTAGCCGCATACCTGTTCAGCACTTAGTTACCTGAAAGATATGTTTAAAAAGACGTCAATATATAAAATATTGGTGAGTTCACAGGTTTTAGTTTCGTAAATACGACATTTTTACATCCTGTGCAAATCCAGCACATTTTTACATCCTGTGCAAATCCAGCACATTTTTATATCCTGTGCAAATCCAGCACATTTTTATATCCTGTGCAAATCCAGCACATTTCGTGGCCTTTGTATGGAGTAGCTAGCTCCTACAAATTATGATGATGAGCAATCCCCTGAGTCCCATAACCAAACCAAGACTAATAAATATGCCCCGCTCCAAGTCGTTTCTCGGAACCCAACGACTTAAGTTCAGAATACGTGCACCCCAGGCATACGCCGATGCATAATCGACGCTATCGATTAGGGGTGGGCCTTGTCAGGCACCAATAGTACTATCCAAATATTCCTTCAGTTTCATTTACCTGAATTAATGGTTACAGTAGCGAGGACCCAACCCCGAGTGGCGACCAAAAACTCAAGTACTCATCATGCCACTTACCACATTTTAACCTTTGAAAACATTTCAATATGTGATAACTTTTGACAAACATATCTTTCCCCCAGTTAAAACAGTAAAATGGGGCCGTGAAACTCACCTTAATTTCCATGCTTAGCTAGCAAATAAAATCCAAAGCTTTGACCGACTTCCTCGTGCCCTAATTACCAATAAGGGACACCTTAAAGTCTATCACATATAAATCTAGCTTATTTTCCGGTTAAAAGATAGTTTATTCAACTATCTAGACTCGTGTGTACTAACCCGAGCCTTTAAGTGTTTTAACTCGACGAACCGATCGTGACTTATCATATTTCATGAGTTCACATACGACATAGTACCCGAGTCGCGCACCTGTTACTATTCGTGTGTAAACCATGTTGGACTAACACCACGAAACGTATAACTCATCCCGAGTAATAGCTTGTCTCGTAAATCGGATAAATGTAATCGTCTTGTATAGTTATTTTCGGGAAATATACCTTGCCGAAATATAATATAGTTATTAAAATCCTCTCAATAACGTTTGTTATTTCTTTTCCCGAATCCGAGTATCTTACAAATCTTAAGACTTTGCTTTTTATAAAGAGATTTTCCAAATAAAACCGAACGTTTATACATCTTTTAATCCGAACAACAAACATATTTTAGTTACCAAGTAACCTTTAAAAACTCGTCATACTTGACGCTTGGTAACAAAAGACTATATATTTGTTTGAAATATTTCTCGGAATTGACTATTATTATTACAAATAATATTTGTCATAACGTCGTGATTTTGTATATGACTACACTTGTCAAACGTTTGGAAAGTTATTTATAAGAACGAACAATAATGTCACACTTGTCGCGCTTCGGATTTATAAAAATTTCGGCAGAGTTTCCTCTGTTTTTGGTATAAACCAGACAACACAAGTTGTCTACAAATTCCCAAAATCAACACCTAAACAAAGACGACATTATATTTATCCGCATTTCTAATCCACGAGACTTATACGTTGTGACTATTATATAAATCATACTATTTATATAAATATATATATATACGTATAGTCCATCAATTTAGTCCAATAACAACGCAAGTCACGACTAATATACCAATATTATCTCAAAATACTTTTCGTTAATACTTCTATCGGTTCGTTCGCGAGTTAGTCGTTTTATATTTATAATATGCTTTATAAATGTAACGAAAATAAATACGATTAAATTATACCGATATGCGCGTGCGTGACTTGACACGTCTCGAACGACGCGTTGACCGAGTCAAAGTTTGACCGGAGTTGACTCGTGTTTGACCGAGCTCGAAATCTGATCCGTAAGCGAATTTCCCGGATCTGACCCGTTTGACCGGGGGTTGACTAGATCTGACGAGACCCGAACAAAACCCGGACCATTAACGCGAACCCGCACCAGATCTGACCCGAAAACACACTCTTGACCCGAGCCCCGAGTCCCGAACCCAAAATGGACCGGACCCGCGGCCGCCGGACGCCACCGCCGTGGCCGGAATTGCGGCCGCCGGTCACCACCACCATCCACGCTACCCAGCCTCCTCTTTCCGACCACCCGCGCGCCACCGGAACCCATCCAAACCCACTCCGGCCCCTCCCGAACTCGCAACTAGCCGGAAATAGCTCGCCGGAATATGGCCGGAGAACGAAATCCCGTGAAAACTTGTGAGGAGTCTCCCAAAGACCCGATCTAAACGTTTGTACAAAGAAAACTCGAAAACGAGCTTACCGGAAAAGTCGCCGGAATGGTACCAACGTTCAAACCGCTTCGTTTTAGGGAAAACGGCCTTCACCATCGCGTTCGGGGCGTCGAAATTAGTGGGGGTGGAGGTGTCACGCGTCGGAAAAAGTCGCCGGAAGGTCGCCGGAAACTCGCCGGAACCGCCGGAAGGTCGCCGGAAAAACTCGCCGGAAGGTCGCCGGAAAAAGTCGCCGGACGCCGCCGGAACGCCGCCGGACGGCTGCCGGAACACCGCCGGACGGCTGCCGGAACGCCGCCGGAGGGCTGCCGCCGGCCGCCGGAATTTCTAGAGAGAGGGAGAGTTGAGAGGATTTGGTGTTAGAGAGAGAAAGTGGTGTGGGGGAAATGAGGAAGATTTAAGTGGTTTTGGGCTTATATAGGTGGGTTTTTGGATTGGGCTTCAAGCCCAATGTCGCGTACCAACTGCTCCGTTTTAGCCCGTTATCGCTTCTGGACTCGGTTTTTGTTCGTAGTCTTAAATAACACCAGACCGAGCAATTCCATAATTATTTTCGTCACCCGACGCGTGAAGACGGCACACGCGTTAAAATCGCGTTAATCGGTTCGGTTGTGTTATCCTTCATTTAAATGATCCGATAACTCTCGAAATTCAACCGATAACCTTATTTATAATAAATAATTATTACGGAAGTTCGGTAATGGTTAAAGCCACGCGTTTCAACGTTCGAATCCCACGTCAGTTCCTCTCCGCGTTCTCCAAAACGCTGCGTTTTTGGCCGTTTACCACGCCGATTTCACATCCGTTCGCATCGATAGTAAATACGTGTCGTATTTTCATAGAACAAGCTTATGTTATTCCAGTTTGACAAATTTTTGCTGATGTCAGTTCGTTACGTTAAACACGCGAAGTCTTTCTTTAAAGGCATCAAGACTTCAACGAACTTTCAAAAGGACATCGTAGGACTCATATTAGCTCAACTAACCATAATTAACCTTAAACCATGTTAATTATATCTAAAACATGATTAGAATCACGTTAATCGTTGTACGAAATTTGCCGGTTGTCACAGTTAGGTTGATCGGAATTGAAAACCTTAAGTGTGCAGTCCTACCGCCTGTTAATAGTAATGAAGCAATACCACTCGAAGCGACATTCAAAACAATTTTACTTTTTGATCGTAGGGATGAAGCTAATGTTTTCCATAGAAAAGTTTTACCCGTACCGCCGTATCCATAGACAAAAAATACACCACCTTTTTTATCATCAACAGCTTGTATTATTGAGTTATAAACATTTCTTTGCTCATCTGTTAGGGAACCAAACATTTCTTCAAATTCCCCTTGCAAAACATTTGTGTCATATCCCAATTCCTCATTAATCAATCGATTGTTTGAAAGGTATATTGAGTCATCATCAGGATATGGCATATCTGTAAATTTTCGAAGAGAGGAACTATTGCGCAACAAAAAGTTTTCAATACCAAGCAAAGCAAAGTTCTTAATCTGATCTTCAGAGAGTCTCAAATCTATATAAATTTGTGTAAGAAAAATATAGTCAGGAATATTAAACTATTTGATTTATGACAAAAATTAAGAAAAATTTTAATAATTAATTAACTTAACAGAAAGAAATAGAAAATCATACCTGGACAACCAGTGTCTTTTCTTCGTCTACGTAGAATGTCTTCAGACAACTCTTTCCATGTGCTTTCCCATACAAAGTTTGGTTTAGATAGACTATTAGATATTAACATAGTGGCAAATAAGTTTCTCAAATAATCACCAGATCCTGCATGGAATGCTTCTTGTATTGCTTCAATATACTCAGAATCATCATCCAAGAGTCCCATAGCATAACACGCATCTCTATATGTACCGTAAAGATGTCCATTCACAGTACGAATATCTTCAAATGATGTTGGCCCTTTAACTTTATTTAAAAGAATTCTTAAAAAGTAAGCTTCACCAACAGCAGGCGACACAGCATGAATACGACCAACTGACTTGTTTCTTTGCCTTGGTTCCCAACATCGCTTGTCACTTTTCCAAACATAGTTTAACGGGAATTGAATGTAAGTAAGTTGTCTTGCATTGTCATCGGTCTCATTGCGTTTCATCCAACCTAAAAACATTGATGAAGCGACAGATGGCTTGTTAAGAACATCATCAATATCTTCACCAGCACCATAAACAATTTTTTGTTCTCCAGGAAGATGGAAAGGTAACCTCATTACAGGAGGTGTCCTATAATGAACGTCATAAGAGAATATTCTCCATGCAGCTTCACATGCAGATATATACCGACATTGATAATGTCCTTTTATTTCGTCTACTTCCTCCTCTTCACCATCTACTTTGTTACTATGGACAACATTTAGAGTAATTCTATCTGGACCTTTGTTAATATATTTAAATAAATACTTTATAGATCCAGCTTGATTACACCATTCGACATTGATATGTGCTTGATATCTTTTAAGAGTTTTGTTATATGGCACAACGTATCTGTTATCTAGGTCTACATTAGACTTTTCAACGAAGTAACCATTGTCTCTTCTTCTATAGACAGGAAAACCTTCAGAATCAACAGATGTTTCATTTTGAAATGTTCTAGGAAAGTCTTTAGAACATTTTCTATCGACCATGCAAGGACAATTCATATTATGATTGATAAGCCATGTTCACTAACTTGGACACACATAAATTCCCCGTTACCGAATCGCTATGTAAACTATCTACTTCTACATGACCAAAAAGACAATTTTTTTTTCTAAACTATTAGAATAAATGTTGACTTCAATGTTTAAAGTTGATTTTGTGACCATACTACAATTTATTGTCAACACAAAGTTATTTAGCATGCGGCTGGCCAATATTTGTTATTTGTATGTACTCACATACATGGGTGTCCATTTTTTTTTTAAAGAAAACTTCATTAACACACCACAAGCGTCCTCAAAGCGAGGACCCCCGGGCCAACAACCAAAATTACATCAAATCCAACGGGTTATTACACCAATTAATCCATTCTATATCTTTCCATCTGGATCTATTTCGGATCCAAAAATACGAAGTCGACTTCACAATCTGGACTACCTCTATGGGTCTTCGATGTTTGTTCGTGAAAATACGGGCATTGCGCTCGATCCACATAACCCACATCGTGGTATAAACTATGCCCCGTAAGATACGTCTAGCATTCTTCGATAGAGAGTTGTTCTCCGCCATTTGAAGAATATCCTGCACGTCGAAAGCAAACGAAGAGGGTAAATGGCACCAAGCTTCCATTCTGGTCCATACTTCTAAAGCGAACATACAACCAGTAAACATGTGGATGCTCGTCTCCTGATCCAAAAGACAGAACGCGCAAGATGTCTGCTGCAAATTAACACCTCTTTTCAGTAATTCAGAAGTAGTTGGCAGCCGATTGCGGGCAGCCCTACAGACCATGATTTTGCATTTTAGGGAAATCCAACATTTCCACTTTATCTTCGGACTATTATCGATAGGAACGTGGGCTGAGATAATATTCTTTGCAGAAGACACTGTGAACATACCTTCATTGTTAGCCTTCCATCCATCTAATCAACCTTAACACCACCACATGTCAAAAAAGAGATTTATAAGTATCCAAGAATGAAAAGTCTAAAGAAAATTAAAAATCCTAAATTTCACAATCTTTATGTACAGGAGTTGCCTTAATAAATAACAAAATCTCAGTACTCACAATCTTACTCAAATAGTTAATCACTAAAGTCTGAATATAAGTAATTGTGATTATTCAAGTAAATAAATAAAAACACATGAAAAAAGAAAGAAGAAAAAATTATGGTACCCATGTATTTAAATCCTCAAGAATGTTATTCCTTTATCTTCATAGCCTGATGCATCCAATTGAAACCTGACATGTAGCTGTTGTTAACCAAGGTAATAAGCCTATTCAATAGGTAACATCTAAAATCACAAATTTTTTGAAAAGAATAATGGCTAAATCCATTGAAACATTTTAGCAAGAACCTAGTGGGCGTCCAGAAATAGATAGATTCACTCACCTGACAACGGCGTCTTCTTTCGACCGAAGTGAAATGAGAACGGATTGCTACCTGAATTATGCAAGTTGTAACTTCAATTGCTTGTGGTAGAGATGGAAGACGTAATGATCGACTTTGAATACGATGAGTAATGGTCAAGTCAAAATAATATCAGGTTAAAAATATAAATAGCATCAATAGCAATCAGTCAATCACAAATAAATGATTCAATTCACACACAGAATACGATCAAACCAATTAATGATCTTGCGAAACAATGACCTTATAAATAAAGATTGAATCTTAAATTTAGACACACACACGAATTAAATGGATTTGAAACCGAAATAGACAGCAGAATCATCAATCCAAATAAATATTGCTTCTTTATTTTTAAGCAACATAACATAAGATAAATGGTGAAAGAACAAACACTTACCAAATGATGTTGAACTGATGAGAAACAACCACCATCTTCAATCTTTAAAAATAAAAATAGCTGAGTTCACTACTGTTTTTGCTCAAACTTGAAGACATACGATCTCCTAAATTTCAAAACACTGCCAAACAAAAACATAAAAAATAAGTGTGCACACTTGCATAACAAAACAGTCATATGAAAGCCATCTCACAATCTTGTATATCGTACATGAATAAATTAAAATGAATCATATTTGACTATATGTCTCTTGACATAAATATGAATGATTGTAATTGAATACATCAACAAACAACCAACTTTGTATATCATCAGAAGCTATCCCTACAATATAAGCAACTTAAATATAGTGAAAACAACATTTATATCTTTATTAATATCTTCCCAACTCAACTTTCATTTGTTTCCAAAGCCATAAACAAATCCAAACATAACCCGGTCCAACTTGAAACATATAAGTTATACCACATATAGCTTGCCCACACATGTATTGCAGTCTAAAAAAAATAACCTCTAGTATTTAAGACCATCATAATCTAAAGTTCAGTAAAATCATACACCAAACTTTTATCATTTACTTGTCATTATCTTTTAATGATTGAATCATATATCAACAAATGGTTCAAGAAATTCCCTCAATATTAGCAAATGTATTTGTTCATGATAAGAAAGAGTTTTGAAAGTAATCATTGCATGCTTTAGATAAAAAAATGACAAACAAAATAATAGGCTTATAATAGCCAACGAAAACCATAAAAGGGTCTCACAGCCAATTAAGAGCCTGTTGAGATTTTAACTATATAATGACTACTCAGGCTACATAGCAAACTCTTTTATCATTTCTAGAGTTAAAAAAAAAAAGAAAAAAGAAAAGAAAACCTCTTAAGTGGTGGAGGTTAAGAAGTACGTAAACAATTTTTTTCTATCCAAAGGATGCAAGAAAAGTTAACAGTTCGAGTTTACTAAGTTAGAATATAGAGTGGTAAGAATGTAAAATACCTTACTTTGGTACATCCCCAGTAGCTTTGCTAGAGGAGCAAAAACTTGTAGGGTCTCCATTGCAATGCTGGACTGTACGCATATAAAAGACTTTAAAAATAATAATAAAACAGGATAATGAAAACTTGACAGCTAATTAATTTAATTTATCTCCACCTGCTTTTGTACAGGGGCATGTGAAAGAGTTCGCATGTTATGTAATATGTCTGCTAACTTCACAATAATCACCCGGACCTGAGAAATATAATGTTCAGTAGCTGCTCATATTAATAATTGGGAAGATTGAATAAAAAGTAAACGCAGTTTGGTCTGACTTCTGTTTTGAATAACCAACTTCTAAATATTCTGAGGAAAAAAAAACTCAAAATCTCCGGTCTTTCTTTATTTTTTAGTAAGTTGCCGTTGTTACGTAGTTAACTTCGAAAATTTCCCTAAATGATCTTTTTTTTTCTTAAGTGAAGCCTTTTGTGAGTGCAAGTGAAGGGTGTTACCTGAATTATGCAAATACTGAACACATTCATACCAACCTGAGCAGATCGTACCAGCACATTTCATAACAACTCGATTGTATCATACCCGCTAACAACCTGAAACATTATTGTGAAAACCATCCAAAGATCATAAGCGAACTACAAAACGACCAAAACCTACACAGAGGCTCAAGTTATCATCCGGATTGCAACTAAGCGTTTGCAAGGCGAAAAAGTGAAAGCGAAAGCAAAAGAAAATAAAACGAAAATCAAAGGTGTTTAAAACCCAATTCCGAACCCAATTTCCAAGAACCTGCAACATCCACAAAACAAAACCACGTAGCCTAAGGTTACCACTTTCAAGCCAAAACTTTCAATACATCAAGGCCCTAGCGATTATACCGAAGCATGGACCTTTGAAATACATAAACCCTAAACAGTCAGAACTTACCTCAATTAACGATGAGCCCAACACATTGATCGAATCAACCGTTCCTTCTTGTAAAACTGGTTCACATATCTGGAATATTAGAAGTAAAGTCAAACATTAAGATCATTATAAACTAATGACCAATGGATAATTTAAACAAAAAAAAATAAAGTATTCCACTACGGAACACTTCATCAGCGCGTGAACAAAAACCTGCATTTATCAATTATTTGCAGCCCATTATAGAACAAACCTTCTAATATCGGGATAGAAAACTTGCCGCCGAAAACAACCCTTGGATTTCTCAGATTGAACATTCATTGATTGAGAATTCATCGCAGTGTCATCGGATCGATTTTGGGTGTTGTCGCCGGCAAATCAATTGAACCTCAGATTAAATCCTCCATTGATAATCGATTGAACTTGTCGGAAACAATATCAGAGGTAAGTAATCGATATTGGAAGATGAAAATCATACAGTGTTAATATGCATATTATAAATCGAATCTGAATATACCTAATGGAAAAATATATGATAAAACGTAATTTCTTGTAAGAAACATCAATTAATCGCCTAAGCCGGAGGCTGTGTACTGATTATGGAACCCTAACCTATTGATTTGATTCTCTTCAATCTTTGAGCCAAAAGAAACAGAGACCGCGAGTATGATGAATCATAGGGTTTGCGAAGATGTAGAATCGTTGATGGCGTCTAGAAGGATAGCGGCAGAATGGAGATAATTGAAAATGAAATGAAATGCTAGGGTTAGATAAGCGAATAGGAGATGGAATGTTAGGGTTTTAATACTCGGGTTAAAACAGCAATAGAATACGGGTCGGATCACCGCGTTAGCATGTGGTGATGACATGTGTCATGGAGCTCTAGAAAAGGGCTATATGGCACCCTAGCTACTCCTTTATTAGAAGAAGGAGATTGGGTGTTTTATGAAAGTATGAAAAATGAAATTAGTTGTGTACTTGGATGAAATGATTAATGATGGCTTGATTCTTTTTTATTTTTGAATGAAGACAAATTTAGTTGAAACTTGAAAATGAAAGTATAAACTCAGGTGGGTGATGACTGAGATTCAGAGACACAGAGTACAAAGAGTGACGAGGGTTTTGGTTAAGAGTTTTATTGGGTTTAGACTTTTAAGTAGGCTTTTAAATTGGGGTTTCCTAAAGAAAAAAAATGGGCTAAATAAAACAATTAAGTTTTACCTCTCAAAATGGGCCAACAGGAAAAAAAACATAGAAAAACGATAAACTTGGTAAAACAACCGATATTTGAGAACCTTGTATCGTCCGATATATTGTTAGTTTTGGTTTATATAATATACCTATTTTTTTGTTAAACAACGGGGGTCGAA
Organism: Ambrosia trifida; assembly: GCA_028751855.1. Taxonomy (NCBI): domain Eukaryota; kingdom Viridiplantae; phylum Streptophyta; class Magnoliopsida; order Asterales; family Asteraceae; genus Ambrosia; species Ambrosia trifida. The sequence goes on from CM054122.1 coordinate 142,087,942, forward strand.
ACCGTATATACTTAAAAAGTTCTATACGGATGCTATATAATCGATACTTCTGAACGAAAATTCGCGGGGGGGGGGGGGGGGGTCGCCCCTCCCCGCCCTATGTGAGTTGGATTCTCATTTGTTAGCTAATGCCAGAGTGTGCTTCCATCGTGGCTTGAAAGAGGGTGTTCCATCTTGTATCCATCTTGTATACTTTAAGCGTACATCCTGCCACTTAGAAGCAATCTCATCAGTGTTGCGGTTGTTTGTTTGGTGTTACAAATATGGAAGAATAATACTGAATGATATTATTACTGAAAACGAAGAGAACTCTTACAAAAACACTTAACAGACTACCAATCTCACAATCAGATCATCAACACGATGATCTGAAACTCTCTCACACAAGAACAAGAAAGAGAACTAAATGAATACAAGAACTCTATAAGATCTAGAGAGAATACAGAGAGAAACCCTAAGTGTTTTACAGATGAAAGCTAGCTAAACTCGTACACAACTAACGAAGTGTGTTTATATAATGGGTGAAATAGGTTCGGGAGAAAACACACCCGAACCTATAGTATCCGTTAGATGCCTTGGAGAAAACACACCATCAACCAATCAGAACCGTTGGATCATAAAGACATGGATTGCCAACTAAGCATGGAATCCGGGTATGTGAGTATGTGGGCTGGCTAATGATGTGGGCTTCGTAATGGGCCAATATAAGCTGCAACACTTTATTCAACAATCTTGGACTTCAGCAATCTTGGACTCTTACTCAGCAACCTGGACTTGGACTCGTATCAACATAACTCTTGCAATAGTCCACCTGAAACATACTTATGCAACATATTAAAGTTTCTATCTATATATGTTTGAATAATAAGTTTGATTATATCCTTTGACATATTTTAACACCCCCTCTCAAACTCATTATTCAAAATGGGTCAAAACAAGCACTTTAGTACTAGACCCCAAATGGGTCAAACAACTGCAATTTTCCACAGGCTATAGAATGGGAATTTGCAAACAACCCTTTAGTAAAAATGTCAGCCGTTTGATTTTTTGAGTCAACCCAAAAAGGCTTTATTACCCCTTTTGCTATTTGTTCTCTCAAGAAAAACAAATCAAGCTCAAAATGCTTGGTTTTTTCATGGAACACAGGGTTTACTGCTATTGACAAAGCAGCATTATTATCACAGAAAATACTCACAGGTAAATCAATTTCAACACTTAGTTCATGCAACAAGTTTTTAAGCCACATAACTTCACAAGTGGCAGAACACATGGCCCTAAACTCAGCTTCAGCTGAAGACCTTGAAACAGTAGACTGTTTCTTACTCTTCCATGACACTAAACAATTCCCTAAGAAAACACAAAAACCTGTAACAGATTTTCTAGTAGTAATACACTTTGCCCAATCAGAATCAGAATAAGCAACCAAGTTAAGAGAGCCAGTCTTTTTAAACAATAACCCCTTTCCTGGAGATAATTTCAAATATCTCAACAGTTTAAAGGCAATTTTTAAATGACCTTTAGTAGGGGCATGCATAAATTGACTAAGAAAATGTACCACATATGATATATCTGGTCTTGTATGAGACAAGTATATCAGTTTACCAACTAATTGTTGATGTCCTGTAACACCTTCTAAACCAGACTCTTCCTTTTTTAACAAAGTCACTAAAGTATGATTCTGATCAATGGGAACATTAACAGGTTTGCATCATATCATGCCATACTCTGTTAATAAATCAGTACAGTACTTCCTTTGTGAAAGGCATATTCCATCATTATTCCTAATGACTTCAATACCCAGAAAATACTGAAGTTTCCCAAGATCTTTAATTAGGAATTTAGTTTTTAAAAACTCCTTGACCTTAGATACTTCACTAACTGAATTACCAGTAACTACTATGTCATCAACATAAACAAGTAATACAACAAATATTGCATTATCATTTTTAATGAACAAAGAATAGTCACATTTACTTTGTTGAAAACCAAACTCAAACAAAGCTGTTAACAGTTTTTCATTCCACATCCTAGGTGCCTGTTTAAGACCATATAAGGACTTGTTTAACTTGCACACCTTATATTCATTACCAGATTCATAACCTTCTGGAATTGACATGTATACATCTTCTCTAAGATCTCCATAGAGAAATGCATTGTTAATGTCAAGTTGATACAGTTCCCAGCTGTTGAAAACAGCCAAGGTGAGAACACACCTAACTGTGACCAACTTGACAACAGGAGAAAAAGTCTCCTCAAAATCAATTCCTAGTTTTTGACTGTAGCCCTTTGCTACAAGTCTAGCCTTAAACCTTTCAATCTCTCCATTAGACTTATACTTTATCTTGTAGACCCACTTACATCCTACAACATTTTTGTTTGTAGGGAGATCTACAAGAGTCCAGGTATCATTCCTATGTAAAGCTTCTAATTCATCATTCATAGCTTGAACCCAGTTAGGATCATTACAAGCATCCTTGTAACTTCTGGGCTCATAGCTTTTATTTAATGTAGAAGCAAAACACTTAGACTCTACAGACAGATTGGAATATTTAACCACATTCTCTAACCCATATTTGACTTTTCCCTCAACAACAAAATCATTGAATTTTCTAGGTAAAGCAGAAGTTCTAGATGATTTTCTTAAAACAGACACAGATTCAGAAGTATCACCCTCAGATTCTTTTGTTTTATCATCAACAGTACTCACATACTCTGCCCTATCAGAGCTGTTACCCAGATTATAAGACTGTTGAGTCTTTAAAGTTGGGTTTGACTGCTCTGATTGCAGAGACCTATGTGTTCCTGTTTCTTCCTTACCTTTACCCCCTTTCATCATTGGGATCCTGTACTTCAAAAATGTTTTCAGAATCTGTGTTTTCATACATATCAAAAAAGTTTAACTGATTTACTTCTGTATGTTTATTAGAATCAAAATTTTCAAAAACAGCTTTTTCTTTGAAAGGAAATATATCTTCATAAAATTTTACATCTCTAGAAAAAAATATAGTTTTAGTATTTAAACTATACACTTTATAACCCTTTTTTTCAAAAGAATATCCTATAAACACACATTTTTCAGCTCTACTGTTAAATTTATCATTTTCATTAAGTATAGTACAAAAACACAGACACCCAAACATTTTTAACTGACTTAGGAGGGGTTTATAACCATAGACTAACTCATAAGGTGTTTTTCCTTTCAGCACAGAGGAGGGAGTCCTATTTATCAAATAAGAAGCAGTTAAAATACACTCAGTCCAGAATCTAATAGGTAGATTACTTTGAAACAATAAAGCTCTAGCAACATTCAACAAGTGCCTATGCTTCCTCTCAACAATTCCATTTTGTTGAGGAGTATATGCACAACTTGTTTGATGTATTATGCCTAAACTTCTACATAAGTCTTTCATTTGGTTATTAACAAATTCAAGACTATTGTCACTTCTTAAACACATCACAGATTTTTTAAACTGAGTATTTAGAAGTTTTATAAAGTCTTTAACATATTCAAACACTTCTGATTTGTTCTTCATTAAACATACCCAGACTGCCCTAGAGTAGTCATCAACAATGGTTAAGAAATACCTATAACCATCTCTGCTAACAACCTTATAGGGACCCCAAACATCAAGGTGAACAAGCTCACCTATTTGAGTAGATTTATGATCACTCAAAGGGAAGGGTTCCCTATGTTGTTTTGCTTTATGACAAACATCACAAGGTTGATGACTACTTCCTAGATCAATTTTTTATAATGTCTTTTAAATGTTTAACAGCTTGATCAGAAGGATGACCTAATCTAGCATGCCACAAATTATGCAACACAGAGTTATTTACACAGACCTTGTTTAAAAAACTAGCAGTAGCACATAGGTACAATCCATCTTGTTGTTTACCAGTCATCAGGATTTTCTTGGTTTTTAAATCCTGTATATAACAATTGTGTTCATCAAATCCTATATACAACTTATTATCTCTAGCCAATTTATGGACAGATATCAAATTAACACTATATTCAGGAACCACAAGAACATCTTTTAAAATGACACCTTCAGATAGACACACAGTACCAATTTTAGTTACTAAAGCCTTTGTTCCATTAGGATGATTTACAAAAACATTTAGATCAGACACATCAACAAAATCAATTAACTCTACATCATTATTAACCATATGTTGATTTGCTCCTGAATCTACAATACATCCTATGGTAAATCTTTTTCCAAAAGAATTTACAAAACTGAAAATAGGTCTGAAAAAACAATTTTGTTGAACAACATCATTTTTTAGAAAACCATTTGCACAAAAAAACCTACCTGCAATATTACAGCTTGGTGTAGCCTCACTAGGTCTTTCATTGATCAGACTTAACAACTGTCACACCCTCAAAATCCACTTGCGGAGTTTTACCGCGAGGCGCATGACAAACCAGGATCCAAACCAACGATCACAATAAACAAGTCTAACATGAACATAATGCAATTTCAAAACAATGTTTAAAATCCCCGTTTACAGCGGAAGCTTATTCAAAACAATTATTCAATATTAAACCAATGTTCAACGTTTGTAAAACCATGCAACTCTAACTAGACGCCGTGCAGACGCGTGCGCCCTAGTTCCATTGTGCTACCTTAGCGACCTGAGAAAACATGTAAAAGTTTACGTCAGCACAAAAATGCTGGTGAGTTTACAGGTTTTGTATCCAAGTACCAAGTCCACCTGTCCATACTATAATAATCGAAAACCAGTATACGCTAGCTAGGCGTACGTTTTGTTACTACCACGATTGGAAAACCATTACTAACGCGAATACCAAAAGTATGCCCGATGTAGTTCCTGTTGTTCCTGTTGTTCCTGTTTGAGACAATATGCACCCGCCGACCCTCCAAGTCGACGAGCGGGGTTGGTCACTCCCAATAGCGCTATTCACATTTCCCCGTTGTGCAAACCCGCACATTCATGGTTTCCCCCGGGACTTCCAAAGATCGTGTAGTACACAATAGAAACCCATAGTATGACAGTAGTTACCAAATAATCGTTTTAACACATGTTTTCTCCCCCGAAATATGAAACCAGTTTAAAAGAGGGGCCGTAAACTCACCTTAACGTGCAAGCAAAGAATCCGAACAGCAAGCAATATATGCTACCGACACCCTAATAACAGTGTCGCTTAGTGAGTATAGGCGTAATATCATTACCCATATAACTCGTTTGTCCAAGGCGTTTTAAATGTTCAAAAGTGTGTATGCGACGCCTAGTGATTCTACATGCAATAGTAAACCCTACGGACCCGTTGGTGAATACGTTGGTTACAATTAGTTTCTACATTCCGTATGTGTCTCAGACAAGTGTACTTCAGTTACATGTCAATTCCATACCACCTAAGACCTCAATTAATCACAGAAGCACATAATACACAATCTGTGTTTTCAGGACAGATTGTGCGCCATCAAAACTAATTTATTTAAAATAGCAAACCAGTGAGTTAACCTCCCAAATTTTTACTGAATTTACTTTGGGATTCACTCGACAATACCTATTTTTTTTTGTCTCAATTCCAAACACAAAAATTATGAAAATTCGTACAACACAGCTATGTCCAGAAAATCTCCTCAACAGGTCAGTTTAGTAGGAAAATTCTTAAAAATTGTGTATTCATCCAAACGAGATGAATCCACTTGGAAAAGCTCTATTTTTCCAGTATTGACCTACTGTAAAAATTTCATAATCTAATTCCTTGTAAATCTCAAGTTATGACCATTTAAAGTTAGCCCAATTTACAAATCCGAAAATCTGATATGACCCCTAATCAATTAAAATTCCAAAAACGACTCAAACGATGTCCAAATTCGATGGTTTTACCCATTATGAAAAGCTAAGACCTTGTACGTTACAATCATGCAAAGAATCGATCAAACCAATTATTTTCAAGCCATGAAACAGACCCTACAAGTCGACATTCAGAATCTGTCCAGATTCTGATCGTACAATATTATCAATTATATCAAACCCTAGTTGCATATTATCAATCAATAACACCTAATAATCATCATACAATTTTCCTAATACCTATTCCCATCAGATCCTATTATCAAACATGTCAAGATCAAAGCTTTTAGGATCAAAACACCAATAACTTGCGCAACAAGCATCCTATGATGTTACTACGCGTTTATTAATAGGTTTAATCCGTTTAATCTTCAAAAAGACTCATGTTTTAATGTTTATTAAACCCATTCAGACCTGGACAAACTTGTTATATGATTTTTACAATAAAACATAAAGTAAAAAGCGTAAGAAATCATGAGTTATACCCTTAGCTCTTCAAATCAATCAATCGCGCGCCTTGGAGCCTCCCAATTGATGATCTTGAGCCTTAACAGGAGTTTTTGGAGTGAAATATTCGTGTGGGGCAGTAAGGGGGCGATTAGGGTTGAGTATGAGGGCTGCATGGGAGTTAAGGATGTTTAAATATAAGTTTGAGGCGGTTTAAACCCGTCAGTCCCCTTCGAGCGGCCGCTCGGAGCCTGTGAGCGGCCGCTCACAGGTCCGGGTGGCGCGCTTTTGCCTCGTTTCGCCTCCCGACGCGTTATCCTTCGACGTTTTCGTTATTACGGACCGTAACAAGTGTAACCCCATGCGTTAAGACCCTAATCAACCTCACGCTCCACTTTTAATAATTTTTATTAACGTGTTCGGTCTAGGTTCACATAATCACGTATGGTTTTCACATAAGTTGTCAGATATCACCGGGACACCTAAGTTTATTATTCACCAACGTCCGAGGTTCACTAATCATGCAATCACACGTTAACTCACACAAGGAGTCAAAACCCGACCCACACAAGGAGTCAAAGCATCTCATAACCCGAGATGTGAAAGTAGTAACCCGACCCACACAAGGAGTCAAAGCATCTCTTAACCCGAGATGTGAAAGTAGTCCCAAACCGGACTAGAAAACGTTTTGTAAGTTGTCTCAAACCCGAGACAATGCACGTATGTCCTTTCTAGCTATCTAGCTAACCCTCGTTAAGTATAATATACGCGTGACTCGCTAAGGTAGACTTTCATCTAGACAATGTTGTTAACCAGAATTTGCCGGGTGTCACAACAACCTAGACAACTGATCATTAGTCAAAGTAGTAACAGGAACAGAGGATTCATTTGTCACAGAATTATTAGCAACTACCTTCTTACCTTGATTACCCCTAGGTCTCATCCAACTAGGATAACCTACTATTTCAAAACACTTGTCCACTATGTGACCATTTTTATTGCAATGAGTACATTTCAAGTTTTGATTAGAACCTTTATTAACCTTTTTATTAAACTCAGACAACTGATTAGCTTTTGAAAAGAAACCTACAGTTTGAGATTTCTTTCCACTGTTAACAGAATTCCTATGGGATTCCTCTCTAGAGACTATGGCAAAAGCCTCTTTAATAGTGGGAAGAACCTCCTTAGTTAACAAACTAGTTCTAACTTCTTGATAAACATTATCAAGACCCATAAGAAATTGCATTAGTTTAATCATTTGACTAAAACTGTTAAACTCTTTTGCTGAGTCACAAGTGCAAGCAGGCAGTTGCAATATTTGATCTAATTGTAACCACATAACATTTAGTTTCTGATAATAATCAGACACAGTTAAGTCACCTTGACTAAATGAATTAATCTTTTGATACAAATCAAAGACAATAGATCCATCAATCTTATTATATGTTTCTTTAAGATCTTTCCATACATCAGAAGCATGTTTAGAAAACACTTGTCCTAAATATAGTTATTCTGACATGGAATTAAGAATCCAAGTAAGGACAATGGAGTGCATTAGCCCACACATTATAGTTATTCTGGCTAACACTTCATCATTAACAGGTTTTACACAAGAATTATCAATAAAACCCCACTTATTTTTAACTTGTAAAGCTAATTGAAGTGCATTAGCCCACACATTATAATTTTCAGTACCTTTTAGTTTAATAGTTATTATGCTGAGATTAGCAGAATCACTAGGATGTAGATACAATGGATCACTAGCATCCAACTTACTAATAAGAGTGACATTAGACAAACTAGAATTAGGATCAACAATAGTTTGTGGACCTTGAGAATCCTGACGACCCTGAGGACCTTGAGGACCAGTCATGGCAACACACAGAACTTAGCAGACAAACTACCCAATAAGAGATCAAGAAAGTAATGTAAACACACAGAAGATAACCAATTAATGTACTTACACAATCTTAAACTCACACAAGCGAAGCCAAGTCAGTGTCCAGATTCCTGGTTCATCACTCAAGGGTGCCAGGACAAGTCTTAACTTGGTCGCTTTTATCCTAAATGTCTAAGACACACACACACCACAGTATACAGCAATAACTATCAACTAACACAACAATAATCAATCAGCAAATGCAAAAAAAAAAAACAGACTCAACCAATTACTGAGCCAATACCGGTCCCCCTAACCCGGTCAATGCTCCTAGACACAACTGTAAATCAAAAACAGAGACAAGGAACAATCTCACCAGATTAGCACCCAAGTTAGGGTTTCGCCTCAACCTCACAGATTGTTACCTTCACTTAGGGTAACAACCTGGAGAGCAAAGAAGATAAGCTTTCCAACAATATTCGTCTTCTTGATCCTTCTGTCACCAAACCCTAGATTTGAACAGATAATCTCCAAGAACGAACACCAATCTCCAAAATAAGATCAGAAACCCTAAAAACCAGCGGAAGCTTGAGAACCAGAGCCTATCGCTCTGATACCATGTTACAAATATGGAAGAATAATACTGAATGATATTATTACTGAAAACGAAGATAACTCTTACAAAAACACTTAACAGACTACCAATCTCACAATCAGATCATCAACACGATGATCTGAAACTCTCTCACACAAGAACAAGAAAGAGAACTAAATGAATACAAGAACTCTATAAGATCTAGAGAGAATACAGAGAGAAACCCTAAGTGTTTTACAGATGAAAGCTAGCTAAACTCGTACACAACTAACGAAGTGTGTTTATATAATGGGTGAAATAGGTTCGGGAGAAAACACACCCGAACCTATAGTATCCGTTAGATGCCTTGGAGAAAACACACCATCAACCAATCAGAACCGTTGGATCATAAAGACACGGATTGCCAACTAAGCATGAAATCCGGGTATGTGAGTATGTGGGCTGGCTAATGATGTGGGCTTCGTAATGGGCCAATATAAGCTGCAACACTTTATTCAACAATCTTGGACTTCAGCAATCTTGGACTCTTACTCAGCAACCTGGACTTGGACTCGTATCAACATAACTCTTGCAATAGTCCACCTGAAACATACTTATGCAACATATTAAAGTTTCTATCTATATATGTTTGAATAATAAGTTTGATTATATCCTTTGACATATTTTAACATTTGGCTTATTCGATTGAATTCCTCCAACACATTGGGCCAAAAAGAATTCCTATTATCAGGCGGATTCCCGTTGACATTGATCTAGGCCGTCACCAACGCAATCTGCTCGTTATCATTCTTCTTCCCACACCTATAACACATGGCCTAAGTGTGTAAGATTGTTGGTTTACTATATTAAGGCTAGACGTGTTACACGTGTATGCTCCCATTTCATCCTCGTACATGGGGTGACGTTCCCAATTGGTGCTGATATCACATAGGCTCTTGAACCCTCTTCCCCTTCCCATAGTGCATAGTCTATTAGAAGATAACTTTAGGTACATCATCACATATATTATGAAATTGCAATTTTTATTTAATAACAATAAATATATGAGCATGTGTTACAATGTTAAATAAAATGATGCATTTATGTTTAAGTCGATGACATACAGAATAAGCAAACCTTAACTACTTCTGTTCTCAATCTATTATGTTGATGTCTTGAATCTAAATCATATTTTTGTATAATCATTTTCTAAGTTGGAGTAATGTTTAAAGCTTGTATATCTTCAGAGTTCAGATTGGGTTAATGTATTTATTTTGTTCACGTATATCATATGTTTACTTTTCTTTATTTGATGCTTTTATATCAAATTGTAAGCATGCATTTATGTGTAAGTAAAACTTTTCATGAAAAAATTGTCTTTTACAATACAATTGAACTTTCGGTTGGAATTTGTAGAATAAAAAATAAAATTTGAAAAAGTTAAATATGGTTTTGAATATTTGAATTGAAATTCTAAAAGGTTAAAATTTGTGATGATTGACAACATAATCATGACTGGTTTATTAATATTTTAAAGTAGTCCGAGTGGCTTTGTGATTAGGTTGTGAATGTTATTGAGATTCCATTCCAATAGATAAAGAAAACTAGTGTGTATCCCGCATTGTGGGGCGGTGTTTGTAAAACCATGGTACTCCTAAGATCTATACATATGGTTTAATAAGAATTAACAAATTAGCGATATTAATAATAAATTCACCGTCCTTATACTCACTAAATTCCACCAATAGCAAAGTTATCGTAAGATCTGAGAAGGATAAAATTTAGACAACTTTAACTCTATAGTCTATCGTGTAGAAATAGAGATGTTACTTTTAGTAAAACCCCCACTCGACATCTTTTTAAAGTATATATTATTGTTAGAGTACTCGTGGGCGTTAAGCCACTTCCATATTATCTAGTTTGGCAGTCATAGGGGAAGGGGTAGTAACGAGTGTGAACCAAAAGTGAAAGAGAGTAAAACATTTTTTAGCCAATCACCTGGTACCACATAATCCACATTTTTAGTTAAATTACTATACATCCAAATGGATTATTTGGTTAAAGTCTTACTATCTACTGTCACGTGGTAGCGACATTAATGCATTTTTTCACTAACTAGCATCAACCACTACACATAATCTTATCTAACGTTGGGGTAGGTGGCCCAATAGTAGAAGCAAAGCTTCTAGAAACACCTTAAAAAGAGGTCATGGGTTCAAGTCTC